>JAVTVX010000004.1:22701200-23901200 GCA_033439265.1 Dillenia suffruticosa
ATTGGGGGGGGGGGGGAAATTGAATTTTTTCTTGAAAACAAAAAAAAAAAATGAAGGATCAGATGCTCATATTCTAAATAAGCAATGCAGTGATTGAGAAATTAATGTGCAATATTTTTTTATGAAAAATTAGAGTATTTAGGTAGTGAATAAATAATATTTTTCATCTGGGTTTTTTTTTTTTAAAAATATTTTTTAGAGTTTGTTTAATTGAGATTTCTTTACGTTATGATTTTATGGTACATGAGAGAGAGACCAAACTTCCATGGGTATAGTGATAAACACTGCATTCTCTTAATCATAAATCTCGAATTCGAGTTATGTGAATAGAAAAAAGAATTTGAAAAAGTCAACTGCTTAATGGGCCTACAGTGCTCAAGTTGGATTAATCGGGTGAAACTCAGATATCTGTTTGTGATAAACAATACACTTACACCAAGAGAGAGAGAGAGTTATGCTTGGAAACAATCATTATTAGGAATAGTAATAAGTTAAGAAAGTTAGGATTGATAGTTATGCCGGGATCTAAGCATTGAGTTAAGAAAGTTAGAGGCCTTAATTTATAATAAATAAATATATGAATATTATTTGACCAAAATTTAAGGGCGCCTTAAGTAGGGGCTCTAGTCATCTTATTCCTGATATGGGGTACACCTGCTGCCCGAAACACAATAAAACTCATACACTCAATCTACCTTCCATAAATTTGCAAAATCAAAACCAAAACCAATATTTAGGCCGGACATGAGGCCAGAAGATAGAAGAAGAAGAAAATGTTCAAGGAGAAGGGGAGGAATAAAAAAACATAAAAAGGGGTAAATGACATTTCCTCTGTGGTTTGGCCGAAGTCCACGTAACTCCAAAAAAAACTATCAATTTATATTCTTATAATTTAAAACAGTGTGACAAGTGGATAAAAAAAATCATAAATAACAGAGTTTTCCAGGAGCTCGTAAAATATCGATTATATCCCTCTTAAAAGTTATTCTTTTTGAAAGTCTAAAACACACTTTGTTTTTTCTATTCTAGAGAGAGAGGACGATCGGCGATTGAATATTTTGAGTGAGGGAATTTTCCATTGAAACGAGGTGATAAGATCGAAGTTTTCTTTGGATCGAGAAAGGGAGATCAAAGGTATTATCAGGTAAAAAGTTATTGTTGTTATTGTTGTTGTTTTTCTTTTTCCCCATTTAGGGTTTCAATTATCCTCATTCCACACTTTTTAAAATCATAGAGGCATAAATTGTTATTTTTTTAACATAGGGGAGGTATGTGGATATCGGTCATGGGATGGGGCTAAGGATAATTTACCAAAAAAACAAAAACAAAATAGAAAGACTTGTGAGTGGAGGAGGAAGGGTGTAAAGGGAGGTGAAGCTAAATAATTTGATCATTTTGAAGAGTGGTCAGATTCAAGGTATTGTGAGTGAGAAGCTGCGAGGAGAGCGGCTCCGATGCCTGAACCATCATTAGCGTGCACGAGTTCAACGCTCTCTGAGGACTCTCCAAGCAACTCTTTCAAAGTATCATACATGCACTTGCTGAAATTGGTGTAGTGCTCATACAATCCACCGTCCATTGCCACCACTGATCTTCGGTTTTCACCATCATTGGGTGTGTGTCTTCCTATCTTCTTCAGCACTCCGTAGATACCGGCAGCAGAGAGACGAGCACCACGCGTGGCAACAATGTTGCAGAGCTCAACAACAGCTTTTCTTACTTTCAAGCTGGTATGAGGTATCTGAACAAGGGAGGAAAATTGTATTTGAAAAAATGCCTTGAATTTATTAACCTTCATACACAAGCTTGCTTACAAAATTTTAAGTATGTGGTACCTGCAGGATAATAATCCCTCCCATTCTTTCCTTCATCTTTCTTCTTTTCTTTTTTTCTTTTTCTTTTCTTTTTTCCCCTCATTTTGAGGGGAAGGAGGATAATTATTATATTCCTCAGGGAGTATTTTGCCATGCATCCCTAATCTGCTGCTCCATTTAATTGTTACTTCATGTGATAGCTAAAATCTAGAGAATACTGTCTTGAGACAGACAGCAAGTGCTTCTCTTTCCAAGTTAAATTATCTTTTTATGAAAATCCTTAAGCTTGCCAAGGGCTTATCATTGAATGCAAACTAGTTACATTCGAAGCAAGTTAACAAAATTTATTAGAGTTGATGCCGGCTGTTATGAAGGCGACCAAGTTCTTTGTTGAGAAAAACAAAATGAGTGTGTGTGTATAAGAAAAAACCCACAGAAACCAGAATATATTGCAATAAAATCAGAAGAATACCTCTAGAACTTCACTCAATTTAGCCCCTACAACTCTGAGATCAGGTGATGTATCATGATGTATTGCAGACAAGATTGATGTCCTGCATTTTGAAAAGCACAAAATACATTTATGTTCAACTTCAAGACTTCATATTGATCAAGTGCTTTTGTCTACTAAAGTCAATGAAGTAGAATCTCTTAAAAGGAGAACACTAATGCAAGAATAGGAGCCAACACTCCTCCATGTGATAAAGCAATGCTACAGCTAGACAGAAAAATCAAAGGAGATCCAAAGCATGTAATCCAGCTTCATACTATAATTTATCCAGCAGTGCTTGATCCACCTTTTTGACAAACCAAATATTCTGAGAAGCTATTACCTCCCATTTCTAACATGTCCCCATCAACCGCAAAATGATAGCACGTGCCAGGTCAAACTACTTTTGACCACATAGGTAGGGGCATATATGGAGAAAACCACCGAATTACATCAGAAAACGGGCAATTGTTTCTCAAATTCTGAGAAAGAATAGCCAGAATATGATTTGGAATGGAGGTGGAAATAAATGTCAGGGATGAATTTGGGCTGCAATGTTTGAAGGCACCATTGAGTAGGCTTCAGTCAAACCACTTTGATGCAAGCGTCTACAACTAAAGTATCAAGAAAATCATATCAAAAGGTTTTATTCCTGTCATCTGTGCAAATTTGAACTTCTGCTTCAATGTCACTGTTGCATTACCATCACAGAAACCAGTATGTGTTACAATACCTCGGGCTGAACTAGGATGCAATGAGATGTCTAATCTATTTCTCAAATCCCATGGGTTATGGCTTTATCTGTCTAATGAGGATTTTATCATAGATGTACATTCAAAGATGTCATGGATAGAGGATAAGACATAATAATCCCTCTTCCTAGGACAGGGATAGAGACTCGTTCAATCAGAGGGAAAGCGGTAATACTTATTTTCTTCTGGACTTCTGGCTATTAATGCTAAACTTTAGGATGATGTATAATTTTTTTCCCCCAAACAGTTGTTGTAGTGCTGATTATATCAATTCTCAAATTATTTCACTATACTAAATTCAACTATAAGAGGATCTTCATCATATCGATACAAGAGATTTAACGCATACTTTAATAACTGGTGCAACCTTTATTGAGAACCATATTACTTGCAAATCGAAGCCCTCATCATTTAGTAAATGCTCAAAAATAATGCCATCAAAACGAATGTTTTTTTCGTCATAAGCCTTTTGTTTTAATCATTGACTTGTATTATGTACCTCAAAATGAAAGGTTGTTTAAGCTTTGGAGGGACAGCGTTGCCAAAAAAGGCAGCTTCCTCAGCGATCCTATATAAAACCTTGCGCACGATCTCTCCCAGGTACATGCCACCTATAATTTTCTCAAAAATCTGTTCCAGTCAAGTAAAAGGTTTTAGATGTATATTCAATGACCGTCATCCAAATTTGCGACACAAAGACACGTGGAACTAGGTCTCATTACCTGCTCACCAGGGTTCAGACTCTCAGCATCCAATGCAGCGTCATATTCTGTCAATGGAAGATGTGATGAGCAGAAGTTACCCCACTCTGTGTTAATAACCTACAAATAATATTGTCAGAATTTTGGACATATTTCTACACTTCTCATTTTCATATGAAGTTTCACTTTTGTCCGAGACCTAAAAATCGTGTTATTTATTCCACAACAATCACATAAAGAGCACAATTTCATGTGCTCACCATCTCTCCAGAACTTGGATGCGGACCATGCCATTTTGGAATCGCTTCTGCACGTTCAACGTAAGCTGCATTTGTTCCAGTCCCCAAAATGACAGCAGCAATAACATCCTTATCATCATATCTACCCCCGGCTAAGGTCCCGACAGTGTCATTCACCTGAATTTGACAAACTCTTGTTAGGCAGTTTTCATAGGACGAAATAAAAGAGAGATCAAACTAGAAAAACAATAGATGCTATTCCAATTAAATTTGGAATAAGGAGAAGAATATGTACCAAAGCAGACACACGCATCTCGAGACCTTGCCTTTTCATGGCTTTTGATAACTCAACCACCACATCTTGATTTACCTACTTACACAAATTGGAAACAAGTCAGTATAAATGATATATATTTGCATATATAGTAAAAGTGTCAATCAATGGCTTAGCCATAGTAATTTAGCTTGGAACTGCTTGAATGATTTCATTGGTCCTGTCAGAACTGAAAGGAATAGGGCTAATGTTAAGTGAAGTATGTTCATGCATTCAACCCCAACATTGTGTTTGTATGCTCTTTCTAGAGTCTTGTTCTTCTAGAAAAAGATTTTACTGAGCACATGACATTTGGGAAATGACCATTGGAATAATTAATTTAGAATTTATTGTACGGAGAAAATAAAGAGTTTAAAGACATGTCAAAAGTCTAGCATATGAAGAGTCATGAATTTTCTTATGTTAAATAAATGTAAGTTCTCAAAAGATTATGGTGTGATTTCTAGATGTCTCTTAGTATGTCTAGATGACACTATAAATTGGTAGTCTTTTTATGTAGTCTTTGAAGAGAGTTGAAGTCACCATCATGCATATCCAATGTGATTTCTCTCTTTCTAGTATATTCTTGACTATTCATATAGTTAATATTCTTATTTTATCCATATACTCTTCATTTCAAAAAACATTGATCTTCTCTAACCTATTTCAAATCCATCAAATTGGTATCAGAGCAAGATCTCAATCCAACAAATTTGTATCAGAGTCTGAAGATCCAAGAGAGGCCCATGAAAGATCAGAGAAGATGCGTGCAGAGGTTA
Source organism: Dillenia suffruticosa (assembly GCA_033439265.1). Lineage (NCBI taxonomy): Eukaryota > Viridiplantae > Streptophyta > Magnoliopsida > Dilleniales > Dilleniaceae > Dillenia > Dillenia suffruticosa. Next base: position 22,706,289 of record JAVTVX010000004.1, read on the forward strand.
GGGTGAAATCACTTTTTGGGAAAGCTGTATCATAGCTTGGTTGAGGCTGTGACTAGGGTGGTGTCTCTTGTGCCTAGGATGGTGTCCCCTAGGATTGAGAAAGAAAAGTTGTTGATATCTCCGGATTTTTGAGAATCCGTTGAGAAATTTACAGGTTTACAGAAAAGAAAACCTGTTGAGAATGTGTAAGTCGTGAGAAGAACTACACAAAGGAAACTTTTGAAGAATAGAGAATGAAGAGTTTATTATCGTTGTGAATGTACAATTCAAAACAATACTCAAAGAATTATTAAAAAAAATAAATTTGCCTGCAATAAAGTACGTATATACAAAGTTTGATCAAGATCATTTATCAGATTTTCTTACGAAGGTGATATTTGAAAATAAATATGGAAGACATGAATAATATGAATTCAAGACATATACAAAGAAAGATATTGAAAATGAAACAGCTCTATGGACAATAAAACACTTGAAATATGTTTACAATATTGTCATTCGAGACGTGAATGAAAGAGAATTATATGAAGTAAAAAGTGACTTGAAAGGACTGCAAGAACCCTATGAAAATCTGAAGAAAATTTTTGATGAAGTCATGAACGAATCTAAAGAATCTGGCAGCAATGAAGATGAATTGAAGATAAAAAAAAAAAACATAAATTCTAAATTAAGGGGGTGTAATGTTGGAATAATTAATTTAAAATTTATTATACGGAGAAAATAAAGAGTTTAAAGGTATGTCAATAGTCTAGAGTTGTTATGGCTATATGAAAAGTCATGAATTTTCTTATGTCAAATAAATGTAGGTTCTCAAAGAGTCATGATGTGATTACTAGGTGCTTTTTAGTATGTCTAGGTGTCATTATAAATTGATAGTCTTTTTATATAATCTTTAAAGAGAGTTGAAGTCATCATTATGTGTATCCAATGAAATTTTTCTCTTCCTAATATATTTTTGAATATTCATATAATTAATATTTTTATTCTATCCATATACTCATCATATGCAAAAGTATTGATCTTAACCTAGTTTAAATCTATCAAATTGGTATTAGAGCAAAAGCTCAACTCAATAAATTGATATCAAAGCAAGAGCTCAACCCAACAATGACGTGGTTTGCGTTAGGTTAAAGACCAGTGAGTGAAGTTGGCAACGTTATTCAGGAATTAGTGAAGAGATGGTATCAAATATCAGACTTTTCATAGATGATCGAACTTAATGTCATTGAAAATCAGCCAAATATGGATGAGACTGGTTTATAAATATATGCAAGCATGATTAACAAGCTGAAGAGCGCAACATGTTTTTTCTATGGCACACATTTGCTGAGCAGAAACCTTTCATAAATTTATCCTTTCAGTCCTTTCTCTTCCAAATGCCGATGTCCAATTAATTGCAAACACGCATATTCATAGAACTTGAACAAGAAAGGGGAATGAGTAATTATGACTAACCACACCATCTATGGAGAAGCCTTTGGTCCACCTCACAAGAGTCCCAGAAGCAATTGATGTTTGCATAACTGGGAAAGAAAAAGTAAAGCCTAGCTCCCTTTGTCTACCAGGAGGAAGTTGAGAGTCTGGACCTTCTGAAGCAACGAATTTTGCAAGTACCGATGCAATATAGTCAAAGAGTGCCTAAAACCACACCAGTAAGCTGACTCAACTTGAAGCATTGCTGCAATTAATGATATAATCTAAAAAATGTGGAAGGGTTGTGGCACTCACATCTGCAGTCCCAACCATCAACTCTCGAGGAATTGACACCTCAGCAAATTCTTGACCGACAATTTGCTTATCCTTCCCTCCCAACTGTACACGCAACACACGGAAGTTCGTTCCACCAAGGTCTAATGCATAAAATAATCCATTTTCATCCCTATAGAGAAAAAAATAATAATAATAAAACAATAGTTATAATCTTGATCACTTTATACCTTAAGATAACATGATAACGTCTCATCTTATAATTACCCATTGGAAAATTTATTCCACATTTCTCCTTTTTTTTCCTTCTTTTTTTGCGAGTCCATTAAGCTCAGTTGTACATGCAGCTAAACATATTGGTGTACATAGAGTTCCTGGGGGAGCGGGATTTAACCTTATATCTTCATAAACATTTGGTATAAATATTTCTTCGTGCCCCTCAATCTCCCAATCTTTATGTATTTAACAGACAACAATGCAGCTCAATGCATACAGATGTGACTTCATCCTCAATAAGCGTTATAATATTGTCCAATTTCGATGCAGAAAATTTAGAGATCAAATACTAGCCAATAGTCTACAAGTTCAACCATGAACAACTGCCCGATTTCTTTCCTGCTTTTCTTGCTTTCCCCGCTACCGCAGCTCATCGTATAAACGTATTATAAGAAATGGAGAGAACATAAATTCCTGATCAAAAAGGTTAAAGCAGCAGGATAGGGAAGGCTTTTATGTTAATATTAGAAGTAATTCATGCATGGAATGCTGATGCTTGACATAAATTTGCTTAACAGAAGTTCCAAATGGAAATGAGAGAGGACAATAAAAAGAAAAAGGATTAGAACAATTAGGAGCAATACCCGGTAGGGAGATTTTCTACATAGCTAATGAGCATTTTCAATTTACGCTCTCCATCAGAGGCGAGACCAGCCTGCATCTCCCCAGTCATTGCATCAGCCACTTGTCTCAATTTCCCAACTGGGGTTGCACATTTCTCCTCAAATTCTCTCACTATCTCCAGCGCCTTTGCCCATCGTCTTGAGCTCCGCATCCGATGTTGCACCACCAGCGCAGTCACAGCACATGCCGTCGCCACCCCGGCCACCGCAACACCCACTGCCACTTTTCCCATTATTATCTAAAATTTCCTCAAACCCCACAAAGAAAAACACCAAATTTCAACAAGTTTACGACTCCCCAGATCCCACCTCCTAAAACTGTGATCTGATAACAGAATTAAGGGTGTGAAGGATCTGACGAAAAGATTTTGTGAAATTATAGGTGAAGAAATACTCTACATAAAAATTGGAAAATTTGGAGAACTTGCCTATGATCCGGAGTGTTTAGAGATCCTAAATAATCATAGACCTCTAAAGCACAGCGGACATTGATGGGAAAAAGTTCTGGACAGAATTCTTGCGAATGAGTTGCTATTTAATGGTGAAAATGAGGAAGAAGGACCCCCAGTGTGCTATTTTTTAATTCGGTCTAAAAATAGAGCTCAATTTGAATCGATTATTTTTGCATAATTATGGTTGTACGTTCTGTCAAGGAACTGACAACAATGTCACCTTAAGTACAATCTCAAAAATCTGAAAACCACAGATAATGATGGCAACGGATAAAAAAAAGAGAAAATCCATTTGTATTTAGAAGGCAACACGTGCAAAATAGTCAAAGGTTTTTTTGTTTATCCCACGCTTTTGTATCTTTATGTTAATCTTCCCAATAAAAAAAAAAGAACAAAAAACAAAAAACAAAACTGAACAGAACAGAACTTTGGATCACTTTTTTTTTTGGTCCAATTTCCCGCCTTCAATTATTTATTTATTTATTCTTCTCCTCCCTTCATGTTGGGTTGAAAATGTAGACCTGAGCTATAAACTCCTATAAAGCATTCCAATTCAAACCTTTAAAATTTGCTTATTTTAAAAGTTTATATTGATATAAAATAAAGATTTTTTTAATTATTTTCTGAGTATAATGGTTATAGAGAATTGCTTGGTGGGCAATTATTAACGATCACAGATTATTATGGTCCTTGATTGATTATGAAAAGGTTATTCATTTTTTTAGTATACTTTCTTATCCATATTATTCAAATATTCTTATCATGTTATCGTATCTCACTTTGGAAAAAAAAATAGGGTTATCTATTCATTTGTACTTGTTTTCAGAAGACTCTTAATCCATTCTGAAAAATCTGCTCCTCGTTGTACATCTACACACCTGTTCAGAAAACCCTGATCTATCTCAAAAAATCTACTCTTTAATACACATCCATAGTCGCATCTAAAAAACTCCTAATCCATTTTGAAAAAACTGCTATTCAATATGCACCCGCACTATCTCCGTAAGACCTTTGATCCGCTATGGAAAACTTGTTCTTCTATATATACTTATCGTATTTTTCATAATTAATTAGTTTTTGTTACACCATATTAAAGAAAATATGAATAAATATATTATATATCAAAATCAAATCAAGATACATATTTGATTTTTTTTATTATTTTTATATGTGTAATAACTGTTTCTACATATGTGGTTATGAATTTTCTATATAAATTTAAATTATTGTAATAATTCATTGAGGTAATGGATCATTAAACTTCATATTATTATATTATTCTCCATCTTAAATATGATATTAAAGTCATATTCATTCTTATTCATATTATTTTTTTTTTATCTAATACAGGAATAATATGTTTGAAATGTTGGGAGGCCTCAAATTATTTGACTCATCAAATAAAATATTTAAAATAGTAAATCAATAATATACATCATGCATTAGAGAATTTTTTTTAATAAATTATATTAGTATAAATATGTTATCTTATTTGTTGAGTTAAATGATATTAATCTCAAAAAATACATACCAAAAATACAAAATTTCGCCATTCATGTGTGACTAGGAGTCCACTAACTTGACTTGAAAGACATGATTGAAAACCCTTAAAGGCAATAAATTTAGACAATATAACTTTCTCAATTTTAATTTTATATATTATCTTTCCCTTATGATAATGTTGGGTTTTTCTTTTTATCTTTCATTTAAATATAGGCAATAATTCATCCTGCAAGAGCATCTAGTTCCACAAGCTGACACAAAAGTCTTGATTTTGCAAGAAATCAAGTACCACAGAGGGCCAACTACCAAATCCCCCCATCAAATTTCGAATAAGAAAGAAAGGACCTGTAAAATTGTTTAGTTGCTCTGATGGATAGGGTATTAGTATCTCTTAAGGATTCGAGTTCAAATATTATGTATGAAGAAAATAGGTGTTGGGTGAGTTTTGTTTTTTTAAGTTCAATACAATTCAAATCAAATTTAGTTCGATTCAAAATAATTATCGAAAAAAAATAATAGTCTAAGTGCATTTTGTATTTAAAACCAAAACGGTAGACCTAAATTATGATATAGTTTTTATTTTAATTATATCAAATCTTATAAATTAATCAGAAGTCAAATTAAAACTATTTGATACTTGTATTATCTTAAGTGGTGAAGTGTTTCCCTGATTAAACTTGTCAATGCCCTTTTCACGATGACAAGCAAAATGAACATATTCATCTCTTATTTGTTTATACCAATTTGACATTTATTAACACCAACATAAGTTTACATAATTTTGTTGGTTTTCCCCCACATTTTTGGGCAATGCTAAACAAAGCCCCGAAGGTTTGCTAGGCTAACTTTGTTCTATTTTAGACCACATTTTCTCTCTTTTTTCACTCACATTTTTCTTTTTGGATTGAAAAGATATGCATTGCTTATCTCTTTTTTTTTATATAAATTATCGGTATTAAATAATCATATTAAATCTCATTTTTGGATAATACTAAACAAAGCCTTGAAGGGTTGCTAAGCTAACTATATTCTAGTTTAGACCACATTTTCTCTCTTTTTTCCCCCACATTTTTCTTTTTGGATTGAAAAGATATGCATTGCTTATCCATTTTTTTTATTTTAAATTATCGATATCAAGTAATTACATTAAATCTGATTAAATTACATTTGAGTTTGATAGAATTCTAGATAAAACTTTTTTGATGTTCATTTTTTTCAAACACAATACTCAAATCTGAAACATTATTTAATTCTAGTAATCAGAAACCTTATTTAAAAAGTATTCATCTTTAATCACTGTATCAACTAGGCTTTGGTATTGCTTATCCACGAGAGTTGCTTATTTTGAAAGTTGGGAATTAATAGACAAGTACATGTACAAGAGGGTGTGATTAGGAGATCACTAATTTGACTTGAAAGACATGATTGAAAAGGTAGAGACAATAGATTTGGATGATATAAGTTATTCAAAATTGATTGTATATATTCTCTCTCACTAACTTGAGATGCTGATTATTTCCATATTAATATATTTGGATAAGGATACCATAACTCATCATGCAGGAGCACCTAATTCCACGACCGTAGGCATAAAGGCCTTATTTTGTAAGGAATAAATCGAGTTAGCCAAGAGAACAAAGGCTCAACCCCCGAACTCATGGGCCATAATAGATCTCCAACAAGGAAGAAAGCATCAACAACATCTGTAAAGCCAGATTTTCCATTTCCCCACCTCTTACAGATTGAGATAGTATTTGAAAATTATATAAAAGGATAATTTCTTTGAAAAAAATAGAAGTTTTACTGAAATAGTGATTGAGGTTAATAGTGAGAACTAACAATTGCAGATTCTTCCGCCAACTAGCAAAGGCTCAAAACCAATAGTATGGAATATTTTCTTTTTCCAAGCGAAATCCCCAAACACATGAAAGAGCGAAGAAAATAATTCAGCAAGCGCATCTAATAGTTGAATTTTTTTTCTTTATCTTTTATCTCCCTTCCAATCTCTTTTATTTAGTCATTCTTTTTTATTATTATTATTTGACTATTAGTATTCGAAAACTCAACTAATCCGATTTGAGTAATTATGAATCCAATTTAAGAGTTGAATCTTCAGCATGTTAAAGGAATCTAGTATCCTGACACTAGAATCTCATTGGTTTTTTATTTAGATATTCACTAACCAAGAAAAATGAATGGCAATGCAAACAGGGGTTTATGAGGAATACCATTGGTGCATCTAAAAGAACTCGTGCATTTTGCAGTACAATTGGTGCATCCAGCTTCACAAAGTTGTGTCTATATTGAATCACAAAGCACTTAGCTTAGCCCTTGCCGAGAGACCTAAGTGATAAAAAGTTTTTGTTCAAGTGTCGAGATTTACTATTCAAACTTTTATAAATACGTGTATTTTCTTGATTATGATAACTCCTATGTAATCCCAAAAAAAAAAAAAAAAAACAAAGCACTTTGGCCATGGGGACTTGTGTCTCTTCCTTGGGATTTATATTGAATCACCGAGGCCACTGGGACTTGGATCTCTTTCCTGAGCATTGCATTATACTCATGGTGGACAAGGAATTGCAATTCTTCCCATTCTTCAAATTCAATATGCTTCTTAGAGTTCTAATGGCTTGATTGTGTTGCGTGACCCTCCTTCGTCTCTGTGTCGCCTCATTTGGGAAGATTGCATGGGATTGGAGAGGTCCAGGGGCAGAAGCGCTTCCTAGTGCTTGGTTCTCTCTGTTCCGGTGTTTTGTTCTTCTCCCCCAGTACCCAAAAAAAAAAAAAATGCCTTTTAGAGTTCTAGATCAAAGTGCTAGTCTGATTACACTACTCAACAAATGCGTGTGCTGATCACTTGGCTCAGCTAGGCCAGCGAAGTGCTAATGGCTTGATTGTGTTGCGTGACCCTCCTTGTCTCTGTGTCGCCTCATTAGGGAAGATTGCATGGGATTGGAGAGGTCCAGGGGCAGAAGCGCTTCCTAGTGCTTGGTTCTCTCTGTTCTGGTGTTTCGTTCTTCTCCCCCAGTACCAAAAAAAAAAAATAAATAATGCTTCTTAGAGTTCTAGATCAAGGTGCTAGTCTGATTACACTACTCAATGCCCTTTACAAGAATAACTCATATCTGTTCGTATCATATTAATGATATGTTGAAAGCAATTTTTACAACTTTCTGATACTAAGACAATATTTACAAGTAGTCATTAGCATTACCAATTTAGCTGGTTAATTACCTATAGTCAGACATTTGCCCCCGCAGCTAATTTTTTCCTTCATACTTTCTTGATGGACCTAACGCCACCGCTGGCAGTCCACTAAGCATATTTTTGCCGATTCTTAAAATCAAAACCTTCGACCCCATGCCAACGCACATACTGATAGAGACATGAATAAGGCAAGAGGAAAAAGGAGAGATACAATTCACCAAAAAAAAAAAGGAGAGATACAAGGGAACAAAAGGTCTGAGATACATTAAAATAATGGATCAAGTTTACAAGAGATGGGTTAAATAAGAACACAAAAAAAAGCAGACCCAATCTCTTCAACATCCAAAATACTCCCTCCACAAATATGAAGAGTTATATTGAAGAAAGTAATGGCCATTCATTTTGTAAGAGAACAGCCTCTACAACTCTTCTCAAAGTATCGCACTCAATTATAAATGGTTGAGTGAAGTCCAGCATAACCAACACAGGGGCATGAATCATCGCTAATTGTAATGCATCAATGGCTCTGTTGACTTCCATTGACCAAGCAAACTTGTGTTGTCCATCTATTTTTAACAAATTCGTGAGAGATCTAGTTATTTTTCCATAATCATGAATGAGCCGTCTATAGTATCCGGTTATTTTCCCATACTTTTTTTAAGAGCTTGTTCTCCGGCACCTTAAAGGAGTCTAGTATCCTGACACTAGACTTTCATTGGTTTTTTATTTAGAAATTCACTAGCCAAGAAAAATGAATGGCAATGCAAACAGGGGAGGAATACCATTGGTGCATCTAAAAGAACTCGAGCATTTTGCAGTACAATTGGTGTATCCAGCTTCACAAAGTTGTGTCTATATTGAATCATAAAGCACTTAGATTAGCCCTTGCAATTCAAACTTGTGTATTTTTTCACAATTTTCATTTCCCCTAGGTAATCCCACAAAAAAAAAAAAAAGGACAGAGCACTTGGCCACAGGGACTTGTGTCTCTTGGGATTTATATTGAATCACCAAGGCCACTGGGACTTGGATCTCTTTCTTGAGCATTGAACTATACTCATGGTGGACGAGGAATTGCAATTCTTCTCATTCTTCAAATTCAATACGCATCTTACCGATACTTCGTTGATCTAGTGGAAAGAGTACTAACACTCCACACCAAGAACTGGGGTTCGAGTCTTGATAGTAACAAAATTTCAGATACTCAACGATGAACCAAATCCAAAGGACCAAAAAAAAAAATATGCGCCTTGGAGTTCTAAATCAAGGTGCCAGTCTGATTACACTACTTCATGCCCTTTACAAGAATAACTCATGGCTGCTCATATCATATTAAAGATATGTTGAAAGCAATTTTGACACAACCATCTGATACTAAGACAATATTTACAAGTAGTCATTAGTATTATCAATTTTGCTGGTTAATTACCTATAGCCAGACACTTGCCCCGGCAGCTAATTTTTTCCCATCAAACTTTCTTGATAGACCAAACGCCACCGCTGGCAGTCCACTAAGCATATTTTCGTCAGTTCTTAAAATCAAAAACCCAACCCCATGCCAGCGCGCATACAGATAGAGACATGGAAAAGGCAAGAGAAAGAAGGAGAGATACAAGGTAACAAAAGGTCTGAGATACAATAAAATGATGGATCGAGTTTACATGAGATGGGTTAAATAAGAACACAAAGAAAAGCACACCCAATTTCTCCAGCATCCAAAATACTCCCTCCACAAATATAAACACCATCCCAACCCCTCATACCTAGGAAAAATAAAAAATAAAAGAAAAAACCTTTTTTTCTCTTTGTTTTTCTACTTTTTTTCTTTTTTTCCCTATAAAAGGAAAGACAAAATGATAATGAACCTAACCTACTCCCTGCAACTCCACATCACATCCTAGTGACCCCACAAGAGCATAAGGAGACTTCACAGAATTTACAGCTGCGCATACGAAACACACTTTCATACCGTACATGAAAGGCACCAAGACGAAAGTTATGAATCTCCTGAAAGCTCTCACGAGTTTGCTGCTGTTTGGATGTTAAGTCCGCAGAGAAAATGCACTACCTCGCCTGAAAAGAACAGAAAGAAATGAAAGCCAGCACTCAATAGAACACTTACCAGAATTGCTGGCTTTCCGTCTCTCTTTCTTTGCACAGTTGCAAGGCCTGTATTTGGATCCTAGCTTCTGGTTTCATGCATTTGTTGTCAGACTCAATCTGCTGTAACAAGAAAAACAAAACAAAAAGAGCAGCATAAAGATAAACGAGGCATGTAAAATCCATATAAAGCAGCCACAAATCCCAAACACATGCCTTATCTCCGGCTTATGCATAGCATCTGAATTGTCTCCACCAATGGATTGCCCTACCATCCCACGAGCAGCATTAGCCTTCATGATAGAAAAAGCACCAAAATAACCAAAAACACAGTTAGGTAGGCGTCACTGAAACAAAACGCAACATAATTACCTATTGCAAAAACTGATGGTTGGTCAAAACTTTCTCCATTGTCCAACATGAAAGATTACAGAGAACCAACAAATGGGCACCAAGACCAAATCCACACAAAAATCTTCCAGTTAAATTTTTTAGAAATCATTAGTTCGTTCCAAGTTATTAGTTCCAACCCTCAACAACTCCGGACTGCATTCTATACCATCCCACAAGTTGGACTGAGAGAACAGTAAGCAAACCACCTCGATGACAGAACAGAGGATAGCCCAAGAAACTGAGCTAACTAAAGAAACAAGACAGATATGAAAAAAAAAATGAATAAAAATTATAAAAGGGGAAGGGACTTAAATGCAAAACCTCTAACTGCAAGTTATCTGAGTAATCTTCAGTCTCCGTCAAGCCTCCATTCTCCAGAAGCACATTGGAACCGCATGAATCACTTAGCAAAGATCTCTGGTTATTGCTCCCTTGATCACTAGCTGCATTGCCCTCACTGCTGCCTGCTACTGACTCAAAGCCAACATCATCACATGAGCTCATCTCACTGTTGACGTTTGTAATGGAGCTGGAATTTGAGATCCCCCCGGCCTCAGTTTCAGAATTAGAACCCACAGAACCTGATGCCCAACGCTCCTCGGATGCCCTCTCAAGCCTATGACTAATAGTCTCTGGAGAAACTGAATCCCAACTCTTTGGGCTCATAGACCATCGTTTCTCTGCTTTATCTTGCTTGTTATCTACATCTGGATCCTTTCTCTTCTTCAGATGCTGCTCCCCAGAATTAGATCGGGACCCTTCACCATCTTCTGTCTGATGCTGGTTTGCTGGTCTTGGTAGTCGAGATCGTCTGTACCCATCTGGAAAAATATAAGGAGGAATCTGCTTTCTACGTACATGAGAAACATATATTTCCATCCCAGGTTTCCAGAAGTGGTACATGTTCACCGAATGCCTAAATTCGTCAACTGTCCCCCTTATATCAAACTGCTGACCCTCTTGGACGAACTCCCCTTGCTTCCGCTGCAATCCCATGTAAAAAGCACAATGTGAACACTGCTTAGATGTGTCGACATATTCATGCGGATAAGGATGACACTGCAACTTTCCCAAAGTGTCCCGCTCAATCTACAAAGCAAGGAAACACAAGCATACCTTTTACTTTCTAATTACATGTTTCAAGAATTTTGTGCACAAGTTTAGCCAAAGTCACAAATTAACAAAGTGAACGCAGAGATTTCACCCTCAGTGTCAGCTGCCTAAGCCGTGATTCAACCCAGCCTTTCCAAGCACGCAAGTCATCCATATCAGCCGCAACTATATCCACCTGCAGAAAGTTCTTATAGCTTTCGAAGAATAAGTATGGCTCAAATAGTGCACCCCACTGGGCTTTGTTCAGCTCAATCTCCTGCTCAGGGGTGAGTGAGTATACATCAAAACTCACCAGTTAAAGTCCATCATCAGAAGAAAAAAAGTACCAATACCCTTACCTCACACATTTTATTTCCATAAAGGAATTGATCTAGCATAATTCTAAGAGTACTTGCTGAGACATTATAGCTTGAATTCATGCAAGGGTATGCCGGTGTGATGATTGGCATAAGATGAGTCCGGTCCTTGGGATTCTTTCGAGGATCCCAAACTGTAAAACCAAGCTCATCCTCTTCTATTTCACACAGCATCACAGGGTTTGGCCAACGCCACTGTGTATAAACCCGGAAGAACCTTGAAACCAACATACTGGGAACAGCATTAGGATAAAGCTGGCAAACTCGAGCTACTAAAAGAGCCCAGTTCACACCACCAAGAAACCCAGTCACCTGAACATGATAAAAAAATAGCAAGGGGAATTCAGAAAGAAACAATGCAAGAATAAGCTAGGCCCCGGAATCCACTTACATTGGAATAAACACCCCGTCTTTTGGCCCAAAACTTCAAGCAGCGCAGTGTAGTGCGAAAGTGCTACAATTTGCAAAAAGGTTTAGTCTCAACTCACCATAGGGATCAAAAGGCAGATAGAACGTAAGATTTCAAAAGGTCTAAAATGGAAGTATTAGCATATCTAAAAGATTTTATGCAAAACAAAAGCTCAGAAACAGTCGATGTTTTTTCTCAGATACCGGCTAGATTTTAAAAAGAAATACCTCAACATTAGGGACAAGCTTTAAAATCCTGTCTGCAACTCTGCAGCCATTGAGACTTCGAACAGTGGGCTCATCAATGTTGTACAATATCGACATGTCAGAGATGTCCAAGTCCTGTTAATGTAGCAGGTCACAGTAGAAACAGCAATCTTAGAGCATAGCATGGCCAAAAGCATGTAAACTAAGTAAAATGATTAAGTTCAATAAAATCTGGCAAAACCATCATTCACAAAGCCCCCTGAGCTTAGAAAGGCCAGAGTCAATTTTTTTAACAAAATGGCCTTAGTCCAGACAATGATCCTGAATTGAATTTCTATGTGTGCGGCTCACATCATGCTATGCACAACATAAAATAAAAGACAGCAACGGCAGTAACACTTACGTCTGGGACAACCAGAAGAGAGATACTAGCATAAAGAAGATCAATTGATATCCCCTCAAACTTAAATTTCATTACGGGGACATGAGCATCTGGAACAGGCTGCAGCTCTGTTACTTCTTCCATTTCAGCTAGCATGTCATGCAAAATATAAAAGAAGTCCTGAAAAAGAAACAACGTAAACATTAGAAGAAATTCTTAAAATGAGTCCCAGCATGTGACATGAATATTACTTTGCTCAGCTCCATTTACCTCCCGATTCACATAAGACGGCCCCACACATAAAGTGTCAATGTCAGCTCCAGGACCATGAACCTAAGAAACAATAAAGTTTCATAATGAAAGTTGAAAGACTGCTTAACCATTCAGATAATCACTTTAACATTGAAGAAACAAGAATAAGGAGATAGTGAGGCTGTTAAAACTAAACAACTAATAAGCTGATTGCATGGTTTATTATGAAGCATAAACAGACAACCCAGTAAATCCTTCTGCCCAAGTTATGTTAATTCCTTTTTCTCTCTCTTCTTCTGCTCAATCATTTTTTCCCCCTCCTTTAATGGGCAAAATCAGCCATAGCATCTCTATCTAGTTGTGGCTTTCCCAAAAAAAGGGTTGCCTAAACTGATCTTAGCCACGAAAGAACAGCTGCCATTAAAAAGTCAGAAGCTCAAATGTGATTTAGATTGCTGCACAATCTAAAATTTCCAGAACACGAGTTTTAACCCCCACAGAAAAAGTCAACACAGAAATGCAGCTTCTTGAAACCCACATTCAAGCAACTGGGACCCACAGCTAGCCGGTTTAAAAGTGGTTGAGTAAGCATAGATGCGAAAAGAAACCGAGGGGCCTGTACTCCAACCTCATCCATGCATCTGAATCACAATGCCTCTTCAATATTCTTCAGCAAGCATACCCATTTGTAAACAAACCAAAAGTACCCAACAGAAAAATGTGAGCTCTGGAATGAGCAGGAAACAAGCTAAACAATTACTTACTCCAAGACGATAAGAACCAAATGTGAATATGAGAGCATTTGCATCCTCCACCATTTGATCTGTGTATCCCCTCAACCGAGTAAGCTGCTTCACCCAACCTTTTACAATCTTCGAATTGCATACAAAAGAACATCAATTTCAGTCCCATAATCCATCAGAACTTTATGCATTTTAGTATGTACGGAAGAATTTGCAGAGCAAACTATTCTAGAAAGCGACTTCTCAAAAATTGTAAATATATAGAGGCATGGGGGCAGAGAGTCCACAACTTTATAGAGTCGAGGTTGAACAATCTAGGATGTACAGAAGTAGACACCACATTAATAAAATCAAGAATAAAAAATCAACCTTTTCACTCTACTTTAGACAATGAGACAAAAGAAGCTAATTGCAGAAGAGTTCATAACTCCAAAAATAATAATAATAATAATAATAATAATAACAAAAAAAACACTCAACAAGCCCTTATAGATCATTCTCTTTTTTTTCCTTTTTGAGATGTGGCAATTTATTTCCAACAAAGCAAATATGTTATTCAACATGAGCTATCAAAGAAAATTTTGATGGCAAAAACATTTTCAAGTGCACTAAGAGGTCACAATATAGAAAATAAACCGAACGAGACACCCCAAAAAAACCCTATAAACTCCAAACTATAAGATGATTAGAGTATATTGAGGGGCTGTCAAAAATAAATCTAAGCCAACCATCACCATGATCCTAGTCTCAGATATACATCGGACAAGTAATACAAATTATAGGTAGTGCAGAGATCATTGAAAAAGGTTTCCTTCCTACGTATCTTCAACGCTTGCAAAAGTTCCCTCGCATCACATTAAAAGATCCCATGTATTACACGAACAAATTTCAACTAAATCCACAAAACCATACATGCACTTTCGCGACAAAAAGGCATAAACTGACAGAATCTAATAAAATAAGTTGACATATGACATCTTCAAATGCGAGGAACTCCACTCAACTCAACTAAGAGCTAATCAACTTAGTTACGTCAGTTGTTTTCTATTGAATGCCTGAGAGAATTTATAAAGGATTTACAAGATCATAAAAAAAAAATAATTAGAAAAGGGTTTTCAAATATAACCTGACGAATACGACCAAGAACCTCCTCTCTCCTTGCATCCTCTTCCTTGCTTTCATAAAGCCCCATATCAACCAAGAACTGTTAACCCATCACAAACAAATATTAAATCAGATATTTCGTTAAAAGCAAAAAAAAAAAAAAAAAAAAAAAAAAAAAAACTAGGACACACCTTTTCTAACTCTAGGGTTCTCTGTAAATCCGCTGAAGTTGGTCCGGCACATGAAATTGGCCTCGTAACGCCATACTTCTTCGCCGGTTGCTTAGGCGGCGAAACATTCAAACCATTAGAACTCACCATTTTTGCCCCAGAAAACGAATAGTGAACAAGAAAGATTCACACACCCAGAAATTAAAATTGCCCTAATTCTAATTCGGACTTAAATCAAGAAACCCTTTTTTTGTTGTTTTTAAAAATAAGAAACTCATAAAGGAAAACGCATTCTTAACCCCAATTCTAAATCAAAGATTCTCAAACTGACAATCAGAAAAGCCCCCCAAATCAAAGAAAGACACGGAAACAAAATAGGAATGAAGGAAGAAAGAAAAACCCAATCAAGACCGAAAACTCAAACAGACAATCAGAAAAGCCCCCAGATCAAAGAAAGACACCGAAACAAAAAAGAAACGAAGGAAGAAAGAAAGCCCAATCAAGATCGAAAACAACCGAACCCTAGAAATTTTGATAAACGAGATCAGACGTCGACACAAAGGTTTTCGATTTGCGGAGGGGAGAGAGAGAGAGAGGGGGCAAAGAAGGTTCCTTGGGGATGACGATTGGGGTCCGACGCGGAGGCTGATTTTTATTGGGATATTTTAATTTGACCGACACCGTTTCGGGGAGAGAGAGAGAGAGAGAGAGAGAGAGAGAGAGAGAGAGAGAAGTTTATTAAGAAATTGAATTGCTAGATTCGGTGGTTTTAGACTCGTAGTGTGATGGGGCAATTGACATCTGGTTGGAGTTGGGATAGGAATGCAGCTCGGAATCCTTAACCTCTTCACATTTTATTTTAATTTATTATTTTTATTTATAATATTACTATAATTTAAAATATAAAATTCTTATTACAAATTATTAAAAAATTATAAATAAAAGTAAGTTTTATAAAAAAAAATTAAAATAAAATATTATTATATTAATAATTTTTATATTAAAATTTATACATAATTTTAAATAAGTTTATTAGGTCTTATTAGAAGGAGATGCCTCTTGAGATTCTTATAAGTATTTTTTTTTTCCTTCCTCTTTTTCCTTTGAATATTTTAATTTTTGAGAAATTGTTTTAGAGTCTTGCAATATATTCTTTCTATTACTTTCCTTTCACATATCTCGTTTTTAAAAAATAAAATATAAAAATGAGATAACGAGTATTTTTACATTTTGTTTTAGTAATTTTTGTATTAAATTAATTCATATACGCGTATTTATATAAAATTTTAAATTTTATGATCATGAACCCAATCCCCTATACACAAAAGTTTAAGCAATTGCCCTTGACAAAATGTGTAGTAAATCCATGGTTGAATGCTCTTCCATGGTGTAACCATGGCTTAATGATTTGGTGGAGTTGTGCGGAGCCGAAGTGTATTCAACACTCAGTTGATTTAGTATAATATGATATTAAATTCTTTAATCAAGATTACAAATTCGACTCGCGATTTGGACATATAATAGATTACGTTGAGAGGATAATCTCTTAAATTAGTCACCGTAAATCTCGAATCAGATTAATCGAAATATGACTTTAGATACCGATTGATATAGTATTTTAAAAAAAAAAAATAAAGTGCATCAATAGGAACAATCATCTCTTATCCAAAATGACAAATTACTTATTAATTCACTAATTAAATATCAATATTTTTAAATAAAATTTTATATTCAAAACTTATGTATGAAAAAAATATATATTAAAAAAGTTTTATCTTTTAAAATTCTAATTTAACTCAAATCAGATTAAATCGAATTTACATAATTACCAAATACAAGTCATTTATTAAAAAAAAAAACTCTTAAAATAGTATCATGTGGTTTCTTTACCAATTTTTATCAATAATATCGAAATAATTTATAATTTTAACTATATCATAAATATTTTAATATAAATAAAAATTATATATGCCCCGTTACATAATTTATTTTAGACCTTTCTAAACTATGGATCGACGAAGATCAGAGAAAATGACAGTCAAGAAAGAGCAAGGTAATGTAAGGAAAATCTTTCGTCCCGGAGGAGGAGAGGGTTTTGGTAGTGGCAGCGGCGGTGGAAGGTTGTAAATGGAGGCGGAAGAGGAGGTGATAGGATTGAGTAGAGGCCATTAAATAAAATATTTAATTAATATCTTTTTTAACTTTAATTATTATTTCATTTATATTTTAAAAATTGTAATCAATTATACACGATTAAGACTCATAAAGATATTTCTTCAAACACATTAAATTGAAAAAAGGGTTCAAAATTTTAAGATTTTGTAAGTTTTTTTTTTAAATATTATTAGTGTAATTAATTTAGATTAAGTGTTAGATTATGATCCAAGAAATATATATAGTACCAAGTGTTCTTCGATTCATCGGTACCAAAGGCTCCTCTATAGCTATACATGTTTACAAAAATTCGAATACTAGATTTTGAAAAAAAGAATTTGAATAGAAGATTTTAGCCACTCGGGTATCTCTACAAAGACACAAAAATAAGGTCTCTACTCATAACATGACCCGGACTTTAATTTATTTCTACCATCGATGTTTTTAATTTAATGTTTTATTTATAAGTTTTCGATTTTCTCTTATCAGCTTAAACTAATGCAATTAGAAGCTTAACAATCCGATGAGATTTGTCGGATAAAATATTATTTTTTTACTACCAATCCGCATTCTAAAAAAATGCTTATGTTTGTTTATTATTGTTAATAATCCTATCTACTTGAGCTTAGGCCAGTTTCATGCATTGAAAATTTTTTATTATTGTTTATTATTGTTAAATACACTGGTGAGAGCTTATTAGACTAGTTTTGTCGGTTAGTTTGACTCAAACTAAATTTAATCAGATTCAATATATGATCACCAGATATCAACAGTTTATTAAAAAAAAAAAAGTGTTCTTCTTTGACCACTCAATAATAGGATACTTTACAAAAATTAAGTTGAATTTAAATAAGATTTTTAAGTGACAATAAATTTATTTTTTTATAAAATTATTATTTAATCAATAAAAGATTATTTTTTGTTAAAAATTTATATTTTAGTTAAAAATATTGCTAATAATATAAGAGAAAATAAAATTGAATCAAAGTAAAGTAGGTTTTTCACTTATTAGCATTTCTATAAAATTTTTTATATATTTTAAAATATTCACTTATTACTTATTCAATAAATTTATCATTTCAATTTTATTAAATTATTAATAGTCAATAATGTTTAAAATATAATTAATTTATAATCTATTATTTAAAAAATTTGAACTATGATCTTGCATTAGTTGATCTGATAAGGAGGGAGGAGCTGGACTCGGACAAGCATTGAGTTGTAGTCGGCACGTGCCCACTTCTCTCTCTCTATTTGACTACGAGTATCTGAAAATTCAACTAATTCAATTTAAATGTTACAAAACATAATTTAGAAATTAACTTTCGCAATATATATTTTTTATTTTCAAAACTCAAACTTGATATTTTGATTATAAAAATTTAATACGTTGCTGCTAGATTCATATGTCAGTAATTATGTATTTTTTCATTTTTAAAAGATATTTGATTAAAAAAATTTAATACCTATTATTAAGGTGGTGTTTGGTTAATAGGTATGAGATTTAGTAATGGCTTTGAAATCTATATAAATTGGAATGAGAATCAAGATATGGGTATGAAACCTGATTTTGTGAAACCCAAGTTTGAGTTTTGGTTGAAAACCATAGATGAAATCTAAGAAAAATTCCTTGTCAATTTTGTCATTCCATAAAATATTGATTTTAAAACATTTTAAAAAATAAAATAAATTATTAATTTAATCCGGGACACTTAAAACCTTTAACAAATAAATAAAATATTAATTTAAAAATATTTTAATTTTAGTTTTAATTTAAAAAATCAAATAAATTTAAAGAAAATAAAAAAGATAATAATTATAGTTTTAATTTTACAAAATAAAATAAAATTTTAAAAATATTAATTTAAAAATATTTTTTATCAAAGATAAAATTAATAATTATATGATTCTCAATTTGAAAGATATATAAATCAAATATCAATATTGATAATTAAATTTATTTTAAAATTTAAATCAAATAAGAAATATTATATTTTGATTGATTTCAATTTGATTTTTGAACGCAAACCAATCGCCCTCTCCCCGGGGCGAATCCACCCGAGTTGGGTCAAGTGACCTTTTCACGCGAGCGTCATTCTCAGCTTTGACTTTTTTTGTTGGTCTGAACGGGGCCACGGCGTAGGCCCAACGCATGGAAATTCAGGAAGAGGCAGACCCCAAAAAAGAGCCGAAGGCTCTCCCTTACTTAAACATTAATATCTAAAATTTTAATTATTTTGATTCAAATAATTATAAATTTTAATTTAAAAAGTGTTTTTTTATATTTATTTTTTTATTTTAAAACTTAAACTTAAAATTTTAAATAAGAAAATTTAACATTCTGTCGTTAAATTTACAAATCAATAGTAAGA
Source organism: Dillenia suffruticosa (assembly GCA_033439265.1). NCBI lineage: Eukaryota > Viridiplantae > Streptophyta > Magnoliopsida > Dilleniales > Dilleniaceae > Dillenia > Dillenia suffruticosa. Next base: position 22,725,814 of record JAVTVX010000004.1, read on the forward strand.
CTTTTTATTCTTAACACAACATTACAAAGAACGTTCTCAAGAGAATAATTTAGTGGTCACAATCTCTTCTCCATCCTAGTGATCCCAAATTCGAATCTCTATGTAACTAAAAAAAAAAACATTACAATGAGCAAGCTTAATACCTTGCCTATACCTGAAGAGAAATCGGAGCAAATCAATGGACAGTTGATTTAGTGGGATGAGACGCTAAATCTTTTAACTAAGTTCCTGAATTCGATTCACGGTTTGGATATGAAAAAACTATATTGGGAGGGTAATTTTCTTAAATGGATCACTATAAATCTCGAATCAGATTAATTAGAATATGATTTTGGATACCGGTTAGTATAGTACCAAAAAAAAAAAAAAAAAAAAAACCAGTTCAAGAGGAAGATCCCCAAAAGCAACGTTTCCATGTGTTGAGACAAGGGGTGAAGTTAAAAGTAATCTTTGCATAGCAAAACATAATATGTGGGAATAAACGGGGTAAATGTTATAAATAATATTATAAAGGATTTTACTGGTATTTTTAGAAATTTTTAATGATTAGTTGATATAATAGTTAATGGATGAGTAGATAATTGATAAGAGACTAATAACTAATATAATTAAAAAATTTTAGAGATATATATAAAATGGTATATATAATAAAAAATAAAAATAGAAAATAGAAAATCTAAAGAGATACAAATCCAAATAGAAGAGAGGGAGATTTTAAAAGTTTAATAAAATATATAGGGATGATATATAAAATTTATTTTTTGATCCGGCCTATCTCAAAATGAAGTTTGATTTTGAATTTTAAATAGTACTACATTTTAATCGATGGATAATCGGTATAGAAGGTAAGAGTGCTATATTTTTTAATTAAGTTTCGGATTTAAAACTTGAAAATAGAAAAAACTACGACGGAGATATTCCCTAAATTGGGTCTGATAATATTTAAATTAAATTAATTAAAATCTGATTTTAAATATATGTTGATTATAAAAATACTACTGCATTTTAAGATTTGGATAGTTATATATATAGTATCACATTTTGGGAGACTTCCCCCTCTATAGAATGCCCGACAGTTAAGTTGATTCAAATTAGTCGATAAGAAACTCCGGACACCGGGGGTCAAGGACAATATATATATATATATATATATATACACATATAGTACCACATTTTAAGATGTGGTCTCATGTCAGGGGTGACCGTTTCCTGGGTCTTGGTTCCGTGATAGATCAAAGAATAAAAATGGGCAAGAAGGGAACCCATTTTCACAATCTGTCCAATATCCAAAGCCCAACTAATGGGAAATGCGCTTTCTCACCGAGACATGCCGAGCCCAGATCTCAATATTTCAAACTTAACATTTGACCCGGAATACAAATATTTAGTACTACTATTTTTTTTTTTTTTACAAGGGTTTAAACCTAGAATCACTAACTTGAGAGACGAGGATTTGTACCACTAAACTATCCTCTTGGAGACATTTTTAGTACTACTATATTTCAAGACAATCAAGGTTTTTATTTTTATTTTTTTGGTATAACATATAATTATTTGAAATCATATTTTAATTAATTTAATTTGAGTATTGTCAAACTTAATTTAAGAAAAGTTTTTCTAACGTAATATTTTTCATTTCCAAGTTTTGAATCTGATATTTGGTTAAAAGATTTAATATCCTTACTCATTAGGTCAACTATTTATTAGTATCAAAGTTTTTATTATTGACGTGCATTAATTTTAGTTTTCAGGTAATAATAAATGCATGGAACAATTTTTATATAGTAATGATTAAATTTATTAAAATATTTTTCAAATTAAATAAAAAATTTAAAAATACATTGAGGTAGATTGTGATATAATATTTAGTATATTTGATTTTTTTTAACTCATTTAATCTCTCTAATATTATTTTTAGTTGCTAAATGAAAAGGAAATGTTCAACTTTAACCTCCACAAACGAATGTATGATCTTCTTCCATCTACAAAAAAGTTCATCCGTCCATTGCCCCCTTCTTTGCAGCCTATCCCACTTCTCCTTTAAATTATTAAATGTAGACAAACTCCTCGCTTCTTAAATTTACATATTAATCACTATATGTCTGCTAGCACAAAAGTTAAAGAAATACCCGTGAGCTCTAACTCAACTGGTACTGTTCCCCTCTTACTTGTAAAGATTTCCATTTCAAATTTCCTTATATACAAAAAAAAAATAAAGGAATTGACATTATTATATAATTTATTATAGTGCTTTCTCATGGGTGATGAGATTGATAAGCTAATCAACTCTTAGGATGACACTAAAAGAGTAACAATAATGATCGTTCTTATTTATTTATTTTTTTACTTGACTATCAGTATCTAAATAATCCGAATAATTCGATTTAAGTATTGTGAGATTCAATTTATAAGTAAATTCTCTCAACCTCTATTTTTTTATTTTTAAAATTTAAAATTTTGGTTAAAAAAATTCAGACCAATTGATATTTACATTTTATTAAAAAAAAGAAAATAAGAGAAAACGAAAAACTTTTCACTTTTTTCAATAAACATTTTTTAGGGGGATTCTTGAAATTAATCACTCATCCCTTTGATTACAACTAAGTTGAGGTTAACTGAGATAGACCATGGCCAACATGAACAAAGTGATAAGGAAATAGGCAAAGAGATACTATGGGAAACTAAGAGCAAGTTTGGTTTGATAATTTTTTTTAAACTTTTAATTTGTAAATAATTTTTAACTTATAAATCAATTTGAAAATAAATTGTTTAAGTTTCCACAAAACAATTAAATAATATTAGTAACTTATTTATTAAAATGTCCAAAAAAATTGTTTGCCACTGTTTTTTTGGTAAAAATAAAATTATATGATAAATTAAAATTAAATTAAATATTTTTTATCTTATATACATAATAATGATGTGCAAATTTGCAAGAATACAAAAGAAGGAATGTCAAATTCTTTATATTTTAAAAATAATTAAGGATAATATAATCTTTTATGGAGATAATTGAAAATTTAGAAGTAAAGTGGAGCTTACTTCTAACTTTTGATTTATTTTAAATAATTTAATTTATTTATGATTCAAATCTAATATTTTTGACATTTATTATATTTTATTTAAAAATAAATTCGATTAACTTACAAATAAAATCAAATATACTCTAAATAAAACTCAGAAGAGAAACACAAAGAGAAAAATTTTGAGCTTATTTTTCTTTATTCTTTTTTATTTTCCCTATCGAAGAAAGTGAGATTTTCTTTTGAGAGCGGATCAATGCCTTAAACATTTCCCATTTTTTATTTTTATAAATTATTGATATCTAATAATTATATTAAATTCGATTAAATTTGATTCGAATCGAGTTATATTTATAAAAGACAAAACTTTTCTAATATCTATTTTTTTATACATAAAATTCAAATATAAAATTTTATTTAAATGATATCAGTGTGTAGCCACTTGATTAAAAAGATATTAAAAAATAAATATTAAACGTATTTATGACCAACAATCTTTGCAATTGTTTTTTTTGGTAAAAATAAAAATACGTGATAAATTAAATATTTTTTATTTTATATAATAATAATAATAATAATAATAATAATAATTACAGTACCTTAATATTCGACTGCCCAAACTTATTTATGACCGTACGATTAAGTGCGCAGAAGCCAGTAGTGCCCACTTATTTCCACTGCAAATGAGTATACTTTGACTTGGTTAGTAAATTTGTCCCACGCAAAGGACCCTAGATTGACCAATCAGCTCCACCATAAAGTTGCCATGTCAGCATATCCCCGCTGACGTAGCACAATCAATGGTTTTGCAATCGAATCTAAAACCAGAACCGAAAGTGCATGGACCTGTACCTCCAAATAATTTGTAATATTTTTATTTTATAAAACTTTTACGAGAGTGATAATTTTGGCGTATCAAATCAGTCATTAAATACGGATATCTTTTATATTTCAAGTTTTATATAAAAAAAGAAATATCAAAAAATTTTTATTTTTTAAAAATTTAATTTAAATCAAATGATATTTAATTTAAATTAATATGATTATCGATGATTTATTTAAAATAAAATATTATTTTTAGAATTTAAAACCGTACGAGAGACTTTAGGGAGCTTTGAATCAGCGCCATATGGCATCCAAATCTTTCAATGATCACATGGGGTTAATATCTCGATTTTAAAATTTTGAGAGGAACTTTTTTGGACTAAAAAGATTAATCAATGTTAGTAAATTTAATTAATAAGAAATTCAATTAATGGGGTATGTGAATATCCTAGTTCAATCACCCATTATAAAAAAGAATGGTGCCTATTAATGACCATGACTATTCAAATATACAATATATTAATGCATTAATAAAAATTTTTAATCATAAATTAGATTTTTTATTTTTTTTTAAGGGAAAAGAGTCTAGGATAGGATAGCAAAACCGGATGAGGAGAAAATGGTAAATTATAAATGGAACTCACAAGTTTATAATTTAGAGCAAATGTCGATAGTAATAAGAATAGTAATTGCCAATCGAATGTGAGGTTTGGATTTAGCTCCTTTGTACGTTCTCCCTTTCTCACTTGGTTTTGAGGTATTTATCGGAGAAAGATTGATTGGTTCATAATTGTCAATCTTACACTCTCTACGAGGGTCTTCCATATCTCTCCTGTTTATCTACATGCTATGAGCCATTTGGAAAGCTCAGCTATGTTTGAGAGTTTAACTTTCTCTTCAGACGGTGTTGCTACTATCACGTTCAACTATACTCGGGATGGTTGGCTTGACAGTTGTTGGTGGGTCTTGACCCCCTCTTGACTCAAGTTGCTGGATACGATGGTCCTTCTTCGAGATTTTATAAACTTAATAGTAATGGATCCTCATGTCTTTCTTCCCATTTGGGCATGTCAGAGATCTTCAAGATGAGTATGGATTCTAAGTCCATCGCTTGCGATGAATTTAGAAGTTGATAGAATATTTAACCCTTAAATATAGTATTGTATTTATTTTAATGATCAATCATGTGTCTAATGATGTATTCTGTATATATACTCTTATAATTCTCTATATATAATGAAATACAATTGTTCAAAATCAGGATAAATCATTCTTTCAATAAGTTCTCTTCTAACATGATATCAGAGGCACATTAGAAAACTTAGCCTCTCTCTTTTTGTCTCCCACCACCAAAAAATCTTTCTAGTTCTATTATACTCTGTACTTGTCTCTTGTAAGAATCCTGTATATCAGAACAAGTCTAGTTAATTTCTTAGATATATATAAAAAAAAGAAATGAGTCTATTTTATTTCTTGCAACGGATCTGTTTTCCATTTTTTTTAGAGCCATCACCATCTAGGATGAACACCTTTTTCTGTCAACAATCATTCTTGCAAATCTCTCAATTCTAATTCACAAAGAGATTCATTTCATTTGACTTTCATTACTAGGAACATCAAATTTATTCTTTGACTTTCTCCGATCTTTCCTATACATTTAATGTTTTCTTTGTAAACGTAATTTTGTGGTTTGATCACCTTTCTTGGAATAAGAAGGTACCTACAAAAAAAAAAGAGGTACAAAAAAAAAAGAAGTAGAAAGTACCCTCAAAAAATGAGGTAAAAAAAAAAGGTACCTACACAAAAAAAAACACTTTGCTATAGTTAGCACCACCCGTCAGTCTCCCTCTTTTGTTTTTCATCTGACTCCTGACCTTCAACTTTATGGCACCGATCAACATTAATACATCTACTCCTCTCTTTACCCACTATGCATATGGAATTAGCAATCTTAAGGGGCCATATTCCTACCATTCTTGTCTCTTGATTTCAATAATCCCAAATATAATAATTGGGCTGCATTGCACAAATCAAATGTCAAAAGTGTTGGTGTCATGGGTTATTTTGACGGCACAATAAAACCTAAAGATGTCCATGATACTCAATGGACTCACCTTGATGCACTTGTCTCATTCTTGATCTATCAAACTATTACCGATGATATTCTTAGCATGATTCTAGAACCAAATAGGACTAGTACTGCTCAGGAACTTGGACTCACATCAAATCCTTATTTAAAGACAATCTTAATGCCAGATCCTTACAGTTAACCAAACAATTTAGAACCATTCATATGAGAACACTACCATTATAGAATACTGTCAATGAATCAAATCCCTTGTCGAGTCGTTAGCAGACATTGACAGCCTTATACCAAAAAATACCCTTGTCCTTCATCTTCTACATGGCCTCTATGAACAAAATGGCACATTTGCCAGTATCATCAAGTTCCAAGAGTCATTGTCATCATTTCTTAAAGCTCACTCCATGCTTCTCATCGAAGAAGTCTGTCTTTCTACCACCATCGATCTTTCTCCTTATACTTCTTCCACCGTTCTGCACACTCACATACCATCACATAATTCCTCCTTCCCTCATGCTCATGGTGGGGAACGTCAAAATTAACCCCATCATCCCAGTAGAAACCATGGTCATGGTCGAGGTCGTAATAATATTATGCGTGGATGAGATTATGGTCGAGCACAAGGGTCACAAAATATCCAACAATGATATGGTCCAATATCCGACAATTTTGCATACTAGTTTGGACCACCTACAGCCCCTTTTTGGTTCACTTAGACCCCTATTTGGCCCATTGGGAATCAACCCATCAATACTGCTGGACCCGATCTTCTCAATAGTGCACCACGAGCTTTGGGTTGTGGGTCAAGCCAACTTGTGCAATCTATTTTGCAACATCCGCAAGGTCTACAAACCTTTTGGGCCGATTTCCATCTTTTCGGGTCTTCCTATCAGCCAACAGATATAGTCCAACATCTCAACACTCTATCTCTCCAACAGCCCGATGATAATCAATGGTATCATGATACTGGTACTACATCTTACTTGACGTACAAGTCAGGTAATCTTAGTACCATTTTTAATAAGAGTAATATCTCGCATGTTTTTGTCAATAATGGAACCCCTTTCCATTTCTTATGTCGGAAACGCTTCTCTAAACATATCTTCATCTCCTTTCTATTTTAAAAATGTCTTAGTTACACCTCATATTATTAAAATCTTATTTTTGTATACCAATTTACAAAAAGATAATTTATACTCTATAGAATTTAACCTATTTGATTGCACCGTAAACGATGTTCGAACGAAACAGATCACACTCAGGTGCAATAGTTTGGAAGGTCTCCATTTCATAACTCATTCTCGTACTTCTCTTTTTACTACTTTGGCAATTTCTTTCTGCACTACTTGACACAAGCGTTTTGATCGTTCAGGCGCATATATTTTTCGTTACTTGTCATCAAAGAATTTAATTTCATATAATAAAACCACTTCTCCTACCTTTTGTCAAGTGTGTCAATTAGGGAAGTATACTAGACTTTCATTTTCTACTTCAAAATCACCCAGCATTGCTCCCTTTAATATTGTCCATTCTAATTTATGAACTTCACCTATATCTAGTGAAAGTGATTTTCAATATTATTTGATTTTCCTAGATGATTTCTCACATTTTGTTTAGATATATTCTCTATGTGCTAAATCCCATATTTTTGAAAAATTCTTATACATTTGTGCTTTTGTTTGTATACAATTCAACACTGAAATTAAGATATTTCAATATGACAATAGTACAAAATTAAATAATTCCCCTTTTATCTCATTCTTTGCTAATCATAACAACTTTTACAGATTTTCTTGTTCAGACACTTCACAACAAAATGACAAATCCGAACGTCTGTTACGTATGATCAATGATGTTGTACATACACTCCTTTTCGAAACCTATACGCCACCATCATACTGGGTAAAGGCATTACACATGGTCGGACATCTATTTAATATTCGGCCCATAAAAACATTTCACAATCAAATACCATTTAAAACCCTTTTTCATAAACCACCGCTTTATACTTACGTTTATACTTTTGGGTGTCTCGTTACCCAAACCTATCTCACTCTATTCCACACAAATTAGCTCCTCGCTCGATGCCATGTGTATTCCATGACTATCCACTACATCATCGTGGCTATAGATATCTTGACATTACTACTAAAAGGATAATCATGTGTCACCAAGTCACATTTGTTGAGTAGGAATTTCCTTTCGCATCACAACATACGCCCACTGCCACATCATTCAATTTCCTCGATCCCATTGATGACACGCCATCTCCTTTGTTTCACTGGATCCTTCCCTTTTCATCCTCCTTTATCCCCGTAGCATTTACATATTCTTCTTTTGCCTTCTCATCGACCTCTCCATCTTCCTCTCTTACCTCACCCCCACGCCAACACCATCTCCCTCACCTAGTCTTCCTCCTCCCCCTCCTCCTCCCTCTCGTTATCACATGGTCACACATAGTCAATGTGGCATATTCAAATCAAAGCAACCATTTTCCCTTCATATTCACACTAACTCCTCCATTCCTTGTACTTACAAACAAGCTCTTCAAGATTTAGACCAACAACAAAACATCTTAAAGAATATTATACTCTTATTAAAAATGATATTTGGGATCTTGTTCCCCAGTATTTCGGGGGTAATATTATTAATTTTCAATGGATTTTTAGAGATGAGTTTCACTACAAAAAAACAGACTTTTAGTCACAAATTTAGAGACGAAAATTTTTTAAAAATTCGTTGCTAAAAACATTAGCGACGGATTTAGCGACGAAAAATTTTTCATCGCTAATAACGCATCGCAAAAATTTAGCGACGAAAATTAGAAATCCGTCGCTAAATTTAGCGATAAATAATTTTTTGTCGCTAAAATTCGTCACAAAATTTAGCGACGAAAAATTATCCGTCGCTAAATTAGCGATATAAAAAAAATCCGTTACTAAATTAGCGACGAAAATCTAAAATTCGTCGCTCAATTTAGCGACAGATAATTTTTGTCACTAAAATCCGTCTCTAATTTAGGAAAAAAAAAAAGTCCGTCGAAAAATTATCCGTCCCTAATTTAGCGACGAATAAAAAAATTCGTCGCTGATTCCAAATTCGTCGAAATGCCCAGGGAGCGCGCATGCTTGGACGGGCCCTTGCCCACCTGAGCCAGCACATGCCTGGATGGCCCCGCCCACCTGAGCCAGCACCAGCCTGGAAGCCACGTGCCTGGACGGGCCGCACCCACCCGCACCCACCCGAGCCAGTGCCAGCCTGCAAGCTGCCCGCCCGCCCGCCTAAGCCAGCACCCCCGTCTGCAAGCGCGCCCGCTTCAGCATCAGCCCTCCTCACTTAATTGCTAGAAAATGCCACTTTGCCTTCACCGTGGTTCGAACTCCTACTCCTTCATACCTACACGCATACACATAAGTATAAACCTATAAACCACCAAACCAAATGTTAGTATGTGATATAAATTTTTTTTTATTTATTATCTTTTTTTCACATTTTTCTAATAATAAAAAAATAATATATAATAATAATTTAAAATAATAAATATAATAACCTTATTTACTTATTATCTTTTTTTCACATTTTTCTAATAATAATAATAAAAGAATATATAATAACAATTTAAAATAATAAATATAATAACTTTTTTTATTTAAACCACCAACCTAAAATAATATTAATTAAAAATAATAAATATGATAATTTTTAATAAAATAAAAAATAATAAAATACTAATTTAAAATAAAATAATAAAATAATTAAAAAATATATTAATATTATATTTTGTTTTCTTCTTTTTTCTTTTATTTTATTATTTTATTATTTTTTTCATTTTTATTTTATTTTTTAATTCATAGTTTAAAAATGGATTACGGAATCTCAATAATATAAAATTATAATTATCAATAAATTATAATATATTAATAATTTAAAAAACCTATATATTTAATCATAAAATAGTTTTATTCGTTTGAATATATAAGTAATTTCAATATAATTATTATATATACGAAATTTCAATAATGAGAATAGAAAGGAAAAAAAACCCAAAAATAGAGATGAAGTGAGAATAGAAAACAAATGAGAAGGAAGAAAGAAACAAAAAATATTATCACACAACACTAAGCGGTGGTGCAGTGGTGACATGTCTTCTGTTTAAATTCGAGATCCAAGATTTGAATCCATTCGATAGCGTGTTTTTTAGTATTAAAACAATGAAAGGCGGGCGCCCGTGCCTGCATGAGGGGCGCCCGCATCGGCGCGTGCCTGCCTGCGCCTGGCGCCCGTGCATGCATGCATCGGCACCCGCGCAGGCTCGCACCCAACATATCCGCCGGATTAATATTTAATTAAAAATTTTGTATCATTGAATAAAATAATACAAAATAAAAGGTACCTATACAATAATAAAAAATATTAAATCAAACAAAAAAAGAAAAAAATAATAAATTAATTAAATATATATATATATATATAATTTAAATAAAATAAAATATATGGTTTTTTTTAAGATTTAAATAATATTATTCTTTTAAAAAAATGAAATATAATATAATAAAATAAAATGTAAATTAAATATTATAAAATAATAATATGATTTGTTCATATAAATTAATTAAATAAAATAAAAAATAAAATAAAATTCTAATTAAAAAAAGATTAAATTCAGCCACGAATTTGAAAATCTGTCGCTAAGTTACCAATAGATAAATTTCGTCATTACTAAATTAATTTTTTAATTTATATATTATATTAATATTATATTTTGTTTAATTATATATAAAAAATTTAGCGACGGATTGGGATTTTCGTAGCTAAATTTAGTGACGGAAAACAAATCCGTCGCTAAATTAATTTTTAACTTAAATATAACATATTAATAAAATAAAAAGAAAAATAAAAAAAATAAAATTCTATTTAAAAAAGATTAAATTTTGCGATGGATTTTAAATTCGTGGCTAAAACCGTGGTAAAATTTAGTTACGAAATATTATTCGTCGCTAATTAGCGACGAAATTTGCAACAAAAAATTTTTTGTCGTCAATTAGCAACGAATTTAGTCACGAAAATTTTTTCGTCACTAATTAGCAGCGAATTTAGTTATGAATGATGCATCCGTCGCTAATTTAGCCACGACTTCCTTTTCGTCGCTAATTTTCCTTTTCGTCGCAAATTTTGTGGTAAATTAGCGACGAAAAGGTTTTTGTCGCTAAATTCATCGCAAAATAGCAACAAATTTTTTTCGTCTTAAAAATCCGTGGCTAAAACCGTATTTTTTGTTATGTTTGACTCAGATGGCAATCTCATACGTCATAAGACTCGTTTGGTCGCTGTTGTCACCTCTCAATAGGTTGGTCAATGAAATTTACAGTCATGTTGTCAAACTAGCCATTATTCATACAGTTTTAAACCTCGCAATCTCTAGATTCTATCCCATCCACCAACTGGACATCCAAAATATCTTTTTACATGGCCATCTTCAGTAGCCGATATACATGTACCAACTACTTAGTTTTGTCAGTGACACTAGTTTTGTCAGTGACACTTACTCAGATTATATTTGTCGTTTCAAAAAGTCTCTCCACAGGCTCAAATAGGCTCTATGAGTATGGTACTAAAGATTTGCTACTTTTATCACCTCGATTAGCTTTGTAAGTTGTCAATCAGATAAATCACTCTTTGTATATCATGGAGGTAGGGACATAGTAATGTTCCTTCTATATGTTGACCATATCATCCTAACTGCATCATCCACTCCTCTTCTACATACTATTACAACTTCTCTAGGCAAAGAGTTTGACATGACTGATATGGGGCTTTACATTATTTTTTGGCCGTCTCCGTGTTCCACACCAAGAATGGCTTGTTCCTTTCCAAATGCAAATATGCTCTAAAAATTCTAGAATGAGTTAAAATGAGCTCTTGCAATGTCTCTACCACTCTTGCAGATACAAAAGCCAAGTTATTCAGTTCGAGTGGCCCTCTGATCTCTGATCCATATCTATATCACCGTCTTGCTGAAGTTCTTCAGTATCTCACATTTACTAGACTAGACATTGCTTATATAGTTCAACAGGTGTGCCTTTTTATGCATGATCCCCAAGAACATCACTTTCGAGCACTTAAACATATTTTATGATACATTAATGACATACTTGATCATGGTTTACAACTCTACTCTGCACCTACCGATAGTTTGATTGTTTATTCAGATGCAGATTGCGGTGATTGTCCAAAAACTATACGTTCTACATTTGGCTACTGTATTTTTCTCGGTAGTAACTTAATCTTTTGATCCTCCAAGTGACAGGCCAGTGTTTCCCGCTCTAGTATCGAAACTGAGTATCACAGTGTTGCTAATGCAATAGTTGAGACTTGCTAGGTATGAAACCTTGTTTTTGAGCTTCACTGTCTATTGTCAAAGACTGCATTGGTCTATTGTAATAATGTTAGCGCTGTTTACTTATCTAATAATCCGGTCAAATATCAACGTATTAAACACATCGAATTAGACATATATTTTGTACATGAAAGACAGCCCTGGGAAAAGTTAAAGTATTTCATGTGCTCTCTACTTATCAATATATTAACATCTTCACAAAAGGTATTCCTTCATCACTCTTAATTTTCAGTTCACTCTGAATGTCCGACCTCTTCCCGTTCCAACTGCAGGTGTACAATAGAATATTTGACCCTTGAATGTAATATATTAATAGAATATTTAACCTTTAAATGTAGTCTTGTATTTAACCTAATAATCAATCATGTACCTAAATATGTTTTCAATATATGCACATTCTTGTAATTTTATATATATAATGGAACGCAATTGTTTAAAATCAGAGCAAGTCATTCTTTCAATAAGTTCTTTTCTAACAGGGGAGTATACCCTTTTACTATAGAGTGATGTGGAGTCTGTGAGGGTCTTCTTCTCTTGCTTCGTATAAAGTTCTTTCTAGTCATACTTGAGATCGATTCCACTGAACTTGTGTCGGCTCTCTCCTCCAAAGTGACTCCCTCTCATCTCAGTTTCAATATTTTTCAAGAATTCCAATAGTTAATGCAACAAATCATATTTTTTGTTCTAATATAGGGAATAGTTAACTGAATCGTTATCAAGTTAGAGTTATCAGTTTGTTGATCTCATTTCGTCATGAGCTTTATTATTGTTTGAAATATGATATTTGGGATACGACAACTTTTTAAAATTTGATCTAACTTTTTTAGAAGTTAGGTTTCTTTTTCTTTATAAATTAGATTTTTTCAAACCTATTTGTTAAAAAAAATAGTAATTCATGTTTGTGACTTTTTAAATTACAATGACATTTATTTTTATTAGAAATAAAAAATATATATTATTAGGTTTTATGGGAATTTTTTTAAAAAACAAAAAATGTAAAATACTTAATTGATATTAATTAGGCATTAAAAGTCTCATAAATGTGTTGTCTTTGTCCACCAAAACCCGAAGATCTAAGAGAGGGAGACCAACCCTTTTGCATCAAAAGCATCATCATTGCCTTAAGAGATTTTGCTGCAGCAAAATTTTTGGCAGAAGTGAAAAGGATGTCTGCAAACGAATCATTCAAAAGATGGAAGTTGAAAAAAATTTGTTTTTCTGCAGTAAGATTCGAAGGACATTACAGCAAAAAGATACTCCCAACCCAATTCAGGAGGAAAGGAGAAGATTGCAGTTTTTGATTGGCTGTTGCTTTTTATGAATCAACTAAGAACGAGCAGTAGAAATGCCAACCTTTTTTGAATACCGCAAAGAAAGAAACCTTCTTTAATGTCTCTGTAACAAAGAAAAAAAAAAAGAAAAAGAAATTCGTACTACTGAATTAGAATAATATCTTCTTTAATAAAAGACCTTTCATTTTTTTGCATATTTGCACACGTTACACAATCTCTTCATATTCTCTCTCTCTCTCTCCCCCCCTCTTTAAGCCTGTAAAACACAACAAAGAGTTAATTTTTTTTGGTCACTTGAACCTCTTAGCCCATGACTTTAGTCCATACTGATACGGGAAAAAATGAGTTCTAAGAGAGAAAGAGAGAGCTGGAGATGTATAAAATAGAGAAGAGAGGGTAATGCCTCAAGTGGGTTGTCGGCAAATTATACACATGGCTCCATAAAGTGTGTGTGTGTGTGGAGAGAGAGAGAGAGGGGGGGTCGGGATTTGTTTGGTTGTATAGAAATTAGTAACACTTATTTTTTGACTTTCTCATTGGATGAAGAGTGGATTCCTCGCTTTTTTTGAATTCGAGAAGGTGGGTTTTGTCTCTCTGAGTCACTCTTTTGCAATTACTTTACCAATTGTAGTGTGGTTCTATGTATCTCTGTAAGTTTGTTTTGTTTATTTAGCTTTTGTTTGAAGTTTCTCAAAAAAAAAAAAAAACAAAAAACTTATTTTTGTGCAAAATTTGTAATTTTTTTGGCAGTGTGATTTTGTTTGATTATCAAAACTTCTCTTCTGTATCCTTCTGTGACCTCATTTTGTCTTGTAATGCAGTTCTTCACGAGGTAGTGTCAGTCGTTTTTCATTTTTTATATTTTTGGAAAAAAAAATAAAACACAAATCCTTTTATCTTTACTCTTTTTATTTGTTTTTCCCAATATTTTGTTTTTCAGATGCTCTCCCCTCGTTAATCTTTACTTTCACTCATTCTTCTCATCACTTGTCCATAGCAAAACACCTGTTTCTTCGAAAACTCAACAGCTCTCCCTCTCTTTCATATTAAGTCTCTCTCTCTCTCTCTCTCACTAGAGCTTGATTTTTGGAGAGAGAGAATGGGGAAGGCTACAAGATTTCTCAAGGCATTGTTTGGCATGAAAAGAGAGAAAGAAAAAGATCATGTTTATGATAATTCAACAAAGGAGAAGAAAAGATGGAGTTTCGGGAAGTCAACAAGAGATTCAAATTCAAATGTGGGGGTCAACATTCCGGTGCCTACCACTACTATGGACAGAGCATGGCTTAGGTCATATATTGCCGAGTCTGAGAAGGAGCAGAACAAGCACGCAATTGCGGTAGCGGCAGCAACGGCAGCGGCGGCCGATGCGGCGGTGGCGGCAGCGCAGGCGGCGGTGGCGGTGGTAAGGCTGACTAGTCAGGGCAGAGGAACTCTGTTTACTAATGGGAGAGAGAAATGGGCTGCTGTGAAAATTCAGACTGTTTTCAGAGGATATTTGGTAAGCGGGTTTCGATTCATATTTCAAGATTTGATATTTTTGATGTTCAGATTGACAAATAAATAGCATTTTCTTTGATGGATGTGTTTTTGTTTTGTATTGTTTCCTGTTTTTTGGGTCATAAATGCCAATTTGTAGGCAACTGTTCCCTTCATTTTTCTTTCATTTTCGAAGGTTGTTGTTACAGTACGCTAGTCTTTTTTTCACATTTTTAAAAGGTATTTTTCTTGTTTCAAATTACAAATCCAGGTTTGATATTTTGAATCTGCAAAGTTCAAATTGTCTTGTGAATATCAGTTGCTTATGTGTGTCTCCTTTTGCTTGCTCTGTTTTCTGTCATAAATCTCAGTTTTTGACTAGTTATTACATTTTTCTTAAACAGGTTGTCGTTACAGGACACTGGTACTAGTCTATACTTACTGTTAAATTTTGCATTTTTCTTCCTTTGCTTTTTTGACATAAAAAGCCATAAAAGGTGTGTCTTCTAACGTTTTATCACTATTTCCTACCCACATTTCTCTCTCTCCCTCTCTCTTTCTCCCCCCTCTCGCTCTTCAATTAGTTCTTTTGTTTTTCTTTCACTTCTCTTTTGCCTCTGTTCTCAGTCCAACCAAAGTTTGAAAATTCTGTCTGAATTCAAATTCAAATTCATTTGATTTCCCACTTTGCTCTTTCAATTTTAAATTGAAAAAGATATGATTGTTTTTTGTACGACTTAGTACACAAACACACACTCTTTCTCTCTACACTCCCATTTAACTAGATTCAATTTAGTACCAGCAATCAAAAGAGATTAAACATGTTGTTTGAATCTCTTATTGTTGGAGTCATAGCCTCTTGTTTATGTTGCTTCTTGCACTCTCCTTTCCTTTGGTGCTTTTTTCACCCAATTTTGATTTCACCTTAGGCAAGGAAAGCACTTAGAGCTCTCAAAGGTCTAGTGAAGCTACAAGCACTTGTTAGAGGCTATCTTGTTAGGAAAAGAGCTACTGCAACACTTCATAGTATGCAAGCTCTCATTAGAGCTCAAGCCGCCATTCGATTCCAAAGAGCTCGCCGTAGTATTTTAATCAACAGAGATCAAAGATTCCAGCCGGAAATTCGACCACGAAGATCTCTTGTAAGCTCAAAATTTAGTACATTTCAGTCAATTTTTTTGCATGACGTTCAATGTTCACACATGTTACTCTAATTATTTCTTTTTCTTTGTTTTGGAATTTTTCAGGAAAGATTTGAGGAGACAAGAAGTGAATTCCATAGCAAGAGGCTCTCAGCATCTTATGAAACATCAATGAACAATGCATTTGATGAGAGTCCTAAAATAGTAGAGATTGATACATTCAAACCTAGGTCTAGATCTCGCCGAACCACAACCACTACATCAGATTCTGGTGATGACCAATTTTATCAAACACTTTCCTCACCACTTCCATGCCCTATTCCAGCCCGCCTATCCATGCCCACTTGCCAAAACTTTCAGGATTTCGAGTGGAACTTCACGGGCGATGAATGCAGGTTCTCCACTGCTCAAAGCACACCGCGTTTTGCCAATTCTAGTCACTCAATTGCATCTGTTACACCAGCCAAGAGTGTTTGTGGGGATAGCTTCTTGAGGTCTTATTCACATTACCCTCACTATATGGCAAACACTCAATCATTTCGGGCTAAATTAAGGTCTCATAGTGCACCTAAGCAAAGACCAGAGCCTGGATCAAAGAAGCGGCTCTCGCTTTATGAGATTATGGCATCAAGGAGTAGCGTCAGCGGTGTTCCGATGCAGAAGTCCTGTTCCCAAGTTCAAGAAGCATTGAACTCTTGAAAGCAAAGTGTTATGAAAAATGATGTTGTTAGCTTTTCTTTCTTTTCTTTCTTTTCTTCCATCTTATGTTGTGTAGCATCAAGTATACCCAAAATGTGTTTTCAATGTAAATTTATAAAGAAGGATGCATCTGAATCATGCTTTATCAATGGAAATCCAATGTTTTTTCTTTTATGTGGTTTGAATATATTCATTTTGTGATGTCATGTGTTAGAGAGGCAAAGGAAGCAGGAGGGATACCTCAAATCTTTCATTCTTGTTCTAAAAATTTAAATCTTGATCTACCATTCAAACAAAAGAAAAATCTCAACTAACATTCAACAAATTGCCCACAAAAAATTTCTGAAAGTTACTCTTCTTAAGCAGAAAAGCAGAAATTCTGCAGAAAATTTGAATCTGTCATCAGCTTAATCTCCCGCTAACCATTCAATCATGTCATCGACGTGGATTAAACTAGAATTTACCATGGATAGGACGACACTATTTGAATTAAACTAGAAACTGGTCTTGGTTATTTTTTATTGACAGGACCACAAATTCTGAAAAAATTTTCATTGCAGCAAATTGGGAGAATTCAAGTGAATCTGTGTTGCTTGTTTTCAAGAGTACAAGCTAATCTCCTACCCATTTCTGGTTTGTAAAGAGGAATCTTCTTCCTGCAACATCTGCAGCAAGACTAAAAAACAAAAGCACTTATGTCTACATATGCAAAACAATTATGTCCCATTTCAAATTTCAAGTTCTCAGCTATGGTGTGTGGTCCTACAAGCAAGCATCTCAGTTCCCGAGTCAAGATCGTAGGAAGCTGAAATTAATTTTTAACAAATGCTATGCATAGGTTTTTCACATCACATCTTTCCCAAACCCTGTCGATGTTTGATACTTACATCAAATGGGCTCCTTTTTGAAAAATAGAGATTAGCTTAGCTGATTAGTTATAATTTTTAATATAAATTTATTAATAAAATAATAACTTAAATTTGTTTTATAATTTAAATTATATTTTCTTTTTCCATATTTGAAATTTCGTTCAATGTTCACAAGTGATATTTCGTCGACAAGTTATGAATATATTTTAGTTATGATATCAAATTATAGGTAAATAATTTTCATAAATTATACGTATTAAGTATTATTATTATTTATAAGTTTAGAGAACACAATTAAAGCTTAACGGATTGAATGGTTTGATATTGATATTTTTTAAATAAAATTTCAGATTAGAGTATTATGTAGAAAGAAAATAAATATAAAAAGAGTTTTATTTTTTTAAAAATAAATTAATCAAATTTAATATAATTATTCGAAAACGATCGTTCATGAGAGCATATATAATATATATATATCCATTTGCAAGAAATATGTGATGGGTTATGTCTTCCCAAGAGATAAGCCCTTTGTGGTTTTTGAATTTTTTTTTCCCCATTTTTATGCGGGACTTAAATTGTATCAAATATATATATATATATGATTTTTTTTTAACCAATGGCATGTGTACTATGAAGTTAGCAAGGGAGTCGATGGGTCCCGAAACCCTAGGTAAGGCTACAAAATTAGAATTGGACCAAATTTATATCAGTAATGATTAGGGAGTGCCTTTAGTATTGATTGATGGAGGTTTACATCTTGAAACTTGCACTCCATTGTCCTTCTCTCTCTCTGAGGTTTACCTGGGTTGCATCATCAATGATTCCATGCCCGTATGGTCTGTGGGAAGAAAACACAGTAAGATCGGGACAATATTGGTAACTGGGCAATCTTTTTGACTGAATAATTATCATCAACCTCTCTCTCCGCCCGTACATAAACAACAGCCCTTCGTGCAGTTTGTTCATGCACTCACCCCATTCTTGTACCTGACAGCATTTGGCATCCCATGCTCTCTCCCTCTCTCTCTCTCTCTCTCTCTTTCTCTCTCTCACTCGTACCCCACTTCAAACTATAGGAGATTTGAACTGTTTACGATGAATAAACATTCCCAGTTTGAGATTTTTGCTAATTTTAACATATTTATAAATAATTTTAAGCTAATGCTGTTGAAAAATACTTCTAATTTGATTCTTGTGATAGGAAGTTATTTGTTTGTACTTTGATTTCTCAGAGAACTCTTTCTTCCTTGAGAGATTTGCCGTTGTTAAATTTTATTTTAGAAAAAAAAGATTAATCGAATATTCTGAATTTATCTTTACAACATTTGTTGGAAAAAGAAAAAGAAAAAGAGCTTATTTTTAGACCATTTAATTTATGTCCCCTACTCAAATCGGATTAGTCGAGTAAAATCCGGATATCGATAGTAAAAACAAAAATATTTTAGATAAAATTTAGTATTTGATATTGTTAGAAGATATTAAATGTTTTGAAAATATTTAAAAAATATTATATATCAAAATTAAATCAATTATTGACTTATTCATCACTAAAATTTAAATTTATTTTATTAAAAAAATTACCAAATAAATAACTATTAAAATATACCTATTTATGAAATCTTTATTACTCTATATACTATACACGACTCTGATGTATGAAAATTTTTTAACACTAACGTTTTTACATTTATAAAATATCTCAACATACTAAATTAATTAATATTTATACAAAAATATTTATATTTATATATTTTTCATATTTAATGAATTATTTACTTATTTAATTATATTTTTTAGTTTTTATGTTTGATAATTTTATATTTTTATTACAAAATAAGACTATTCTATTATTTTCATAAAATAATTAATATTTATATAAAAAATCTTTATATTTTTTATATTTATATATTTATCACGTTTTCTATTTCTTTATTCTTATAAAGTATCGTTTTCTCATATTATTTTGTATCTATTTTCATTTATCTATTATTTTTTGTGTAACCTAGATACGTGCATACCTTGACATTAGTCGAGATCTATTTCACTAATACATAATTTTTGTAACTTGAATTCTTAAATTTGTGCGAATTTTATAAAACACTGATTTGTTAATTTTTTTAAAAAATTAAAAAATTAATAAAATTTAAATATGGAAAGTTTTGCCTATGCCTTCTTCATAAAAAATTTATTGAATTTGAACACAAGAATTTGAAAGAAACCTAGAAGTTTCCTCCCATCTCCATTGTTGCTTCTTTGAAGCTTAGAAATGTAAATAATTGTGTTCACAAGGCACTTGGTACAAGAAAATTGGGACTTTCGTCATCTCTTCATTTTCAATGGACACAATAGATTAGCAAAACGCAAATCGGGATTAATGTTTATTAGTACTATAAAGTTTGAATGTTGAAAGGAGAGATTTGTTAAATAAAAGGGAATTTCAAAGTAATATTAGTGAGGAAGTTATTTGTCAATTCTGTGGTCGCTAAATATTGACATGAATTGACGTGACAGATGATATGATGAGATAAATTTTAACTTAGTTTCCATTTTGACAAGAATTACTAACATGTCACTTACACGTCAGTACCGTACCTGTACAATATTATCACGTTATTATCTTAAATTAATAAAATTTAATTATATTAAAATTAATAAAAAATAATAAAAAATTAAAAGATTATTTATGAAAAAAATAAATTTTGACTCAATTAAATTAAAAAAATTCATTTGCTCTCTCCCCTCCCCTTTCTCTCTCTCTCTCCTCTCTTTCACTGAAAAAAAGAAAAAACACTTTCTTTCTCTCTTTCCCTCCCCTTTCTCTCTCTTCTCTCCTCTCTCTAACTGGAAAAAAAAAAAAAGAAACAGTCTCCTCTCTCTCTCTCCTCCCCTCCCCCCCCCCCCTCTCTCTCTCTCTCTCTCACGGAAATAAAAAAGAAACTCTCCTCTCCCCTTTCTCAAATCTTGCATTGATTTTGGTGATTTTCTTATTAAATTCAGAATTGGAAAGTAAATGTGAACTAAATAGGAAAGTCCCATTTTGATCTGCTGAAATTTGCTCTCGCTTTTGCGACCAAAGATAGCGTTGGAAATAAAATGGTCCATTCGGTTTGGTCATTGTTGTTTACAATTTTTCATTTTGGTCGTTAAAGGGAGGTCGAGGCACCCTAGTATTGCTAACTTTGAGTATAATAAAATACCCAAAAAAAAACTTTTGAGTATAATAACAGGATTTTTTTTTCTATTATAAAATATTTAATTTAAAAATATATGGTATTTTTTCCCCTAAAAAAACATTTGATTTAATTGGTGAATATTATTTTTGATATAAAACAAAATAACTTAGAGATGTTTTCCAGTAGAGTGGCCAAAAGACCCCTGGTTGTCTCAAAACTATCTATTTAAAAAGGAACATTTCATGATCGGTGTTGGGGCATTGGTCCATAGACATGAGGATCAATTTTGGGACAAAACCCTTCGTGAGGGAGATGTGACTTAGGTTCCCAAGTAGAGAAGAGCCCGGGCCGGTTTGGGCCCGAAAACCGGCCCGGCCGGCCCTGAAAAAGCCCGGCTCGTGAATCGGCCCGGTGCTACAGTAACCCGAACCGGACCGAACGGGGTACTGTAGCGGCCGGGCCGGTTCAAGGGTTTTTGGAACCGTGAACCGGCCCGGATATGGAACCGGCCCGGAACCGGCCCGGCCCGGCCGGTTCCAACCGCTCTTTGACCTTTTTTTTTTAATTTTTTTTTAAATTTTCCCCCTCCTTGTTTGGCCAAACCGGCCCGGCCCGGTGTGAACCGGCCCGCCGGTTCCGGTTCAGCGGGCCGGGCCGGTTCAAGCAAAAAAAATTTTGGAACCGGCCCGGCCCGGCCCGGCCCGGACTGACCTAGGAACCGCAGCCAGCCCTGCCCGCGGTTCCTGGAACCGCCCTTGAACCGGACCGGGCCCGGCCCGGTTACATGTCTATTCCCAAGGGCTCCCTCTGAAAAGGGTAGATGTGACTTAGAATCTATTTAAAAATTGATTCATTGCTTTAATCAAAAAAGAAAATGATTCATTGCAATTGCCTCGTCTGAAATTCGAAAAACAGCCAAACCCCGCCCTCCCCCAAAAAGGTAAAGTACAATTAGAAACTTCTATTCATGGTCCACAGGCCTGACGATATCTATTTCATGGGCCAGTTTTGATGTTACTAGTTTACTACAAATTTGAAACCCCATGGGCCAGAGAACTTCTGGCACAAAACTGAGACTCCCCATGGACTTGTCTGCTCAATATGGGACTTGCCATTCGAAATTTAAAGTCGGAAACCAATGTTTGCAGCTCATGAAGCCATTCGCCATCTCCCTCGTCAAGTAGTTCAGCAAAGGTTTTTGATCTCCTTGGAAACTAAGCATAATGGTAAAAGAAAAAAAAAAACCCTTAAATGCAAATCATGGAAGCAACATTTTCTTTATTTTTTTTAGTTGTACAAGAATTTGAACATAAAATCATCAGGTTAGGGAGTTGAGTTTGTACCACTAGTCTGTTTCCTTGAGGACACATTTTCTTTATGAAAGAGAGAGGGAGTATGTCACCGACAGATAATTGGTATAGCTGGTAGGTCATTGTATCCCTTAACCAAAATTATGATTTATTACGATTTCGATTTGCTACTTAGATATGGAATCGACTATATTGAGAGACCCTTACTCCTAAAAAAGACCTTAGTCTGGTCGACTTAAATTAATCGGGATAAAGTTTCGCATATTAGGTGGTGGACTGATTCTAAGGGCACCAAAAAAAGAGAGAGTATAGACCGACGAGTTATAGCTTAACTGACACCATCCCTGCTCTCCATTAAAAAGATCTCGTGTTCGAATCTTCCTATTTATTAAAAAAAAGAAAGAGATTATGGTTGTTTAGGTGATTCAATATCAAGAGAAACCATGATAGTAAATAAGTGTCAAGACAGTTAATTTAGTGAGATTGAGATATTAAATTTTTTAATCAAATATCGAATTTAAAACTTAAGAATAGAAAAAACTAAATTGGGAGAGTCACCCCTAAATAGTGACTTTGCATACGCTTGAACCAGATTATTCTAGTATGATTTTGGATATTGGTGACGAAAAAAAAAGAAGAAATAAGTGAAATAATATGTAATTTAATAGTTTTGATAACCATTGAACAGGGAAAGAAGGGAAGAGTATGTTTCGAGTGTACTTGTTAATTTCTTAATAATTTTTTACTTTATTTCCAACAATTACTTAGGATGATAGTATAAGATCGTTATGGTCAATGAATGCACCCATTTATTTTAACCCCTTAACACCCATTTCTTGCTGGTGATGGTTTTGGTCATGCAGAGAGTGTCAAGCTTGTGCCACAAATCATAAGCAGTCTCCTCGTCCATCACTTCCATTAGAACTTCATCCGACAATGAATGAATCGTTGCCAATGCCTTGTTATCCATCTCCTCCCATTGCTTCATTGTCATCAAATTCGGCTTCCCTTCAATTCCCAACAAAACTTTCTTCAAACTCTTTTTGGGTTAGAACAGCTCTCATCTTCAATTGCCACAATTTGAAGCATGTAAAACCATAAAATTTTTAAATTTCTAGATTTGTTGAAGCCATATGTGAGGCAAAACAATCGTAACTCTGATATCAATTTATTGGGAATCTAGCAAGAGATTTAAGAGTATAAACAAAATGAACACAGTGAGCAAACAATCTTACAACACTAGAATTTTACATAAAAAAATCCAAGATGTGAAAAACCATAGAAAGTTGAGAAGAGATTTCACTATATGAAAGTATAGTACAGAATGATTATATCAACGGACAATTGTCAAATGAAATGAAGTGTTAACTCTTTTAATTAAGTCTCAAATACGAAACTTAAGAATGAAAAAAATTATGCTGAAAGAGTGACCTTCTAAATAGAGGTCCTGTAGATACTTGAATTGGATAAATCGAAATATAACTCTAGATACCGGTGAAGATGATTACAAGAATTTTGTTAGATGGCTCTTTTGAACTATTAATTGTTAAAATACAAAATCTATTCTTATAAATAGGATTTGAATCCAAAAGCATGAAAAAAAAGTTATACGATATTTCCATCACAGTAAACTTTAGAGGACTGTTCTATGAGTACCGCCATGAGCCTCCACCACCGCCATGGTGGGCTCATCGACATAAAGGTATATCGGTAGCGCCATGGTGATAAGCTTGTCCCAAAAGAAGAAGGAAAAAACACCTTTATCATACAACAAATTTAACAATCTTCACATAACAAAACAAATTCACTTTCTTATTTTCTACCCAATCACTCTCTAAAATTCAAATTGCAGGACAAGAACTTATTATCTAATACAATAATTCTGATGAAGAATTCAAGCTTAAAAGGAATTAAATCCAAAGTTTTTAGTGCTGTAGGGCTTAAACAGCTCCTTTTTAATGATTCAATTACTCAAATTTAAAATACATAAAATCTTAATAAAACTAAAAGATAAAAAATTAGGTATACATAAATTAACATATATAATGCATTAAGGCATATAAATACACATAAGTCGAGTACTCGCTTTCACCACAGATTTTGACTCCCAAAGTGACCAATTCATAACATGAGCCAACAGCAATCAAAACTCAAGCTAATTTTATCATAATTACAACAAGTTCATGAGAAAAATCACAGAAAAAGATTCATGAGAATGAGAGGGATGATGATGATGTTCTTGTTGATAATGGAAAAGGAAGAGAAAAGATAACTTATGGGAAGAAATAATGGAGAAAATATAAGTACAGACGGGCTGGAAGGGATTTTTTTAGGGTACCAATGAGACCTTAGTACGTCAAAATTTAAAAATAAAAAAAAATTATATTAAAAGAGTTGTATCCTAAAATGGATTCGACAAATATTCGAATCGAATTAATCAGAATATGATTTCGGATATCGTTTTATATAGCACAAAAAAAACTATAAAGCCCATTCGGACGAAAACTATTCTTTTTGAGAGGAAGATCAAAATTTTTTCAAAAATTTAGTATAATATTTGAACGGTGTTACATACCTAGTGTAAAGTGTAAAGAGTATAACGTACAAACCGTAATTTTCTTAAATATGTGACAGTAAAATTATCAAAAGTAAAATATAGAGTGCAACTTGTAATTTATATTTTTTTTGAAAATTGACTTATTAATGTGTCAATTTAGATTACACGAAAACGAAAACAGATAAATAGAAACAGATATAGGAAAACGAGACTTTATAAAAATACATGAAACAAAAAAAATTGAGAAATGCATAAATATAAAAATGTAAGTATCTTATATAAATATTAATTATTTACGATAAAAATTTAAAATGATCAAATATTTAATTATTAATTATAAAACAAATAATATAAAATAAAAATTATAATTAAATAAACAAATAATTCATTAAATAAAGAAAAATATATAGGTGAGTTTTATGTAAATATTAATTAATTTAACGTGTTGAAACGTTTCAAAAACGGAAAATATTTTTAATACAGAGAAATATCAGTATTAAAAAATTTCCGTGCAAGGTTTAGTCGGAGAAAAAAGAAAGAATTTATTTGTAATATACCATAGTTTATATTCATCGTTTGAAATAAAAATATTTTTGTTACCATATTCTTTAAAGATATTTTAAATTTTAAATTGATTGCACCGGTTGACGTGCGGCCAAAATGGGGCAGTAGATCATAAGGAAATCCCTCGCGGAACTGACACCTCCAACGGTCAAAAAAGGGGAATTCAAAATCTGTGCATATATTTTCAGAATCCTGTTTCCCAACGGTCATCTTTTTATTGATGCTCTTATTGTACCAAGCAGTTATCATTCCTCCGCAAAGAACAAAGAAAAAACTGAAACTTTGTTTCTTCATCAGATCTGAAAAACTGCCATTGGAGAGTAGTAATTTGGAGAAGACGATGCCTAGATCTGTCAAAGATCTCTCCCACTTTTCTGGTTAGTCGCCCCCTCTCTCTCTTTCTCTGTGATTCTTGAGTTGTTCTAGTTTTTGTCCCCAACAGTAAAATTGGTTGTCTTTTGCTTTCTTGGTTGTGTATTGAAGGGTTTCAGTTCTCTCACTTAATTACTAGAATTTACTCTCTTCCTCTCTTTCTCTCTTCTGAATCTTGATCTGTTCTGTGTTATAAATGCAGGGGAGACAAATGAGAATGAACACAACATTCAGCGAATGGCCCCAAACCCTCAAGAAACAAGAAAACACTTCATGTCTGCCACAATTTCTGCATCATTGAAGACAAATGTTCCAAGAAAGAAGGTCTTGGCTGAGAGAAATGAAAACCTCGAAAACCCTGAAAATCCCGAATCAAACTTTTCCAAAACCCATATCCAGAAACCCCCAATTCTTGATGCCGCTAACCCTCTAAGCCCATGCAACAGTTTTTCGGATGGTTCTCTGTCAAAGCACGGTCTTCCTTCTCCAAAAATGATCGATGAAGCAGATGACTCTGATTCTCGCGATCAAACTTCTTCAAAACCTTATGACCCATTAAGCAATTATCTCTCCCCAAGGCCTAAATTTCTCCGGTACAATCCAAATAGGAGGAGAGAATTTTTTCTTCGTCGAGTGCAAGAGATTAATGAATCAAAAGATGAGCTGGACTCTGTTCGTAGCTCTTCGGCTTCTTTGTCATACGATGTAGACCTCGAAGACGATGATGTTGAGGAAGCTGAAGAGTCAGATAGGAAATGTTTGAAGTTAAATGAGGTTTTGAAGTGTTTTCTTTTGTTTGCTGTTGTGGTTTTTTCTGCTTTCTGTATTGTTCATATGAGTTCACCTGAAATTTCTTCAACTACTTTAGAAACTATGTGGGGTTTTGGAGATTGGTACATGAAAATGCAGAATCACACAGATTTTGCAGTCTCTGTGAAGAAATTTAAACTGGGTTCTGATTTTTTTGTGCAAATTGAAGGAAAAAAGCCGGGTTTTAAAGAAGGAAGTGAGATTGGTTTTGATGAGCATTTTGGTGGAGAATTAGATATTGATAGAGCTAACGATAGAACAGGAAAAAACAACCATGAAATGGGGAAAGAAGGTGAGGCTTATTTGAATTCTGATCCGATGGGTAGTAATTTTGAGTTTGTGGAATTGCACACTCAAACTGAGCCTGAACACACTGAAAATCAGCAGGTTCCATTGATGTCTTCTTTGGCTCTAGATCCTGTTATTTTCATTGACAGTGGTTGGGTTCAGGAAGTAAATTTTGATGCGGCCAACAAGCCTATTGAGTCCACGAATTTAGGTTCAATTTCGGAGAATGAACATATTGAAAAGAAGGAATTCATAGAAGTGGAAGAAGGAACTAAAAATGAAGATGAAGTAGATGAAGGGTTTGATAAGAAAGAAGAGCAAAGTGAAGTCGATCTTGACTTGGAAGATCAAGAAAGCGAAGATGAAGGAGTGGAAATCGAGGGCCTCGAGTCGGAAACAAAAATGGGTGTGATGGAAAATCTGATCAAACATTTGGAGAAGCAGTCAATCGGGAAAACTGCAATTGGGGTTTCAGTACTTTCTGCAATTGTGGCATTGGTCATGTTTGGAGTTCAACGCAAGCACAAGAAAGCTTCTGCTATGGCTAAGCCACATTCATCAAAGATTTCAGTAAATGAAGCCAATCAAGATCATCCTAACAAGTATTCGCCTTTGAAGCATGTGTCTGAGATGTCCCCAATGAAATCGGATAGGATTCTACCACCCACTGTGAAGCTGCTTGGAGAGTATGATTATGTAGTTGGAGAGGTGAGAAGCACTTTTAGTCAGATGGTGGAAAGAGAAGAGAGCAAGCATTATGTTTCTGAAGAGAGGAGGTCACTGAGAAATACTCCACCAGTCACTAGTTTTACATGTATGTCACACAACGAGTTGTCTACCACC
This sequence comes from Dillenia suffruticosa, assembly GCA_033439265.1. Lineage (NCBI taxonomy): Eukaryota > Viridiplantae > Streptophyta > Magnoliopsida > Dilleniales > Dilleniaceae > Dillenia > Dillenia suffruticosa. Next base: position 22,753,540 of record JAVTVX010000004.1, read on the forward strand.
GCTTCACCATCATATGGGAGCTCTTCAGCTAAAGAGGAGATTGCAGTTAAAAGGGTACGTGACAAATCCTATTGTGGTTTCAGAACTTTATTGGCTTTATACAGTTTATTATAATTACATAACTCGGTTTTGTGCTAGTTTATAGTTTTTTCTGATAGTTTACATATCATATAGTGCTAAGTGACATTACTAAACAGGCTTATATAAAGATACAGAATTATTGTGCGAAATGTTATTTATCATGACTATACCATTCATTAAAGATTTTCTTAGCAGTTAGTCACAGTTTGAGAACATGAAAAGTAGTGGTTAAAAAATTCTCTATGATCAATTGATATCTCGACCATGAATAATACCAAGCCTTTTTCTCCCCCCAGTGAATGCATATGCTGTCATAAACTGCAGATATGGAGCAAATGCAGTTTTACACATTAAATAAAAGTTTTTAGGAATTAATTTGTTATTGGTCAATAGTAGATCTTTTTGAACCAGACAAGTAGATTAAAATTGGTAAACAGCCTGATGCATTTTCTTAAATCTTCTGACTCTTGTGATTTTGCATTGAAACAGGAGGGATCAATTGGAGAAGCAAAAAAGGCTGTCATAACTCCAGTAAGGAGGTCAAACCGTATTCGCAGCCGTGCACAGTCTCCCTAAACCATCTCAGGGATCTCATCTGTAGCAGCATGTCTGGAACAGCTTCTCTTGTTTCATCCGGATCTCTCTACAATTCTATGCTAACATTTATCTGGCTGAAAACTGACTGTAGGTAGTAGTACCTGATTCTATCAGTGCTAGTAGGAATTATCTTTCGCTTATTCAATTCTTAAGCTGAATGAAATTAGTTGATGATTGCTTCTTACTTCTTTCAAGGAGTTGTTGGATTACGATGTCTTGTTAATTCTCTTTAACTTCCTTTCTTTCTATATCTTCTTCCAAATTGCTAATGACTAGGAGGTTATGTGGAGATAGTTTAGCTCATATAATGAGGTTATTCTGTAAAGATGATTTGGTCTTTTTTCTTTTTGTGGCACAAGTGGAATTGGATCACAGGCTTAGGTATCATCCCTAGAGACCCCTGGGCATCCTGATTTAAGGGATAAATGTTTTTATGTATATACACTATTAAGCAATTATTTAAGAACCTAGATAGGATATTTGTGAACTGTTGTTACAATAGGGAAAGAGCTGCACAGAATTTAGCTTCAAAACCATGCTGCGTTTTTTTTTTTTGGGGGGGGGTGTCAAGTCAAAACAATGGCTGTTCCCTTATCATGTTCAAGCCTAAAATCCTATCTTGTCTAAGTCTTGGTCCCAACAATCTACATGAAGTTGCTGCCTTGTGCCTAGTAGATACTGATGATTGCTGTAACTGATCCAGGTGTCTAATTATGAAAGTTTAATCTTGATGCACTGAATTGATCCAACGATCGACCACTTTTGTAGACATAGCATATTTGATTTGTTAATCATCATCAATACAGGTCCTACCTTTAGAATTACACAGTAATTGAGATGACAGTTTGTGCCATCAAGAACATCCCAAGTTGCACCAATTGATTTGATCATATAATCTCAATTATATAACCTCTCCTTTTGGGAATAGTTTCCTGTAATTTTTTTTTTATTTTCACCACTAATATTCAGTTTATCCAATTAATTCGGTTTTAGAATCTATTTTAGGGATTGACTCTCCCAAATCATTTTTTACCATTCTTAACGCTCGAACTGATTATTGGGACCAAGTATCCGATCACTCAATCCAAAAGAGTTTGGTAATAGTTTGGTAATAGTTTTTGTATATTGTTGAAGGGTTGGAACATGAAGGAAACCTAGAATATTTGTCAGATGTATCATTTGCTCATCAACCGTTGTGACCTTGGCCATTTCAAAGAAAAAAAGTAAAAAAAAAAAACAAAAATGGAGTTTTTACACAGTATATGTCAGCGGTTCTTTTGTTGTATAGGACTTGAAGGAGGTCTACAACTTCCTAAAAAGCTACTTTTTCTGCTTACAAAAGAGGAAGAAGAGATCAAACCCCTTGAGGACCTCTTAGAAATAGTAGCTTTTGGAGTATGTAATCTGTGTCTGTTTAATCCACATCCATAGCTTTTACTTGCTTTCACTCTTCTGCTGTAAGGATTCTCTTTCTTGGCAAGATCTTCTATGCTGCTCACCTTTGATAGAGACGTGAATGATTGTGATTTTCCTTGGAAGAACTTTGAAAGTCCTCTCCTGCAAAAACACATGAAATTCCCCATTATAACTACGCCAAAAACTTATAATTTAATTCTACCACATTGATATCTAAATAGAATAGCTTTTGTTGGAACTTACTTGATGGGTAGTTGATCCATGAGATCTGATAAATCAAATAGACGGTCAACAGAAACCGATGAAGATGGTGATGAGGTAGAAGTTGGTGAAGAAGAAGAAGAAGCATCCTCTGACAAGTCCAATGAAGAGGGTGATCCAATAGAAGAAGAGCTTGAATCTTCATAAGAGATTGATGATGCGCTTTCAATACTATCTTCATGAGCTTCCATGTTCATCCATGGATCTTCATCTTCTTGTATAAAACCTTTATAACTAGGTGACATCGTGCATCCACCTTGAACCATTTGTCTTCCACCTTCACCCATCATTATTGATAATAATACCAAGAAGAAGAAAAGGCCTTGATTTTGTTCGTGGGTCTCCAAGAAGCACCTATGATCTCAAGTGGAAAGAACCATGGAGTTTGACAACATTCTCAAGGAAGCATATAAATAGGCACACATGTACTCGTCTATGAGGATCATGTGGCTTGCTTCAAGGGGATTGTCAATGTCAAGAGGCATAGAAATTTTATCCTTAAGAGGTGTGAAATTGGTGACACGTGTAAACTGGTACAGATGTCAGCATCTAACATTGATAGCATCAAGCTTTGATGCACTTTAGGTCTTTATTAATTTATTTATTTTTTGGGTGATTGATATGGTTGCTTGCCTTATCCGTAGATTCGATTTTATCTCGTCTCATGGCTTTGAACACCTTGGCCATGCTATTCGTGTGTTCCATCAGGAGAAGGATAAGCTCTAAAGCTTGGAGAATTTGAAGGGAATCATATCCTAGTCATTTCTTATGGACCAAAGCATTAGTTTTTATATTTCATTTATAAAACTGTCGGCATCATGTCAAAAAAAGGTATAGATCTCCAATACATCAACCGGATCATATCCAAAATAATCAATAGTTTTTTAATACACCAACGTATAAATAGTATAAAGGGTAAATCGTTGCGTCCTTTAATACAGGTCACGAATTTGACTCTCGATTTGATTATGAAATTGATTATGTCAGGAGACCTCTGTCTCTTAAAAGGGATCTCAGTCCTGTAGACGCGAATTAATTGAAATAAAATTCTAGACATTGAATGATGAATCTAGTTCAAAGAGCACAAAAAAAAAGTTTTTTAATACATCTTGATAGCGCAGAGAGAGAGAGAGAATTGCTTCCAACAAAAGTTGTCTCGCCGACCTTTCTCATTGGTAGTTGTTTCCTAATGTATAATCATTTTGACACCCTCTAGTTATCTTCATGAATTTTAATACCGAAGACAAGAGGACTCCATTTTTGAATAAACGGGAAGTTTGATCCACTTGGCAAATTTTATCTCAAAAATAATTTCTATAAATATCATCTTTTTTAATAAAAACTTGTAACAAAAAGGATTTGAGTGTTTAGTTATCCATAAAATGTCTGTTTGAATATGGAAAGCCATTAAGAGAACTTTATAAGTAAATATACTACGATGTCATTTTACACTCTCTTAATCATAAATCTTGGATTCGAATCATAAGAATAGATAAATAAGATTTGAGAGAACCAACCTGTCCCACAATGCTCGGATTGGATTAATCGGGTAAAATTCGGATATCGATTAATGAAAAAATACTAAAACGTCAATGATTAAAAATTAAAAAAATAAATAATAAAATTATAAAACGACGTATTAATAAAATAACTACAAATTTATAAAGATATTAACTTTTGTCTAATGTTGATTGAGATATTATTGGTTTAATTTTGATTCATGATAAAAGTTAGAAATATGATAGAATATTCATATTTTCATAAGATCTTAAAATATATTTGGTACTGTCAGCACAAAAATTTTACAGATCAACCGAAAGGATATAGCGAAAATGTTTAGACAAGATTAGCTAAAATTTTATCATTTGAGGGCGGGTGGTAATCACCCGAGTCATGCAACAATCCATTAGAGTAAGCCCGCGATCCGTTGGATTATGCCAACAATCAACTAAAACACAACAAATAATTAAAAAGTTAATAAATTATAATTTAACTGATATTATTTTTTTTTAAAGTTTTGAGTTAAATTCTCTCTTTTAGATTAAAAAAAAAATCTTTTCATAATTTTCCTCACGGGTAAAAGTGAAAGTAATGCAAACTTTCACGTTTTTAATATTGAGGACAATGAGTCCCTTCAAATTGAAAATAATAAAACAACCATTTCTCTTGTCAATTAGTAAGATGTTGATGTGTCATGAAAATAGTTTTAATAGGACACTCTAAATTGAACAAATGATGATTAAAACTTACCAATACAGTGGAACCACAAATTTTTATTCAATGATGGGACATTTAGGCTAGGTAGGGCCCTTACAAAAAAGGGTATGTGATGATAAGAAGGTTTGACTTAGGTACATGTCCCCATGTCTGCCCCTTTTTAGGCAACTTACCCTCTCACTATTGTCCATTGGCCTTAGCCTAACCTTCCATGCTTATCCAATTTCATTTCATTGAACATTTTAAAATGGATTCAGATCATAATCCTGTCCTCCTTTCAGGGTAAAAAGATCCAAAATCCTTATTCTGTTGCCTCAAAGGATGTGATTGGTGCCAAGCACAAAAAAAAGTGTAAAATATTCTGAATTAAAGAGGAAAATGTTTTACTTACTTGTTTGTGTTGTCTTTGTTTTGTGTGTTGGAAAGTTTAATGAGAGCGAGGGATTGTTTTTAAAAAGTTCATGTAGTTATTCTTGCACGTCAACCAGATTTTTATGATAGGATTGCTCGAAAACCAAATTTTATAATGAGAAGACATGCCCATATTTGATGCATTGCACCCTTTCAATTGTTGCGATAATTGCAAAGTGAAAATTAAATTTTACAATAATTTATTTTAAATAAATCATCTGTATTTGATAATCATTTTGAATCTGACTAAATCTGATTCGAATCGATTAAATTTTATAATAAATTAAAACATGAATAAGTTTCACTAAATTGATCGAAGAGCAAATTATTTGTGAAAATTAAATAATGTTGTCATTAAGGATCGACCTTTTTTTTTTTTTCTTTCTTTCTTTTTCCTTTTTCCCCTTTTGACTGGTTTTTAATTTTATATACGAACCCATAATTTTTTCCCAATAAAATTAGGGTTTTCTGAATTAAAAAAAAAAAAAAGAAAAAAACCTCAGTCTTTTCATTGGACAAAATTTAACTTATTCTTCCCTGAAGTATTTTTATTATTTTTCTATTTCTACAAAAATTGTCAAGAGGCTTTGGATGATTGCTTGATCAAAACACAAATTTGGGTAACGCTTGCTTTCCTCTCTATCTAATTGATTAAGTACTAGAGAAGTAATCTTCCATTTTTATTAATGATAATAAAAAAAATTAATAATAAGAGCACAATCAAACAAAATATTTGCAAATATTTAATAGTTGGTAAGCAGTATTTACTATATAATTATTGGATTTGAGCCAGAGGTTCTTAATATTTTTTTTTCTTTCCCATGGGATTTCCCCATTGAAGATATTCTTTCATTAGCTCAAAAAAATTTTGATTGAATTATCAAAAATTTTGTAGTACGAAATAAATGCAATTATATCCATTTTTAGGACAGTAGCATCCGTAGCTAAAATTAGAAATTCGAAAGCTAATTTTGGTTAGCTATGAACTAGTTACGGCAATCAGCTCATGGTAAAAATCATGATAGCTAAATCACTTCAGTTGGGGATAAGTGTGTTTATAGCTAAATCAATTATTGAATAGCGATCGAAAATATCCATCCTGAAGACTACATCCATAGCACCCCCCTTGATATCCAATTCCGAATCTAATTAACTACTAATTTGCCGAGTCCGTGGCTAAATTTTACAACGGAGCGGACCGTATGATGCCGTGACTAATTTTTGCAACAAATGTCCAAAATATGTAGAAATAAATTAGTTGATAACAAGATATCCAACATTCAAAATATTCAAAATAGGCATACACTCATTATTATATTAACATACCCAACAAGAACATGCATAAAACCAATTGCATTAAATATAGAACATTGCAAGTTTTACTTTTTTTTTGGTACATGAGATAAGAAACAAAGCACAACACCAGAACACACAAAGCAAGGAACAAGCCGGACCAACCGACCAACAGGAAGGGAACAAAACCTAGCACGAACTCAGGCGTCCCAGGGAGGGGAGACCTAAGAGGGCATTGGTTTCTTCTTTCTTCTAGACCAAGACACTCCTTCTGCATCAAGCTTGAGCAAAGGCTCCACTTCTGGAGGGGGGTTGTCAAATTCAATGAGCCCAGGTTTGATCCTTTCACCTAACTAAGACAACTTGTCCGCACATCTATTAGCTTCTCTGAACACATGAGAAATACTACGGATGTTCAGCTCCTGCATTAGAGCCTTGCAGTCTCTCACAATGATATTCCAAGGATGATTGATACCTACACCCTTATTCACAGCTAACACCATGTTAAGGGAGTCGGATTCAACCTCTAAATCTTTGAACTCTTTGGCTTTTACGATCCTTAGGCCCTCTCTTAAGCTCCAAATCTCCGTCATGTTACTATTCACATGACCAACATTCGCCCAAAATCCATAGCGCCAATCTCCATTGTTATTTCGAAAAAGACCACCAGCACTAGCCTGACCATCCCCCAAGCTAGCTCCTCTGTCCACATTTAGTTTCAATCTACCATTTGTTGGCTTCCTCCACCTTACAACAAACGATTCCTCCTCTTCCTTAGAATCGAAGAACCTATTAGAGGTGGTCTCTATCAAGGCTAAAATTTCCTTGGGCACATGATGAGGATGTAAGTCTTGTGCTGGAAAATGACACCACACCCGGATTTCCAAATGCTCCACACTGTCCAAGTGAAGCCCCCTGCCTCCTCTGTGAACCCTAACTGAAACTTCTTCTTAGCTCCAAGTTTAAGCCAAGTGTTACCGTCTTCAGACCAGAAGTTACTTGCTGCTGTCTTGCTCAACCCCAGCTGACTCCAAATATTGCTAGCATGCGTGCAGTCCCTCAGAGCATGAGCCAATGACTCTTCTTCCTTCTTGCATACTTCGTAGGTAGCAACCTCCACTACTCCTCTCCTCTTAAGCTCAAATTTGGTTAGGATCTTACATTTCACTGCCATCCACAGGAAAACTTTGGCCCTCTTAGGGCACTTGATCCTTCATATCCACCTCCAATCTTCCTCTACTCTCATTTGATTCGTGAGGTTCTTCTTCTGCAACCAATAAGCAGAGGCCACTGAAAATTCTCCATCAGCTCTCTCTTTCCAGAATAAAGCATCCCTTTGAGATCTGTCTCTCAGGATACGAATCGCTCTTATCTCTTCTACTTTGTTGCTAGGGAGCAAAGGCCTTAACTCCTCCACTGTCCAGCATCCTTCATGATCCCAAAAGCAATTAACTTTAACCTCTGATAGGCAGTTCTCTTGGGGAATCAGCGCCTCCATCTTCAGAGCTTCATTACCCACCCATCGGTTAGTCAAAAAACCAATAGAGTTGCCATTACCAATCCTCCATTTGATACCCTTACTGAGGCATTCTGAACAAATGCCTCTCCAAATTGCCGAAGAGTCTTTTTGTGGTTCAACAAGTTCTCTCCTCTAAGGTATTTGCTCCTTAGAATTTTCGCCCACAAGGCCCCATCCTCCTTCAAAAGCCTCTGCCCAAGCTTGGCCATCAACGCAACATTGCAGTCCCTCATGCTTCTAATGCCTAAACCTCCTTCCCGCTTGGTTTTACACACCTCTCTCCAGCTGACCGGGTGGACTTTTCTACCTTCCTCATTGCCACCCCACAAGTTGTTGCAAGTTTTATGAGGGATCCTTAGGGTAGCTTAAGATATCAAGTACTAGACATGGGTTGAGAACCATCACCATCCAAGGCTACGAGTTGTGCCTCCATCCGCATCCTATATACTTCATACATTTTGCAATCTCTTGGCCATGCTCACCATCTTTTAGATCCCGCTCCTCATGAAAGGATTCAAGAACCCTTGTTGTCCTAGCCTTAACCCTAGCATCCACCTCTGCCTGCAACATATCTTGAAATTGCGGAGATGAGGTAATATATACAGCCGACTCATCCCTTCTTTGGCAAATTTCTCTAAAGCACCCGCTGAATTATCTGAGCCAGCCTTTAGTAGCTTGTGACCTGGTAGACTAACTTTTGACTAGGATTTTTTTAGAACACAACATTATAACTAGAATTCTTATGTTTAGTTTTCGAGGGGACAGTCTATTAGTTATAACTCTACTTCTTCAATATGAAGATTTCGAGTTCAAATCTTATTGTGTAATAAAAAAAAAGAATTCTCACGTTCGCATTTAATGGATACATATTGCTTTTGTAATCATCAAGATTGGACGACACTTTTTTGATGGTGTCAACCATATGATGTTTTACTTATGCAAATGGTGAAAGTTGTAAGACGAGGAGACATTTTGATCGTCGATGTAATCATGGGTTTTCTATGAATATCAATTATTCCTAACAATAGCAGTGTAAATGCTGTACGTGTCACAAGGACCTGTGGTTGATTTCCCATCTCACTAGCCATGGCCAGAGCAAGACCCGCTGATTTGGTACATTCATCCGTTGGGAGCGAAGCCAAGAAATTCACATTAGAAAAGGTCTAAACCTGTCTTAATTGGTATCTGGAGTTTTAAGTAACAAGACTTTTTTGACCATTTGATCAAACCTAATATTTTGGGATAAGAACAAAAATATATTTTTTTTCTTATGGGACATCTGAATAGTAAATAACTTTTGATCAAATATTTTTTCTTAGATCTTGTATCCGAACTTTTGTGTAGATATATTTTTACAATTTTTATGACACTTATATAACTAACACACACACACAGATAGATAGATATATATATATATATATATATATATATCTTTTAGATCTAAGAAAATAAAACATTATGTCCTAATCAACCAAGCATGCACATTAAAGAAAAAAGAATCACAAGAACAAGTGTATTAAAATTTTTTAGATTGAGTGATCAGATATTCTATTCATTAACCAGAAATCTTGAGTTTAAACCTTGAAAATTATGAAAAATGATTTAGGAGAGTTAACTTAAAAATAAACTTTACGGTACTCAAACTGAATTAATCGGATAAAATCTGGACATAAAAAAAAAAACAAGCAAGTGCCGCTGAATATCGAATATATAGGAAACCTCATTGGTGCAACATGTACTAAGTATGCAATTACGGCATTTAAAGTAAACTAGAATTCAATTGCTTTACTTGAAAATTTCATGCTTAATTGAATTGGACCAAAACCTACAAGTCTTATGGATCAGCTCAAAACCCTCACTATCCTCCCGTGACAGATGAAGCATACACGCCGGAGGCTCATTTTGAGACTGCCCCAGAGCCGCAAGATGATCGGCATAAGCATTAAACTTCTCTGAATCCTTTAGACTTCTGCACTCCTGAAGAATGTAACTCAAGAGGGTGGTCATTTGATCTGTTTCCTTTCAGCTGGCTGGCCAAGACCGCCGCAAGGTTAAAAATGATTTTATTTTTTTCAACTCTAATTAACTTTTAGGAGAAACAATACTTTCTATGAATAATTTCTCCAATTTTAAAATCATTTTTGAAAACCTTTATTTTAAAAATACTAATATTTGGAAGTAAATAAATGATAATATAATTAATGAAAAACTAAGATATTTTTCAATTTCTGAAACGCTTCTTCCTGTTTCTAAAATATTTCGACAATCTATTAATTATTTTAGATTTGTTTATTTAATTACAATATTATTTGTACATTTTTATTATAAATATAAATATAATTATTTTATTATTTCTATAAAATAATTAAAATTTACATACAAATTTTTATTTTTAATAATTATTTTATTAATAATCGCATATTTGATTTTCCATTTGCCATGTTTTCATTTTCTTTTTCTATATTTTTATAAACTAAGGCATTATGTATTTATTTTCGTTTCTTATTTCCTAGAAGAAAAATAAATCAATAACGTGTAATAATTCCCTATCACTTTTAAAAAAAAAATTAATTCTTATGTTTATTTAAAAATATCATTTTCTTCGAAATTAGAATCCGAATAAAAAAACTTAGAAATCGAAATAGGAATCCAATAATATTTTTTTTGTTTAAATTCTATAATAAATATGATTATCATTATTTTATTTTTTAATTTAATTTTATAAAATTAAAATTAAAATTTGTTTTAAAATATTTTTAAAATTAATATTTTATTTTATTTTTTAAAATATTTAAGAATCAATTTTGAGAGAGAAAAAAATTAACAAAGAAAAAAAAAGAGAGAGAGAATAAAAAATGTAAAACTGCAAAGGGCAAATAGTCCTAAAAGCCCAAAATTGATGCAATCAGAAGTGACGAATAATTTTGAATTCTTTTTCATTAATCTCTTTGCATTTGCAAACGAAGCTCAAAGCCCTTGCGCAATGTCTCAAACATCATCTTGCACTTGATAAATCTCAACCCAGTGATCGAAATTCAAAATTTCATGATCGAAATTCTGCTGCTCTTAATTTGCAGAAGAATAGGGGAAAAAAAGGAAAGAAAACTAGGGTTTTGACGTACCTTTGTGCCCAAACGAAGGAAGGCAGCTCTATAGGCCTGGAGAGAGAGAGGGAGAGAGGGGGAGGGAGGGAGAGTGTTTTGATTGCTACTTTTAGGACGAGGATCGCAGAGAGGGAGAGAGAGATGAGAGGAGAAACGAGAAGGGTGCCGAATGGAAGGGCAAGATCCTCGTTCTAAGAGCAGCAATCCTCGTCGGCTGGATGGGCAAGTCGTCGTCGGCCGAATGAAAGGGCAAGGCGAAGATTTTGGTTTCAGCCATACCCTTTAACCAAACACCACCTAACATGTTCTTTTATAACCTTTGACTAACAAATATTTGATTTTTTGAAGGGCAAGGTCCCTCCTCACACCACAGTGCTCAATATAGGAGGAGATTTAAAAACAGGGGATGGAGAATGTGAACAGAGAGAGAGAGAGAGAGAGAGAGAGATATGGGGAAGATGATTGTTATAATTTCAATGGGAGAATGAAAAAGCAACTGCCCATCTTCCCCTCTTCGTAAAAAGAATTGATTTTGCAGAGAACTCTTTCAACAGAAGCGCATTATTTCATTAGCACTACGTTGATACACACTATCCCTGCATTTCTCTTTCATCGAAACAGCAAAAAACAGTGAGAGAGATATGGGGAAGATGATTGTTAAAATTTCAACGGGAGAGTGAAAAAGCAACTGCCCATCTTCCCCTCTTGGTAAAAAGGATTGATTTCGCAGAGAACTCTTTCAACAACAGCGCATTATTTCATTAGCACTACGTTGATACACACCATCTCTGCATTTCTCTTTTATCCAAACATGTAAAAACAGAGAGAGAGAGAGAGAGAGAGAGAGAGAGAGAGAGAGAGGCTGAGATGAACTGTATGGGGAGGCGATTTATTTATAGGGTGAGATGAGAACCCAAACCCTAGAAGAGAAGGGTTTCTCTTTTTTTTTTTTTTTTTTTTTTATTACAGGAGAAGGGTTTCTCTGCGAATCGCCGATACCAGGTCCCAAAAAAAAATGCAAGTTGGGCTTGTTGGGCCTAGTGCTCTTTAATACATTCAGTGCTCTTTAACAAGAAGTGCCGGATTTGGGTCTTATTCCTTATTCCCTTTTCTGTTTAAAAATACATTTAATTTCAACTCTGCAATGAACCCAGTACAGGCCTCAAATGTGTGTGGCCGCACGCTAACAAAGCGAAGCCGACTCAAGTGTTAAAATATGAAGTTAGTTTTCTTAACTAACGTTTCGGTTTTTACTCGTGACTTAAATATAGAATAAATTTATTATGAGGATAGTTCTTTTAAATAGACCACTACAAATTCCGAACCGAATCAATCAGAATATAATTTCAGATATCGATTAGTATAATAACAAAAAAAAGAAAAACTTTTACTCAAGTCTCTACCTTTCAATCTAGTTACGAAGTTTCAAAGATGTGTAATTTTATGATTTTCACGATTTCTATCCAATCAAAAATAAATAAATAAATAAATAAAAATCTTTTTCTTTTTTTTTGTCTAGATTTTTTTTTTACTTGATCATTGATATATAAAAATTTGACTAATTTCATTCGAGCAAATGTGAAACTCAATTTAAAAATTAACTCTCCCGACACTTATCTTTTTATTCTCACTTGATATTTTAATTAAAAGAGTTTAATATTTTACAATTAATTCTATAGAATATTGATAGGGGTGTTTTGAATATGGAGATGTCCGTTGCAAGTTTCCGGTGCTTTGGATAAACAATGAAATGGAGCATGAAAAGCTGTGTTGTGTGATTTTGTCCAATAATCATTTGTCACATTAATCTTGCCAAGAGAGACTATTTTTCTGATTTTATATTTTGAAAGTAAAGTAGATAAAGTTTAGGAGACATGCAATAAAAATTTCCAATGAGAGTGGCGCTCACTCTGAATGACAGATGCCTGCTACTTGGGAGCCTTCTCTAAGTTCTAACATTAGCTAAACAGCCATTCGCCAGTTAAGAACCTCAATGAACACTAGCTTCTGTGATACTCCCAGCTTAGCAAAACCCATCAATCTTGAGCCGTCAGCTATGAGCTATCATGGCACATCAACATTTAATCTTTCCCAGAGTCAATTTCTATAATGAATGAATTAACTTTAAATATAGTCCTAAACCCAACTATCTGTGTCATTTTTATCAGTCACTACATGCTTAATCTTCTGATTAGTAAAACCATAGCTAACAAGCAAATGTTCTGGGACAATGAGGACCCAGTAGACCTATAAATATCAATGTTTCAACATCATTCAAAAATTTTCCTAATCTTTTATCGCTGTTCAGTAGATGTTCCTCTTCACAGCAGCTAATAAATAGCTTCCTCTGCAATATTAAAATGACAGTATCAAGCGCATGCAGGACTAAAAATGCAAAAAGCCACAAAAAGAAGGGTAAGAGTTTGTGGAAAAAGGACATACCATCACGGTCAATTTCATTATCTATGTTGAAATCATCTTCATCATCATCGAAATCAACATTCTACAAAAAAAAAAAAAAAAAAAAAAAAAAAAAAAGATTATAATTGTTCTCTACATGACGTGTGATCTCACACACCCTTTTTCTTCATGAAAACTAGAGATGAAGTCAGAGAGAAGCATAAGAGAAAAGACTTCATCTTAGCAAAAATTCTAATTTTAAGTAAAACCAGTTTAGCTAGATGTCATTGCCACAGACAAACAGAATCCTAATCAAGATCACAGCAGATGAAGTCTTGCAGAACCATTGAGAAAATTTTCGAGTAATCAAGCATCAGCATGGAGATTTAGCATGCTTTCACAAATTTTATTATCTACATGAAAAGGTTTTTCAGTATTGACATCAGTATGGTTAATTGATCCCAATGCTTTGATATCTTAATCTTACACAATTCAACCACAATAAATGTAGCTAACTTCATTAAGTGATACACATTTTCACTCCACAGAAGGTCACATTCACTAAAATTTTCACATTAAGATAACAAAACCAGCAGCAAAATGACAGAGAACACAGAACATCTTTTTATCGGTCTTGGAAAGCCAGAGTTGTTTGGGAGTACCTGATTGTAATCGCCATCATCACTAAATTCTTCTTCTGCCTCTTCTACTTCTTCATTTTCCTCTTCTTCCTCATCTTCTCCTTGCCCCATTCCTTCCTTCTGTTGGTCCCATACATTTCATAAAATTAGTGATCATTGCAATCAAACTCGAATTCAGGGCAAAAAAAAAAAAGAAAAGAAAAAAAAAAATCCAAAGAAAAAATTATGAACCAGGAAACCTTCCTTCCTCCCCCACAATATATATATCTTGTCAGCATTGTCTTTAGCCATTTTCTTCTTTTTGTTTCTTTCTTTCTTTTCTTTTGTTTTGGGGGGGGGGAGGTTGGTGGAAGAAATGCGATTACAATGGGGGCATTATTAAGTTTTTGTATTCCAACTTGCATGGGACATGAACTCCTACACTTAAAATATGATCTACCATAGGATTTACAACATTGGAAAACAGAATAACTTTTACCTCATCCCTTTTCTGAAATTTTTCAAAGGTAACATCCAGCTTCTGTGCATCTGCCACACAATTATTTTAATTGGCTCAATATGACAACCCAGCATACAACAACTACTAACAAGAAGATCTCTGAATGTGATAGAAAATGAGAGTGCAACCACGTGACTTATGAGGCAGGACCATACTAGGGAAATTAGGTATATTATTGATATAGCAAAAGCAAAGCAACCTGAGGACAGCACCAGAACAAATTCTTGTAAATACAACTATGATAGCTCAAGAGGTCATTTATCTAATTTTACATAACATAAAATTGCAGGGTATAGAGTTCCCCGGTAAATGGATGGTTGAAAGCATAACATTAACCAGATCTACCAGACATGACTTATTGACGAGCAAACAAATGCTGGTTAGGTCTCTGAATAATCCAAAATTTTAGGTCTAAACAATAATACAACAACAAAAAACTAAATATTAATCCCAAATTTTGAAGTCGACCATTTGAGAGATCAATGTGAGAGAAAATTTAAAAACAAAAAAAAATGAAACAAAAAAATAATAAAAAAACAAGAAGTTCGGATTCTCTCACGCCACTCATTCCTATTTAAAGTTATCTCCTCAACTGATCTCATATATTTTTACATATAATTTGTATTCAAATTTTCAACAGTTTATTCCAACGTTATACTAAATCTCCTACATTTAAGATCTCACTTTTCCTAACTGGTGCATTTTTTGATCTTCGTTGTTCATGTTCAAATCACCTTAGGTAATATTTTCTTATTTTATTCACAATTGAATTCATTCCCAACTTAATAAATATCTTTTTATTTCTAATTCTATCTTTTTCAGTTTTACCACATATCCATTTGAATATTCTCATTTCAATTACAACAATTTTATGTACTTCTTGTTGTTCAATGGACACTAGATACCATACAATAATGCAGATCTTACTGCGATTCTATAAAACTTCCTTTTCAACTGCAATGATATCGTGCGATCACAAAGAACTTCAAACGCACTTCTCAATTTCATCCAATCCGCTTGAATCCTATGATTTACATCCCTATCTATTTTGCTATCGTTTTAAATGATGAACTCAAAATATCTAAAATGTCCACTCTTTGATATGTTGTAATTTTTAATTTAATCATTTTTTTATTATTCTGATGACTGATACCAAACGCATATCTTATATACTCAGTTTTTGACTGACTTGATCTAAATCTTCTGAATTCTAATGTATCCCTCTATAACTCAATTTAGTATAAATACCCTCCCTAATTTCATGAATCAATACTATATCATCAGCACAAGGCATACAAAATGGTATTTCATCTTGAATACTCTTTATTATTTCATCCATCACTATTATAAAAAGTAGAGGACTCGATGCCGAATTTTGATGAAATCCAATGTTAATTGACAAGCTAATTTTGGTGAAATCCAATGTTAATTGACAAGCTAATTTTGGTGAAATTCAATGTTAATTGACAAACTATCACTTAAAACTCCACAAATTCTTACATTGATAACAGCTCCATCGTACATATCTTGGTTTGTCTTGCTTGGGGCATTTTCTTGCTCTCCCTCTATGCTTGAAGCATCTCTCTGTTTTTTTTTTTTTTTTGGTCAAATTTTGTTAAAAAGATTTATCAATATTTCTATTTTCATTTCACGCGAACTCTTCCACACTTTAACTGAGGTATCAAGTCCTATGACTTTATTATTTTTCATTTTCTTTAAAGTCTCTCTTATTTTATGAAAACGAATCTTATGTTTACAATCCCCATTAATTCTGTCTACAAGTATCGCGATATCGCGAATATTTCTTGTATTCTCAACATTAAAGAGATTATTAAAATAATCTCTCAAACACTTATGTCCTCATTTCTTACAAGGACCTATTGGTCTCACTTTTAATACACCTAACACTATTTAATCTTTTCCCTTCCTATCATTCAGTTTGGTAATTCTATAAATCTCCTTTTTTTATCCTTAATTTCTAATTTTTTATATAATTCATTATATACCTTACTTTTTGATTCGTGAATTATTTTTTTATCTCTTTTTTTACAATCTTATAATTCTTAAATGCATCATTACCTCTCTTATTTTTAAAATTCCTATAACACTCTCGTTTGATTCATATAACAGTTTAGATTTTCTCATTCCACCACTATAACTTCTTGCCTATTGGTGCCCGACCCCTAAATACGCTAAAAATCTCCTTATCTAAATTCTTAATATTTTTAGACATTTCTGCTCATGGTTTTCAAATCATTATTAGAAAACCAGATAGCTACTTGAATTAACTTGCTTCTAAAGGTTGTCATATTTTTCTCTTTCAGGTTCCATCACTTAATTCTTAACTCAATAAATTGATGATCTTTCTTGTCTTTTAGGCACATGTACATCTGCATAACTTTGCAATCTTTACTGAGTCAATCTATCCATCTCTCTTGGTGAGGAGAAATTTATTTGCTTGGCATTCGACCTATTTCTGTATGTAATTATGTGGACTCTTTTCTTGAAAAAAGTGTTTCTAAGTATCAAATCGAATACCTTGGAAAACTCTAAAATAGTACCTCTGCCTCATTCCTATTACCAAGCCAAAATTTCCATGTACGGCTTTAAA
Organism: Dillenia suffruticosa; assembly: GCA_033439265.1. Taxonomy (NCBI): domain Eukaryota; kingdom Viridiplantae; phylum Streptophyta; class Magnoliopsida; order Dilleniales; family Dilleniaceae; genus Dillenia; species Dillenia suffruticosa. The sequence goes on from JAVTVX010000004.1 coordinate 22,770,590, forward strand.
TCCCTCATTATTCTCACCTTCATATTCATTTAGATCTCTTTTAATAAATAACTTCTTCTCACTTGGTATGGTTTGTATAAATTCATTTAAATCTTCCAAGAACTGTTGTTTATTAGTTGCATCTATATCTATTTGAGATGCATAAATATTGACTATAATAATTATGTTCTCCACTAACTAGCTTGATGAGTAAAATTTTAACTTCATTCCTTCTGATCTCAAATACATTCTTTTGTAAATCCTTATAGACAATTATTCCTATATCTTTCTTAATTCTATCCTTACCTGTATACCAAAATTTATTGTCATAAGACTCTACTTCTTTGACATTCTCCCCCACCCCCTTAATTTCTTGGAGACATGTAATATTAATCATCCATCTAGTCATTACTTCTCCTATCTTTTCTAACTTACAAGTTAAGGATCCTATGTTTCAAGTGACTAGGCCAATCCTATCTTCGTGGTCTAACTTCTTTACCCGTACCTATCCACATTAATGCAGAAACCTTTACCTATTTGACACCACATTCAGGCGGCGATGCGGAAACCCTTAGGTCTAAACAATAATATTGCATTATACGTCAATTTTAAACCCAAACCATAGAATTTAATAAATTCAATCAAAACAAGCTCCTAAGTGGAGAAAAGGGGGGAGAGGTGCAACAACTTCTAGGATTAGTGCACATTGGACTCGACAAGAGGTAAAAAGAATGAGAAAGCAAACCTGTCTGAGGATTCCACCGCACTTTCCTATGCTGCCCTATTTTGGAACCTGTGGTTCATTATCATCATTAAGTTTCAAATCAAGTATACTAAGTATCAGTTGCAGTCATCCACCTGTAGCAAAAATCTTTAGACTGCATACCTTTAATCAATTCAAAGGGAAACTGGTCATGGGTCAGCTTCAAGATATCAGAAAGAGGATCCCTTCTTGATTTGGACTTCTGCTTTCCTCTATCAGAGTATCTTTCTATGTCAGCACTTTCATTTTCTGGAACAACACAAAGTAATAAAATTCAATGATTGGAGAAATAAGATATAAATATTTCGAAACACAACAGAAGCCAAACAACCTGGGAATATCATTGCAAGAAACAGAAAGTCCAGTTTTCCATGGGGTGTAGAAGATGTCCTACATAATCCCGATTGTGATTGGCTCTCCTCTCCGGTGAGTCCAGTTTTCTACATAAATGGTCATTGCTAAACAAAAACTCTTTGTTTTCTCCAAACTTCTTTTAGGCATTTCAATGCCATGCATCATTGAACTGAGGAAATAACTTCAACCTAGGTACCAGGCAGGGTGACCCTTGAAGAACCACAAAATACTCTGATCATAAGAAAACAAAGAGTGTAGAACCAAAATATTATACTCCATCACTGCTGTATGTGTACCCAGCCATCTGTTTCATCTTTTTTCTCACACATCTATGCTTATGCTTTCTCAACTGTATTTCTTCCTTATTCTCAAAATGCAAGAACTTTTCATTATTAATACCCAAACTATCAATACATTTTGGACCATAGTTTTCCCTTGTAGAACATGGACCGTCATTTGAGCACAACAGTTTCTATTTAGCTGTTCCTTTCTCCAAGGATACATACAATTCAACAATACCCAAGAGGCTGTTCTTCTGTTTTTTCTTAACCTTTTTTTTTGGGGGGGGGGAGTCCCTAGTAGCTTGTTTTCTCCCCCAATTCAACTGAGACAACTGAAGGAAAAACTCTAGAAACCTAACAGCCTAGTCATATATGGTTGCAGTCAAATATATGTAGTCCTTCACATGTGATTTAGGGTTGACTGTAGGACTTCTAATCATGGTAGGCATATAACCCCTGATGGAATGGTAGCACAAACGATATACATATGCAATATTAAGAACACAGCAAATTTGTCAGTTATACTTTGAATCAAAACTTTCAAGGGAATCTTCAAGCTGTGCTCACTTGTTGACGTAGTCTCTTCAAGATAATACAGAGATGACTTCCAAAAACTTTGCAACCTTGAATTCCAAATGACCAAAGCCTTGTCCTCCTCCACATTTTTAATATCTGGTAATGTAACATCCTGAGAATGACGGAGAACAAATGAAGAAGTATCATAGTGAATGGCTTAAAAAATGCAAGAAAAAACAGAGCTTAGGATCCATCCAGAATATTTCAACAATCAGGAGGCATAATTATATATAGCAGCAAATAGTTTGTTGCACAGGGAGCATCCTATAACAATGCACTTACATGAAAGTAAGAAAAAGTATTGCCAAGGGGATTTACACCTTTAAAGAATAACCAAAAAAAGGCTTAGCACAAATTCAACCATTCAAAACACAGATGTTAACACAATTACGTTTTTTTTTCATATCCCCAGAAGCCAAAATACATATAAGAACTGAAGAAAGCATGTCAGATGCACTCTGAATACTATACTCTGACTGCAACTCAAATGCTAACAAATCACTTCTTTTCATAAATAGGAACAACATCGTATTTTGAGAGGTTAAATGTGCTCTCAAGAAAAGAAATGAAACCAGCAGCAACAAATTTGAGAGATTAAGTGTACAAAGAGAGTGTAGCATACTCACAGGAAAAAGGATAAAAGGCTCTTCCTTAGCAAAAGTAAAACCACGACCACGGCCAAAGCCACGTCCTCTTCCCCGCCCTCTAAATGCCATCTGAGAAGCAAAATCATAGCCCTTGATTTGTCAACTTGTTTTTTTATATGATAACAGTATCTTTGAGCACATATGTGGGAATGTCACTGCAAGAGAAAGAGAGTAAAGAATTTTTTTTTATTGGGGAAATGAATGTTATCAGTCTTCCAACTTTGCCTTGTAAATGTGCCTGTGGTGTTACCGTGTAGGTCCATGCTACATAGATTTGTCGCTATAGGTGGTCTTTTACATAAACTAATTTCAGATAGTCATTTATCTCCACGGAAAATACAACCTTTTTTTTTAAATGTCAGATTGGGAGGCGAGTAACATGTCTAGACTACTCTTTTTCTATGTTGTAATTTTTTTTTAATTTTTTAATTTTTATTTTTGGTGAGCCCATGTTACAAGGATATGGTTAAAGTGAAGATCATCCAATTCATCTACTATGATATATTAAGGGAAACTATTTTGAGGCTCTGTCACAATTGTGATTGGCAAGGCCACTTTTTTTTTTCCTCTCTCTCTCTCTCTCTCTCTCTCTATATATAGGAAAAGAAATTCAATAATCAAGAGAGCACCAAGAGGGTCGGTGCATACAACCTGGTGCATACAACCTAATTCGTTAAAACATCTTCAAAATCAGTAACCTCTTCAAAAGAAGAAAAGGATTCGGAGTAAAACTTAAAACTAGAAACGAGTTTTCAATAAACTGTCAACAAAGCCGGCCAATGGTTTGTCAACTCCATAAAAATCCTCCTACAATGTCCCCTCGGTTTTTTTTTTCTTTTCTTTTAAGTCAAAATAGGGTTTTTCTAATTAAATTTACTGAAATAGGGTTTTTTTTTTTTTTCCATTCCAAATCTAGAGAAATCGAGAATACTTCATTATTATTATTTTTTTGATTTTTAAGTAATTTTGAAAAAAAAAAGCAATAAATGAATTCAAAAGCGCGGTCCTGAATCGCGCTTTCAAAAGCGAGACCCAGGATCGTGCTTGTAACTTACCAACCCTCAGGAAGCCCCATTCTTTCCTTCTTCCGCCGTGAGTCTCTCACAAAGTCTCTCAACCCTAATCCCCTCCGGCATACTGTGTCCATCAACCTGCATCTGCCTAAACGTATCCAAGGCTCGGAAAGCAAACCCATTATTCACAAGACACCAAGTTATAAACCAAATCTCTATGGGGCATTTCCTCGAACACCTTGAGCATAGCCCCAACTATCAGAAAACCCATCCCCAGTTCACCTCCAATACCCTTTCTAACCTAATTCCATTCTTACATTCATGAGAAAATAAATTATTTTTCTCCTAAGCTGGATCCCATCCACTCACAGTCACTACTTAAACCCTAAAAGAAATGACATTGTTTTTAGTTCGAGGGTCAGGAAGAGTGAGAGATTGAAGAAGAGAGTGAGTAAACAGGAAAAGAAAAACGAACAGCAAAAAAAAAAGAAAGAAAACTGCCTGACCTGTTAACGCAGGAGATCCGCGAAGGGGAGGAGAGAGAGATATGCGAGGAAGAGGAAGTTTGCCCGAAGAGAAATCTGCGAGGAAGTTTGCAGGAAGGGGAGGCAGAGGGCAAGAAATAGAGAGAGAGAGAGATCTTTTTCTTCGTCTGATTGAGAGCGAAAGATCGAGTAAGGGAGGGCGTGGGCCGGTCATTTTGAAAGCGAGATCCTCGATGTCGCTTTTGAACGCGCAATACAGGATAGCGCTTTTGTCCCTTTTTTATGAAAATTAATTAAAATTTCAAAACCAAAAAATGAAGTCGCCAATGCGAATCACGACTTTCAAAAGTCATGCGACTGGAATGAAAAAAGAAAATAAAATTTATTAAAAAAAAATCCTATTTTTGTAAAAAAAAAAACCCATGTCCCCTCCCCCGCCAACTAAAAAAACCAGACAAAAACTCTTTCTCCGTCTCCGTCTCCGTCTCCGTATCTCTCTAAAAAAGATAATCTAATAATCTAAAATATATAATAATGCAAACAACAACTCACTGCAAATCAGGGGAAGATTGACATGTCACTCTTGTTTGTCTCGGGTAGTTATTGCAAGTTCTTTTACGGACCGCAACCTTTTCCTAACAAGTTCCCACTTTTTATTTTTCCCTTTAAGTGAGACATTTTAGCAAACACTTGCAAGACAGACCGCACCAAACAACCACCGACACAACAGATGGATACTAACCCATGAGTTATAAAACCCCAAAAAAAAAAATCAAGGACAGAATTTCTAAAGAACAAGAAAGAATACGTACCTTAAACTTTGCAGAGAAAGGATTTCCCAAGTCTATTTCGAATTAATTGAGATTATATATCACGGGAAACTGCGATCCGGTTTACATTTGTCCTTTTTTCCTCGCCGGAGCTTGGCCCACATAATTTTGGAAAGGTGAACGAGAACGGGCCAAACCGAGCCCATCAGGCCCAGTCCGCCCGGGCACGCTGCAGGTCCAAGGTGAGATATCGATTTTTAGTTTGAACCGAATCGGACTCTTATGAGTCAAATCTCTTACGATATCTATTTTTTTATATAAAATTTAAATCTGAAACTTTATTTAAAGGGTATTCATGTTTAATCACTGAATCAACTAGATATTCATAAAAGGTATTCATGTTTAATCACTGAATCAACTAGATATTTATGGTGAGGTACGGAGATAGATGCACATGTAGATTTCAATATTATTTTTAATATTTAATCCAAACTATTTTATCATATATTATTATAAATTTAGTATTAAAATGATGGTTTTACTATATGATCATTTTTTTATTGGATGACGGGTTTTTATTATTTTGAATATTATAATCATGCTTTTTTTTATCATACATTATTATGAAGTTATTATTTTGCAACAATGATGGGTGTTTTTTTATTTTTTGAAAAATAATTTTTTCACTTAAAATTGTTTTCCAAAACTTTGAATTAAATTTGTTACCCAAAAAACCATTTCATCTCCTTTTATTTATTTATTTATTTTGGTATAATTAGATGTAACCAAGCGGGTTCGAGAGCTGTCCCCGAGGGACTTCATCTCCTTTTATAAATGAGTTTCCCTTAAATTACGTTCGACAATGCTCAGATCGGATTAATCGGAGTATAACTCTGGATACCTATCAATTATACCAAAAAAATAAATTAGTAATTTTCTAGCACCGAAATTTTTTGTATACTTTTCATGAATGCATTAATTAAAGTTTCTAATTTTTAACTTTATATAATCAAATTCTCTTTTAACAGTTTTTCTTTTTTTTTTTATTTCTACAAAGCATGCGTTATAAGACATCGTTGTCATGTGATATTCTTTGACAATGAGAGATTTCTTGCCGGCCTTGGTTGTTGAGGTGTGGCCTTCACCACAAACCATGGATTAAAGCATTAGGGTCAATGTGGCCCAAGGGAAAAGCGGACATTATTAGAAGGGACAAAAACATATTTTATTTCAAGATTAATACCAAAGAATATTGGTCTTTTTATCAGCTAATGTAATACATTGGATCTGGGAGTTTGAATGAACGATTTGCCTCATGGGTGCCTAAGATGTCGCTCCATTGGTCGCCTATGTTCCCCACGATCCTGTACCCACTTGCCTCCAACTCTGCCCGATGTGTTGACTTGTAAACAACAGCTGCAGTCCCGGACTCCGATGATCTTCTGGAAATATGACATAAGAAATTGATATTATCAGTGTGTTAGAAATCAGAGATATTGACATATTAAACACATATTTTAAACTATTATTCATCCGTAAAAATACTATTTCACTCTTTCTAGTATTATATTAATCGATATTTAAAATTATATTTTAACTAATTTAGTTTAACATTAGTCGAGTTTATTTTAGAAGATATTTCTCCCGACGTAAGTTTTTATATTTTTAAATTTTGACCATGAGAATTGATTAAAAATTTAGCATTATTATCTATTAGATGGATTGTATGATGGGTGTTAGTGATAAGGGAATGAAAGGCTGTTGATGTCTCAAATTTCAATTTGTTTGGGTATATAATAATAATTGTACTTACCTCAGTATGAGCTTCAACCAACTTCTATATCCCACATTTTTAAGATTGCTCCTTGTGACGTTTCTCTGATCTTCACTTCTTCCTGTCAAGAACACAGGCTTGATGCCCAGATGCAGTATCTTCCTGTAGAGCTTAAGAGTTCCCGGCAGTGCAGGCGCTTTCCCCTCAAAGACCCATTCATCGAACAGCGTGGAATTATATGGCTCTGCCCTGAATTTTTCAAGATAGAGAGATATATGTCGATCTAGGCAATCCTAAAACTGCAGGAGAATCATTTATAGACAAAACTGTAGAACATTTTCTTTACCCAAATCCATGTTTGGCATAGTAGGGGAGGTTAGAGAGGGTGGTCTCGTCAATATCAAAGATCCATATGTCTTTGCCGTCTTTGGAGATGTTGAGGCTTTTGGCATACTCTATAGCAGCGTACACAACAGCTTGAATGTCTTTCCGGTATTGGTGACCCAGCATGTAATGCCCTACATAGCCTTCGCATGTCTCTGGGATTGTTTTCCACTTAATGATGTTGTTAGCTTCGACGGCAAGACGCCAACTGAGGCATGACAAGCCAGATAGAAGGCGGCCACCACTGCCAGACTGAGGCCTGAGAAGGTGAATTTGCTCTTCACTAGCTACCTGTGAGCCCTGGAAAGACACAATGGCTGTGGAAAGAAAGAAGAGCAACAGCAAAACTTTCATGTTTAATTGTTCTAGAATTAATGAAATTGCAAAGAATTAAAGTTTGGAGATGTCGAGGACTAATAGATGACCCAGCTCATTAAATAGACTCAAACTTTAAGCAATTCACCTAGGTGCTTCTGAATAAACTATCAACATATCACAAACAAAGTGGAGCCCAGAGTTCGTAAGACCCCTCGTGAAGCCACATACTTTGCAACATGTGTTTACAATGTGATGGACCATATTTATGTTATTAAAAGGTATTATATTTTAAAAATATTTTATCTTATTAAAATATGTGATCTATCAAAATCAAATCAAATTATTTGATTTTAAAAATATTTAAATTCATTTGTTTTCATACTTCTAATAATTATTCCAATGCCTGTGATAATGAGTTTTCTATAACCCAATATATTGTAATATTTGATTAAAATAATGAATATCAAGGTTTTCTGTATTTTATTAATTATTTTATTTCTAATATGATATTAAAGTCATATTTATTTTTATATTTATATTTCTTTTATCATGATATCAGAATCATATTTAAGACTGACAATTTGGTTAGGCCAATCCAAGCTCGGCCCAATTTGAAGGGCCAAACTTACCTCATTTTAGGGTAGGCCAAGTTTAGATCTATTATTTAAATCCGTTTTAATTAAGAGGCAAACATGGATATCGGTGACCTTGACCTTTTATAGGTTTGGTTCGTTTAAAATCAAATGTTATGATATTTGGATGGTAATTTTGATCATTTTAATTTATTATTTTTAATATAGATTTTTTAATTTTTCAAAATATTGTTATTGTTGATTTTCATAATAATGTGTAATTTTTAATTTAATGTAGTAATATTTACTTAGATGATTAATATACTTTTATTTTATATTTATTATGTTATAAAATAAGTTAAAAATATAAAAAATAAAAATTTATGTTTCGAGCTTGAATTGGCCCGAAATGGGTATGAGGCCCTTCTAATTTTTCGGGTCAAGTTTGAATTTTGATTCTTTAAACTTTTTTGAGCCAAATTTGGTCCATAAAATTTTAAATGAATTGAGTTCGAGTTTTGTAAATCCCGACTCAAAAGGCCCGATTGTCAGCACTAGTCATGTTCATATATCTATTCTATTATAGTATTAGAGTCAGAGTTATATTCATATATCTTCTATCATGGGTTTGAATGAGAGTCTGATTCGTGATTTAGGTACGGAGTCAATTATATTGGAAGATCTCTACTTCTCTACAAGGAAACTCAATCAGATCGATTTGAATTAGTCGGGATAAAATTTTAAATATCGGGTGATGGAGCAAAGCCAAGAGAAAAAAAAAATCTGAAGGAGAGCCATGGCCAGAGTCGGGAGTTAAGGACAGAACTGGTCCATTCAGGAAAAAAAAAACCCTACTCTTCAGAGTTACAGAAACATCCTTAGAATTTTAGATTCTTTAAAATTCAATGATTGGAGAAATAAGATATAAATATTTTAAGCAATTCACCCAGGTGCTTCTGAATAAACTATCATCATATCACTAACAGAGTGGAGCCCAGAGTTGACAAGACCCCTCGTGAAGCCACATATTTTGCAACATGTGTTTACAATGTGATGGACCGTTTAGGTTATTAAAAGATATTATATTATAAAAATATTTAATTTTATTAGAATATATCTTGTACCAAAATTATAATATTTGATTAAAATAATGAATATCATGGTTTATATTTTGTTAATCCTTTTATTTTCTAATATGATATTAAAATCATATTTATTTATATTTCTTGTTTATATTTCTTTTATCATGATATCAGAATCATATTTAAGATTGATAATTCGGTTGGACCGACCTGAGCTCAGCCCAATTTGAAAGGTTGAGCTTGTCTCATTTTAGGGTAGGCCGAGTTTAGACCAATTATTTAGACTCATTTTAATTAAGGGCCGAACATGGATACAAGTGAACTCGACCTTTTATAAATTTGACTCATTTAAAATCAAATATTATGATACTTTAATAGCAATTTTGATAATTTCAATATATTACTTTTGATATATTTTTTAATTTTTGATAATATTGTTATTGTTGATATTTATAATAGTGTGTAATGTTTAATTTAATATAGTAATATTTATGTAGATGATTAATATGTTTTTATTTTGTATTTATTATGTTATAAAATGGATTAAAAATAAAAAAAAATAAAAATTTATATTTCGAGTTTGAATTTGACCTGAAATGGGTCCGAGACCCTTTTAATTTTTCGAGTTAAGTTTGAGTCTTGATTTTTTGAATTTTCTCAAGCCAGACTTAGCCCAAAAAATTTTAGATGAGTTGAGCCCGAGTTTTGTAAATCCCAACTCAGAAGGCCCGATTACCAGCACTAGTCATGTTCATATATCTATTCTATTATGGTATTAGAGTCAGAGTTATATTCATATATCTTCTATCATGGGTTTGAATGAGAGTCTGACTCGTGATTTAGGTATAGAGTCAATTATATTGGAAGATCTCTACTTCTCTATAAGGAAATTCAATCGGATCGATTTGAATTAGTCGGGATAAAATTTTAAATATCGGGTGATGGAGCAAAGCCAAGGGAAAAAAAAAATCTGAAGGAGAGCCATGGCCAGAGTCGGGAGTTAAGGACAGAACTGGTCCATTCAGGAAAAAAAAAACCTACTCTTCAGAGTTACAGAAACATCCTTAGAATTTTAGATTCTTTAAAATTAATGATTGGAGAAATAAGATATAAATATTTTAAGCAATTCACCCAGGTGCTTCTGAATAAACTATCATCATATCACTAACAGAGTGGAGCCCAGAGTTGACAAGACCCCTCGTGAAGCCACATATTTTGCAACATGTGTTTACAATGTGATGGACCGTTTAGGTTATTAAAAGATATTATATTATAAAAATATTTAATTTTATTAGAATATATCTTGTACCAAAATTATAATATTTGATTAAAATAATGAATATCATGGTTTATATTTTGTTAATCCTTTTATTTCTAATATAGTATTAAAGTCGTATTTATCTATGTTTCATGTTTATATTTCTTTTATCATGATATCAGAATCATATTTAAGATCGATAATTCGGTTGGACCGACCTGAGCTCAGCCCAATTTGAAAGGTTGAGCTTGTCTCATTTTAGGGTAGGCCGAGTTTAGACCAATTATTTAGACTCATTTTAATTAAGGGCCGAACATGGATACAAGTGAACTCGACCTTTTATAAATTTGACTCATTTAAAATCAAATATTATGATACTTTAATAGCAATTTTGATAATTTCAATATATTACTTTTGATATAGTTTTTTAATTTTTGATAATATTGTTATTGTTGATACTTATAATAGTGTGTAATGTTTAATTTAATATAGTAATATTTATGTAGATGATTAATATGTTTTTATTTTGTATTTATTATGTTATAAAATGGATTAAAAATAAAAAAATAAAAATTTATATTTCGAGTTTGAATTTGACCTGAAATGGGTCCGAGTCCCTTCTAATTTTTCGAGTTAAGTTTGAGTCTTGATTTTTTGAATTTTCTCAAGCCAGACTTAGCCCAAAATATTTTAGATGAGTTGAGCCCGAGTTTTGTAAATCCCGACTCAGAAGGCCCGATTGCTAGCACTAGTCATGTTCATATATCTATTCTATTATGGTATTAGAGTCAGAGTTATATTCATATATCTTCTATCATAAATCTAAATGAAAACCCAACTCGTGACTTGGATATGAAATTGATTACATTGGAAGACCCCTACCCCCTAAGAGGGATCTTAGTCGGATTTATCTGAATTAGTCGGGATAAAACTCTGGATATTAAGTAGTAGATCAAATCCAAGATCACAAAAAAAAAAAGAGTTTGAATGAGAGCCACAGCCAGAGTCGGGAGTTAAGAGATAGAACCAGTCCATTCAGGAAAAAAAAAAAAAAAAAAAAAAGAAAACCTAATCTTTAGGTTTGTAGAAACACCTCTAGAATTTTAAATCCTTTGTTTAAATTCTCTTTCAAATTCAAATGATTTTTATTATATTACATTGATTTGAAAGGAGATATTAGAGTATATTATATATCAAAACCAAATCAATTATTGATTTAATTTTAAAAATATTTGATTTTATTTATTTCTATATTTATAATAATTATTTATATATTTATAATAATGGGGTTTTTTATATAAATCTAATATATTATAATATTTGATTGAAATAATAAAATATTAGGGTTTTATATTTTTTTTATTGTTTCCATCTCTAACATGATATAATATCGATATTTATCTATTTTTTATATTAATATTTCTTTTATCGATACAAATACAATAATAATATAAAATAATCCAAAATAAAGGAATGGTTGATTAGTCCCACGTTGATTAGTCTGCCTGATACATTCTGGTGTGCTCATATTCCTTCTTTGACAATGAAAGTGTAACAACTACCTGACCATAATGATTAGTAATTAATTATAATAATTAATATAGTAATAATTATAGTTATAAATATGAGTTAATATTTAATAAAATTAATTAATAGTTAATAAATTTAACAGTAATTAATTACACGAAATGATTAAATAACCGATAGAATTAATTAGTAAAAATAATATAAATAATAATACAAAATATTTAATAACATTGATTGGATTGAAATTGATCTTGTTCTCACTCTCTCTGGTCTTTCTCTCTATAAATTCTCTTTCTATCTCTTTCTCTCTCTCTATTGTTCTAATCCCTCTTTCTCTCTCCATCTTTCTCTCTCTTCCTCTCTTCCTTTTTTTCACTTTCTCTTAAGTTGGTCTATGATAAATTAATATTAGAGTTTATGAATTCTTAACTAATATTAAAAAATGACAGAAGAAATTAGGTATGAAACCATAAAAAAAGAAGTTTTCCATAATGCCATCGAAGAACATCTCAAAAAACAAAAAATTATAATGCAAGAAATGATCATACAAATCAAAGAATATCGTTTACATGTTGACAAGAAATCGGAAGAAATCAATCAGATGGTTGATGAACAAAACCAAAGGATTGACGCTTTTATGACAAGTTTTAATGACTAATTCAGTACTCTTATGAAGATGTTGAATAAAGGCAAACCTGAAAAACAAAGTATTAATACACTTTTTGAATTTTTAGTTTTATGTATTTCTAGTGAAGAAAAGTTGAGGATAAAAAGTAATTCGTAGATATTCAAAAAAGAATCTATTAATTGTGATTTTTTTTTTAAACCCTCCTAAAATTGAACTTCTGAGCTTCAATGAGAAAAATCTTTTATCAAAATCAGGATTTCAATTGTCCAAAAAAGAGCATGTTAATTGTGGTTTCTTGTCAAATTTTCTAATGATTGAACTTTTGATATTCATTGAGAAAATCCTCCACCAGAAACTAAGTCAAGAAAAAATTTTCTCAAGCTTTCTTGTCTCCACTTTTTTCCTACCATTCTCCTTGCAAATCAAGTCACATCTGTTAATCTCTATCATTCTATCTTTCCGCATAAATATAAATTTTGGTTCAAAATTTATAGATTTAAGTTTCAATTTTTGATTTTCCATCATTAAGGATAAGAATGTTTTTAAAAGGAAAAAATATTGTAACAATTATAGTTAACAGTTAATAAATTGATTAGTAATTAATTATGTAAAATGATTAAAAAGTTAGTAGAATTAGTTAAGAAAAATAGTTTAAATAGTAACTCAAGACATGTTATGGTATTGATCCGAATAAAATTGATTTTGTTCTCACTCTCTTTCTTGTCTTTCTCTCTCTCTCTTTATATTCTAATCCCTCCTTTCTCTCTATCTTTCTATCCCTATCTTCCTTTTTTTCACTCTCTACAGTTGTTCCATGACAGAAAGGTCCTCTATGCCTGCCACCAGGAAATCAAAGAGTCCCACCGATCCACGAATCTAAAAGATCTCTCCATGGCAACTATGGTCCTAAGCAATCGGGGATCTAGAACCCAAGGGCAGTGGGGGAAAAATATTTTTATAAAATAGAATGACATGTTAGTGGATCGATTGACGATTTTCGTGGGGTAATATCTTGGGTTGAATGAGGATAATATTTATTTGACATGTAAAAATTAATAAAATTATTTTGGTCTAGTGGGGTAATTACCCACCTTCGTTTCTATGTGGCTTTGCCACCGGTCCTAAGTGAATCATCAAGATAATGATCACAAACTTACAGGCCACATATTATTATTGATTAAGATGATCTAATCCATGGGATGAGAGTCATGGCAAGTCGACATGCAGTATGCACGTATGTTCATGTCAAAATAGAATCGCGGTGTCCACCTCGGAAGACGAAGGTGTTACTTTAGATCTCGTGTTGGATGCAATCTCTGAAGTGTAAAGTGAGAACCAAAGGCTTTCCTCCAATATAAAGATGGCTAAACAGTTGGTAAAATCAATACATTTTTCTCTTCAGATCAGGTAAAAGTGAGCAGACTAACCAGTTTTTGTAAGATCTCTACAGAGACAAAATATGGAATATGAAAGAGAACAATCACAATTTTCTGCAAATGTTACAGCATTATAATGTGATAGATAACAAATATACCACCTGACTTCCCCATTCGAATTATAAATCCCTGGACCTCCCCACGTCTGGAAAGTTTGCACAGCCTTGGGAAAAAATGCCTGGTCAGAAAAAGGTATTCAGATGCTTGATTCAGTAGCAAGGAAAGCATGTCAGAGAAATACATGGAATGCCATAGGAAAGGATACGAGCAAGAAGTAAAAAAAAGGGACATGAGTTCAGTAAAAGCCAATATTTGTCAAGATAAAAAGTGAAAGCAACAAGGATGTAGAAAGCAATTGGATAAAGAGAGGTGAGAGCAGGAGACAATAGGCTATGGTGGCATGTTACCTTGGGCCCCGTCCATTGAATGATTTAACAAACAATCCAAAATTGCCCTGCATACTGTATAAGGTCAGCACATGTGAACATACCGTCCCAGACATACTCATTGATTATTAGCTGTCTAGGAGATTTGTTTGTCCCTAGTCATGGATGAAACCTCCTTCGCACAACTTGAAAAGGACATTGAAATGCTCCCCTGCAAGCAAGATTCCCGCTTCCAATGAACATTTAGTGGTTTGCATAATGTGACACAATCAGATACGGCATTTTATGCTGTCAATGAGGAGTTGCAACTTGCATGCAAATATCATCAAATCCTTTGCCTTCTTCAGGTCGGTAATTACCACAGTAACTTCAGGTTCTAAATCGGTGCACAAAATTTTGAGACAAAACCCAAACAAAATGAACCGTTTAGACATGTGATCCTAAATCTCATACAACTTTTAAGACTGTGCAGAGTACTTGTCTTGTTCATAAGAAGTTTTTATGCCGCTTGTGCCTGAAAAGCTTGATGTGGATCAGAGGAGGATAACATTTTACTCTATACTGCTCATGTTTCTTGTGGAGCATGTCTAAAACAGATGTGGAACCTGTGCATAATTTGTTTCATCCTACGCTCATCAAGACAAGTACTCTGCATAGCCGTAAAAATGTATCGTTTAGGCATGAAGGACGTTCTTCTGGTTCCTATTACATTTTTCTGACAATAACTGCATCCGCAAATGCAATACATAGCAACCCGAACCCTAGTACCTGTTAACAACCTCACCCAACATTAATCTTTCACTCAGAGACACTACCTGCACCTGCACCTGCACCTTTTGTTCACATGCTTAGTAATAACCACTTATCTTGTTCACACTTCCAGTTCCCCTCTTGTTCCTACGTAGATAAGTATTGAAGAATCTTCAGCTGATTTCCATGGTGAAAAAGGATGTGACAATATAATACAAAGTTAATAACGGCAACTTCCACAAATGTTAGGGGCCCATGAAATCTATGTAGGATTCAAAAGAAAAATTTTTATTGTATTTCATTAAAGAAAGAGAAAAAAATCCAAGCAGGAGAAAAAAAGATCTTCATTGAAATTCAAACACAGAAAAATAGTGTTCAAGTGTCTTGTCACTTAGGAGCTAAAAAAGGCCAAATGTTGACCATACATAAGCTTTGATCATCTGCCAAAGGCAGCATAACATAAGCTAGAATCATCTGCATTATGATCCATTACAATATGCAGCTGAGAAGGGCTGTAAGCTAGGATTTGCCAGACAGACACCATGAAGTTTGCTCTCTTTGCCACGGAAGGGAAATAAAAAGCAGGATCTACAATGGCAGTCGTATGGATAAACATTTAAGACAGCTTTGTTAACTCTCCCAACACACCTCTATGGTAAAAGCCCTTTGAATCATCTCTCCCTCTCTCTCTTTCCTGTCAAAACTGAGAGATGGTTCATTCGTCTCATGTATAGCCAAAGTATTGATGCCCGGAGTGCATTTAATAGAATCTTATGCCACGCAACTACAAGGCACAGCAGATTAAAATTTTCACCACGTCATGTATATTGTAAATTACAGTTCTCCAATACATTGCCGACTTGCCTTAATCCCTTTTCCTAATTGTTGAATTCTAATCGCCTTGATCCCTTCTTTTGCATCAATTCTTATTAAAGTTGTTCGTAAGCTTGATGAGGCTTACCAAACTTCACATACAAGTCTGACTTTTTTGGTGGGAGCCTGGCTGGAATTCACTAGAATAAGAAAAAAATATTTATTTATTTATTTTTTTGGGTTACATGAAATTTGAACTCGGATCACAGGGTTAGAGAAACGGATTGTGACCAATAAGCTATTACCATGAGGACTTAAAAAAAAAATTAGTTGATAATATTCTATTAGTTTTAGTTGAGAATTTTTTGAAAGATTCCTATGAAAGGGGTCATTAACGCCTAATTCATGCTGAGTAGACCTTGTTGTTGTGAGAATTCTTAATTCATGAATTGTAGGGAGGGACTTATGTCACCACAACCAGAGATTAAAGCAAGTGTTGGATTCAAAGCTGGTGTTAAAGATTACAAATTAACTTATTATACTCCTGACTATGAAATCAAAGATACTGATATCTTGGCAACATTTCGAGTAACTCCTCAACTTGGAGTTCCGCCTGAAGAAGTAGGGGCCGCGGTAGCTGTCAAATCTTCTACTGGTACATTGACAACTGTGTGGACCGATGGACTTACTAGTTTTGACCGTTACAAAGGACGATGCTACCACATCGAGCTCGTTCCCGGAGAAGAAACTCAATTTATTGCTTAAGTAGCTTACCCCTTAGACCTTTTTGAAGAAGGTTATGTTACTAACATGTTTACTTCCATCGTGGATAATGTATTTGGATTCAAAGCCCATAGCAAACGGGTTGTGACCAATAGGCTATTACCTTGAGGACTTAAAAAAAATATATATTCTTGAAGAGCAAAACTATAAATGGAATAAATAGACAAAATTTGGATCAAGGTTTACAAGTGCATTTTGGATGAAACTCCCACTCGCCACTAAAGCGACTATGTTGGGGGGAAGTTTGTAACATACAAAATCTCTTCCCTCAAATACCACAAATTATTTTCCTCGCCAAATTTCTCAACAACTATCAGCAAAGTCACTAGGTTGTTGGAAGCTGCCATGCTGTCCAAACTCTGGCCAATTTGCCCAGCAGCCACAGCGGCACTCATTGTTGATGGAAGATGCCGTTGACAGATTCGAAGCTCGGGATATTGACAACTGAGAAACGAAAAGTAAACGCCTCCTTTCAGTAAAATACGTTATGGAAGAAAAGCGCAGCTCTGATTGTTAGGAGAGTTGAACATTACCATTTCCATATGATGCCATTGTGAGAGGTGTAGAGATGATTTTTCGGGCAACATTGGTAATATCCTCTAAGGTGATTTCGTCCACAGCCTTCAAGAAATGTTCCACAGGTTTCCTGACCACACAATAATGAAATTGCAATAAGTAAATGCAATAAAAATCTCTTGTTCATCTGTACAAAAGGAAGGTCAACCAAAAGGATGTCTGTTCTCCAGATAGTAAATGCATAATGTCACTAAATCAGAGCCAATTCCAACATAATAAACCTGCACGGGTGACTCTAAAACTAGTGTTTCCATGATAAGGGTCGAAAATCCACATTAAGTACCTTATCTTGGTAAAACAAGCCAGGCCTATTTAGAACCATTTTACCTCCCTAACCTCTAACCTTGTTTTATCTTTTCCCTCACAAAAGCACATAATTCAATTTTGGGAACACATCAAAATTTTGGTTCTTTTATTTCTACAGAGAAGAAGTTGCAATCAGTACCAGAGATGGGCCATATTTAACTCGATCTTTATTTTAACTATTCCCTCACAAGTTATTGAAGTCGAAGCCCTGGCTTAGGAACTCAAGGCTATAAAAGTATCTTTCAGATAGACCTATGATTTATCTTTAATAATTGGTGATCTCGATTCACAACTGTGTAAGTTCAGTTCAAAATTGCATCAATGAAACAAAGTTCCACCGGACCTTTTGAGCTAGACCTATGAATCACCAGTTCTAGACTATCTTTCAAAATAGTCTAGGTGTTTTCAACATAATGTGTCTCAGCACAGACAACATATCTTTTTGATCTCGGCCACAGCTCAAACACATCATCGAAATGTCACAAACTACATAGGTATCACTTTTTTTTTCTGTATACATCGAAACTGGCAGATTTTTTTTTTTTTAAATCTAATTATGATTTGAGTACTGATTTCATGTTCATCGATGTGCAATTAACATATTTCAATTTCCACATATTGATTGAATGCATATATCCTGATTATAATTTAAAGAGTTATGATGGTTACAGATGCAATGATAATACTGTTGGGCATTAAGTAACAAAAACCTGTCACCAAGGAACAATGGGCCTTGAAGGCATTTTTGATACAAGAGAAGTCATTATGGCACAACAGAGTCATAACAGTATTATCAGTGATCTAGATATCACATCTTTATAAAGAAGAAAATGGCATGACACTCCTTGCATCAACGTGTAGTTGTGCACTCATATTCAAATTCATGTTTCTCAAACATATTTTCAACAAAGGTGCATAGGATGCGATTGTCTTATATTTTTCATATTTGTTTTGTTGACGAGTTTTTGTGTTGTGCCTTGTGTTACTTGTGCATGTAATTGCTCTCTAAAGCTAGACCTAGACCACACATTCCTGGAAAAAGAGAGTAATAGAATCAATGTTTAGAACAGACGAATGTATGTGCCATTAAAAAGTGAAGACGTGCCCTTGCTAAGTATCTTAGATTTAGCATGTTCGGAAGCAGGCTTGTTTGTGGGGAAAGGAAAGGAAAAAAAAAAAAGGAAGAAGAGAAAGAAAAAAAAGAAAAAGAAAAAGAATTACATTTTAAAACTACAAGCAAACACGTATTTCTAAGCATTGCAGAAAGGAGTCCAACAGCCATGGAGTTGGGAAATACCTCTCTCCATACGTCAAAATTTGTCTCCCAATATCTTCAGATTCTATCATCTGCCATGTAAAGATCCATCAAGACATTTTGTCAAGATATTTATAAAATAATAATAATAAGAAGAAGAAGAAGAAGGATGATTTGTGAAGGGAATACATCATTGTTGAGACATGGAACACAATTGCAGAGAGAGAGAGAGAGAGAGAGAGAGAGAGAGATCCATACTCTAGATTCCAAATTCATCAAAACTGCAGATTTTGTCGACTCCTTTGCCCGATTTAGCTGTACCTGATCAACTGCCAAAGGAGAAATTTAAATTAGGAGGCTTGCAAATAGAATCAGCAAACTGTGACAACCTGTTGACAATGAAATGAAGTGTGGAATAAGAACCTTTTCTAGGGGTTGCAATCTCAAGTAGTTCTCTTGCTGCCACTTCAACAGCTTTTGACGCAAATGTAGGGTCCTAGCCAAGGTTAAAGAGCACACTAAATAGTGGACACCAATTATACATACAGGCAGGACAATGGGTGATGTGATAATCACAAGTCACAGCCACATAGTATGGTGTTCGTTTGGCATGTAAAGCACATAAATTCACATAAAAGGACACAAGTTAAAGAAAGCATATGTTTGTACTATCTTATCAGTTGTAGACAAAAGTAGCCAGATTTGAAGGTTTAGAATGCCATCTTACAGTCGTCGCATGAATGCCAAATATTCCAGAATTATTGTAGATGCTGTTGAATGCAGAAAAGGACTGGATCTCTGGATATGCATTTAGCACACGAAGATCTGTGTTCAGATGCAGAAAACAAACGGCAGTATAAGCTATACGACATGCTGACAAGCCATCTACTTAGTAAACATTGATGCAAATAATTTAAGAAATGCTAAGTGGATGAAGGAGAAAGCAACTCCAATACAAAATATGAGATATCTAAGTATTAGGAGTGTCACTAACTCACATAGCCTAGAGTGCATCCCTTTTCCAGGACCCCCTGCCGAGAACGAACCGCCTCCTCCCATAAGCATCTTCAAGACAGTAAAGAGTTCACTTGAAAAAATGTTATTGAATTCACTTTTCAGGTAAAATACATCATAAGAAGGAAAGAAAAAGAATCTCTAGAGGCAGGTTCAGTATGGAAAACCTGAAGAACAGTGGCAATAGCAGCATCTTTTTCATTGTGCCATCCACCAGGAACTTCAAAAGCAAGAGCGACATGGGTGCTCTAGCAACAAAAGATGTTAGTGAATAGCAGTAGTTCCAATTAATTTGAGAGCATATTATGCAACAATTTCTTGATACATACTGGTGAATCAGCTTGACATCGATATTCACCACCTACATACTTGGATTTTGGTTCTCCAGGGCCTGGCTTGCTAGAAAGGTCAGAAAGAAGTGGCTCTGCAAGAGAGACAAGCTCCTTGTGTTCCACTCCAGATGCAGCTAGAACAATCCGAGGAGCAGTATAATTTTCCTGTAATTATCACAGGAGACAGCATTCAGATTACAGCACTCAAACTTAGAAAATTAGTAACAATGCAATATGACCAAGAAACAACAAAAAATTCTGAATGCAAATTTTGAACAAAAATTACTTGACCAGTAGTCAAGTATGCTAGAAAAAGAATGTTCTTCTCTTACAGCAACAAATTCCTCCAGAATGCTGCTATTCAAATTGTCTACTACTGATTGAGGGGCCAAGAGAGGCTTTGCCAATGCACCGGAATAACCAGCAGAGTGAATGGCCTCTAAAAGTAAGCCTTGAGGATTGTTGGAAACTTCTCCAAGCTCAAGTTTTACCTTCTCAAGCTGCAAGAAAATTACCACTCGATACCATGATCAAAATATTCAAATGGAAGCTACAAGAAAAACACTTGGAAAGAAGGTGACAGAAAATACCTGTTCTTTGACCTCCCAATCCAAGAAGACCGGATTTTTCACACAGTCAACAAGCAATTCTACCATCTCCGGGAGATACGTTTTTAAGGCATCAAAAGTATAGCCCATCTGCTCCCTGGAGGCTGATGCAGTTACATTACCTCCTATAGCTTCAATCTCCCTGACAATGCGCAAGTGGCTGCGATTTGCTGTGCTCTTGAAAGCCATCTTTTCAAGCACATGTGTGGCCCCACAAGACTCTGGGGTCTCATAAATGGAGCCACAATCAACATATAAGCCTAGTGACGCTGTGGGAGTCTGATTAAGCAAACAGATCTGTTGTCACTAGGAACAAAACAACATAAAAAGAAAACAATAGCAATGCAGTGATGCATTCCACCATTTACTTCTGTTCTCTAAAAGCATGGTTTAGAAAAGGTTTTGCTTCTGAGGACAAATCTTATGAAACCTATACATAAAAGTTGTAAGATGGAAGCATTGCTAGAATTCTATAAGAATGAATTAAATATCGGTATTTACTTTTTAAAAAGATGGTTTTTTAACAAAAGCAAACATATTGGTTAAATTTCCCTAGATGGAATAACTTCAGATACTTGTTTATAACAATGCAGAACTGGCTCTATAATGCCCAACAAAGTAAAAATCAGAATTTCTTTTGCTAATAAAAGAAGCCTAATCACAACAATATAAGTTATACAATCTATAATACAATGAAACATACCACAGATGATGCAGAGGCTATCCTCAGTCCATTAGAAAGTGTTGTAACCCTGGTCTTGCTAGGTTCAACATAATCAGGTAGTGAAGGTGGCAGGCTAACATCTGGAAGTGGAAATTCCAAGGGAGGAAGGCTACTCGACCGCTCTCCAGTCAGCCAGCTGAACAGACCACCTTGTGAAGATAATGAGGATGAGGAGACAACACTTGATGTTGCAAACCTGGCAGCGTGCAGATTTCCCAGACGGCCCTACGCAAGCAAATAAATAAACATGAATCCAACGATTCAATTCATCAGATTTTGACCTTTTGTGTGCAGGTGAGTGAGTTTGTGTGTGTGAGGGAGAGAGAGAAAGATTAAATTTTCTGCAGAAACATCGCTTGCTAATTGCATTTCAAAATGAGATGCTAACAATACATGGAATGTCAATCTCAAAAACCAAAATGTAACTATTAAATTCAATCCCTTTGCAAGCCTAGCACATGTAATGTCACAGGGGAAAAGTTTAAGGTACGAGGATAACATTTTAAGGTGAGATATATTTTTGAGAGAAATATCAAGGTGAAATGTTACTTCCATAATATTTCCCCTTTCCATACGTACGGTTGAATTTGGAAACAAAAGAGCAGATAGCCCTTAAATAGTTCTCTTGTTTGGTATGGTAAGATGAATTAAAAGACTAAATTTTAAGGTGCGTAAATGCATTTATGATATGATATCTAACCTTCTACTATGCCAAACATTACGATTTCAAAATAATGAGATGCTAACAATACATGTACATGTCATTCTCAAAACCAAAAGATAACTATTAAACTCAATCCCTTTTCAAACTCAGAAGATGTATGTCAGAAAGGGAAAATTTTAAGGGTGAAAAATTACAAGTGTAACATTTCAATATTTCCCCTTTCCCTGTGTACATAGGAATTCGAAACCAAAGAAGTAAAATTTAACCCTTAAATTGATAAAATAAAAGACTAAATTTTAGTTGCCTAAAAATACATTTTTGATATATGCTAGACGTTAATCATTTTAAAATGAATTTTCTTTTCCATTTAGTGGTTTCCTTAAGAAAGATTGGTTATATTAATATTCTGATCTTTGTCAAATACAGAACACACAAAAAGCACCTTCTTTCTAAACTATCACTAATATTTTTCGTTTATTTGATCCATTTGGATGTGACAAATCCATACTCAAATGGAGTTATAGATTTCTGATGTTGGTTCATTTGGGGAGAGAGAGAGAGAGGGAGGGAGAGAGAGAGAGAGGGAGGGAGGGATTTGGCATTTGGGAACTTAAATCCCAAAAACATTTAAGAGACCTAAAATATTTTCCCTTTCCCAGCCCTTTTACCCTACCCACCCCGCTTTAGAGTAACATTTACCCCAACCCTATGAAAAACTGGGAGGAGGGGAAAGTTTGTTCACCTAACACTCTTGGGTGAAATTTTAAATAGGTAATTTTTTACATCTTTTCCAATGTTTTGGAGGAATGGGATTGAAGGAAACCGGAGGAACATCAGCATCTAAATATGTGGGAGTTTTTTTATTTATTTTTTAAAAAAGAAAAAACAAACGAGGAGGTTGAGGGAATTTGAGGATTTCGGATAACCTTGAATCCCTCCAACTCTTCAAAAACTTGTCCACTCAGATTTGGAGGATTTTCGAGGGGAGGGAAACTGTTAATGAAAAATTAAAAATATATCAAATTTACCTTTTCATCCGATTCATAATTTTTAACATCCAAACTAGAAGGAATGTTTCATCCCTTCCCGTCCCTCTCATCCCCTTCCCTTCTCTAACGAACCCTCCCCTTCCCTCGCCTTCAAAACCCCCCAAACAATACATAAGATGCTGAACAACCCAAAAACCATAATCAAAAAACTCAAGTTATCCCAATTGGGCATGGAAGATGAAATGTTCATATGAATCCAAATCAAACAAGTAAAACAAAAATGCCTCTTTTCACACAATAGTAAACCTCAAAAATCCGAAACAACACTCACTTTTCACAAACCCAGATTGTTCATATCAAATCAAATTACGTTTCAAAGGTTTCACCTGTTCTAAGAACAATTTCAAGGAAAAAAATAATCAAGAAATTAGGAAAATAATTTTTTAAAAAAATCTGAACCAACTCCCTACAACATCAAAAACCGTCGCTCGTACAAAATGAAGTGTTCAAGAAATCCAAGAAGTACAGATATAGACACACAAATCACTTCAGCCAAAAAAAAAAAAAAAAAAAAAAAAAAAACCACATTTAGATCTAACAATTGCCCTTATAAAAGTCATTTGAAAATCTAAATGAGGAAAGAAAATCAGGGTTTCAATGATCAAAACGTTAGTAGTTCACTGACCTTAAGAGCCCTTAATCGTGAAGCTGCGGTTCTGTACATGGTTTTGGTTGGTTGCTTGACAGATTCAAAACCCTAGAAAATCTTTCGTGTTCGCAGCAAAGGAGGCCTTCGCGGAGAGAGAGAGAGAGAGAGAGAGCGCTGAAGTTGAATACAACGTTGATATCCGACCCGCTCCATTTCGGGTCAAAGATTAAAAAAAGAAAAAAAAAAACCTCACAACTTCGTATATTTACATTTTGATCCCTGACTTTTAAAAAAATGGCATTAAACACCCCCCCAATTTTTCAGTTCATTCAGATTTGAGATTTTGACAATTTCTCTTTTTTTTTTTTTTTATCATCATATGTAATTTAACCATCATAGAGTGCTGAAAGAACATTATGATCACAAACATTTGTTACATTCAAACCTTAATTACTGATACTATACCGATAAAAATACACTGTATCGAATTTTATCAATTTTAATAATTAATTTTTTATCCAATTGATATGGCTCATAAATATTATCTTAATCTCGATTTTTAAGAATAAATTTTGAACTAAATTAATAAAACTCTCTAGTTTCTACATCATCCTAAAATTATGATACTTTGCAACCTTATTGAATGTTACCCACATGAGACATAAGCAAAAAAATAATCATGATTACTAAGAAAAAAATATAAAAACATGAATATATAGATTAATACGTCTAGGTTGTACAGAAACAGAAATGAGAAAACGGAAATGTATACAAAATGATATGAGAATATGATATTTTGTAAGAATAAAAGAAATGAAAACATAATAAATGCATAAATATAAAAAATATAAAGAATTTTATGTACATATTAATAATTTTATAAAAATAATAGAATAGTCATATTTTATAATAATAATATAAAATAATCGAATACATAATTATTAATTATAAAAAAATAACATAAAAAATAAAAATTATAATTAAATAATCAAATAATTTATTAAATATAAAAAATATGTAAATATAAAAAAAAATATATATATATATATATATATATATGAATTTTAATATAAATATTAATTAACTTAGTGTGTTAAAACGTTTTAAAAATGTTAAAAAACTTTCATATATCAAAACAGTGTATCGAATAGTATACCATGAGTCAACTCATGGAGCCTGAAAACAAAGCTTTGTGAAATGAGTGCATCTCAACTATGGCTTGCTGCAACCAATCATGATTTGAACACTGCCGAGAGGTTTGATGGGTGGTATGCCACTTTAACGGTGGGATCAAAACTTTTCAATAAATAGCAACCATATTTATAATTTTTCATATTGGTCATTGAGAGTGTTGGCTTCCTAGCCTTCTTCCATTAGTTATCTAACAAGATTTTCCATTTTGGTTTTCACTTTGTTTATGGAGTCAATGTTCTGAAATAACCTTAAAAAAAATTAAAATTAAAATAATCTTGGAACCAAATAAATTCTAGATATAACCTCCATTTTTCACGAGTTTGACACGCCACACCACGTGCCAGTACCCGGTTGGCCAAAACCCACGTGTCGCGTCTTCAAGACGTGACAAGCCTTTGCCGCCACCCACAGCCTCTCGCTCTGCCACCCGCGGCTCTGCTCCACTCCCCCTCCCTCCCCTTGGCTCTCTCTCCCTCCCCCGCCCACGGCTATCTCTCTCTCCCCCACGAGAAGCACAGCCGCGGGCCGGGGAAGGAGGGAGGCAGGAGCACCGTGGGGGGAGGGAGGGAGAGAGAGAGAGCCGCGGATGGGACGGAGGGGGAGCGGAGCAAAGCCGTGTGCGGGGGAGAGAGGGAGGGAGAGAGAGCCGCGGGGGGAGGGAGGGGGAGAGGAGCAGAGCCGCGGGCGGCGGAGGAAAGAGCCGCGGGGTGGAGGGAAGGGCCGCCGGGCGCCACAGGCGGAGGCTTGTCGCGTCTTCAAAACGCGACAAGTGTGCTGCATTTGAAGACTCGACACATAGGTTTCGGCCAATCGGGTGCTGTCACGTTGTGTCGCGTGTCCAACCCGCGAGAAAAATGGGTTATATGCGGAATTTGTTTGGTCCCAAGGATATTTTAAAATTTTTTTTTTAGATTTATTTCGGAACATGACTCTTTGTTTGTGATGATCTTAAATGCTATACAGCACCAGATTCCGAATCGCCATTGCCATTATTGGCTTTGAATGCTCGTTTGTTCTGGGCATTTGTGGATAGAGTGATGGGCTGATCGTTGAAAGTGCCTAGCCAGTTCAACAAAAATATCTTGAATCGATGCCCATACATGCTGAGCTACCTCTAGACTTTATTCTTGTTCAAACCTCCTTTGAAGCAGGATCCTTCTGAAATAGCTTGCCCTGTGTACAGGTAACGCCTTGCAAATAGTCCAAGATTTGAAGCAGTATCTCAAGGTACAACTGCTTAATACAAAAAAAAGGTCATTTGACATTTGGGAGTGGGTCTCCTTCTTTGAGCCCCATGAATTTCTCAAGAAATTGAACCAAGGTTGAAGGCACTCTCATGCATCTGGAGCGTCGGCCGGCGTTTCCCCACTCCCAACCATTTCTCAAACTAAGAACAATGTTTTTATTGAGATAAAATGCAGGTGGATTGCCATGATATGGAGCCAGGCGTTATAGGGCCAATTTTGTCAGCAGCATCAAATCCTGCTAACCAAATGAGACTGCACGAAATCTGTAGCTCTCTATTGTGGCTGCAAAAGTTCCATTCTTGTCACCAAACATCATGCGGCAGTTGATACTCAGAAGAAACAGTTAAACTTCCTAGTTCTCCGGTTCATAAAAATGTATTTGGTTTTACAAAATGATGCCAAGTATCAATCAGAACAAGTGGAATGGTAATAATTCAATTGTTAGGAACAGAATGACCACATGTTATCGACTCAGAAGAAACGGGTGGTCTCTATATTTATGTAGTCTGCCCTGAAACACAGCATCGATCACCTCTTTTTTAGATTCTTGCAGGCCACAATTAGATCCTGGTCTTTATATTTTCGTAACAAGTTGGCAATTAGTTTAATTGTAAATAAGATGCGAGAGTGTCGTCTGAGATAATTCGGACATGTACCAAAAAGATCCAAATATGCACCGATTCGGAGAACCAAGAACTTAAATATAAGAGATGTAGTAAAACGTAGAGATAGACCGCTGAAAACTTGGATATAAATTATCCGTAAAGATATGAAAGTTAAGGGTTTAGAAGAGGAAATGGTCTTGGATACAAATGGATGGCGTAGAAGAATCCGTATAAATTAAACTAATATATTTTAGAGATTTATCTATTGATTTATTTAATTTTATTTTTATTTTTATTTTCTTCTTATTATATATATATATATATTTTTTTTTTTTCTTTTTTTTTCTCTATTCTTTATCCTAAATATTGGGGTTAACACTCAGTTTATTATTGTTGTTGTTGTATATTTCTTATATCCGAGTTTTGCCACAGTAGTCACCCTTTTCTCCATTCTGGGTACCTACAAGGATTGGAGAAGAGACGTAAGAGCGCATATTATTGAAAAGGGGAATAACATACACACAAATACATATTTTGTAATTTTTTTTTATTACAAGTAATCTATGAAACATGAAAAATTGTTTCAACTTAATTGCTCGAATTCAGATGTTCATGTGAAACAAGGAAAAGGTGGCAAAACATAAACCTGGAGTGGACAGTGCCCAATATTGTACTAGGCTATCCTATGAAATAAAACATAATCCTGGATCTCTGCTATGTCTAGACCAGATTTATTTATTTGTTTAGGCAAACTAAAAGGAGACACTTAGCACTAAGGTGGTGCAATTCTAAATACACAATGGAAAATGACAAGTAAAAAGCAAAAAACACTCCTCTGGCAGTTAGGGTGAAATCTAATTTAATGATCTAAGCTTAAATGCAGAAGGATGAGCAATGGTTTCTCAATGGCTTGGAATATTGCATATATGGATGTGCTAAAAATAAGAAATTCAGGCTGTCAGCTAAGAAAAGAAAATCAAACATAAGCTGAACAACATCGGTTAAACCTAAGAGCTACAATAGTTTTTATGGAACTGAACTATATTGATTACAACATCATAGAAACAATATGCACACCATGCGAAGCTCACCACCGAGACCAATTTCTCTGATGAAAGCAACATTGTTGGGAATAGGTTTCTCCAAATAACTGAAAAATAAGGATTACAGTTTGCAATTACTTTTGACAATCAATAGATGTAAATGCAATATCCACGAGAAGTTAATCACAAACTTAAGCGTGACAGATAATTCAATAGGTACACTCTCACTAATATCATCAGCACAACAGTGAGAAGTGCAGAAAGTTGTGGCAGCCTAGGATTAGCATTGCTGTTGCAGTAGCTGTCATAGCCAAGAAATGATTCTATTGGGCCCTGTTTTTGGTGACTACAATCGAACTTGTTGGCATACTTAATTTGATCTCATCAACTATTAAAACATTTCGGATCTAGTGTTGGGCTGGGTGGTTGTGTCAAGCTCAACTCACCCAAGTTGCACCCATATGAATATTCACATCTTGTATGACTGAATGCTTAAACAATATAATTTTGAGAACATTATCAATATGGATGCTCGGCATAATTTCTATGTTGTACATAAAAATAAATCCAAGTTTCATTAGGAAATCATTAGGCACCTAATCTCACATATTCTCAGAAGAGTGCGCGTTTATTTATTTATTTATTTATTTTGGGGGGTTTGGAGGGAGCAAAGGGATCTAGAACAAAATTTGGGTCTTGTGATCATAAGTCTGTATTTAGGGTACTCTGGTATAAAAAAGCCAGCCTCTTAATGCAACATAAAACAAGTGCTTGATGATTAGTATTCATTTTTTTTTTTTTGGGGTACCAAATGTTAAAATCACCCACATTATTTCTTCTAAGTATCTTATTCAA
The DNA here is from genome assembly GCA_033439265.1 of Dillenia suffruticosa. Taxonomy (NCBI): domain Eukaryota; kingdom Viridiplantae; phylum Streptophyta; class Magnoliopsida; order Dilleniales; family Dilleniaceae; genus Dillenia; species Dillenia suffruticosa. Next base: position 22,799,230 of record JAVTVX010000004.1, read on the forward strand.
CTCGAAACACTTGATGTCCAAGAAATTCAAAAAGAATCTGTCATAATCCAAGCAGATTCAAGGTTGCTTAGTGAGTCTTGCCAGAGCAGTAGCTTGCAAGTTCTCCGTTACTAGGAACAGAAGCTTTGCCAGGAACTTGGAGCATAGGCTAAAAGCAGTGGAGCCTCGTGAGTCTACTATTCCAGGATTCTGCCCGGCAGAATTGAAACTCAAATAACCTTCGTGATATGATTCTGAGATTATCAAGTATATTGAGGTTTGAAATCTCAATCACATAAGACTCCACAAATTTGGCAAACTTCTGAAGATTACCCATCTTGTTTTAAATAAGAAAACAAGCAAAGTTATTATTAGTCAGGTCAAAATATGGGATTGGATTACTAAAGACTTGCCTGATACATATTGCAGCCACTATGGCAAGATCCCCAGCAGTCTCAGCAAGTTTCAACCCGCTAACAACATTTAAAAAGATGGCCGGCAATGCAACAAGGAAGCAGAACAAACCGGTCACAACATGATCTGGATGAGATATGATAAGAATAACCAACAGCATCGATAATTGTACAGTATTTAGTTTCTCCAAATGTTTCAAAGGCATTAAAATTATGCAAAGAAGATAAGACCAATAAAATGTTAAAGCATTATTATAGGATTAAATAGAATTAATGATGACTACAAGCAGAAATTGCAATGATGTTATTGTTATTACTGCACTGAAGATGAGCTTGGCAACATAACTATCTTCAGTAAAATTTTCATGATTAATGAAGCAGTACATAAGGCTGGAATAATTTACTTTTCTGTTGGCAGTGACCTAAAAACCAATATGTTGAGAGACTCAAAAAGAACAAAACCTTTCTATATGATCCGTGATTCATCGTTCCAGTCCAGCTCCACATGGTCATGAGATCTTATTCTAGGACTGCAAAGGTACATTGCAGCTTGACTGAGTCTGTTTCTTTGGTGAACAAGCAAGCTAAAGCACAATTTGAACTCCATCACAGGACTGATCCAAGATAGACAAGTTTGAAATTCAACTTGTTTCTTGAATTGGCACATTTTGGTTGTTTTGACTTATTTGGAGTTCGTTGTGGATTGTAAATAGATAAGATCTCGTGATATTGGTTATTCATAAAAAATCTGTGCAACTTCTTTCCAATTCTACTTCCCTTTTCTGATTACAAATATCTGAAACAAAGATGACTCTGAGATGTATAAAAAATACAGAAACTCAATAACCTCTTCAAATTTCTTCCTTCCAGTTTGATGATATTATAATGAATATATGTATGTTGATATTATTCGATCATCTCATTATCCTCTTAACAGTATAAATATCCTCCTAAAATCTTCCTGCTATTGCATTGAAAGATTCCTCCAGTTCTGTTTCCTTAGGGTATACATGACTTTAATCTCCTTACAAAGAACATCTTTTAAGTGTGGCAAATTGGAAGAAGACCAACCAAAGGTGACAATTAAATCTAGTGAAACAAGAAATGTGAAAGCACAAAGAAATAATGTATTACATTTACTTGGAGCTTTAACCCTGCCTGCTTTGTAAGTACCAGGAAATTAAGAGAGCTCTAGACTGGTCAGGCTATCATTGAAATTATGGCAGTATAGCAATAATAATGATAGGAAACAACAGTGGAGAAACAATGTCATGAATCTTCAAAGAATAGAAAGTAAAATGCTACAGCAGAACCATCATGACAAGAAAATTGAATTGGTACCAGTGAAGCAAAACAAAATGAAAAGATTAACAACTAACTTGGGCAGGTGGAAACTAAAAGTCACTGAATATTTCATGCTGACAAATGAGACCAAAACAGAATATCATCTCCTGGTGCAGGAGTGGAGCTTTCTTTTCCAATAAGTCACTCTTATTCATCAGCATTGCCCTTTTCAGGATCCAAAATAAATTATATATTTTTTATCTGAAAAAAAATATATTCACAAGAAAAGAAATACAAAAACCGGGAAAAGCAAAGAGGTGCCCATCAATTCCTTTACTAGGAAAGAGAATCTATAAAATCAACAACATTCCTCTACAAGGATCCGAATAAATTATTATTCAATGAAGCCTACCCTTGTTTATGCTCCAGAAGAAGGATTGGTGGTTTTGGTAGCACCTTCCAGTAGCAAGATATCGCCTTTATTCTGTTTATTTATTTTTTAAGGGTTTAAACCTAAATCTCATAGTGGTGGTGCTGAAAGCCAAAAACATGAGAACTGTGTATAACCTCTAACCCAAACTGACTTTTCACATTGCATATTTGATCACTGTACCAGTGATGCTCACCTATTGACATTGGCAAATGGCGCTGGTCTTTTATAGCTTTAACCATACAGTAAATGGTATGGCAACGCAATAGAAGGGAAAAAAAAGCATTAAAATTTAAAATTAGAAAATTGAAAACTTACTGAAATAATCATGTCAGATACACATAATGCCTGCACACATGTTGTACAAGCCAAAGCAGATGCTATATTATTATATTGGAATTATAATCAAGCAAAAGCGAACTATATTGTATCAAAGAACAGCCTATACATTTTGACAAATACTGATAGTAGAAACATCAAACAGATCTCAGGCGGTCCCAAGACAATATCTAGGATAACTTACAACAAGAGCAGTTAATTAATTAAGGGAAAAAGTTATGTATGTTTTACTCTTCAATTAATGACCTGATGAACATCCAAACATCATGTCCAGTACTACTGACCGAGACCAAAAATTATCCAGAAGAGCCTACTCAATAACAGCAAAAAATTTGCTCCCGACAATTGGGTAGAGAAAACAGGATCTGCTGGTGCTGCATGGCTGACTCATCAACCCTCACTTCTAATCCTCAAAAACAAAGAATGAAAGGAGAGCAACTATTGACAGGAAAAAAAAAAACCACCATGGCCAGAAAACCACTACAGCTTCATAGTGCTCCCACTACTGTAAAAAAATATGCTAAACGTGCTCAAATGGGCAAAATTTTTGAATTAGATCGTGCTACTTTGAAAGCTAGAACTTTGATGGGATGCTTTAAGCCACCACTTTCAGCATATGCAATTACATATATTCCAAAGCTTCCACCTTTTTTTTTTCCAACACCCACAACAACATATAGCAACAAAACCAATTACTCTCTTCCTTGGAAGAGGTTACCGACATTGTAAATAGTTCTATGTTAGGGTGCACCCTACTGATGCTAATTCTCTTTTTTTAATAAGTATTGTCTTTTCTGATCATAATATTATAGACGTGTGTGTGTGTGTGTCTGTGTGATATTATAAATATAACATATGCACACACATACTAACTCCTAAAACATGAAGTGCCAGACTCTCAGAATCTAATTAAAACGGGGGTTGAAGCTAATAAGAACTATAGTTTCAAAATGCCAAAATATCGAATAAGATGACTTCTTAGAACTTAATTTTGACTCTTAAGATTTACTAATTCCAATTATTTACACCAGCCACTGAATTTTGCAGAAGGTCCTGCAGCAAGATCTATAGTTCCCTTGAATGTGCTTAAATCTACAATATGTTGTGAAGAATGACACCATAACATGAAACGGCTGTATTGTCTAGGCCTGTTAGTGTTCAATAGAAGTTCATTATCTCCTACTTCATGCGGTAGAGAAAAGAGCTGGTTGGCAAGACACAAAGGTTTGACTTCACAAACTGGCAATTAGTAGGCAATACAGTGCAGCAAGATCAACCAACAAAATTAGCAACCTAGAAAATAGCTAAGAGAAAGAGAAAAAGAAGAAGAAAAAGAAAATAAGAGAAACACAATGTGATCTGATGACCAAAAGAATCATGAAAAGTATAATTTGATAAGTTTACACTGACATAATTTTGATGAAAGCGTGCACAACTTAATCATTGGAATGTTTACCTGAATCTCTAGAAGGAAAGCTCGAGAACCATCAACAGCTATAGCCAGTCCAGGTAAGACTTCTGAATCTGAAATCTGCTCGGTCAAGAACATCTGAGTCTGGTTTATAAAACTTATAGCTATTAAATTTCCTTCACACACCACATTAGTACTTAGTAGTGATACATTGAAGTTCTGTCGATTTACAAGAATTTGTATTCTAATTTGTTGGTATTTGTTGGAATGCCCGGGGATTATTGAGAGAATTTAAATTAATTTTAAATTTGAATTTGAAGATAATGGGTTAACTCTCATTATCCCCATAACTCCCTAATAACTCTCCCTCTCTTCCTTAATACCTTGTATGTGTATTTTTAAAATGGAATTGGTTTTTTGGAGAAAAACCAATCTTTCGTGAATATTCCATAGGAGAAACATTCACCGGGAAAGAGAGATTGAGAGTGAAATATACACATTCTCCGGAGGGAAAAAACTATCAAGAGATTGAGAAATTTTTAAGTAGGAAAATTTCTTCCGTTATTGGATTCATCGGACTTTTAGTTGAGGTGTTGTGATATCATGTTAGTGGTTTGATTTCGTAATCATCATCCCGTTCGTGTATTTTAGATGTGTACAAATGGAGATATTTATCTAAAAATTTTAATTGTTTAATTTACATGTTTCCGCATGCACTTGTAAAGAATAAATCTAACGGTTGGGATAAGCAAGAATTCAATCATTTCGGATTTTTTTTTTGGAGAATAACAATGGAGGAAATCCAAATATTAGGTATGCAGTATGAAACATCATGGGCTCAAATTTGTCGGATTGTCTCGTGGAGCCCTTTGTGCGGAAGAATTCAACTTGTTTGTGGAACGGTGGTGATCAAGAGAGGTGAGCAGCAACGAAGGATCTGCCATTGAACTCTCACTAATGTGTGTGATCTTTGAGGGAATTTTTTTTTTCCTCCCTCTGAATTGAACTCTCAATCAACCTTATCTTAAGATCCAAATAGATAAAATAAAAGGTTATTTAAAAAACTATATAACTATTTAATAAAAAGGTAAATATAATAAGTATCAAATTATTTTATAATATTATTCCCAATGCACCGTCTGTGGGAATCGAACCCACGACCACATGGTTAAAAGCCATGCGCTCTACCGGCTGAGCTAAGACGGCATACACTAAACCCAAGATAATAAGGGATAAATCAATTTTAGATTATTAAATTTATTATTTTGAAGAACATGATTTTATCTTTTATTTTTTATTTTTCAAACATGCAGGAGTTGAAGAAATGATTTTGGAGTCTGGGGTCATTTGATTTCAGTTTCAATTACAGTGCATCCATTTTATGTAGGATTCAATTGTAAATGAAAATTCCCCACTCCAATTCAAATTTCCAACATAATTTTCTAATATGGGAAGACTAAAGATCTTTGGCTTATTAATGATGCCACCAACTAAAATCAAGAATGCCAAAGTAAAATTTCCATTGGCTTTCTCTGATTTTTGGTGCAGGGGTTTTCGGACAACGTTGTTTGTCACAAATAACTAGAATAAACTAGTGCTTTCAGAAGCAAGATACTGCATGGGCTGGGATTAGATCAATGAAGACATGCCTGCAACATCTTGCAGCTACTACAGACTGTGAATACGTAGTCTACAAGACTTAAGGAAGCCTTCTTTCAAAAACATGGTATTAGACGTTTTTCTTCAACCCTAAATTTCCCCCCACCCCTTAACCCCAATCTTTTTGTTTAGGAATTCTGTCCCTCTTCTTCCTTGCAATGTTTCTCCTTTCCCTGTATTTGACCAGTCACTCACATTGGTCAAATCTTCACGGTCACGTCTTGAAAATCAATTCATCATCTTGAATATCACCAAGTTCCACACCCCTTGTAGTGATGAGCCGAGAGGAAACGGGATCATAAGAAGTGTGAACTCCAGGGTTGGGTTTCAGTGAGTCCAGCTTTGGGAAGCGGCGACGTTGAAGCTTGAGCTTCGGTGATGGAGAGGATTGGAAACATGAAAGGATTTAACAGAGTGAAGTAGGGTCCGTGACCACGAGCTTTGAGGAAGTCTGATTGAAGTGAGAGAGGAGTGGCAGATGAGTTTTTGTGGAGGGAGATTGGGGATCCTTCTTAAAGCAATTGCAAATGGCAGCTACCCTTGAAGCTTTCCACTGGTTGCTAACGATTAATCTATGACAATTAAATTGACCCTGTTTCAGTTTGGTTCTTAGCTCGCACGCTTTAGCAAAGGTTTATAAGCAGTTAACATCGATGCATAGAGAGCACTCACCTTGCATGCTCACTCCCTTTGAAGGCATTATGGATTTTCATGGTTTGTCACCATCCCCAGGGCATTGGATTCATATCTTGTGTTACTACAATGTCTGTCCCCACCACTTCATGTCAATGACTGCCCAAAAGCATGCAACTTGTGCATAACTTCTTTCTAGAAATAGACTGTTAGGTGTACTTGAATACACGGAGAGACCAACCAAAAACCAAAGGCTTAAACAATCTCTGCTACAGACCAAACAACCAGGTAAAATGACCAAAATTCTGATTACAACACAATAAAGTTTTAGGCCAAGGGTTACTTTCTCTTAGTTCTCCTACAGGCTAGAGTAAATGTGTACACAGAGAGAAAAATAGATACGCGAGTGTCATAGGGCCTCAGGCCACAGTTATAAAGATCAAAATTTTGTACAGAGCAAACAAAGATCAAGAATTGGCACACATGCCATGTATCCCAGTGATACCTTCTCATAAGAAGTGCAGACCATGGACTTAAATTGAAGCTTCTAAAACTGTATGGCTTCTGTCACCTGTTTTGGATCAGCTTCTTGAGTTCCTTAAGTCTTTGGATTATATTTGGGTTCATTAAGTCTCTAGCCTCTGGGATAAGAGTGCCTTCTCTACTGAAATGGTATGCGTCCACTACAGTCTTGATCCACGTATGTAGCTCCACCGGAGTCCTGCAATGTTCATAATAGCTTGTGAGACATGTTAGTATGCAGTTGACAAGGCCACGCAAGTATACAGTTATCAGAAGGAAATATAACAGTAAACACCTGGGTTCAACGACTTAAAATTTTTCTAGGTAATTCTGAAAAAGTAGTGAAATAAAAAATTGTGACTTAAGGAGGCTGATAAACTTAAGAGACTGCAATTTGTATACATACGTGTAAAGGCAGTCTACATCCTTCCCTTGAAGTTCTTCCCCTGAAGTAAAGGCATCCTTTAAGGCAGAGAGTTGTTCCTCAGGATCCTTGATTGTAAGAAGATACTTTATTATTCAAATCTCTTTTGGCATCAGTCTCTGAAGATTACCTCCGGTGGTCATGCATAGATGATACAGTATGTCTTTCACCTGTAGCAGAATAAAACATATTACTGTTACAGTCTCTTGCCTACAGGAAATAGCAGAATGAAATACGAATGTAATAGCACTTTTACTCCTTGCTGCATGACTATTAGACAAACTTCTCATTATTTTTCCATTTACAAGGTATGCCTTTCCCATAGGCAGCATAGAATGACAGTCATGAGGCATTTCCCAGCCACCATGTCATGTATTTCAAAGTAAATATAGCAGAATAATTTACTAGTAGACACCTTACCTCCTCTTTCATCATATTTGACTCTTTGGCAGCTGACCAAGCTTTGTTATCATCAGCACCAAAGCTGAATCAAGCTGACTTTTTGCAGCCAAATAGTCAATCGTCCTGCAGGCAGCATCTAAAGAAGGAGAATTGATGATATCCTGAAATTTCAACTCTGCAGCATTCAGTGCTTCAATATTCTCAGACGTGGTGTCATAAAATTGTACAGCAGCCAAGCACATATTTCCAATCTTTGCCAAAGCTACCATCATAAAGAAGAAACAACTTGTCAGAATTACACAAAAAACAAATAATTTACAGGGAGGCTATAATACAATCCTCAATAGGTATGAGGGCTCTGCATGCTCCGCATTGCACACTAACTGAAGCCAGATTAACCAGGTTGAATTAATAAATGTAGTTAATTGACCAAATTGAACTAGGCATTTATTCCCCCTACCCTGTTTTAAAGACTATGAAGGATCAGCAGAGTGACACTGTGTTCTGTGGATGAATTATGCATATCCATTTTATACTGGACTTAGGACTTCACGACTTCATGAGCTTGCAGGATAAATCCAGCTTAGCACAACAAGTCAAACCAAGCAGTAAGATGCCTCAGGGAGCAGACTCGGAAGCTGACCAAGAAAATGATTAACGGATGATGAAATCCAAAATGCCCATTGATCAGACCGTGGCTGGGTGGTGAACTATAAATATGGCTTAATTTTTGAACACAATTTATATAAATCTTGCCATCTCTAAAGCTAGTTAAATGGCCTGAAAAAAAATTATTGCATTGGAAACAGAGCAAAAGATATAAACCAAAATGGAGCTTCTCAGACTCACCATTTTGCTCTGTTGGATTGTCATAATAAGATTCTACTACAGTGTGAAGATGCACAAAAAATTCCTTTGTGAAATCCTTACGACGCCTGTCAACAACTTCATTGATCTCAGATGGAGCACCTTTAACTACTTTGAGAAGTTCATTATGCCTCTGAACATCGTCATCAACCTGAAGGCAAGAAATATCATTAAGTTTTGTAACAGTCAGACCAAAGCAGATATCTAGAGAATAGAACTCATGTCTCTTGCGTTGTATGAGGCTAACACAAAGATGGGGTGAACTCACCGTCCCCCCAAAATACATCAAAATGTAAATCAAGACAACGGGAAGTCTCAGCTAAACGAAACTGAAGAGTACTAAAAGTTTTAGAGGGAGAAGATACTTTTTAATGAATCTTATAAAGCCTCCGAAGCCAAGATCTTCAAGCAAACAAGAGGCTAGTTTCATCCAATTTTCAAGACCAAGTCCACCAAGATCAACAAGATGGTTATGTGCTAAAACTGCAAAACCCACCTCTTTCAGCTTCTTTGCTAACCGAAGTAGTCTATGCTTCATCTCAGGGTCATCCTCAGTATCAACTCGTTCTTGACAACGTCTATAGAAACTAGGCCTAATATTGTCCCATTCTTTGCTGAAAGCCAGTAACCTCCTCCAGTCAGTTGGGCTGGGTTTGTCAACCATGAAAACCTCAATCAACTTGTCACACACTCGAATCATTGTATGCTCGTCCAAGACCTCAGCATCAGCTTTTTCACCACTTGTCGAGGGTTTACCCTCGTTAGTTGGAGAACCTGATGCATTGGAAAATGCACTTGTATTTTCATTAGTTGCAGCACTTGTCTCCCCTACTACAGCTCCTCCCCGAGCTGCAAGAGAGGATTCTACAAGTTTAATTGGGTTAATTAGAAAGAACTACCAATATGAATGAAAAGGTGTAAAGAGATATAATCAAAATATCAAGATAAATAAACCAAAGCCCATCTGCCTTTTCTCACTGACAACAAATGCAAAACAGAAAATGTGTGTGTGTGTGCGTGTGGTGTGTGTGTGTGCGTGCGTGCGTGCGTGTGTGTGTGTGTGTGTGTGTGTAAGTGCACAGCTCTTAAAGTAACAGCATTTTAAAGATTAGATTATACATATATATAAATATTATATATGTGTATATAGATACACACGAATATATCAGAATCAGTGTCGTTGGCCCAATCTCTCTCTCTCTCTCTTTCACATACAGACTCAAATTAAGCAAAAATCTAGTATCAATCATAATCAAATTAGTATAACCCTCCAAAGTCCAAAATCAAAATTCACAACTAATTCCTCTCTCAGATTTTGGGAAGAAAGGGCTTCTAATCTTACTGCTAATTACCCCCACAAATTATCTTAATTAGTTGTAACTTGTACCACTAAAATTTTATTTAAAAAAAATGATATTCCCAAAATTCAGGACCAAATGATTAGGTCTTAACATCTACCACGAGATATCAATTCAAGTAAAAATTGAAAGTGTGTGAAGAATTCAAATTACGAAAGAAGAGACATAAGTAAAATACGAGTTGCCAACTAGAAAGGAATAAGGAAAGAGGATGGAACTTACGAAGAGATGGGAAGCCCTAAGACAGCATTTGGAGTGATTGGCGGGAGATTTGAAGTTAGGGTTTGGGAAAAAGACCCTGAATCGAGCTTCTTCCTCACAACATATTAGAGAAGTGAAGATTGGATTTGTATTGTGAGGGATTTTCCTAAGCTTATCATTCCTTACTCAGAGAGAGAGAGAGAGAGAGACACGGAGACGGAGACAGAAAGAGGATCGGCGGAAGAGGAACCTGACCGCTTCAGACTCGTTCGTTTCTCCTCTTGGTCCGATTTTTTTTTTTTTTAATTCTCTGTTTAAAGGGATCGGGTACGGGCGAGTCGGATTTACCCGCCCTGTCTCCCCGGACTCAAATTTCAATTTCCAAAACTATGAAAATAATAGGAAAGAATGAATGATAAATAATTAGATATCAACCGCAAAAATAGCTATTACCAGTTGTCCGCTGATCAGATATTAAAACCTCTTAAATAAAATTCGTGTTTGAGTTACCGAGTGAGTGATCTAATCAAATTTGAATCAAATTTATTTAGAATTATTGTAATTGCAATTTACTTTATTAAAAAAAATTAGTTTAATTATATATCTTAAATTCGAATCATAAAAATTGATAAATAAAATTTGAAAAAATCAACCCCTCAGTGAATCCCATAATACTTAATCTGGATTAGTCAAATAAAATTCGGAAACATGTTGGGAAGAAAAATCCATTTACACAAAAAAAAAAAACAATTGTTTGTCAAATTCACACGGCTATCAAACTTTTTTGGATTGAGTGGTCGGATATTCTATTTTGTTAATCCCACAGTACTCGAACCGGATTAGTCAATAAATCTCAAAATATCGGTGATCGAAAACTAAAAAAAAAAAAAAAAAAAAAACAGAACTCATGTTGGGCCTAGTCTGGGCATGAATTATTCGACCCAAGAAAAACCCAACCCACTTCATAAAATTGTGAGTCAAGTCTATGAATTTGATCATGTTCCCATGCATACTCTTATTTTATAGCATTGTCGGCCTCCCTTTTGCATTGCTTGATTTCTCTTTACCCTTTTATCCTTCTATTTTAGATTTGATTTCCTTTGACCATCTCGGTACCAAATTTTTCATAGGTGGCCCGATAATTTTATCAGAACTAAAATACTATAATTTCATCTTAAAAATTCTAATATTATATAATAATTGATTATCGGATTACATAAGAATATCTAAAATATAATATTTAAATAATTATTAATTTTCTCAACCGTGTTTTAATTTATCTGATTTTGTTCTGAATTCGAATTTGAGACGCGTGTGAAATGATCTCACATTAACATAATCCAATGGGTAATGTATTGATTAATCCTTGGACTCCTCAATGAGCCAAGTTTAGGATCTCATGTAATATTGTTCTCAACATTATATGAATTTAAATAACTATTTGTTTACCTTTTTATTTTTTTTATTTAATCACGGATATTCAAAAAATCAATTAATATAGTTCGAAAAGCTGTGGAGCTTTATTAGGGCTGACTTAGATTTTTATCTTTTTATTTTTTTTAAAAAAAAGTGTTAATAAAGAAGAGGGTATTATTTACCACTAAAGTAATAGTCTACTGCATAGTTATTCACCCAACTTAGTCATTAATCTTGCCGACCGAATAGAATTAAAATAATTTAGTATTTTATCGTTAAATTCAAGTGTTCATCTTTTACCTTTTTGTTAAGAGGATATTATTTACGACTAAAGTAATAGTCATTTGCGTGGTTGACCAATGGGTAATTCGATTGCATGGTCAATTAAAATTAATTTAAAAAATAAAAATAATTAAATCAAATTAAATATATAAATTAACTTCATAAATAAAAAAAAAATTCAGGCAATCAAAGAAAAATATAAATACTTCTCTCATGTTTTTTTCACCGACGTATTCAATTGCTTGAATTTTATTTTATTTAGTCGCAATTTTATGGAATTTGATCATTTTAGATCCTCAATTTAACCTTAGGTAGTCAATAGTTATCGATTCAGTTCAAGATTTATAAGAATTTGTAAAACGATTATTCTTCATGAAAAGCTGTAATAACTATTTGTTAAAACCAATATTTATCGGTGTAGGTGGAAAGACTACTTACGTCCCTTAATCAGATTGGGAATTCGACTCTCCCTGAACACAAAAAAAAAAATGTTGGGAGAGTTTTTCCTCAAATGAAATTCAACAGTCAGGTCGATCCGGATTAGTCGGGACGAAATCTTAAATACTTGGCGGTGACCTAACCATAAGGACAAAAAAAAAAAAAAAAACTATTTGTCGAATCAAAAAAAATATTTTATAATCTAAAAAAGTTTTTATCATAATATCTAACAAAACTAATTATATATCTCTTCTTGCTTCATTTCTTTCAAAATGAATTAAAGAATATATATTAATTTTAAAAAAGAAACAATCAATATCCAAAATTTTAAGTGATCTACTTAAAGTAATTATAAAATTTAATTTAGAAATTGACTTTCCCGTATATATATATATTTATCAAAAGCTTAATTTAATGATGTTAGGTGGCAAGGGAGGCATGTGAAGGAGGGCAGACATGAGTCATCGTTGATTTAATGCAACCACACATATTAATGGTGAGCCTTCAAAGTTGTTCATGGTAAATCTTTTATGGACTCTTTAAATGCACGTGCACCACATGGTCTGCCTCGGGCTTTTTTTATCTCAAGCCTTTGCCTTGCACCTACTTAACAAAATGTGGCCTTTGAAGGTTATAGCAATATTGATATCGATCGGAAAATTGGGATTTTTCTCGATTTATTTTCACCTTTCTTATTTATGATATTTATAAATATAAAAAAAAGAAAGTAAATTTTTATCTATTTTTTAATATATTCGTAAGATATTTTAATATTTTTTATTGAATTCTGTATGATTAATTTAATTATATTATAGTTTTATAATAAAATTAAATAGAATTTTATTCGAGTATTGTATTCAAAGTTTAAAAATAAAAAATATTATATCGAAAGTATTATCTTTTAAAATTGAATCGATAAATGTTTAAATTATATTAATTAAAATATAATTATGGAAAAACAAAAATGGATTAAGAAAAACAAAGCACTTGACTAGGCCATCCGCTATTTGCAAACCAACATGGAAAAGCCTCACAATCTCAAAATCTCAAAATCGATAACATAAAATTTCCTTTTGTTGTTGTCTGTGTTGCACTTTCCTTGCTTTTGTTTTGCCTCCCAAAACTCGAATTTGATTCCCTCTCTCTCTCTCTCTCTCTCACCTTCAGCAATGGCATAAAGACAAAATTCAATGGCCACTTATTTTATATTTTGAAAACTTTATGATACGCAAAACAAAAAACTCAATTCCCTTTCTTCCCTCCACCTTTGTCTCTCTAAATTTTGAACCGAACTTCTCTCTCTCTCAAATCTTCCAAAATAACAAAAGGGTATTTTAGGATTCTTTTTTTTTTTCTTGTTCTGTCAGATGGGTCTTCAATCTTTTGTTTTTGGGCCTGTTGATGGTGGGTGATTAAGTGAAACAGATTTTCTTTTTCTTTCCCTTCGTGTAAATATTTGTTTGTGTTAATGAGTTTGGAGAAATTTAGGGGGTTTTGACTTTGATGATGAAAGAGAAAAAAGACATAAGACCTCTTTTGTTGAAATTTGGGGTTGCTGTTGCTCTCTCCTTTGCTGGGTTTCTCTATTCTCGTCTCAGAATCAATAGGATCAAACCCTCCAACTCTTCATCTTCTTCTTCAGGTTTGGATTTTATTTTTCATTATCATTTATCATTTTATTTTGATCTGAATCTGGGCTTTTTCCCCTGAATTTAAGTTTTCATAGGTTGTTAAGATATATACATATAGCTGACCATATGGAGTCATTATCTCCCGTAACCATTCATAGGTTATTAAGAGAAGTATACAAAATTTTGGTTTAATTCTTGATTTTAAAATTTAATTTCAGGTAAGGAATTGAATGCAGGAGGAAGAGAAAGGGTTTCAGATGATGTCCATGCCTCACCCACAAAAGCCATTCGTTGTAGTGTTGCTTCAACTGCATCAGACAGATATGTAAGCAAATTTGTCAATTGAATTCCCTTTTCACATTTTGTTTATTGATTTCCATATGGGTATAAATCATAAATTTAGGGTTATCTATAAGGTAATATTATATATTTTCCATTTAAATGCTTTAGTGATTTGTTGTTTGGTTACTTGGTTGGTTCTTTTTATTATTCTTGTGTTAAATAAGCTTCAAATTGAAGGGCTTTATTTGCTGATTTGATAGACTGGTTGGGGATTGATTTCTTTAAATTTCAAATATTTACATGCACTAGTTTGATTATGAAACTGCATGAAAAATTTGTATCCTCAGTTTAGATGGTTCAAAGTTATGGGGGAAAAATTGAGGAAAAACTCATTTAGATATTAGCAATAATCAAGTTTTATCATTTTCACTTAGCATATATCTAATTTGATTTCCATATTTCCTGAAATAAATGCTAGTTATTATCACTGTTACAGAACTGGGTTGGTCCGGTTTTTGGATAAACTAGTATTTGTTTGGATGAACTACAAGCCTAAATGAATGGTTGAATGGCAAATATAATCCTGCTTTTGATATTTTTCAGCTATAGGAGAAAATGACTCCATATGGTCATCTAGGGTATTGGTTTTCTTAGTTCTTGATTTTGATTGGTGCGGCATTATTTGTTGCAGGAAGAGGGATGTATTCCAAAGGTTAGAATCAATAATGCAACTGCCAGTCCCTCTCCAAGCAGTGCATATAGTGGAGAGAGAGATGGGTTCCTTTTGCCGGAGTTCAATGAGCTAGTAATGGAATTTAACTTAGCAGAAAATATTGGGATATCTCCAAGAAAAGAAGTTGAAACACCAAAATCAGACTCGAATACACCTAAAGCCCTTTGGAGCGTGGAGATGGAAATTCTGAGGAGAGAGATTGAGAACTTGACAAATAAAATCAGATATCACCAAGAGAGGGAGAGAGATCTTCAGGTACAACTGCTCCAGTATCATGGCCTTAAAGAGCAAGAAGCAGCAGTGATGGAACTACAAAACCGGTTGAAAATAAATAATGTGGAAGCAAAGCTATTCACTCTCAAAATTGAGTCCTTGCAGGCAGATAAACAAAGACTAGAGGCACAAGTGGTTGATCTTGCTAAAGTTTCACCGGAGCTTGAAGCTGCTAAGGGAAAGATAAAGTTGCTCAAGAAGAAACTCAGGTCTGATGCTGAACAAAACAAGGAGCAGATATTAATTCTTAAACAAAGAGTTGCAAAGCTGCTCGATGAGGAACATAAGTCTATCAGAAGTAATTCAGACATCCAACAAAAGCTTCAGAGGCTCATGGAGTTGGAAACGGAGGCATCGTTGCTAAAGAAGTCTAACCATAGACTACAGATAGAAAATTCTGAACTCTATAGGAGGTTGGAGTCCGCTCAGATAATTGCAGATTCTATTTTGGAAGATCCAGAGGTAATTCTTTGCACTTCTGGTTAACCCTATAATTCATATTTCATAACATATTTCTTGTTTTAAATATGGATTGCTTGATGTCTTTTTCTTGTTTATTTCTTCCTGTTTTCAGGCAGAAGAATTAAAGCACACAAATGACCGTTTGCAAGAAGAAAATGAGAATTTGAGCAAGGAAATTGAGTGCCTTAAAACTGATCGATGTGCTGATGTTGAGGAATTAGTTTATCTTCGGTGGATTAATGCTTGCCTAAGATACGAGCTGAGGAATTTTCAACCTCCAGCAGGTAAAACTGTTGCAAGGGATCTTAGCAAGACCTTAAGCACTGAGTCTGAGAAGAAAGCCAAGGAGCTAATTCTTGAATATGCAAAAGCCGAAGGGTTGGTGGAAGAGAAGAATGTCAACTTCATTGATTTTGACTCTGATCAATGGTCATCTTCCCAAGCTTCATATGTTACAGACTCTGGTGAATACGAGGATACCTTGAATGATAATTCTTCCACTAATAGAAGCCTCACTTCCAGCAAATCAAAATTCTTAAGCAAGCTCAGGAGACTTCTACGAGGAAGAGATACTCATCATCGCAGTCTTGATTCTTCAACACACAAACATGTAGGAGAAGAAACGGGGGGAACTCCATCTGATTCTCCCTGGTTCAGTGCAGGTGTTTCGCCTTCAATTGATTCCGGAACCGATGGACCGAGCAATAGACTCTCAAACATACCTCGGAGCTCACCTGAATCTTTGGATGTTCAAAGAGTAAGGAGCTTCAAAATGGAAGATGTTAAGGAATTTGATCATACTAGGAGAAACAGCGATTGTGGCACTTCATATGGCTATAAGAGGGTTATTCTAGGAAGAGAGTCAGCTTCAGAATCACCTCTTGAGAATCAGGACCCAGATGCCATTGGAAGGACAGAATTAGTTAAATATGCTGGGGCTTTATTGGACTCTCGAGGAAATACACCTAAAGCACATAGAAAATCCGTATCAGATATTTTTTGACACTGATCGGCAGCTTCACATCGCATTAGTTTTACACTTTTTTTTTCCTAGTTGTTCATAGGAAACACAGGAAATTAAGGGTTTTCTTACCATACCCAATGTACCATATTGACCATTAGAAACAAGTGAAACCAAAGAGCTGAACTTGAGCTCTGCATGTTAGTTATTCCTTCATCTTTTCTTTGTAGTGGCAAACTGAAACTATTGGTCTTTACCCATTTTCATAGCATAAATTTGGAGGAGTTTGCAATAAGGTTTTCATTTTCTCTCCACACGTTGCAGAATGCTATTGCTATATAGTAAGTTTGCATGTCTTGCAAGTAAAAAATCATTTTATCCAAGTGAAAGAGAAGAAGGGGAGATACCATGTCTGTTACTTTAGAATGTCCAAGCTATCTTTTACATGCAAAAATCAAAGGCCAAGTGAAGGAAATACCTAGGGAGGGAAAATAAATTCTGGGCTTTCATTTTTGGTTACCTATGAAATTTTATCCAAACCAAAGTTAGAATTAAGCTATCAATATCATTTCTTTTTTTTTTTTTTTAATCACATGAGATTTGAATCCCGAATTACAAGATTGAGGGAGTGAAGTTGTTACCACTATAGTATTTCCTTGGGGGGCAACCATCAACATCATTGGAGGAGTTAAAATGCTCATCAAGCCTATAAGTTCCAATTAGGGCCTCAACTTTAGAATCAAAGATGGAACCTCCACAGCCGCCTAAACTTCAACACTTCAGTAGACACAAATCAAATCGTTCAACAAACCGAAAGATCTCGGAATAAATAGAGACAAACTTAACATATATGGAATTTAATTTTTTTTTTAATTTGAATACCGATATTCAAAAACTCAATTAATTCTGTTTGAATAATTGTAAGTCCAATTTAAAAACTGTACTTTCAATGTCTGTTTTTTTATTTCTAAGAATCAAAATCAAGATTGAGAATTTAGTATCTATACTATTGGTTGAAATTCGAAACTTCAAAATTTAAAAGGGTCACCTGAGCGGGAAGCTAAAACGACGTCGCTTAATTTGAGGAGCCAGAAGATGGAAGCGAGTATGGATGAAAAAACGCAAGCGAGTGAGGGAGGAATGGGCGGACGCCAAACTTCAAAGGGCCACACTAAAACAGAAGAAAACATTATATACGGTGTCCAGACAATACACTGGACAGTTATAACAAACAAACAAGCAAGAAGATCTCTCTCTCTTTCTCTGGTGGTAGTGAAGCTTGTCTTTCTCTCCAAGAAAAAAGAAAACAAATGGCGGAAAAGGCGGTGGTCGGAGCACCATTAGATCCGACGTCGCGAACTCCGGTGATGAAGAAGGCGTCGCTGTATGTAGGAGATTTGGACCCGGAAGTATCGGAAACAGAGCTGATTCAAGTGTTTTCTGGTGTGGCAATGGGGTCCGTTGCTTCTGCTAAAGTCTGTCGTGATTTCAATGGAAACTCTCTTTGTTATGCTTACATCAACTTTTACTCTCCTTCTGCCGGTATGCTCTCTCTCTCTCTCTCTCTAAGATGGGATTTCTTAGGTTTTTCTTGTTCTTCCCCTTCACTGGTGAAATGGGGTTGGTTTTTGATTTATGGGTTGTTTATGAAATCCTAACCGCAAAGTTTCCAATTTGCTCTCTCCCGCCCTCTCCCTACGATAAGATTCTTGGGTTTTCTTGTTTTTCTGTGTAATGCTCGTATTGCGTTTTTCTCTTGGGATTTCTGGGTTGCTCGTGGAATCCCCATTGTTTCAGTGTTTGCATGGGATGGGTTTTCTTGAGGGTTTAAGTTCTCTCTCTCTCTCTCTCTCTCTCGATTTTTTTGTTGGCATTTTTATGTTTATCTCTGTAATGCCGCAATTGGTTCTTGTCTCTGGAATGGATTTTCTAGAGGGGATTTATGTTTAGCTTTTGTTGTTTTGGTTCTCTATGACTTGATAACAGAACTTTTGTTGGGATGTGTCTCTTAGTTTTCTTGATTGTGAAACCTCTACTGTTTTCCTTCGCCGTGTATTTTTCTTCTCTAAAAGCTTTTTGGATTTCAATTAGTTCATCAAAACACTAAGATTGGTTTTTTGTGAAATGCTTGTAATCTTTGTATAGAATTCTCTGTTTTAGGGTTTTGATTCTTTGGCCTGATCGGTAGAATTTTCCTTTCTTTTTTCCTCTTCTTGGTGGTGGAATCTTTGACTGTGTTTTGCACTTTTTTTTGTGTCGAGTTTCAATGACTTCTCATAGATTTTTAGGGCTTTTTCTCAACATTAACTTGAATAAACAAGGTTTCTTTCTTGCTTGTTAAACATGTAGGATTTGTTCAGTTTTATTAGTTTCTCTATAATGGCAGTGAAACCCGTTTCCTTGTTTTGTTCAACCATGAAACTTCTCACTTTATATTGTTGTTTGATACCATATGGGGTTTCTTTTGGTTTCAGTGTCTTTAGTTATGTCATTACTGCTCTCTGTTTTGTATTTACCCTTCCAACGTTGCAATGGTGAACAATCTTCTTGGTTTCTGAAACCAACATTTTTGTGTCTGTTTTGTTTATTTGTCTGCTGTTCTTATGTCTTGTTGACCTTGATACCCAAATTTCTCTCTTGGTTGTCATACCCAATTTTTCAAATTCTAGTCTGGGAAATCTATACTCAGTTTCATCTCTTCTGGTTAACATTTCTAGCTTCTTATTAGCTACCTTGTCTGCCTTGTTCTAAGAAAGCTAAATGGCCTTGTACCCCAAAATTTATTGTCTAGTATTCTTAGTTCCCTGGGTGTAATATGAACCACGAGATTGAGTGATTTACTGATGACCCAGTTTGGTGGAATTTTCATTTTCACAATTGATTTTTGGTTTCTTATAGGGTGCTTGCTTGGTCACCATTTAAATTTCGGAATCTTTACAATCCCATATGAACAGATAATCATAGTATTGTGGCGGTTGGGTATTACATTTCTCGTTGGAATTGTAGACTGTTTTTTGGTGATCGTTCTTTCGTCCAATAGTAAAATTATTATTGGAGTTTCTGATTTGTACAGCTGCCAAGGCTTTAGCTTGTCTAAACCACACCAAAGTAGGGGGAAAAACAATGAGGATAATGTGGACTGAGGGAGACCCTTCTACAAGAAGGACTGGAGTAGCGAATCTCTTTGTCAAGAATCTGGACCCTTCAGTGAATAGTGGTCACCTGCAGAGCATTTTCTGCAAATTTGGAACAATACTTTCTTGCAAGGTTGCTGAGGAAAATGGGAGGAGTAAAGAGTTTGGTTTTGTTCAATTTGACTCGGAGGAATCTGCACAGGCTGCAGTCAAGGCTCTCCATGATACCACGCTTGAAGGAAGGAAATTGTAAGTTACTGTCATCTCTTGCTGTGGTATCAAGTTATACACGCAGTTCAAATGATAAGGTCATACAAATAATGCAAGGCAGGGGCCAGCCTCGCATGCATGCACTGCCACATCATTGAAACATGCACGTGATGCATTATTTTGAAGGCACTCAGTTTGTTCCATTTCTGACTGTTAACTGGATGACCATGAACAAATTTAAGAGTTCAAAGTTAGACTCTTAATTTCTGACTTTGTGACTAGTAGAGCAGTGGCTTATTGCTATGAGAAATCTCTCACCTGTTTCATTCAATCAGGCTTTTATACATTGTACATATAACATGATGTGAACAGTTGTCCCAGAAATATACGGTTTCCGTTAAATGTTCAAATGTATACTTGGCAAGCCTGAGACGTGCCTCTTTGGGTTCTTTTTGTTGGTGCCTTTGTTTTGGCCTCTAAGGAGGAAAGGAGGGGTGTGAGTGGAATTAGGCAGTTATTATTTTTCAAACACTATATCAAGAAAGGTTGGTTCTTTTCAGATATGTTTCCAAATTTATGAAGAAAAGTGAGAGAAGACCAGCTGCTAAAGAACCAAAATTTACCAACGTCTATGTGAAGAATCTGGATGAAGATTTGAGTGAGGATCTTCTTCGAGAGACATTCTCCAAGTTTGGTAAGACTTGCAGTGTTGTCATCATGAAGAACAGCGATGGAAAATCAAGAGGCTTTGGGTTTGTCAATTTTGAGTCTTCAGAAGATGCCCAAAAGGCTGTGCAAGCCATGAATGGCTCACTTCTAGGTGACACCCTGCTTGTTCAATTTCATTTTCTGTTTTCTGAAAATTACATTTCATTCTCTTATCTTCAACTGCTAATATTGTGAGTATCAGGTTCAAAACATTTATACGCTGGAAGGGCCCAGAAGAAGGCCGAAAGGGAAGATCTCTTAAAAAATGAAATTGGGAAGATGCACAATTATCAGTCTGATAAGTTGATAGCATCAAACCTATATGTGAAGCATCTTAATTCAGATATTGATGATAAGACATTGCAGGAGCTATTTAGTCCTTATGGACAAGTAACTTCAGCAAAAGTGATGCGGTGTGCTTATGGTGCAAGCAAAGGATTTGGCTTTGTATGCTTCTCCTCCGCAGAAGAAGCTAAGAAGGCTTTGGAAGCACTGCATGGTAAGAATGCAGCTGCCCCTTCAATATCTATGTGTTTATGAAGTTGCACCTTTATAATTAAATTCCCATTTGTGCAGGTACACATTTCCATGGAGCAACACTCTATGTCACCCATGCCCTACGAAAGAAAGATCGGCAAAAGGAACTGGAGAAATTCGATGTACGCCAGCAGAATCACGTGCAATCTACTAACTGGGACTACTCTTCTGCTGATCTTCGTCGACCCCAACAAAGCTATTATACTCCTCTTATGCCTGTAAACACTGTCTCACACATAAATGCATACCAGCCAATCATGTGCCCATACATCATCAGACAGAATGATGGTGTTACTTTTCCTTGCACATTACAAGATTCCCTGAAGGCCCCTAGATACGTAAGAAGCTTGTCTTTTACTGTTGAGTCTCTGATTTTTTTTTTTTTTTTTCTAGTGACCATTGTGTGAAAATTTTTCAATGATGTAACTGCAGAATCCACCGAGACAGACACAGCAGGGGATTGGCAAGGAAGGGGTGAGCAGTTACTCAATTTATCACGGAACTAGTGCTCCATACTGGATGTTGCAACATCATGTAAGCATATTTCCTCTCTTTGTAGTTTATCATCTTCAACTACAATTTCTGGTCTAGTGTCGTTACAATGACTGCCTATTTACTTCTTTTCTTGTCTATTCAAATTTAATTTGAAGTGATGGATGCTTAGTTAATCTGTTGGATCTATTCCTTTTTCACTTTGGTGTTGATTTGAAATTGTCTGATTAGGTGAACCACCAAAATTGTGACATGCTCAACGATCACAGAAGTGGCTCTGTAAAAGTGGATTACAAGGGACATTGTCCAACTGGAAGGTCCAAGAGAGGATTGTCAGACACAAGCAGCATTGTTACAATCAAGTCTCCCACAAAAGGCAGTTCTGCATCCACGTTCACTTCACTCACTTCAGGTAAATTAGGAGATTTTTTCTTAATTCCTGTACCCTATTTACTCTAGCAAGGGCAGGGGCAGCAACACATTTGTTAAAGATGTGTTCCAGTTTATTTGTTGCAATTTACTATACTACATATGTTATGCTGCTCACAGATTTCCTCTCTTTTTATCTCAGACAAATGCTCACACGGAAAAGAGAACAAGATTGCAGGTCGTAACAAACAAGCCTGATATACTGAAACTAGTCTAGTCACAACTTCTTTGGATGTTCTGCTGATGTTTTAGAATGCCGGAGGAGGCTAATGCTTGGTTTTGGCTTCAATACTCAACAATGATATTAGTTTAGTGACACATTTTAGTCAGTTTTGAACCAAAGCTACTACCATGGTGGTTTTATACACCTCTTTGTATCACTAAATTCTTTTCTTCTCTTTTCTTCTGATTTGTAAAATACGGTTACATACTTTGTGGTGCTCTACTTGGGAATCCTATGGGGTGCAATGCACAATTACTGATTTTTGATCTATATCACGTTCTTGTAAAACTCAGGTTTCTATGGTATTCCTCTGCTCTGGATTTCCCCTTCATGCTCTTCTAATTGCTATGGTTCTTTCTAGTTCTGGAACAAAATTGGAAAAGAAAGCTTGGACTGTTTGCTTCATAAAATTCTTTATGTAGATCATATTGCGAAACAAATTAATTATACAATGAGGCACTTGCATTATCCTTTAGTAAGTGCGTGGAGTGAATATTTAATTGCAGTATAGTTTACAACAAACAGATAATAGATACCAAAGGCTAAAGCATTTCAGCCTATAAGGGAGATTCCTTGGAAAATCAATGAATCAGCTAAAACCTGATTTGCAGCCTCCGATGGATGGACACTGTCCCAGAATACATACTGGCTGGCATTGCTACATGTTCCTATCGAGTGTTCATTGCACAAAAACGATGTCGTCTCAATTGTTCCTGTTCCACAGCAACCCCTTCTTGCTTCCGCAAAACCTTTAAAAAGCACACAATAATTTTGTCACACATTTAGTTATGCTTGTATTCATGCATTGGTGACGTTTTCAATGCATGGTTCAGAAAATTTATGTAGCTAGTGAATTGTATACTATAGTTTGAAGGACTCTTGATGATATCATAGAGAGGCTTGAAAATGTCAAAGACTGCAATCTTAAGATCCGGGAGTTGCTTTTGCAGTTGTGATGCAGCTGAATTTATCTTCTTATTGAATCCTTGAGCATCGGTGTTGATCCTTGAGACACACCCTTCCTCATGGAAACCAAATAAAGTGATCGTTGCAGGAAGGCATCCTAGAGGGGGGAGTGAGGTTACCCCAATCCGTCTAGCACCCAAGCCATACAACTCCTGGTGATGAAAACATAGCAACCAAAAACAGTCCAAATCCAAATCAAATTGAGACCCGAATCAACTCTGTATAGTAAAAGTAGACAGTACCTTGACAAAGTTGGAGAAGATTCCCTCAAGGAAGGAAGAGTATTGATCAGGGGTGTAGACTTTGTTCAGAAGAGGATTGACATAGTAATTCTGAAGAAAATCACTGCTTCCTGCTCCAAGTACGTACAATGCATCCTTTATGATCGAAGCTGCGTTTTTGCTGCCTGCAGTCTTTGCTAGCTTACTCTGGTATTCCTTGTAGTACTCCAATTGTTGCGAAAGTGAAATTGCATGCTGCAGCAAGAAAATCCCAATTGCCTAAATCTGAAAATAGAAGCAAAAATCATGAAACTGAATACACACATTTAGAATGGCAGTTTTGTCATCGTAACCAGATGCAGCAGAAGCAAAATTGGCCCCAGTTAGAAGGTTCTTCCCGGATGCTTGTGGACTAAGGTAAGCCGGAGGGTATGTAGTGAATCCAAGAGTATTAGCTGCAAGATCACATTGATCATGATAACATTAATTTATGCTAACATAGTTTCTAAATTTGGCATACTAATTTCCTACTATGAACATACCCGTAATGTCAGTTGCTAACTTGCCATTGCAGAACCTCCCGGTAGGCTTATGATTCACAAAATCTCTACCATATGGTGGGTAATTTGCCTTGAATAAAGTGTAAATGTAGTTATTGTTTCCAACATCAACGGCAGAGTCACCAAAGGTTATGATGGCTGGGACTAACGTGGTTGATGAGTCTTGAGCATTCCCACCACATACAAGAAGCAATGCAAGTATCAAAACTAGCTTTGCCTTGGAATTCCAAGTCATAGTGTCCTATGAGGAAATGATATAAAATTTTGGAGAGACTTCAGTTTTTTTCAATGCAGTTATCAAAGCTAACATGCTTTTAGTTTCTTGGAAAGGGTTTTTATGTGCACAAATTTGAGGATCTTTTTATTTATTATTTATTATTTTTTGGAGAAGGAAGATGAAAGATGGAGATGGATATTAATGGAGTCTCTGCAAGTTGTTATGGTAGCATTAATAGCTCACATAGGGTGTTCGATACGCTTGATGTCTCACCAACTTCTACTTTGGGCTAATAGCTTCAAATGATCATTTTCTCTTTTATGTCTTTCTTCTATTACTTATTGAAAATGGTTTCTCTTAATAGATGCTCTAAGTCCCAGTTAATGTGCATTTTTTAAAATATTCTGTTTTACCAAAAGAAATATATCATTGGAAAGTTGAATATAGACAGTGAGATTTTGATTCAAATTATATGAATTACTTCAAATATTCAGAGGTAGTTCAGTTGAAAATGTGTTAAATATTAGCTAAAATTACAAGGCACCTCTCTCTCTCTCTCTCTCTCTCTCTCAAGCACTGGCACATACACACGCATACTCACACAATTGGAGTGTATCAACAATTATGAGGATATCTGCAAAGCCGAGGGTAGTTGGGAAGATGATGAATGTGGCATTGAGATACATATCTCACATTTGAGAAAAAGAAGTGAGGCATGTGCTTTGAGTTAATTAGGTAGAAATGCTTTTTTCTGTCTTGGTTTGGCGGGATCCATGGCTATTGGCTCATGAGTCTCCGTGCGTGTGCCGGCTTGTGTGGTTTCTAGGCAAATTGTATAGATGGACTCATGACTCAGACGCCTCAATTCGCACCATGTGAAACAAATTAAAACTAAAAGTTAGAAAACAAAAAGAAAAAAAAAATGAAGCACTACTGATATTGGGTTCAAGGGATTTTTGTAAGTATTGGAGCCAATCATTTGAAAGGGAGGGAGAGAGAGAGAGAGGGAGAGAGAGAGAGAGAGAGAGAGAGAGAGAGATTCTCCCATTATCATTATTACTATTTACTTGGATAAAAATGTATTAACAAAAGAATCCGATGCTTATGGTACTTTAATTTCCTAATGCTCTAAGCGAAGAAGACTGGCTTTTGAGGGCAAAAGGAAGGAACTTCCCGGCACGGCACGCGGTGCATTGAGATCTTCGCCAAGAAAATGCAAGACAACACGTGTGCAGTTGCAAGGCCTTACTTGGTTCTGCAAATCAAAGTCGTAGTTTCTAAAAGGGCTAAAAGGAAAACCCCTTCATTAGATCTTGAATAAGACCAAAGGTAGAAAAACGGCTTTAGGATACTCAGAGCAAAAGAGCTGAAGAAGCAATAATGTGGCATGCAGACGCAGGAGTTCACCATTTTACATGGGCCCTGCCCCACTTAGCCAGGAGATGTTTCTGGGTTGGGCCACAAAAATAAATAAGTTGAAGATTTGTGATGCCATGAAACGTTTCTGGAAAAATCCTATAAATCCTTCCCCCTTTTTTTCATTAAAAGGGTGTCAAAATCACAACAGTGCAAAGGTGGGAAAAAAAGTGTAAATATGTTTGTCGTGGGTAATTAAGTTCATATGTAGGATAGAGGGCATGCTGTACAAACAAATTGGTGAAAACCCCAAGGTTTTGGCTGAGTATTATCTTTTGTTGTGCTGAAATTTGTTTAAATGTAGCGGGCAGCTAGCGGGTTGATCACCGGCTAACGTCCGTAGCTTTTAATACACCATGCAGATGCCACCCTCTCCATCTCGTGCAGCATTTAATTTAGAGCTGTGCTTGTTGTCTAGGCCTATCACTAAAAGCTAGAGGTTGATTTAGACGGACAAGGCATTGTTGGACCCCTCATGCCTAGATTTTTATTTTTCTATTCATCGAGCATTTTTTTTCTTTTTTGTATATACCGACCGGCTCTGGAGTTATATTGTGATTTATCCTATTCAAACGTGTTAGACCCAATTTAGGAAAAGTTTTTTTAACGTATTTTTCTTTATCCCTAAGTTTTAAACACATCGAGCTACAGAAAATTCTCTTCTAAAGTTCATTGAAGTAGACTAGAAACAAGTTAAGAGATTTTTCTCCTTGGACTCTCAATTTAAATCCAAAATCATAGAAAGAAGACTAATACTCTTGCAACTGAGCCGATCTCCATCGACAATCCAAAAAGATTTTATTGTCTAATTGATAAATTTTGATTATTATATCATAGAAGCAAACCATGGCCTTCCACACCAACAGACATCGTGTTTTGGAGTTCTTGTTAGCTCAGATTTTGTTGGCACATCTTGTTTCTCAAATTATGATAATTTAGTTGGATAATAATTAGCATCGCTTTTTTCAAACTTCACAATGGAAATTGAATTAAAAATCAAAATATTTTAAAAATAAATTTTAGAAACCCGATAATCTGATAGTTTCATTTCTAAATATTCAATCCCATTCTATCAACCCAAACAAGATTTCGATCTGATTATCGATTTTAAGTCACTTTAACCGAGTGTCCTCTTAAAAATATAATTAATTGGTCATAAAATTAAATATAAATAATATAAATACACATAAATATATATATATATATTTAATTGATTAAAATAGGAATAAAACATGTTACCTGGTACATGACTATATCCAACTATGAGAATTTTATTTATAATTTTTCCGAATAACACCAATATACCACAAAGTCTCATGGTGACCAGCACAAGAGTATGCCATTTGGCTATGGCCATATTTATTCCAATAGCATTTATGACTTATAAGGTCTCAATAATTTTGAAACCATATAATTTGAGGAAATGGTAGACATAAAAATATGAAAAAGGAAAATGAATTCCAAAGGTTTAAAGAAGATGACGACATGAACATGTGGTAAATAATAAGTGGTTTCATGGAGATTCATCTGGAGATTGACTTTCAATGGGAGCAGCACAGCAATCGCAGCATTCACCCTCTGGTGCAGGAGTGCAGCACACACATGCAGGACATATGATCTCCTCTTGAAGAACATCTACATCAACCGAGAAACATTTTTTAAGAAAAATCAAAGACCAGAATGAGTGACCTATACTTTGTTTCAAAAAAAATCTCTGCATAACAGAGTTCCAAATCTTTCAAGCAATAATAATAATATTTTTTTTATATATGGGATCGAGAAAATCACGAAAATATACGTATCCACGAATGTTCAAATATTAGATTTCGAAAAAGATATTTGAATAAAAATTTTTTATCATTTGTGTGTCCCTACAAAGAGTCAAATAATAATAATGCAAATGAATTTTATGATCATAGCATATTTAGTAATTATGTTTATTAGCCGATTTAATATGAATATCATATGGCATGAGCATGACTACTGTCGATATGGGCTTACCTCGATGAGGCAATCGAGCTGCCTCAGATGTTAGAATAGGAGCTAGCACCATAGAGAAGATGAGAAGGGTAACAAAGGTACACGCAAGAGAGTTGTTTGCCATTTTGCTTCTTATTTGAAAAATTATACTATGTCTGTGAGAAAAAAAAAAATACCCAACTGAATCTATCTTATATAGGTTTTAGGATTGTCCGAGATCCCAAATTTCAATCCGATGATCATGGGAATTCAACGGTTGGAATGCAATTTGGTGAAATTCAAACTATTCATTTTTGAAATTTCCATGAATTCCATGCATGGCAAGAAGCAATTTTCAACGGTCAAATTGATTGCACGATAGATCTGTACGGGCTGTTTACTGTATAAATATTTTTTTGATATAAAACACGGATATCCGATAATAAATTGATTCCAATTAAATCCGATTTAAGTCGAATTAATCTCTTAAAAAATAAAATTTTTCAATACCCATTTTTATCGTATACAAAAATTAAATTTAAAATTTTATTTAAAAAATATCAATATATAATCATCGATCAGATATCAGTATATACAGTCAAATTTCACGCTCGCTTGAGTGTTTAAATGCTTCAAGCAAACAACATTTTCAAACATTGGTACCGAATTCAATCTCATGAGCAACCATTTAATTCACACTTCTCAAACCTTATCCCCTATCACGCAAGGGTACTATACCCCATCATAAGTATGTGGGTTAGCAAAAGACTAGCAATCTAGTCATGCATTTGGCCTTTATTTTCTCTCTTTGTAAGGCCACAAAAAAGAGAAAGAGAAAGGGAAAGAGGACAATGAATGAAAGCTGTAAGCCTCGTTTGCAAAGTTAGTGGGCCGTTTAGTTTGATAGAAAGTCATGCTTTTAATTAAATTTTACGGATAAGACTGCAAAAGTTTGTGTTGGGTTTGTCTCTGTCAATATTGTATGTCTTGTCAACTTACGTTATTATTATTATTATTATTATTTTATAAATAGTTACCGAATTTAATTCGAATTGAATTAAACTTTTAAAAATAAAATTCTTTCGATATCTATTTTTTCTATATATAACATTCGATGCAAGATATATAACAGAATATGTCAATATTTTGTTAACATATTATATATTTATGAAAGTGTTTGATTAATTTGATTTAAATTTTTTTTTAAAATATATATATATATATATATATATATGTATATATATTCTAATTTAGATAGATATCCCCTTTTATTTAATATATTAAATACATGAAAATATTAAAAAAAGGCTCTATCTTTATTTCATTCTCATTATCTTTTAACTTGGAAATTTGTGTATATATTAAATAAGAAAAAATTAAATATATGATTTGGACCAGCTCATGTGGTAATTCTTGTTTCGATTTTGAATAGATTCATTTGAATAAATAGGAAGAGCAAATTTTCAATTTATCTCTTAGCCGAATTTCAACTCAACCAAACTTGTTTGCCGTTTAGGTTAACTCCATATCCCTACGCAATCCCAACCCAGTGGATGCCTAGCAATCTCTCTCCCTCCCTGCCTCCCTCCCCCCCCCCCTTCACACACACACACTCAGACAACTCTTAGTTGTTCCAACCGCACAACATCTCTCTTCTTTGGATCATTTTTTTATTACCGTTATCCAAAATTATATTCTGACTAATCTGATCCAAACGTTTATTGAAACTCAGTTTAGGAGATAATTTTTCTAACGAAGTTTTTTTTTTTTTTTTTAAGTTTCGAATTTAAAACTCGATTAACAATTATAATATTTCATTATATTAGACCGATTGTCCATTATTCTCTTGGACTTTATTTCCATTAGTATTCTCTTTGTCTTTGCTTGGAAAAATACATTAATTGTGTTAATAAGTTTCAACTAAAATGACACCGATCCTACTCCTGTTATAATAAGTTCGAGTTTGAATCTTATTATAAATCATAAAAAAAATACATTAATTGTGGCCCAATGGCCTGACCTATTTGGGCCAGACCAGGATCAAACCACCCTAAATAGCACAAAAATAATCAAACATGTCAGGGGAACAATAAGAATCACAAAGGTTTGAGATTTGAGGTTTGAGGAGTCCACATGTGACCGACACAAAAAAGGCAAAATTCTTCAAGATTTCGAGATTGCCTAATAAGAGATATTAAAGATCAAAATTTTATTCAACCCTGATAATTCATGAAATACACAGACACTGTTTTATAAATACAAGAAGAAGAAATTGTTCTTAAAAATTATTTCGTAATCTAAGATAGAGAATATTTACCAAATCTTCATAATTATAATTCTAATGTCAAGATCAAGATTTTGTAATATAAAATATTATTCATTAATCGATTTGATTTTGATAAATAATATTTTTTCATATCATAAAGGGAGTCGTCATATGCTTTTTATACTAAATTTATGGTTGTACAAGAATTTAAATCTGGAATTATCAGATTGGGGGAGGAGAGTTTGTACCACTAGACTGTCACTTGGGGACTTAACGACGACGGAGACTAAGATTGAGATCAAGATTTAGAGACATTCTATTTGAGAAAGAGTGCCCCATCGTTTCCCTTCTTTTAGCATAATTGATTTTATAAAAATTTGGGTGATGTTAGGCATCAAATAGTCAAACCAAGTTTTTGAGGCAGATCACTATCACCATGGAACGAGTTCAGCCTAAAACACCCTCAATAGAACGAGTCATCAACCAGGGCCATTGCTTTGGTTTTGGTCATTCACATACTCGTATTCAGAAAAGGGTACACAGAGCCAAAGTCTGAACTACAAAATTTTTTCAAAGGCATAAAGCCTCAAAGATCAAAATTCATGGAGTCCCACCTTCATTTTGGGTTTCAATCGGAGAAGTGTAGCTAAATTTGCAGCATTGAACCCATTGATGATATGGGTTTTTGAAGAGATTGAACAGACAAATCAAATATAATTGAATCACAGATGAGGATAGAAAAGAATGTGAAATCAACGTGACCATAGACAATATTTAACGTATTTATGACCACTTTAAATCATTGTGAAGATACAACATTACACACAAGGATTGTATCTTTTTCATATCAATATCTAGTTGATTTAATAGTTGAATATCGATACTTTTTAAATATAATCTCAAATTTAAATTTTGAGTATAGAAAAAAGAAACGTAATGAGAGTTTTGTCAATTAAAAGTCCAACCCACTTGAATCAGATTTAGTAGGGATCAAAATAGTTATACGATGCTGATGATTTTTTATATAATATTAGAGTGACATTAATACTTAGGTCCCTAATTCTGAAAAACTGTCTTGACCCCTTAGTGAAGCATGGGCATACAAACCTTTTACATTAAAATGATTTTTTTTTTGGGGGGGGGGGGGAGGTTGTCCTGGAGAGAAAGAAAACAATCTATCAAATTTGATTGCAACACACATGACGATAGATAAGATTTTGCATGTCTATGGCCACTTTTTTTTTTTTTTTTTTTTTTTGTCTGTATATAGAGATCTTCAAAATCAATACCTTTAAAAGAAAGAAATGATACCAATTGAATTATAACTCATTAGTTAGGAACTAAATTAACACCAAAAGAAATCAGATTGTTTCGTATTTATCTTGTTCTTATAGATACATTTAAAGAAGAGAACACCTCGTATACAATAGATATTATTTCTTACAAGTAGTAAATATCCCAACGGGAATTTCAGAATGGGGCACTTTTGAGAACAATTTTTTCTTAGGGTTTTACCCAAAAAGAGAGCCATTCCAGAAATTCTCCTTGGCATGAGGCAATGGGCCAGATCAATCATGGAATTTGGAAATAGCTTTTGTTATCATACCATTCTTTGATCATCCTTTGCAAATAAAAAAATGTGAACCCAAAAAGGCA
This sequence comes from Dillenia suffruticosa, assembly GCA_033439265.1. Lineage (NCBI taxonomy): Eukaryota > Viridiplantae > Streptophyta > Magnoliopsida > Dilleniales > Dilleniaceae > Dillenia > Dillenia suffruticosa. The sequence goes on from JAVTVX010000004.1 coordinate 22,830,624, forward strand.
ATAAATTATTGGATTGAGTATTAAGGGGTTGATACAGAGTTACCTTTGTCCTTAAGTAATACTTTGACTGCTCTCCACTTTTTTGGCAAGTACTGGTGAATCCCTACTTCCATCTTCAAATATTCAGAATGTGTCAAAGTGGACATTACTGAAGGATTCTTGGTCTCTTCAAACCCTAAACGTCGGAGGCTGCTCAGGCTCCCCACTCCCAAAAAACAAAACAAGAACTCTGAATTACAAGGCCCAAATTCAACAAAAGACTAGAATCATGGACACCCACTTTGAGTTTGGGCTTCAATAGGAGAAGTACTACCACATTTGCAGCATGAACCTGCAGGTGCGGGGGAACAGCCCACGAACGCAAGCAGAGGACAACACGTTGACTCTCTTCTTCCGACGAGATCCACAAAAAATACTGGCAAGAGAACGTTTTGGTGGTCACACCCTCCAATCTCATGTAATCAAGAAAAAAAAAAAAAAAGACCCACAAAAATGACCAAAAAAATTTCTCAATAATATTGCCATGCAAGTCAACCATTATAGAACCAAAGTCAACTTAATCAATGGCCAAGATTAGGTTTATCGCGATGGTGCAATTGCATAGCATCACACACAAGCATCGCATCTGGAGACAAGAACATAGAGAGGATGACGGGTCACAAAACAACTCATAGTCATAGAACTACCTAATATGGTACTAAAAAAAATAGAACTACTTAATATTGCCATGGAAGTCAACCGAGATAGAACCGAAGTCAACTTAATCAATGGCCAAGATTAGGCTTCACCGCGATGGTGCAATTGTGCTGCAACACACAAGCATAGGATTAGGAGATAAGGACACAGGGGATGACAGGTCACAAAACAACTCATAGTCATGTGATGCGTAACTGATGACATACATAGGATTTCATTTTTTAATTAGGTTGAGAGCTTAATTCATTTTAAATATGAAAAAAATAATATTGAAATACTCATTTTCACAAAACGACTTCTATAATGATCGATTTAGATTAATCATGATAAAACTCTAAATATCAATAACCAAGTCATGATTTAAAAATACAAATAGACTTACTTGCTATTGCATTGCAGACTTGTGTCAACAACGAGATTTTCTTTTTTTTTTTTTTTTTTGGTGGGGAGCCATTGTTTGAATGTGAAGGATGAATTCGAAAGTTTTCCAATGCAATTTTGGCGGCTCCCATTTGCCTTTTTTGAGTCAGTCAAGTCAGTGCTAGACTGATGACTTGCGTGCCTCCGATTCATCATCTTTTCTACAAGTCAGGGAATCATTTATTTTCAAAGAGAGAGAATTTATGGACAATTGCTCCGATAGAAATGATGACAAATAGCTTAATCAGAATTAAATTTAAATTTTAAAAATAAAAAAATTATATTAAGAAATCTCCTCCCTTCTGATACCTAAAGAGGGAGAGAGAGAAGAACGAGGCCTGAATTATTATTATCGGAGAAAAAGAACATGAACTTAAATTACAAAGGACATGATGGAAACCTTGCCGAGGCATCAACATAAAATCCAGGCACCGAAACAAAAAGAAAATATTTCTACACATCCAAACGTGTCTTAAGACTCTCTTCCATCACCGCCGGCTGCTTAGCTCCCAACCCTCCATTTCTCTTGGCCCTTTTACCACTTCAATTTCTTAGGGAAGTACTGCAACAACAATTTTCTCAATAAATCACAAAAATCTAAAATAAAAAAATAATAATAAGTCAAAACTAAGGGGCCCTTATTTATTTACCTTGTCAATGAGAGAAAGATAATATGGCTTAACCTTCTCAACATCTATCCGAACTTTGCTCTTGCTGTAAAGATCATACTTGCTACATTTTTTTTTTCCCAAAAAATAAAAGATTTTAGGAAAATAATATAGGAATTTCAAAAATATGGAAGAAAAAGGAAAAGGGTCATACTTAAATATTTTAAGCCACTCGAGATTCTCAACATCCTCCTCATTCATCAAATGCCTGTATGCATCTGACCTATGAAGAGCTGCAAACATGTAACATTTTAATTAAAACTATATTGTAATTCAAAAAATTAAAAAAATTAAAACCAATTTTACATTCCTATCCTTACAATAAAATGAATGATATCTAATGATGAAAAGACCAGCTGAGGGCAGAGTAGTCTTATTCTCCTTAGCCACCTATAAATTACACAATAAAGAAAGATCAACAAATGATAATAAAATGAATTAAATTAGATAAATTGAAAAAGAATAATGTTGAGAAAATTTACCAGGTACATATAGTCATCATGACCAAAAGACATAAACACATTGTCAAGCCCACAACCTTCTGAGTAAACTCCATGCTTGGTGTTGTATGCAGGATTGTTGTAGTCTGGATTTTCCTTGAAATACTGCGAGGAAAAAAAAAGGAAAAAAATTATTTTTTTCCATTTGATTGCTAGGGAGTGATTAATCATGTAAGGGCAATTTTGAGAATTACGACCTTGTGGTGAACAATGGAGGGGTCAAAGGCACATCCCACAGGGTTTGTGTCACCTACAAGATTTTTTTCAACATAATAAGTTTTAGGGCACTTATAGATAATCAAAGACTACTCTGGCATCGACGCCTTGCTGGTCCGATGACAAAGACACTGGATCCCCTTAAATAAATTCAGTTCCAGACTTAGAAATAAAAAAAAAATAAGCGATAAGAAAGTTCGCCGTTTAATAGGCCGGGATCAAATTGATTATTGGATTATGGAAAAAATGAAAAATACTACTTTGACACTTACCCACGACAGCCCATTGAGGAAGCCCTCCGAAGCTAGGGAGAAGAAGCACCTTTCCAAGATCTGCAACCCATATGGCACACAGATTAAAGATTAACCCATGATCAAGAAATGCCTGATCCTTCTTAAAAAGAACTCTCCAGGCCCAGGGCCAATGGTATCATCTGTTTGGGCCTATTCCCACAATCCCAAAAGTATCTCAACTTAGTTTTGGGGTTAAAGGGTTACAAATGGTGGGGCAACTAGGCCTTAGAAAGGACCATTTTGGATAATATGTGACATGAATTAGAATACCATGAATGAGGCCAGTCAAGTGAAGCCAGTCTTCATTAGGGTAGTCCCTTCTGATGGCCTCAGCCGTCTGCAACAAGTGCTCAATTTGAGGCTCATCCAAATCAGGATCACTTTCATCAACCACTTCGTTCAGAAGCTCACAACATTCCCATATGCTCATTTCCTCCCTGTCCAATTTTCCATACTCTTCTCTCATCCTCTTCACCTGCAAATTTTTAACTATGAGTTTAGTGATCAAAGATGGCTATCATATATCACCAAAAAAAAAAAAAAAAAGATAGCTATCATAGAGAATAAAGATAGCTATTATAGCTGTCAAACATAGCTTACAAAGTCGTAAGTTTGATGAATGTGATTGGTTTTATAGAATTCCTCCACACCGTCTTTTCTCTCACTATCGGCTTCATAGTCCCTAAATTGCAATTCCACTGTTAGAAATTCAACTAGAGGAACACATATCAATAAATTTGAACTAAAATCGAAAAAGAAATTAATAATCTTGCACTAATTCTCAAATGGGTCAATTTTTTTGGGTAACGGATCGATCGTTATCTGGAATCATCTAATTAATTTGATATGTGATTTTTATCCTCAAATGGATTATTCAACAATCTTATGGTATTGATATAAATGATTCAGATACTAGATTTTCATCCAATGATCATCAATCATCTAAACTTTAGGACGTTTATGGTCCAACTAAAAATCTAGGTGTGAGAAAGAGGACCAAATCAAATTGGGTTTAGGCATATCAAATTATTGTTGCGGTGAAAATTGTGTCCAATTAAACCCTAATCATAATGATTTAGGAAGATTAGTTAAGAAAAGAGGGAAAGCAAAAAACCTAAAGGTGTGACCAAAAGCATTGGTCTCAGGAACAAAAAATCCATCGGAAGATTTGGGCTCAGGCACAACAAATCCACCATCCAACACCAATTCATTCTCATTAATTTCATTCTTCTTCTCTTCTGCCTCAACTCCTGATTTTCAATTAAAGAAGAATAAATATATCAATTAAAAATAGAAGAAAAGAATCTTTAATATAAATATTCATCAAAAATAAAAGAAAAAAGAAAAAAGAAAAAAACCCACAAGATAAAAAAGGAGCATGAACCCAAATGAATTAAAAAAATAATAAAAAATCTTCAAAAGATTTAATAAGATGTCTAAAATAAGAACATGAAGAAGAGAGTATCAAGAAAGTAATAAAAATGAATTTAAAAGAAAAAAAAATTACCAAAATCAGGCTGGTCAATGAGGATAGTCATGGTGATGGTGAAGTGCAGAAAAACAAAGAAGAGAGCAAAGAAAAGAAATGGAAAAGAGAAATCTTGGGTTGTGATGCATTTGTGGATGGAATAAAAGGGTCTTATTTATATTGGCCGGAAAGTCCTTCCCTGAGAATTCGGAGATTACGAGTCCTTCCCTGAAAACCCTAAACTTTTCCTCTTTTATTATCATCATATTCGTTTAAGAATAAGATAGAAAGATAAAATTTTTTATTTTTACCCTTTTGAGAGAGAGAGAGAGAGAGAGAGACTGAGTCGGAAACCGATGAACTCTTTGCAAGTTGGCAACTAGGGAGAGAGACAGAGAGAGAAAGAGAGACAGAGAGGGAGAGAGAGAGGATGGCGGGGTCCAATGAGTTTGGTATTATCTGATACTGAGTCAGCTTGGCGTCGGCAATAAAATATCTTGTGGGTTCCCACGTGACGAGGCGCTTTGTCAAGCTTAGGCTCCTACCGATTCTGCTTGTCCGTTTTCGATTGGCCTTTCTCACTCACCTGCTTTGGGATGAGCGCTTTGGATCTCACCCCACCACCTCCTCAGTCACTACGCAAGCATGAGATTTGATTTTTCTCAAAACAAAATCTCATCCTAATTCGAAAATAGTTTACAAGAGCTTGACAGAAATCTTAATTTCAGATTAAAGGATAAAGGATAAAATACTTTCCATTTTAAAATCAGTAATAAATAATTTTTGATATTAGGGTTTGATTTGTTATCTTGGTGATTCATGATATTATTTTTTAAATCCAAAATAAGAGTTTTTAGCTAGTCTTCATATGAATGAAAGACTAAAATATATTATATTAAAAATTATATATTCTTTTTTATATAAATCATCTATATCTGAAAATGATATTAAATTTGAATAAATTCAATTTGAATCAAATTGAATTCTTTAATGATAAAACTCTCTCAGTATCTATTTTCTCTGATTTTAGAGCAATTGAATGATTATATTGTCTTTTATAGGTGGAAGTGCGGTTGGTGTTAAGAAGATTTCTTTAAACTCAATTATTACTAGAGAAATGACTTCCAGTGTTTGGTAATTGTGTGGCTCATTATGGATGGTCAATGTCAACTTTGTAGTTGTTGTTACCCGAACATTTTTGTATCTTTGTCTCGTATCAATTTCATTAGAGGTTGCTCCACTCTCCCTGCATAAGCAAGCCATAGTCTTATAAGGAGTTCTATATGGATTGGACATCACTGTCTCAATAGACAAAGGTAATTCTAATAGCTTCTTACATAAAAAAAAAACCACTCAACTAAGAATGCACACTAGAGATGGAACTAAGCCAGATTTTGGCCAGGAAATAGGTCCAGCCAGCATGTTTTAGCCCAGACCTATAATGAGTCCGGGTGAAGAGTAATCGGAACTAGACCGACCCGCTAATCAAGTCGGTATAGTTCAAGGATCTCTAGAATCAGAAACCGGCCCTGCACAAGCCCAAAACCAGGCCAGCCGATTCCAATGGTCATTGGAATTGGCCTCACCCGACCAATTCCAACGGCTATAGAATCGGCCTAGCCTTCCATTTTTTTGAATTTTTTGAACTTTACCTTTCCTAACAGTACTAAACGATTAGTTTGAGTGGTATTTTAATCCATAAGATCATTTTTTTTATATATAAATAGGTCATGCTCCACTTTCAAATCTCATATTCTCTCTCACAACTTTATTCTTTCTACTATGCTCACAGAAAGAGAGTTAAAAAAAAGAGTAAAACAAAAAATAAATAAATAGAGTTTGAAAAAAAACATTATAAAGTTAAAAAAAATTCATGAACCGACCTGGTTAGGCCCGACATGGCGGGCCTGGTACATTGGGTAGGTCGATTCTAAGTAAACTTTTTTTGAAATCGGCCCGACTTAGGAAGGTCTCGGAACCGCAGTCGAACCGGCCCGCAGTTCCTAGGCTCTTCCAAGAATCGGACCAGCCCAAATCCGTCTCATCTCTACTGCATCCTAAACTCACCGACACGTTATAAGAGATATCAATACCCGATCACTAAATCAAATATAATAATATATTCTCTCTGTTTTACTTAAGAGTCACTTTAAAATTCTTAAAATAAAGTTATATTAAAATTTTTACCCACTTCAAATATTATTTTAGAAAATCGATACAATATAATTTTTTTTCTAACTTTATATATATATCTCTTGTTTTCACTGTTAAATATTTTTTTATTACTTACATCAATCAATTGGTGCCTTTGGATTTTCCATTAGATTGATCGAAAAAGTAATTCAGTTATTTAAAATTATTTTTTTTAAATTTAATTTTGGTGTAATTATCAGTTAAAAAGCTATCATCCTTGCATCGGGCTCGTTGTTGTGGATCATACAGCTGATTCTTTATGAAAGATTCGGCTTACAAGATCCCAAAGAAAGATTATGAGTGTTGCTATTTTATTTAAAATAGTAAAAATATAAGGGTAGAATAGTAAAAATAATTTTATTTTAAAAAAAACTATTTTACAAATTAGTAAAAACATTTGGGCATTATTCACTTGTCTCTACGAGGACAATAATAATAATATGATTGGATGAGAATTGTACTTTGGGGTATATATAATATGGACCAATGAGTTCCACAGAAAGACAATTTAGTAATATAAACTTTATTTTTAATCTGATGATCCAAAATTCAAATTTTTATATAATAATAAAAAAAAATATAAACCAATGAGAGTTCAATATCTTAGCTCTTCCAAGGTATATAGAGAAGAGAAATAATAATCTAAAAATACATTATAATATTGAAATTTTTTTGTTACGAGTCAGTAATATCATAAGAATCGACTAAATTAAATATTTTACGGCGATAAAAATTCTTATAATAACACTCAAATGAGATTTATTGTCTCATCATCACCCTTTTACCAAGCAATACATTAAAAGAAAAAAAAATCTACAATTTTAAATTGATAAATAAATTCACTTTACTTTTTTTTTTTCATTACTTGAAAATGAATTAAATAAATTACCATATGTTTGGCTTCACGTTACCAACTCAAACAACTTTTTTTTTCTTTTCTTTTTTTAATATAGAAGAAATTTGAACTCGATGTTTTTAAGAGAAATTAGGATAGTAGCTGACATTTGTCACCAACTCAAACAATATATGGGAACAATTGATTCTCTTTGTTTGGAAGTTAAATTAAAGGCTTTTCATTTTCTTTTCGAAAAAAGTAAAAAGAAACACTATTAAAGAAATTAATTTTAAATAAAAAATATCTATGATATATCTTATTGACTCATAATTTGTAATCTCGAATTTGAGTTTTGTATATAGAGAAAACATATACGGGAGAGTTTTACCCCTTAAAAGTTTAATCTGACTTGAATTAAATTTATTCGGATCTAAAATAATTATCAGATATTGATAATTTATATATAAAAAAAAAAATCTCTTTGGGACTAATCTATCCTCATGTAGAGCTTTTAGTGCTTAATATTATTGTGTATTAAAAATTTTAATTTCTTTTGTAATGAAATTTGACTTCTACCCATAAAATATTATAATTTCCACTTATTTTTTTATATTTAATTAAAAATATTATAAATAGAATAAAATAAATTGACATAGGTTGAGATTCTCCAAACATTTATGCTACCAATCTTTCATGCATGAATTTGGCAATGTTTTTATGGTCATTTGCTCAATAATCAATCCCAAAATTTAAAAATATACGATCTTATCTTTAAAGAAAATAAAACAGTTCAATGATCACAAACCCTATATAAATAGCTATATTACCTTTTGAAAAAAAGATAAAAAAAAAAAAACCAAGATGTGGGCCAATCCACAATCAAATATTTGTGGTTTTGCGAAGGAAAAAATAAATAAATTTGTACAACCAAACATTTCTGGTGTGTAAAAAAAATATTCGAATAAGAACTCTTGATCACTCAAAACTCTTTTGCTATGATCACTTTTACTATATTTCTACGTATCATTATTTTTTTTTTATCTATTATTAATATCTGAAATAAGAAAACAGTTTAGTGATCACAATCTCTCCATAATATGATAATTCTAAATTCAAATCTTAATATAACAAAAAATATATATATATATATATATATTTTAACTCATTCGGTTTCGAAACTTTTGGTTTTCTTATTTTATTAAGTTTCGCATAATTGTTGGTATGCATTGAAAACCGCATTTGCACCGACACTGTTACGGGGACGGATGCCAAACAAAATGCGCTAGCAGTTTTGGCTGTTTGCCTGTGAGGCATGCATGCCCCCTCATTTTCCAGGGAAAGGCTTTGTTGGATGTGTTCAGCAGAATCATTCACGATCTCAGGCGAGGAGGACCACGGCCTCCCGCTTCATAAAATATGTTAACCACCCTTAGCCACACATATCCTCTGATCATCAATTATGGTCGAATTTTGTCGTCATAATCTTAAGATCATTCGATCCCAAAATCGCACAAAGTCCGTTTATATATAAAATAATTAATAATAATTTTTTTATAAATTTTAATTTTTAAAATAAATAATAATTTAACAAAAATTAAAAAATTCATACCACTCGGCCAACAAACCAAAAGTTTGAAGTGAGATAGATTTAAATTTTAAGTTTTTCTTTTCAAACTCGATGGCAAAAATAATGTATATAAAACATTGTAATTGTTGAAAACTTTAATCATTTTTTTTTTGTATAAAATGTATTCTAGTGGTATATGAAATTTGAATTTTTTTTTTTTTTGTTACTTTACCCACTACAAAAAAAGACAAATTTTGCAACAAAATTTGGGACGAAATTGGAAGAAAAATTCGTCGGAAAACACATTTGCGACGAATTTTGCAACAAATATTTTTTCGTCGCTAATAAGTTGTCGCAAAAATCTGGGACGAAAAATTAATTATTCGTCGCAAAAATTTGCAACAAATATTTATATGTTCGAAGATTTGTCACAAATTTGCAACGACATTTGCGACGAAAAAGTTTTCGTCGCAAAATTAGCGACAAATATTTTTTTCGTCGCTAATTTTGCGACGAAAAAATATTCGTCGCAAATTTTGCGACGAAAAAATATTCGTCGCTAATTTTGCGACGAAAACTTTTTCGTCGTAAAATTAGCGACGAACAGATATTTCGTCGCAAATTTCCCTTTGCGACGAATAATTATTCGTTGCAAAATTCGTAGCAAAATTTAGCGACGAAGATTATTTCGTCGCAAATTTTCGGACGAATACTATTTTCGTCGCAAAATTTGCGACGAATACTATTTTGTTGCAAAATTGCGACGAATCTTATTTCGTCCCAAATATTTGCGACGAAACAATATTTGTTGCTAAATTTGTCACGAATATTATATGTTTTACAACGAATATAAATTCTATTATAATATTTGGACAAAATTTACGTGCTCACCCAACCTTATCAACAATATTATCATCCAAATCATTTTTAATATAAAATATAAACAATCTATACTCATAATTATAACTACCTATTCAATAAGATCAAAAAATTAAACATTTAACAAGCAATCATATTTATAATATCTAACCAAAAAGCAACATCAAAACTAAATAAGTTGTCGGAATATCTATGTTCAAGCATAAAAAAAAAAAATCAATATAACAGTAACATAACAGTTCACAATCTCAAGTATGACCTCCACCATCACCATCATCATCATCATCATCAAAAAAATCATCACCCTCATCACCAACACCCTCATCACCATCGCAAGCATTATCAGGAGGAGAAATAGAAGGGGGAATCTGATTTGGAGCGGAGAATAACTGAAGATGCTGCATGATTAACATTTGTTGCGTGCGGACCTCGTGCAATTCTTGCGTGTGCTTTGCTTGAAGTTCACTGAATGCCTGATCTCTTTTCAGTAGCAAGTTCTTCAATTGGCTCACCTCTTCATTCAATTGATTTATTTGTGCTCTAACTGCTGGTGGTGTGGAAGAAGATAAACCGGCGTTTTTGTATGTTCTGCTCAAAGAACCTAGCCCAACTACTCTACTCCCTTTTCGTCCACCAGTCACCTCAAGCCATGTATTCATGTTATCAACAGATGGCTCAGATCCGCCAGCATCATCACTAGCACTTGAATTTCTACATGCTAGCTCGTCATATTTCTCCTACATTGTCATGACAACAATTAAAATAAAATTACAATAACATTATAATTCAAACACATAATCAAGGAAAATAAATAATTTTGTAACATAAATCATGACACCATATAGGATCTAAATTATGAACATTCATATTAACATTAAATAAGTTGAAATTTGAGGAAAAAAAAGTAAAAGAGAATGTGTAGCAAGTAATTCATTAGAAATCAAAGAATCAAGTCAAAAATAAAAATAAATTTGGGAGAGACTAACATAAAGAAATCATTTTCATACATCGTTATGATATTCTCAACATAAAATATTCATATCAACATTGAAAATGTAGATAAAGTAATTGGAAAAATTGAAATTACAAACCTTAATTGCTCTAGCTCTCTCCCCGCTCCAAGTCTTGTCTTTTTTCTGAAATGTGCGCGTGAAAGTATCTATGAATGAAGGCTCGGTCCCTATTTCCTTTGCCTAAAATAAAAAAACACTATTACAATTAATGATATACTTTAAAGTAGATTAAAAAAATTAATATTTGTATAAAATTACCAATCTATTTCTATGTTCACCGATAGTGATCGAGCCTCCCGCATACGTCGCATACGATTCCCCTGAATTATAAGATCGATTTTTTTTATTTTGCTTACTCCTTCGTTGACTCTCCTCCGATTCCCAAAAATTAAGAATCCTGCCCCAATTTTGCTCGGTGATGCAATTGGGCTTTTTTGCATGTCTCTTTGCATGATTTAAAACGTGTCGAATGTGATCGCCACATTTTTTCTTCCAAATCCTTCTTACTTCCAATTTTTCAGTCTCGTCCCAAGTGAATACTCGCTGCAATGGAAAGCAAGCAATAACTTATAAAGCTATTAACTTCATTTCATATATAAACTGATTGGGATAACTTACCTTAAACTCGTTCCACCATAGTTCTTTTGTTTCATCCGGAGTGCTTGTGTAAGACATCGAAGCCCCTCCCCAATGATTATTCACAATTCTATTCAGCTCGTGAATAACATGTACAGAATTTGTAAATCTATCGTAATGTTTCAAACAAACAATGTTAAATAAATATGATAGTTAAAAGAAGAAATTAATTCATAAATAAAAAAAATAATACATCTAAAAATTTAAAATTTTAGTACTTACGAATCTTCATATGGGGCTATTATCTCTCGATTGTCTTCTCTATCGGCATGCAACTGTTCCACCGAAGGGACTGCTGAAGGTACATTGCTAGCGATGTGTTGAGAGTGTGAAGGGCCTGCAATAGAAGGGGGAGGCGAAGGTACGTTGCCGGCAAGGGAATGCGATTGCGAAGCTGCCGAAGCGGACTGCGATGGTGAAGAGCGTGAATTTCCATCCGAATTGCGTCTATGGCCGCCACGTCGAAACTGTCAACCATATTACAATTTAAACCAAAAAATATAAATTGCATATTCATCATATACCTAATTAAGAATATGAATAAACTTACCATATTTAATTTGATAAATTATTTCCGACGAAACAAGGTACCAATATGTGAAGAAATTTTCTTGAATGACCTATACAAAAAAAAAGATAGTATATTAACAAATTCAATATATAAATTTAAGAATAAGAATGTAAATAAACAAAAATTTTTTTTAAGAAATTTGCAAAAAATACGTGTCGACTAACTTACCCACTTAAAAGAAATATATTATCATATATCAAGAAAAATATCTGAAATTTATTATATGAAGAGAACAAAATTTACCCGTCAACAAAAATAATAATCGTCATTGTCATCCTCATCGTCATCATGCGTCTCCAAATTAGACTCTTCAACATCATTTTCATCATCCTCTTCATTATCTTCATCAGAATCCTCATCCTCATCATTTGTCTCAAAATTAGATTCTTCATCATCTTCTTCATGAATTTCACTTGCATCCACATCTATCACTACTCCGCTAGGATCTCGTAACGTAGGAATATTATATTCCTCGGTCTGAACTGTATTGACAACTTGCTCTTGTTGATATGCTGTTTCTTCCCAATGTTCTTCAATTTTTTTCCGTGCTTTCGTTTTAAAAACAGCCCACCAATCAATTTTGTCACGTTTGAAACTAGGATATGAAGCATAAAATACTTGAATCGCTTGTTGTGCCAACACAAATGGTTCATATCTTTTATACAATTTTTTATGATTTATTTCAACCAAATTAAACTGTGGATGCACTTTCATCCCTTTCACAGGGTCAAACCAGCGACACATAAATAAAACAACCCGTAATGCTGGACCAGGGTACTCTACCTCAACGATTTCATCCAACAAACCATAAAAATCATTTTGACCTCCACCATCATTGGATGACTGAACGCAAACTCCACTATTCATTGTCGTTTTGCCCACTCCATATTCTTCAGTATGAAATTTATACCCGTTTATAAAATAGGATGGCCAAGTTCGTACCATTGCTTTTGGACCCCATGACAGATGGATTAACAATTCTTGCTGAAGTTGAGCTTGATTATCATGGACCTAAAGTTAAGTAAATATGTTAAAATATTTTAACATAAAATTTTAAATAATTGATAGTGAACTTACATATTTTTTGAACCATGGTGCAAATTCTTCATCGCAGTAACGATCAAACTCATGTCTCAAAAGTTGAGAATATACGTTTTGGAAAATTCTACCATCAAAGGAAATAATATTTATCACACATAATGTACGACATAAGAAATATATAAAATAAAAAATATACACTCACTCGAAAAATGGTGTCACTTCTGGACAGTTCAGTAAAATATATGTGTGGGCTGCCCTCCATTCTTGATCAGTTAAATATCTACGCTTACATGATCCACTTGGTCGACCAAGGTAGTTAAAAATTGAGAATGAATTCTCATTTGGATCAATAGAACCCTCATCATTTCTTCCCGATCTCCGCCTCTTGCACTGAACGTGAGGCTCAAAATAATATGATGCAAACGTTGTTACTTCCTCCACAATATATGCATTGACAATAGAGGCTTCAACACGTGCCTTATTTTTAACTTTCTTCTTCAAATGATATAGGAATCTAATTGTAATAAAACAAAATGTTTTAGAAATTTATATATAATGAAATTACGAAATTTATATGCCTTCATAACGAAGAAAAAAAGATGAAAACTCACCTTTCAAATGGATACATCCATCTAAATTGGACAGGACCTCCAACTTTCGCCTCATATGGCAAGTGAACCAAAAGATGTTCCATGGAATCAAAAAATGACGGGGGAAAAATCCTTTCTAAATTACACAAAATTATTGGGATCTCTCTCTCAAACATCTCCATGTGTGAATGTTTCAACACTGTCGAGCAAATATCATGAAGAAAAATACTTAGCTCCATAATGGCACCCCAAACAAAATTCGGTAAGAGTTCCTTAAAAGCAATAGGAATTAATCTTTCCATAAATATATGGCAATCATGACTTTTCAAACCAATTAACTTGCATTCCTTTAAATCGACACATCTTCCAAGATTTGAGACATAACCATCAGGAAATCTCAATGATTTCAACCATTCACAAACAAGCCGTCTCTGATCCTTATTCAATGTATAAACTGCCTTTGGTTTTGGTCCCCTACTACTTTCATCGACATCAAGAGTGGGTCGTTTACAAATGAGTCGCATATCTTTTCTTGCATTCAAGTTGTCTTTCGTTTTCCCAGTGATATCCATCACTGTATTTATCAGATTATCAAAGACATTCTTCTCGATATGCATTACATCGAGATTATGATGAACCAACAGTGTCTTCCAATACGGTAAATCCCAAAATAAACTTCGTTTCGTCCATTTATGCGAATGTCCATAGCCATATGTTGTACCATGTGGCTCTTCAATAACAGATGGAAAGTTAATGACTCTATGCCAAATTTGTTCACCGGTTAATCTCAGTGGAGGAGGTGTTCTTTCATTTCTATTCTTAGTGAATTCATCTTTATTTCTTCTGAATTTATGATTTAACGGTAAAAATTGTCTATGGCAATCAAAATAACTCGCTTTCTTCCCATGTTTCAATCTGAATGATTTTGATCTCTCCAAACAAATTGGACATCCTAAAATCCCTGCGGTACTCCATCCTGATAACATACCATACGCAGGAAAATCATTAATTGTCCAAAGAAGAGCAGCCTTCATTACAAACGTCTGATTAGTATGAACATCATATGTAGGAACACCTTCATCCCATAGTTGTTTCAACTCCGCAATCAATGGTTGCATGTAAACATCTATTAATTTCTTTGGGTTTTGCGGGCCAGGCACAACCAATGTTAAAAACATATACGGTGCCTTCATACACATACCGGGTGGAAAATCCATCAGCACAAAGACCTAATCTAATATTTCGAGTCTCTCTCGCGAACTCATGATATGTTCTATCAAAATACTTCCACGCTTCTGCATCTGAAGGATGACACATTAACCCCTCTTCTGTTTCATGATTTGCATGCCAGGTCATGTGTTTAGCTGTGGTCTCAGATGCATAAAGTCTTTGTAACCTAGGAGTTAAAGGCAAATAAAACATTTGTCTGTATGATTTACGCTGCTGAGTACGACCCGACCTCCGATAATTCTTGTATCTACTTTGATTACAGAATTTACAAAATTCTGCTTCTTTGTCATCTCCCCAAAATAGCATACAACCATCTCTGCAAACATCTATTCTCTGTACTGGAAGACCTAATTCTTTCACAAGCTTTTTCATACTATAGAAGTCATTGGGCATAATATGATCACGCGGCAATACTTCTCCAATAACTTGAACAAAATCATTAAAACAATTCTCAGACACATTATGCTCTGCCTTGACATTCAACAATCTTGCGGTTAGAGATAGTTTCGTATGGCTATCACAACCAGCCCACAAAGGTTCATCTGCAGCTCTTAAGACTTCCTGAAATTGGAGAGATGATTCATTTGACAGATTTTGATCAACATCTACTACTTCTACCTCCTCCAATGGTGATGCATAACTAGTATACCCATATTCAAATGTTGGAACAAAACTAGAACTTGCAGCGCTTGGATCAGGAAAAAAATTCGGACCCACTGCATCAATTACCATCCTCTGATACGGATTCAATTGTTCATAATAACTCCGATCCCCACTAACTGAGAATTGTCTATTTCGTCCATACTCGTCATCAGAAATGAATGGTTCACCATGGCATGTCCAATTATAGTAATTCGGGGTAAAACCAACTCTACAAAGATGTTCCCTAACTTTATCACACTCCAAAAATTTACCATTCCGACACCTTCTACACGGACACCTTAGCTTATTCCCATCCATAAAATCAACTTGAGTACAAGCAAAATGTAAAAATTGCTCCAACCCAAATATAAATTCATCAGTTAAACCCCGACGATCAGATAAGTTCTTCTTATACATCCAACTTCTTTCGTTCTGCATTTTCCCTGTCTCCAAATTTAAACTTTTTGAAATATTAATAAGAATTCAAATAAGATCTACAAACAAAACTACTAAATCATCATAAGTAATATAATCAATATTTCAAACTAAAATCATATAACAATAAACAAGAACGTTTATTGTACAAAAATGAAATGATCATAAATACAAAGATTAATTTCACAAAAATTAAATATAATAATAAATAATATTATAAACTTATTTAATAAAAAACAAAATAACTAAATTATTACAATAACATTAAATATTATAATAAAATAAAATAAATTATCAAATATTAAACATTTAACAACATTGATTATTTAACAAATCCATATAAGATTTAATATAAACTACTGAGTATTGTTAATCACAAACATCTCATAATCATTTATCACATAAAATTTACTATTAATTACATTTTAACATCATTAGAGTACAAACTAAAACAATTATCACCACCAATTAATAACTCACCGATAGAGTCTGATATCAACACCAGTAACAGCTTCCAATCCAAAAAGTCGATAACCGCAAAACCTAACACATAAAAAAGGATTTATAAATAACTAATAAGTTAGTTAAAACAATATTATAAAAAAATCTTTTAAATAACATTTCTCACAAATTTAAATAATACAATTCAAAGTACATTGCTTTTTGTACGGGACCTGTCCCATTGGGCCGGGCCGGCCCCAATGGGCCGGGCCGGTCCGAATGGGCCGGGCCGGGTCGAATGGGCCTGGCCCAGTCCAATGGACCACGATGGGAAGCCAGGGGCCATCATGGCCCATCGCGCAGCAGGGACGCAACAAGGGCTGCGCGGCACCTTCCCGCGTCGGGGCCGCGCAGCCACTGCTACCCCTTCGCGCGGTGGAGGCGCAAAAAGGGACAGCGGCCCCTTCCCGGGGAAGACGCGCAAAGGGCCCAGCGGCCCCTTCGCGCGTCTGGGCCTCGAAGGGGCTGCAGGCCCTTCGCGCAGCAGGGCCGCGCAGCCCGGCCGCGCAGCGGGGCCGCGCAGCATGGCCGCGCCCCAGGGCCGCGCAGCCCGGCCGCGCAGCAGGGCAGCGCAGCCACTGCAGCGCAGGGCAGCGCAGCCCCTGCTGCCCTGCTTCGCGGCGGAGGCGCAAAGGGGACAGCGGCCCCTTTGCGCCTCTGGGCAGCGAAGGGGCGACGGCCCCATTGGCCGTCTCGGCAGCGAAGGGGCGACGACCCCTTCACGCACCTGGGCAGCGCAGGGGAGGCAGCGCCTTCGCGCACCTCGCCCTTCATGGATTTGCCATAAAAAACTCAGATCCGGCGGCTGGCCGCCGGATCTGCCGTCTACGGCCAAGAGAGAGAATGAGAGAGAGAGATTACCTAACACTATCGTAGATCCGGCATTCCTTCCGCCATCCCTTCCCAGTACCCCTTCGCGGCTGCTCTTCACAAACGAGATGAACCCGAGAGAAAGAGAGAGAGAGAGAGAGAGAGAGAGAGAGAGAGAGAGAGAGAGAGAGAGAGAGACAGAGAGAGAGTGAGTGTGTGTGAAAAATATCTTGGATTTTGCTTCAAAATCCAAGTTGTCCCAAAATTCGTCCCTGATTCAGGGACGAAATATTTTTTCGTCCCTGATTCAGGGACGAAATATTTTTTCGTCCCTGATTTAGGGACGAATTTTTTTTTGTCCCGAAATTCGTCCCTGATGCAGGGACGAATTATTTTTTCGTCCCTGTTTCATGGACGAATTTGTTTTTCGTCCCTGATACAGGGACGAATTATTTTTTCGTCCCTGATTCAGGGACGAATTATTTTTTCGTCCCTGATTCAGGGACGAATTTTTTTTTCGTCCCTGATTCAGGGACGAATTTTTTTTTCGTCCCTGTTTCAGGGACGAATTATTATTTCGTCCCTGTTTCAGGGACGAATTTTTTTTTCGTCCCTGATTCAGGGACGAATTTTTTTTTCGTCCCTGATTCAGGGACGAATTTTTTTTTCGTCCCTGATTCAGGGACGAATTTTTTTTTCGTCCCTGTTTCAGGGACGAATTATTATTTCGTCCCTCTTTCAGGGACGAATTTTTTTTTCGTCCCTGAATCAGGGACGAATTTTTTTTTCGTCCCTGATTCAGGGACGAATTATATTTTCGTCCCTGTTTCAGGGACGAATTTATTTTTCGTCCCTGAATCAGGGACGAATTATTTTTTCGTCCCTGATTCCGAGACGAATTATTTTTTCGTCCCTGATTCAGGGACGATTTTATTTTTCGTCCCTGATTCAGGGACGAATTTTTTTTTCGTCCCTGTTTCAGGGACGAATTATTATTTCGTCCCTCTTTCAGGGACGAATTTTTTTTTCGTCCCTGATTCAGGGACGAATTATTTTTTCGTCCCTGTTTCAGGGACGAATTTATTTTTCGTCCCTGAATCAGGGACGAATTATTTTTTCGTCCCTGATTCCGGGACGAAATTTTTTTCCCTCCCTGAAGCCGGAACGAATATCTTTTTCGTCCCATCTCAACTATATTAACATGGTTTTTCAAGTCAAAATTGAAGGAAAAATATTGAAAGCAATCAAACAATATCGAGTCTAGTATTTTTGATTAACTGAAAGATATGATTTATTCTTACGCTTTCTTATTCAAAAGCATAATACCTTAACTACCAGTTCTAATAGAGCTAATCTGATCACATATCACAAAATGTACATTGTAAAGAAGGGAATGAGAGTGAATTATATGCCTTTTGCAGTGGGAAGAGTAGAGAGTTTATAGAGTGTAGATTGGAATAAATTCAGATCGTAAAGGGGCTTGAAAAAGACCCGATAAATGAAAAATAGATCTTTGTTCAAATAGATTTCTACGCATATTCTGTTTTTCAACATGGCCAAGAATTTGTCATGGGAGAGATGGTTTTTAATTTTTATTATTTTTATATGAAATATCTTCACTTTTGCTTCAAAAACAAATTTGTCCCAAAATTCGTCCCTGATTCAGGGACGAAATTTTTTTTCGTCCCTGATTCAGGGACGAATATTTTTTTCGTCCCTAATCAGGGACGAATATTTTTTTCGTCCCGAATTTAGGGACGAATTTCGTTTTCGTCCCAAATTTAGGGATGAATATCGTTTTCGTCCCTATTTTTGGGATGAATTTATTTTTCGTCGCAAATTTAGGGACGATTTTTTAA
Organism: Dillenia suffruticosa; assembly: GCA_033439265.1. Taxonomy (NCBI): domain Eukaryota; kingdom Viridiplantae; phylum Streptophyta; class Magnoliopsida; order Dilleniales; family Dilleniaceae; genus Dillenia; species Dillenia suffruticosa. The sequence goes on from JAVTVX010000004.1 coordinate 22,849,687, forward strand.
ATTCGTCGCAAAGTTTGCGACGTATTTTGAAATTCGTCACAAATTTAGCGACGAAATATTTTTTCGTCCCAAATTTGCCACGAATTTTGCTTCAAATAAATTTCGTCACAAATTTGCGACGAATTTTGTAACGAAAAAGTTTTTAGTTGCTAAATTTGCGACGAAAATATTTTTGTTGCTAAAATTATGGCTAATTTGCGACGATAATATTTTTTGTTGCTAAATTTGTTGCAGATTTGCGACGAATATGTTTCGTCGCTAAAGTTCGTCGCTAAATTCCGCTTTTTTTGTAGTGACCGTCGATATCTGAAAATCTAATTTATTCGGTTTAAACAAATATCGTATCCAGAAATCTGACTAATCCAATTCGAATAATTGTGAAACTCAATTTAAAGACCGACTATTAAGATACCTATTTTTATATTCCAAAAATTTGAATTCAAGATTTTAGTTAAAAGAATTTAATGAATTATCACTGGACTTAGAGACGTAGGTGAAATTTGAAAATATTTAATGAAGTTTAGTAACAACTTGTTGAAGTTGCTTAGGATAAAAAACAAAAGGTGAAAGTTGAAAGTTGATTTATTTACACATAGTATCTTTGCAAGAATTAATTGGATTTTTAAATCCTCACTTGAATGATTAATAAATATGAGAAATACTGATTCTCCCCCACTTTCATCTTCTCAAAACTACAATAGCACTGAACACTTTGTCAATGAATTATAATTTAATTGATACTATCCTTTTTCTCTTTATAAAGATCTCGAAATCGAATCTCCCTATATATATATATATAGGGAAAAAAAAAGGACCAAGCACTTTTCTATATAAAGTATATGATTTCAGAACTTGAACGTCAAACAAGAACAACGTCTTGGCCACATCTCTTTATGAATTACACCTACACTGAACAACAAAAGAATAAAAAATGGAAAAAAGTTATATGCAGAATAGCATTTTTCTACTTTTACAAATTAGCTAGTAAGCCAATTGATTGATTTGTTTATTTACTTTTAAACCCCCCCGGGGGGGGGGGGCGGGCTAGTCAAGAAAGTGCAGCTGAAACTTGAAAGGGGTGAAGCAATTTCAAATTCAAAAACACATAAATAGCTTCAAGAAGTTATGACTCCATGAATTTTCTTGAAGGTTACACACTATTTATAATTACTAAAGAGATTACAGAACAAAGTCAGAATACTTGGCACCTACGATCTGAGGTATTAACAGGATTGCCGAAGGATTCATGTCCTACGGTTGCCTTTTCCATTGATCAAAGTTCTCTCGATGTATCTAGGCTAAGCAGGGCTGTCAAATTTCATTCTTTAATACCGCAGGAGCAGCTGACTCCGCAGCTTGCTGGCCTTCTGGGTCTTTCTCTCCTATAGTTACAGGCGGTGTGAAGCCTTCAGGGGAATGGTGGAGGTGGAGGTGGACGAGCCGGTTGTAGCTGCACAAATGTATTCGTTATTCAGTCATTTGACAAGTATTGAGATCTATCTGCTTTGGCTCCTTCTCTGATAGGAACAGTAAGGTTACCCTGCACCTTAAGGATACAAGAATGTGGTCTACTCGCTTTACTTCTTTGAAGTCAATTGTGTCTTTTCCAGCTTTTGGTTCGAGGGCTGGATTCTCACTCTCTGCATCAGCTGCAACTGTAATAAAGTTAGAATGCAACGAGAATCTTTTATGTTTAAACAATTGTAGTCATATACATGAAAAATATGTTTTTTTCTTCTATTTTTTTCCCTTATAAGAGAACAATTCATTGTTAGAGTTGTCATGATTCAATCCCATCTTTCCTTGTCTAAAACAATTGTGAATGACAAATATGTTTTCTCTTCAAGGGCCAAATGAGTTCATGAAACAGTCTTTAGAAAATCCAAAAAGGGTCACCAACTTATAAGAGAATTATTCATTGTTAAAATTACAATGATTCGATCCCATATCTTTCCTTGTCTATCTTTTGGGGAAGGGCCACTACTATGGCCATGAAACAAGAGTTGTACCGTACATTCTCAGCACAGTAAGCAATTCAAAGGCAATGGCATCTATTGTACATTTACAATGACAAAAATCAAGAACATAACAAGAAAAACACAAATGATTTGCAATTTCTCAGTGGTTCATAAAAGCCCCAGCAGATGTTGTGACTTGTACGTCCAAATATGACATTGTGGGACCGGCGACAGTCACGACAGACGTTTTCCACAAGAAGAGGAAATATGAAAAGAAAATGAATAAAACAATAAGGCCATGACTACTGTCATATATGATTACTGTGCAACAAGCAAAGAAATTTGACAAACCAATTAAGACACATCACAAAACCAGCTCTTTTAGTTAAATCTAGTTCTTCCCTCATCAAATATACTTTAGTTTAAAGTAAAATTCAGGCTGCAAACAGGTTTCATAAAAAAGTTTGAAAATCTTTAAAAGGTTTTGGAGATGCAAGTTCGCAACTGCTTATGCCCATCATGAACATTTGTAGACAGATATAATAATTAGCCTATTCTTAATTATTTGGTCCATTATAAAAGAGTTACAAAGTGAAGTAGCACTTTAGATACCATATCCAATAAGAGGAGAATTCAAGAAAGGATGTTTGTAAAGGCATAGACATGTGCAACATATTATACTACACACACACCTGCACATTTTTAGTATTACCAAGGCTAAACTTAGGCAAACTAGCAATTAGTTCATAAGAATAGCAAGTGGCTATCATAAACTGGCAATTTATCCTGCATTAGATAAATAGCAAACTAGCAACTTTGGCAATAATCTCAACTCATATATTTTTCCACATGATCGTATTACCAAGGCTAAACTTTCATAGGCAAGTCAAACTAAATTGTCTACCTTATAAGGAGCTTATATGTGTCTATATACTCCTAACAAGTTTCTATAACCCTTTTCATAGATTTATTTGGTTGACAAACTTAGACCGGTAAGAATGACATCAAATGGCTACCAAACTAAATATGCAAAGAGCAATAGCCTCAACATTAAGGTTCTATGTACACTCAAGTGTATCCTATTAGATTCAAATCAATAAGAACAGTAAAACTTCAAGAAAGTCAAATGAAGTGATACCACTGTAAACATAACCTATGCGACCACAACTACTACGAGTAAATTCTTATAATTTTCCTCAGTCAATTTGTTACAAGGTCTAGAGATGGCAAGAACAACTCAAAAGAAGATAAGCCAAATACCAAGACAACAATTAACGTAATCCTATGTTAAAGTGTTTCGCCGTAACAAAATCTCTCAAGAAAACATCTTACTCCGAATAGAGTCACTTTATATGTTGTCACACTATATATGACCTACTAGCAAATACAGATTCAAGTTCTTAGGACCTTTGAGCTATATGGTAAATAAATTTGGGTGACTGTCAGATTATTGACCTAGTTGCAAGATTTTCCGCATCCTATTTCTTTTTAGCAATCTAAGATCATTCTATGTAACTTTATATGTTGTAATATATATACAACCCTTCTACTAGCAAATACAACTTCAAGTCTTTATGATCTTTGAGCTATTTGGTTAAAACATTTGGGGTTCCTTTCAGATTATTGGTCAAGTGGCGAAGCAAAAAAAAAAAAAAAAAAAAAAAAAAAAATTATCCATATCTTCATCCTTCCTAGCAAGCTTGAGATCAGTCCATGTTTACTGGGTTAACTTACCAAGAATAATCATAATATATCAAAGAAAAAACCTACTGTATGAAACACATCATAAACAAAGAAATAGGAATGATACCTGCCAACATCCACGAGCTTTGTGAAAGTAATTTTGTTTTTTTTTTATAAAAAATTTAAAATAATACCGTTAAATGTTGAGTTTTGAAAACTCAATATAATACTGTTTATTGAACAGTGTCACTGTCTACACCGATTTCATGTCGAGTCTTCAAGACTCAACATACACTGTATATGTCGAGTCTTATATCGAGTTTTGAAAACTCAAAACTCGACATGATATTGTTTAATGAACAGTGTCACTGTACATGTTAAGTTTTCAAAACTCAACATGTGAGCGTTATATTTAAAATTATTTTTATAAATATATTGTTTAAAAACTTTTTTTGTTTTTTAGGTTGATTCGGAACAAAACTCAACATCCACCGAAACGAGAGCTACAAATATTCTCCCTTCAGCTGCTCACACAACAAAGGACGAAATCTTCACCCGCAAACCCACCACAATGTCTCTTCAATTCGTACACCTCCAAATGTCATCCGCATAACAATGCGCTAGCTAATCTCGTATGCATTTTGAGGTCTTTATATCATTTTAGTTCATGTAGCCCCCAATTTCTCTTAGGTCTCGAAATAGTGTTGCAAGATTGAAAAGCAAAGATTTACAACTCTATAACACATCCCAAATTAGAGAGATGAAATCCCCATCAACTCATTGCACGACATTCAAAAAAATATATACAGTGAACCAAGCAACAACCTAGCTGAGATTTCTGTTGAGATCGAGGTTACAGGATTTAGAGGTTGAGCCTGTTACCATGTTCCATACATCAAGTTGAATAGCCGTTGAGATCGGCACCAACACAAAAACCATAAACGTAGAAGAAAGCCCCTGCTGTAATCTCAAGAAAAGGTTAAAAACCTAAATCGAATTGATTAACGATGGCAAATCAAACGACCCAAATTTTAAGAAAACCAGCTGACAAAAGATCAAACAGATAGAGGGCATATCGAAGAAAGAGATTCGGAAGAGAAAAGCTAAAGGGCTAATGACAAATCAGAAGCCCTAATCTTCGAACAACAGGATCGATTTTCGCCTTATTCTGGGAAAATGGGTGAAAACCTGATTAGCACCATCGCAAGAAAGAGATTCATTGACGAAATCTGAAACAATGAACTAGACGAATATATAGATCCGAAAGGAAAACCTAAAGAGATCTTGACGAATCTCTATTTCCCTTTCTCAAACAAGTTTAACGTGATGATTATGGTGATGATAATGATGATGATCATTCTTCTTCTTCTCCAAAATTGAGATTCGTAAACCTGAAAAAATGATATCAGTTGAATTATAATTAATTTATTATTATTCTAATTATTATTATTTTACAAATACAGATTCTATTAATATGATTTAAAGTTAATCTTGTTTTATTATTTTGATTAGATTGTGATGTTGTGCGAACACTTTCAAATCGACTAAATTTGAATCGATTTAGATTAAATTTTTTGAAAATAAAATTTTTTCGATATCTATTTCTTTTACATATAAGATTTAAATGCAAAATATTCTTTCAATCATTGAATCAACTAGACGTTGATCGATTACGATGCCGTATTGCATCAAACAAGATCAACCTATGTTGACCAGTTCAAACGTGCATATAAAATGTATGCTAACTTGATTTCCTCCGCCATGAACAATGGAAATTAAATAAATCCACTAGACAACAACTCCAGCCTAAATTTCGACGCAGCAACCTTGTAATTTTCGTATTTATAAGTCATGCCATTAAAAACAAATGGCGAAGAGATCAACATAAAATGGGGATGGAGGGGTTGATTATGAAGTTTTAAATACCTAAAAAGGACATTACAAAGGGGCATGCGAAGCATATTTGAGTTTATAAGTATCCAACAGTGTGATAGGCCATTTCTGGAGGTGACTGATCGACGAGAGAAGAAATGGTTTGCATTTTCTTTTCATAAATATTTGTAGGGCAACATCTCTAACATGGGAATGCAAATCATAGCATGCTTTTTCGGCTGGTTAGCTCTTACCATGCTGGTTCAAGGTCAAAATGATCAATCAGGTTCTTCTCTCTCTCTCTCTCTCTCTCTCTCTCTCTCTCTCTCTCTCTCATAACGTATTTTCATTAATTGTTTCAAATAATTCATTGACTTTCATTTGCTTTCGATTTATGATTGTTTTGACATTTTAAATGTGATAAAGGAAAGTTGAAGAGTCTTTTGTGTGAATATCAGTGCTTTTTTGGGGCTTTATTTTGAAGTTTTTACTTTGTTTTTCTATATATATATTTTATAAATTACTAATATCTAGTAATATTTTGAATCAGATTAAATTTGATTCGAATCAAATTGGATTTTTAAAAAATAAAACTCTTTTAACATCTGATTCTCCATACATAAAATTCAAAATCAAAACTTGAGTATCGGTGTTCAATCCTAGTCGTGATCTTATATATGTATTTTTATCGATCAATCACTATGTTTAATGGCGAAATGAGTAGATTACGAGTCATCGCAAGCCTCTTGGAGGAAATCATGACATTAACTTACAATCAATCTGAGTAAAAGCTAATGAAAGCTAATTTGTATGTGTTAGAGCAGTTTGAGGAGAGATATCGGCCTTCCCATTAAGCTTGTGCAATCGAATTGCCTCATTCCGCGCCAATGGCATGACTTGACTTCAAATTGAGCGATTTCTCTTTTTATATATATATATCTTGTATAATTGCAAAGAAAAATATTATTAATTGTTTATATTTTAATAATACTCAGTTATCCGATAATAAATTTCATAACATGAAATTTTTAAACTAGTCTATTGTATGCTCAAATCGTGAATTGAACTTGTGATTTGGATTAAGAAATCTAACACCACATTCAACTAAACCAATTGACCGTCGGTTAATTATATAAAATATACAAAAAATTAAATATTTGGTAACCCTATCATATAATTTGGTTACTATGTGTTAGAAAATGGGTACCGTTGACCCTACCCCGTTCATTTGAATTCAAAATAAGATTGAGAAAGCAATTTTCTAGAAAAAGCTAACTCTCAACTTCTCTCGATTTGAATGTAAAAGCAGAAAGTAGATTAGAAAACATAAGGAATGCAAATTATGTGAAGTGGTTTACAATTAGAAAACTAGAAGCATTTGTGTAGAAAAGGATAGAGGAATTTGGTTCTCTCTCTCCTAGCAATTTAAGAAGAATGAATTTTAATTGTTTCAGGATTCATAAGTATTGATTGTGGGATAGCTGAAGGTTCTGACTATGATGATAAGACGACTAGCCTACGCTATACTTCAGATGCACAATACATCAAAACAGGGGTAAATGGGAATATATCTCCCAAGTTCAGCACCAGCGGACTTTCACAGCAGCTCTCAACCGTTAGGAGCTTCCCTGAGGGAGTCAGAAATTGTTACACACTCTTCCCAATCAACAATGGCGATAAGTATTTGATTAGAGCCTCTTTCATGTATGGAAATTATGACAGCAAAAATCAAACACCCGAATTTTCAGTACATATTGATGCCAATGAATGGGGTATTGTGAGGTTCCCAAGCGCATCTAAGGTGATAGTGGGGGAGTTAATATATGCAGCATCTGCACACTATGTAGATGTTTGTCTTGTGAACACTGGTTTGGGAACACCTTTTATATCAACATTAGAGCTAAGGCCTTTGAATGGCTCTATTTATCAGATTCAGTCCGGATCACTGGATCTCTTTGCCCGGGCAGACACTGGTTCAACATCAAATCAGACTATCAGGTGAAGTGATACCTCTTGACTCAGTTTCTGATAGGTATTATCTCTTCATGAAAATACTGAACTCCTTAGTAGTTAGATGTATTATTCAATAGGATGCTGCAGCTGGACATAAAAATTTTCTAAGAAAAATGCTTTTCAGGTACAAGGATGATGCTTACGATCGTGTTTGGCATCCATATAATGCACCTTCTTGTAAGGGGATCAATTCATCATTTTCAAGTGATCTTTTGAGCAGCAGCGAGTACAAACTTCCTCCTTCGGCTTTGAAGACTGCTTTACAACCTAGAAATGAGAGCAAACCCTTGAAGCTTTCTTGGGAAATAGAAGATTCTACTGAAAAGTTTTATGTGTACTTGCACTTTGCTGAGGTCCAGATTCTCCAAGAAGGTGAAGTGAGAGAACTTGTTGTAACATTGAATGATGATTCCCCATTTGGTGCAGCTTTTCGGCCCAAGTACATGATACCAAATACAGTACAGAGCAGCTATTCTTTTAGCGGAAATAATTTAATTTTTACCATCAGCAAAACCGAAAATTCTACACTTCCTCCGATTCTTAATGCGTTGGAGATATATACAGTATTACAGTTCCAACAATTACCTACCAACCAGGGTGATGGTATGTGCCTTTTCGTCTACATGTTTTTGTTCCGTTCCTTCAAACTATCTGTCAAGCATAAAAAGGTTTTATCTTTTTATTGTACCAAATCTATCCTTGCTTACTATTTCCAACCTTTGAAATTGTTTAGTTGCTTCTGTGAAGAAGATCAAGCTTGTTTATTCAATAGACCGAAACTGGCAAGGAGATCCTTGTGTCCCCAAGAATTACACATGGAATGGCCTGAATTGTACTGCTAGTGGTTATGATTCTCCTAGCATAATCTCCTTGTGAGTTTGATCTCTCAAAGTGGTTTTGATTGTGTGATGCTTAATCCAAAAAAATAGCTCATAATATGTTTCCCAATATATGTCAATCTTCTAATTCTGCAAGCAGGAACCTCTCCTCGAGCAGATTAACTGGGAAGATAGACTCCTCATTCTTAAACCTCAAATTTTTGGAGTCATTGTAAGTGGGTGTTTGGTTCTTCCCTCTTAGTTATCTTTAGTACACTGTGATGTGTCATAGGATTGGCCCTTGGTGATTTCTTTTATTGCAGGGATTTGTCAAACAATAGCTTATATGGATCAGTGCCTGATTTTTCTCAACTTTCATCCTTGCGGGTCCTGTAAGTCCTTTGGGTATTCTTTTTCAGAATCCAAAGTCAGTAAGCTGTCTTTTAGCAGGAGAGATAAAATATGCTGTTGCCATGCAGGAATTTGTCACGGAACAAGCTCACAGGTTCACTTCCAGTGGCTCTCCTCGCAAGAGTTGCCAACAGTTCCTTGTTATTGAGGTCTGGTTGCTAATGCTGCGAGCATAAATTCCTAAAACTCATGAATTTTTTCTTAATATACTGTGAAATCTGTGGTACTAGGTCGCTAATGCTGCGAGCATAAATTCTTAAAACTCCAGACTTTTTTCTTAAGATACTGTGAAATCTGTGGTACTAATCCAAAACTTTTTCAACTAGATAGATGGTTAAAGTTCCCTATTCCTTTTCATCTTCCTTGCATTCATCGAATAACCACGTATATATTTGATGAGTTGACCAGTGTAGAGGGCAACCCAGATCTTTGTCTGACCCTGTCATGCAAAAAGGAGAACAAAGTCATTATTCCAGTGATTGCATCAGTTGGCTTATTTCTAGTTGTTGCAATTGCATCCTTGACCATCTTTTGGATGGTAAAAAGATCACGTGGTATGTGCTACTGTTTGCTCTTTGGAAGATTTAAATTCATCCTTCTGGGTTCAGTCTAAAATTTTGTGGTCAAACCTAAATGAAGAGGATGTGCTGGTGGAATCAAAGGATTGGATATTTACATATGCTGAGGTTGTAAACATGACCAATAACTTTGAGAAGGCAATTGGAAAAGGAGGATTTGGTACAGTTTACATTGGCCACTTGATGGATGGTACTCAAGTTGCTGTCAAGATGCTGTCGCCATCCTCAGTTCAGGGGTCCAAGGAGTTTAGGACCGAGGCAAGCTTTCTGCAAATCAGTGATTAAGTATTCATAGTTTCATTGTCCCAAAATTTGACCAGGTCTGCTGTCCATTTAACATGCAGGCTCAACTTTTGACACGAATTCACCATCGCAACTTAGCTTCCCTGATCGGATATTGTGACGAAGGTTCAAATATGGGGCTCATTTATGAGTATATGGCCAATGGAAACTTACAAGATCAAATCTCAGGTATTAAACATATAATGTGTTTATATACCGCTTACAATCAGCAAAAACTTTGTTAAACAACGGGTGGAATTTGATCAAGCCCTTCTCATGTATTCTAGACCTTTACTTTTAAGGTATCTTTGCTACTACCTGTAATGCAAAATCTATGACAAAATCATGATTTAGTATCTCAGTTATGAGCCTAAAATATTAGCCTATCTCTGGACAGAGAGGTGTGGACCCCCTCACACGTAGGCCAATGACAAATTATAAAATGGCGACAAACATTTGTAATATTATTTGAAATACCTCCTCTTCTGATACCATCTTAAATTTTGTGAAACAACATTCCCCTTCATTCGCATAAGCTTATGGAGAGAGGTGTTTATTGTTTTATATCTTAACAATTTAAATAAATTTTACTGTTTGCTTCTTTTATGTCTGCAATAGTGCAGTAAGATGAATTCATTAGTATGGGTTTAGGCTTGACTTTAAGTGAGCTTCACCTTACTATCTTGTTGTGCAGAAAGAAATACAACAGTCTTGAGTTGGGAACAAAGACTCCAAATAGCAATAGACGCTGCACAAGGTTAGCATTCTGCGAGCAGAGATGCACGGCTTTTATGATAAGACTACGTCTAACACTATACTGCAATTGTAGGATTGGATTACCTGCATAATGGTTGCAAGCCTCCCATCATCCACAGAGACGTCAAGTCTTCTAACATCTTATTGGATGAAAAATTTCAAGCAAAAGTGGCTGATTTTGGATTGTGCAGGTTGTTGCCCTTGGATGCAACCCATGCCTCCACTGCAATTGTTGGCACACCTGGATACCTTGATCCCGAGTAAGCAACCTATGCAACAATTTGAATTTTCCCAGTGCCTTTCAGGCTGTAAAACTTGCAACGCTTTAAGGATCAAATAATTTGCACTTGTTTTTCAGGTATTATATGAACAGTAGGCTGAGTGAGAAAAGTGATGTGTATAGTTTTGGCATTGTGCTGTTAGAGCTAATTACAGGCCAGCCTGCCATTTCGAAAGACTTGAACAAAACTCACCTTGTTCAGTGGGTTAGTTCCATGCTTGCAAAAGGTGAAATAAGGGATATTGTAGATCCAAGATTGTGTGGGGATTTTGACACCAACTCAGTCTGGAAAACTTTGGAGACTGCAATGGCATGCGTACCTTCTAGCTCTATTCAAAGGCCAACTTTGAGCCAAGTACTCACGGAACTGAAGGGATGTTTGGAAATAGAGGTAGCTCGTGAAGGGTGGAAGACAGATGAAGACCATGACATTGAGTTACCAAGAAGTATTTCAACGGAAATGGTCCCAATAGGGCCGGAAGTGACAATGGGTCCACGGGCAAGGTAATACATTTGATTCGACAATCAAACGGTGTACTGATGTTATGCAGTTAGCTTGATAGTCGTTTTACTATAATAATAACTCTTTAGATCATTACGAATATAAGTGATCTATATATATAAAAAAGAATAATAACTTTCTGGGTAAAAGGAGAGAATTGGGCCGGTTTGGGCCATGTTTGATTCGGCCCATATGTGGCCCGACATGAATGTCCCTCCCGTATATTATCAAGCCCTTAAAGGGTAATTTACTCAACGAAAGACCATGAATACATAGAAGAAGCAGCTCGGAATCCTCCCTGCAAAGCACTAGTAGTGTTTTCGATACCATACCTGGTTACTTGGCTAAACCGATTAAGATCTATATTGATCAAGAAATGAAAAAAAAAATTACAATATAGTACATAAAAAAATTATAAAAATTGAATACTATATTAGATTCAATCAAATCGGATTTTAATTTTTTTTTAATTTAGTATTTAAGTTCAATGTTTTTAAATTTTAAAAATTAAAAAAATAAGTAAATGTCTTTATATCTCATTTTCTTAATTGATGTAAGTATTTGAATACGGCCCGTTTCATGTACAGAGATTATGGCAATAAGAATTAAACACCCGAATTCTGAATTCTCAATACTAAATCTGAATTTTAATTAGAAAATATAATATTTTTCTCAATAGACCAACTGTCTGTTCGTGTTTCTAGCAGGTGTTATCCCTTCAGGAAAGTACCAACTCCCTAGTATTTGATGTATCATTCAATAGGATGCTGCTCCGCCAACAGGTAGATTCTGTGCTCTTGTTAGAATAAAAAATAAAACCAGTCCATAGGAGTGAGTATACAGATCATACAGAATAGAACAGAAAGAATATTTATATTATTCTGACAATATGTTAGGAAATAAAACAATTTTTTTTCTAAAACTAGAGAATAAATTATTATTATTATTATTATTATTATTATTATTATTATTATTATTATTATTATTATAGATCACGACTAATATTCGAATAAATTTTCGATAACGAGGACAAATGGAGCCAATATTGGTATCAAAACTGATAAGGGTGCTGGCTGAGCCCAAAATAGGTACCAAAGGCCAAGCCATACTGCTCAACTCAGAATTTTGGGTGAATCTCATAATCAATGCAAATGGAAAGAAGTTAATGAAATATGGTTCTATGATTCTAGCAGATCAAAACACCTCCCTCCCTCCCTCCCTCTCTCCCTCTCTCTCTCTCTCTCTCTCTCTCGTGGTGGGATGTTTGCAAATTTTGCCAATTCGGTTTGATATGGAAAGACGAGTCATCAATTTGGGATCGACCACTAATTCAATAGCTTGAAAAGATATAGGCATTGGGTGATGTTTTCTCTGTTATATTGGTTACTAGTAAGTCAGCCTAAGAGATAGTTGTCGTGCTGATTAAGACGACAACCATGTCTATATCACCGATTACAAAGTCAAATCTTCTACGTGTAAAAGCCTAACAGAAACCATGATTTCCCCTACACACACGCAAACACTACAGTTTTGGTCGTGATGGTGACTCCTCCCCCCTTCTTCTTTCCCCTTTTGAAATCAATCAATCAATCACTCAATCTCTCTCTCTCTCTCTCTCTCTCTCTCTCTCTAGCCATCATATCAAGTTGAGGAAAATGAGCAAAATTGCCAAGAAGCTAAAGCCAAGCCTCAGATCCTGGGTCTCTTTCACAACTGACCTTTCTATTTTTAGTAAACAATCCCCCAACCACATACAAAGAATCCCCCCTTCATTGATCCAATCAAAAGCTACTTTTCCCCATCCTTTGTGACAAAACAAAACAAAACAAATTTTACCTATATTTTTCTTCTCATATAAATAAAATAAATAAATATTGAAAAATACAATTCTTTTTATCACATTCTAAAAGGGTATATTTAGATCGATCAAATCTAATTTTTATATAATATTTATATTAATGAAAGCATGCTAATTAATTCTAATTCTAATGAAATGGAGACAAAAATAACATGATAGATAATATAGTATTTCATAAGATTCCATTAGATTGGACAATAGAAAAGTTAGAAATGGTTGTTTTAGCAATAGGAACAAACCCCAGAAAGCCAAAAAGGAAGAATAATAACATGTGCTTAGCAATAAGAAAGGTGGGGTTTTCAAGAGCACGCTTTGGAATGAATCAAGGAGACAGGACCACAGACTGCAGCTCAAAATTCCCATGGGAATGTCCCTTACATGGGTTAGCTAAACAAATTACATTAAAAAAACACACACATTCTACAAAGATTACTAAAAAAAGTGAGTTCAAAAGGTACAGAAAATATCATCATTAAACAACTATTAATTAATACACACCAACAAAGTGACAATCACTTTCTAGCCCTTGGACTTAATCATAGGGGTTATAATTGCTTAAGCCTTTTGGCATGAAAAAGTTCAGCACAAAAGAAGCTAATTTTTCCCATCCGAGCTTTTGCTACTTCAATTGAAAGCAAAATTTCCAATGGGATGCAACTAAATCATCAAGATAGTGGAAGCAGCAAAAAGGATAACTAAGTGAAACTTGGAATTCCTAAAAATTAAATATGATCATACACTTTTTGAGGAGCTTTTCATGGATCAGGAATCATGATGATTGACATTTGGTGATGAAATGATGATTATATGATCACATGCCTAGGATTAGGGGTGAGTTTGATCAAAAAAGTGCTTTTTTTAAGGGGGTTATGATGAAATTTTTTAACTCTTATGGGGGTGGTGAGGTGGGTTTGGATTTTGGAGAAAGAAATTTGTTTGCGTGGGAAGAGAGTGATTGAAACCGGGCAAAGTGCAATTCATGATAGGGTGTTCGAGCTTGTGACCTAGGGCTTCCAAGGCTTTGACTTGTGAACTGAGATATTTGAGATAATTTGCAGCCTCATCAAGCATTGATGCAGTGTCCATCTTGCTTCCACCGGGAACCAGTCTTTGCAAAATCCTAATTCTCTCACTTATTCTTTCTCTCCTTTGTCTTGCGGCCACTGTTTGAGGATCTGTTGATATCCTCACATTCTTCCTCTTTGGCTTCTCCACCACCTCAACCCCAAAATTCACTGGACGGAATGCTGCAGCGCGGTAGATCATCTCCTTCATCTGTGCTATTGCCTCGGAATCTGGCTCATCCATGGAGGAAGATGCCGAAGATGACGTCGGTTGTTGGAAATTGATGTTTGATGAACTGGGACGCTTAGAATCGGATCTGGGTCTCTTTTGTTTTGGAAATGGGTGTTCAGAAACAAGGTGGAAACCATTTGTAGCCGAAAAATAATTATGATCTTGAAGAAGGGATTGAAATTGAGAACTACTATTATTAGTAGTATCACTTGTTGCTCTCTTTGTAGCAACACTAGCATGCTTGTTTCTTGCATGAGTTGCGCCATTGTATTGTCCTGAAGAGCTTTGTGAGAGGAATTTATCATTATTGTTCTCTCCACCGCAAGGAATTTTTTCTTTGTTTCTTGGTTTTGGATCGGTGCTGTTGTTTTCGGACTCAGCTGAGGAAACAGCACCACCACCACCACTTGAACCGAAATTCCAAACATTCTTGCAATCCGAGAATATCATTGAAATCCCATCCTCCTGGGCTGAAGTTTCTGTGTTGCTATTAGTAGCTGAGAGCAAGCAATCAAGTGACTCAAGAGAGCGCGAATTAGAAACCTGCAAGTGCTGCTGCTTAGTCACCACACCGAAACCACTATAAAGGTTATTCGAATCAAGTGCTTGTGGAGGACTCAAATGTTGGTGAACCATTTTAGTAACTCTCTCCGAAGAAATGGAATCACAAATCTGTTTACTTGGATCTAAAGTTGCGATAATATGATCGGTCTTGCCACCGATGAAATTAGAAGGAGAAGCCGAGAAATTGGAGTTGGTGATTGGGAACGTCTCGCCAATATCATGTTGAAAATTGCCCCACATGGATGATGACGATGATGTATTATTGATTACTAATGGAGTGCCATACCAACCCAAACTATCCATTCAATGTTTGCTTCTCTTGGAACCTGTTACACATCCAAAAGTGTGTCTGCTTCATCAATACGAAAACTAAAAAAATCCCAGAAAATCTATGACACACACATACACTCAAAGAACTATAACATGGATTGAGAAAAAAGGGAAAAAAAAAAAGCATAAAACTAGCGAAAAGTGAGATATACCCTTAATATAGATCTAACCACCCACTGATGATGAGTCGTTTTTAAAGCCAAAAAAAAAAAAAAACTGAAAAAGCAAGAAAATAAGATCAAAGCTCTTTGTACAATTTGGTACCGCAAACTAGCTAACAAGTAACAACCTTTCTTTTGATTCTGTATTCGTGAAAACTGTGATGAGGAAAACCAGAGAGAGAGAGAGAGAGAGAGGGTGTCGCGCTAACGTCAGGATTTAGGACACACACCCAAAGTCTCTTTGTCCTCCACTGCAAATGTAAGACAACTTTAAAACATCTTCAACAACTGAAATGCAATTAATTTGGACACACAGCCCCACCAATAAAAATTAATGAAAAAAGAAAAGCTCAAAATGAAGAATTAGTTGGATTTCTCTAGCGTAACCAAGATTCACGTCTATATTTATCTGTAGAAGTGTTTATGTAAACGTTGTAATAAAGAGAACAAGAACTTTGCTTTACCTTGTGTTATTAGGTATGACCAATCTCTTGTGATCTCTATTTTACAGTTGAGAGATAGAGAGAGACAGAGATGGTGTATATATAGAGAGAACGAAAAGGGGAGTTGTCCAAAGTCACTGCATAGCTTAGTTGTTGCATTTAAACATGTAAAAAATATGACGGGGAGAGAGAGAGAGAGAGAGAGAGAGAGTGAGAGAGAGAAAGATTTGAATAGGAAACCGATTTCAACAGTTGAAAGGAGACGTAATGGGTCTGAAAATAAAAGATAAGGCTTTTTGGGTCAGATTGGTGGAGGTATATGTGTATTAGTCTATATTTTTGCAGGTGGGGAGCATAAGAATTTCAAAGAGACGATTTTATAATCATATCAAATTGATATTTTTAAATATAAAAATATCATATAATATGATAATTTTTGGTTGGTAGAATTTATTAATATAAATTTAATTATTTTTTTAATTAAGTGGGGGTGAAAAGGGTTCTGACCTCCTTTTCCTAGTTGCTCAAGCTTCATGCGCCCTGTGAAAAAGCTCTGGTAATACTGAAGTTTTATTCTAGTGGGAGCATCAGCTTTCAACAGTCCCATCCCTGTTCCTTAAAATGAGTTCCACCAATCATAGTTTTAATCATAGCTATTTCTTTTTCACCTTTTACCCTCCTTTTAACTTTCTACTGCACTTTGTACTTTTGGTTGATAATGATGACCCCTGATGACCTTCTATTTTTGGGAACCCTAATTGGGTGATCCTTCCTAAAGGGTTATTCCTTTAAATCTCTCTGTTCAGAGATTAAATTGGTTTGAAGGAAAATACATTTTCATTTTTCCTTGTTGAAGTAGCTTTAAAGGAGTATAAGCTTAGCCAAGAAAAATAAATAATAATGGAAGAAATAGATCAAATTTTATATGTCACTTGATTTTGGCATTTGAAATTAATTAATTATAGATATGTTTTGATTAGAATTCGATTAATGGATTGTTATATAAAATTTAATCAATAATTCACTCGATCTAATTAGTATAATTTCGATTCTTGTTGTGGACGTGACACCGATCTTATTGGTACTGTTTGCATATATAAAACAATATGACAAACCCTAATTAAATACCATCACATGCACCAAATCTAAATGACCATTATAATATTAAGAAATGATATATATATATATATTTGTCTAGACTAACCCGTGTTAGAATTAATCAACTAATTCGATTCGAATACTGTGAGACTCAATTTAAAAATTGATTCTCCCGATATCTATATTTTTATTTTCAAAATAACTCGAGATTTTGATTAAGAAAATTCAATGATACGTCGCTTTAACTAGTTTTGGTGGTTTATAATAGTATTTCTGATTCAAACCTCGTGGCCAACTTTACCATCCGAAATTTCGATGAAGATGGATGAGGCAACATATGAGTAGGCCACACCAAAATTAATTTGGTATGTCTCTGATTCGTATAACCATTCCCCATGCAAATGAATCAATGTTTAATGGTCTATAGCCCATGAGTGGTGATTTATTTATCATTTGCAAGATCGGCCATGGCCAAATGGGAACATGCATAAGATAACAAAGTTTTTTAGAGAGAACTCATAATAATTTGCAAGGATATTGTAGAAAAGTTGCCTAATGGTGAAGTAGTTAATGAATTGATAACACTTTTCCCTGGAGATGTAAATGAATTTTAAAAAAAGAAAAGAAAAGAAAATACAATTTCTTGTGATATCGTATAACCTTTCATTAAACAATTTGTCCCCATTGCAAATTTTTTAAGAATTTGTTTTTGATGAATAATTAAAATAACACAATTATTTTAAAAGATAAAATTCAGGTAATGTCCGTGAAAATCTTACTTAACAATATCTTTTTTTTTTGTTTTCACTACTGGTATCCGGATTTTGATCGATTAATCCGGTTCGAACACCGTGAGACCCATTTTAAAGGTTGGTTCTCTTAAATTATTTTTTATCATTTTCATGACTCGAACTTGAGACGTTTGGTTAAAATCTTACTTACTTTTTGCTTAAAAGAAAAAAAGGAAACAAATAAAAAAAATGAAAAATGAAAATCTCTCGCTTCTCCGAGATATAAGATTAGAAAGAACATATTTGTTTTGACAACAAAAGAATTCATGTTTGGAAAAAAAAAATGCATTTGAAAATTCACCCTCTCATGATATTTATATCGTGATTTGATGACTCTCACTTCAAGAAAACAAAATAGCTGGAAGGTGAGAGATCTGCAGTGTTGCTTTCTTAGGACAGGAGCTTAAAACGTGCAAATGGTGGGGGAGTGGGAGAGGGGCTTTAGAATTTACGAGATGTCCAGCCACTGCCAAAGTGCAGTCTCACAGATAGAGAGAGAGAGAGAGAGAGAGAAGATAGCACTGGCTAGCAACTTGTTTGCCACAAATTTTGTCTTGTTACATTATATCTTTTTCATTTTTATTTCCTTTTTCGAAAGCAATGAATTCATATTTAGTTTAGAGAGAGAGAGAGAGAGAGAGAGAGAGAGTTTGTGTGTGTTCTGAGTCTTATGCACATGCGGCCCATCATTACACAGCTCAATGAATGGGTTGCCATTGCACTTGCTCCTTTGTCACCCCCTCCCCTTTTCATTTTTTCCTTTTTGTTATTGTCTACTGTTTGCGTATAAATCTATTCCTTTCACCTTTGTCTGCTCATAAAACTTTAGGATGAATTTAATATACAAGTACTTCTCAGATGAAAAACCAACCCTGCAATTTTAAACCCTATACAAGGCGACAAGCCCACAGAGAGAGAGAGAGAGAGAGAGAGAGAGAGAGAGAGAGAGAGAGAGAGAGAGAGAGATGACTTACATGGGTGGGTATAATAAATTGTACAGACATAAGTTGATGAATTGCCTACTTAAAAGTCCAATAATTTGCACGCACGCAGACAAGTTGCATATATTGGACGAGAAAAGTACGCTGGGTGGTACATGAACTGGGTGGTACATGAATTGTTACATCTTTCAATGCATACATAGATCGACCATACATCCATGAAGAGACTAACGATGTGGATACAGTGATAAAGGTATTATATTTTTTTAACTAAAATTTTGATTTCAAATTTTAAAAATAAAAAAATAAATATTAGGAGAGTCAATTCTTAAATTGAGTTTTACGACTACTCAGACCTAATTAATTAGATTTTCGCTTATTGATAGTCAAATAAAATATATATATACCTATGAAAAGTTTTATGTAGTCCAAAGCTGTGTCCCATGACCTTACCTGTTATAGATACATACAGCTAGAGGGAGAATTTCTATATTTTCAGAGATTCACCCCGAGGTTGAAAAAAAAAAGAATAAATGATTTTAATCTATTATAAAAAAAAATTAATTCACATTAAGGGTAATTATAATAGAATAAAAAATCACAAAAATTAATCCAATTTATTTTAATCCATTTGTTAACTTGTTGATTAATCATATTTTGAAATATGGAAAAAAAAAAATTCATTGGCCCACCCACCAAATGTTACATTTCAAAAGCATTTCCTTGAAACAAGTCTCTACCTTTCTCAAAGTACAAATTTAAAGACACTACATAAGAAAATCCCACAATCAAAATTCTAAATTGAAATGTTACATATCGTTAGCAGACATACATTTTTTGTATTTCTTTGAGATTGCAAAGAGAAAAAAAGCTTAATTTATACACTGTTCACGAAAATATTACCAAGATATATATATCAAACCAATGGACAGTTGGTCTAATGGGTAAAAATATTAGATCTCTTAACTAAATTTCATATTTGAAATTTGAGAATGAAAAAAACTATATTAAGAGAGCGCTCTCTGAATTGAATCCGATACATTAATCAAAATATAATTTCGGATATCAATTGATTTAAAATATATATATATATTAATCGAAATATGATTTCGGATATCAATCGGTAGAACAGTTATCAATGGTCAGCTGGTCTAGTGGGATGTGGTGTTAGGTCCTTTAACCAAGATCACGAGTTTAACTCGCAACTTGGGCATAGGATAAACTATATTGGGAAGATAGTTCCTTTAAATGGGGCTTTACAAGTTCTGGACTGATTAGTCAGAGTATGACTTTCGATACTGATTGATATAGTTAAAAAAAAAAAAAAAATGAACAGCCAGTAGTTCTTTGTATCTCAGTTTGATATTTTTTCCCAGCCACAAAATATTTAAATAATGCTAGCGGTGACCTCCAAATCAGTGGGTATAAGAATACAATGAACAATATCCCCTTATAAAAACAAATGATTAATTAAGAAAGTAGTTTGTGCGTGCATTTATAAATTGTTACACTTCATATTTTTAATTATGATATTAAATTTAAATATAATTTTTAATTTTGGGATTTAAAAATATTATTGCTATGAAAAGAATTTGACTTTATACCCACTAGCATGGTGAACTCTTTCCAGATTAATTAGATTTAATTAAGCTCAGATACATCGAAATTTAATTTCTACTCTCAAAATCTTATATGTTTTTAATCATTTTTTTAATTTATTTGAAAAATATTTCAAATAGAATAAAATAAAATAAAGAAAAATGAGATTTTTAATTCCTCCTAGGGATGGTTTTAAGTTTAGATGTGTAATAAAAGTAATAAAATTTTTTATTATATTGATGACAATTAAACCTCATTAATTAAAATTGCTTTCACTTTAATCCCAAAAATGCAGATTACATGTATGCATACACCAACGCTAGCTGGTACAGTAGTTGGTTATCGGTATCTCTTAAATAAAATTTTTGGTTTGAATCTTGCATGGGAATAAAAATAGACACAGAGAGAATTTTGTCTCCTAAGAGTCTAATCTGTCTTAAAACAAATTTAATCAAATTTAATATGATTATCAGATATCGATAGTTTATTAAAAAAAATACATATATACATACCATAAAATGTACGCTTGATTATACGTAGTGTTTGCGTTTGTGTGTGGCATAAGTCGAATTAGATTATGATTCAAAATTAAGGGTTTTTTGATAAGAGGTTTATAGTTTTAGAGCTAAACAATGAAATTCATTATTAGAATTTGAACTATTTTTCTATTTTTTTTATTAATTTTAATTTCTAAACAGGAAAAAGATATTTTCCTTTTATTTTACATTTCTCATACAATTTTTTTAGTATTTTATTTTATTTTATTTTATTTTATTTTTCCCTAACAGCTTGTGGTCCCACAAATTTCTTGTCCAATATAATTACACCTTCACACGTGAACGGGTCGGTGTTACTGACACGTGGAATATGATGATTGGGAAGGAGACCTGCCTGGCACGTGGGGGGAAGAAAATCAAACTGTTGAGTGCTGTAACTGGGACCATCCGATTCATTGACCAATCTTTAATTAACATTATCTTGTTAGATTGAATATCAATCAGATCAGAATCGATATGGTTTATGATGTGGATGTGTTCCACCGGATTATTCACACAAAACTGATCTGATCTGGTTCGTCCATTTTGGCTGCTTTTGTCCTCTGGTGGTGGGCCAATTTTTGACTTGCTTCTGGCATGTGCATCACGCGTGCTTTTTTTCTGGTGGTGAAGGTAAACGGTCAGATTCTTAGAGCTGTCAACTAATGGTTGTTGCATTGCAGCACTAGTTTTTGTCATAAAAACAAGACAAAAAGAAAATAATTGAGACGTAATGGGCCTCATGAGCCCCCAAGGGAATAAATGGGTCACCAGCCCAACCCAATATAACTCAAGGCCCCATGTACATAAACCCAATCCATAATAAAATCAAGAAGAGCAATGCTTTTTTTATAAAAAAAAAACTTTGCTTCCGGTTTACCGGACTAATTTAGAGGCGACCTCTCCCATTATCTATTTTTTCATTTTTAAAACTCAAAATCAAAATTTTGATTAAAAAGTTTAATGTTTTGCTACTAAATACATAGGACAGGACGTTAGCAAGAAGAATAATACTTTGTGGACGTAAATGACGAAATAAAGCAAAACTTGTGTTACGGTTCATATTATGATTATATTTTAATCAATTTTTGTTTAATATTTGTGTAAATTTGTAACATATGTTAATTATATTAATAATAACATATTGATCAATAAAAGAAAATACCATATGATATTATCTTTAGAAAGATGTTGACCTAAACTGAAAACTATGGCCGGCACAATAAAATCCAAGAGGGCCAGCTATGCAACGATAAAAGGATGACAAAAAGGGATAATGACGGGTCCAAACTTTAATAATGCTCCGTTTGGATTGGGTGGCAGCAAGGTTTCATTGTACATTGCATATGTTCGATTCTCTTTGCTTTTTTTTTTTTTTTTTTTTGGTTTTTGGGGGGAGGGGTTGGGAGGGCTATAATATTTAATGAAAATAAGCCTAACAACCCCCACAAACTCCCAAAGGGTTCTTCATCCATCTCACTAGGAAAGGAACCATCACTTTCCACAACATCTTCTACAGCCTACACATAGAAAATAAAGAATAAGTCCTTGTCAAGCCCACTTCATGAAGATATGGGGCAACCTGATGCTCTGTCGTCTCCCCTGCTCTCTCTTTCTCTGAATGCCTACCTTTTGCGTATACATATTACAAAAAATGAACCTGATATAGGGTAATGCTCCGATCCATTCACACTGAACTACCTAGGGAGAAAAACCCGGGTAGCTAAACTACCTTGGGAGAGAACTAAGAAAATATGGTACAGATTAATGGCTATTCATACTTCAAGTTTCAAACAGGGCAACATGTGAAAATAGGATCATTAGCATGAAATAGTTTTGAGTTCAAGTTGAATTATACGAGTCAAAAGTCTTATGATCTTGAAACGTTAAAATTAATTTTGAATTGTTTAAAAGAATCAAAACAAGCTATTATTTTAGGACTACATGAATTTTACTTGAATTCAATTAAGTGCTTTCAACAATTTTTGAAGTAGAATTTCTTGGTCCTTTTATATGCTACCCAAAAAATCTAGACCCTGCGTGATCCCCAATCGCAGCCCAAGACATGTCCTGTGGACAATTAGACCAACCATCCAGCCAATGGAACCGTGACCGTCACAAATAGCTTCAAACTTACTACAATACCGCCAGCTAAAGCAAGTATTATTGCACCGACCTCGCCTAAAAAATGCACTTTCAAGGGGTTAAATCCGTTTAGCCATCACCCGCATAAATATAAAGAATGCCTATGACATTCAAGTTTCTGTTTATGAGAAAACAATCAAGCACAGGTAATGCATTCATGGGCATGTTCCGTGCCTGAAGGAAGCACAGTGAAAGCTCTTCCAGCCTTATGTTCATCCTTATCTATCACAGCAGCAGAAAAAGTTCGCAGGCAGAACTCAAGCTTGAGTAACACCAGTCCCATAGAGCTAAGCTTACGTCAATAATGTAATATGCTTAACTTATTACCATTCCATTGATTGGCTTGCTGATCAACCGAAAAGTGAAGCCAAAGAAATTATTTTTATTCATATAAAGAAAAATGAGAATGTAGAGATATAAGTTTCCTTTACATAATAGCCAAAGACCACAGCTTATGCTCTGGGGGTTGTACATGATTTCCTAGTAACTACATTTCCTTAGAGCTTCCCCCTTAACATAGCTTCTGCTTTCCTCACCTGTCGCACAGGTCCTATGTTGAACACCTACACAAGGTGGGAGGAAGAAATTGTGAGTGACTTTCAGCTAGTTCATGAAGTTGGAGAGAATTGCAACTGGAAGAGATAATGAACTTACCTTGTCGGATGCACCCTTGTCACCTCCAATGAGAATCTCAGCACTACAACATAGTTTCCAAGTCAAAACAGAAGCAACAACAAGAGAGAAAGAGAGAGAGACAAACGCGCATGATTCTTTGATGGAGACGATTGAAGCTCCTTTTTTTTTTCTTCAATTATGCAATTTTTCCAGAAGGAACGTCAACCACTGACAGGATCTTCTCCTCAGCCTACACAACAAAGTCATCCGAGAGCACACATTCTAACGGCCTATTTTGATCCTTGGACTGTTTGGAATTTTGTTTGAAATAATCTTGTCATTATTACCACTTTAGTAATTAAAAGAACAAGAAAAGGTGTTCATCTTGCATTGCATTTTTACACCCATCTGATGTGTTTGGTGGAAAGGACATAGAAGTGTCATTCTAGCTTTCTTGTGGGATGTCTTTTCTTTTCTTATATATTATTAACACAAAAGCGGCCAAGATATACCATTAATCCTAAAGCATTGTATTACCCTTCCAAGAAAATGGTACTTCTTTCTCCCTCTCTTCCTTTACAAAATTTGTACGTTGTCATACGCAATTATGGTAGTGAAACTTTTCAGACATTTATTCCTTATCTATACCACTCATACCGAGGGTAGAAGCCGCTGTTCCAACAATCCTTGGTATCTGAACCCTTTTGCTAGGCAAGAGGGAGCAGCTAGTAGGATCTGAACTCTCCGCAAAGTTCAGGATTCTAAACTCCACCAAGGGAATGGAGTTGTTTATTCCTCTTTGACATCTTATGAAGCTGACAATATTTGTCCACAATCCGTCACTTGGATATCCAATTATTCCTTCTTATAGTTGAAGAGCATTATGTGCCAGACCAATGATCATAATCTTATACACCAAGCAGAGTACATAGAATATCAAAGGCTTGAAAACTTAAAAATAGGTCACTTTGAAGTAAGGAAAAGAAGACGGCAAATGAGGAAACTACCCGGAATTGGAGTGGGTGGCCAATCTGCATATCCATTGTCTTTAAAGCAAAAGCATCAACGATATAGAGCTCCTCTAACAGAGATGCCACAGGGAAACAAATGTTATGGAGTGTGCACCATCATCTCAGATAGGGGGCGGTATGCTCAAAATGTTGGATCCTGTAATTGAAAATTGCTAGAAACAAATTACTTCACAAGCGAGAAAATGTAGGAACAAAGGGAAAAAAGAAGATTACAACGACTAATAGACAGAAAAAGGAGACTGAATATACTGACCTGCTTTAATATGGTGTGGATTTCCTTCTTCTCCGGATACGATATTCACATCCTCAAAGTGAATACCATAGGGAAATAGAAGTGGAGTCAAGTTTTTGTTTTCCATTATAATGGAGACAGAACATTTGGTTAGAGCATCATATTTCTGCTGTAACCATATTCAACTTAGTGTGATAGTGCAAGAAGCAAATTTAACTATCTTCAACTTAGTGCCGATACCAGCCTAAACAAGCATTTTGACTGTTTATTCTGTCTTACGTTAAGTTTCTGCACACAATGCGGGTCACTTGTGTCTATGCTTCTCAGCACAAGCAATTCTCAGTTTTTCCTTTTAGGTTCTAACTAAAGGAAACAAACAGCACCTACAATATGGGAGGGAACCTCCCCACTGGAGAGGTGGAAAGGAAGTCACCCTTGAACATCACTGGAGTGACAAGGATCTTTGAAGCAGCAAAGCAAATGCCATAACAACAAATTTTCAAACGGCATCATCCTTATGACTGGAAAGAAAGCAACAACAGAAGGGTGGGCAGAAGTACCGCAGTATCTTGGGTCTGCAGGAAGACCAACAAAAGAAATGTTGTCACCTGGAGATCTGGTCCGTCCTTCCTGTTTTTCAATGAGATAATATGCTATCTGCACAGGCATCAACTGTATACATTCGTCGGAAACCATGATGACTCATGATCACTCACCATCCATGTGACTCCTAGTCACGGTCTCCCATATGACCAGTAAATTCCTCTGCCTTTTCTTTAATCTTTTAAAGCACAAATCAAACAAGGTGTAGTTGAAGATATTCAACTAGATCAAACTTCTTTTAAGACCTAGGAGCATAGAATTGGTAAAATTTGCATTTGCAATGCTCATCAGCATGGCATGCCCATCAGGAAGTCCCTTTCCCAATATTTTACTGAGGCTACTGTGCAATGTAAAAGGGGGAACGTAACAGGAAACAAACATCCATTGCATTGGTGAAGGGGGAAAGAAAATTAAAAAGGGAACCGGACTTTGATCTTCCACTTTTCACATATGAGCTTCAGAGTAAACATGTGCCTGCCAAATAGCAGGATGTTGCTGGCATGACCAGCTAGTTCGCTCTGGTTTCATTGGCCACAGGCTCAAATTGGTAGAATAAAAACGATGTACAAGATATAATTACCTCTACAAAGAAGACAATTGGAACACACCAACAAATTGGTACATAGGAGCTGCAAAGTCCAGAACTCTTTATCACTGCGGTGTACTAGGACATGGGGATCTACCTCCCATGATTTGTGCCTTCCTATGATTGGTTTCATAGTCAAAATAACATTTTGCAATCTCAATAATATATCGAACCGATAGAGAAAAAATTAAGTATATTTATAAAGTTAGTCTAAATATTTATTTATTTAAACTTATACAGAAAGATATAATTATATCGACAAAATTAAGAAAAAAACAATTTAAAAATATATAATATATCAATATCAATCTCATAATCTATAAATTTTCCTTATCATTGCTCATTGTTGCTATATAAGAGGTATAATATTAAAATCAAGAATATTAAAAAATTAAACATGGGAGTTTGAAATTGGTCTTCATGGATATCCTTATAATGATATGATGAAAGCAAGGGCAATTAGGGTTAAGTAATAATGGTAATTTCATTAAAAGGATGTTACCTAAAAAGTTTGAATAATACATAATTTTTCGAGTATTAATTTTATCTTAAAAAAGTTTAAAACCGAATTTTAATTCTTGAATCATTTTAATTTTAAATATTCTTCAAAATGAAACATTAAACATGATTGAGTTATTTCAAATTTATATGCTTAAAATTTTTAATTTTAATTATTTATTCATATTCATAGTAAATTCTTGAAAATGAAGCCTTAAATGTAAAGGTGTAATTGGTTATCTCGCACGATAATGGAAACAAGAAAATAAAAACGAATGAAAACAATGCGAAAAAATGATATTTTATTTTATAAAATTACAATAAACGAAAATATTAAAATCATGTAAATATAAAAAAATATAAAGATTTTTATATAAATATTAATTAATTTATAGAAATAATTGAATAATTATCTTTCATAATAAAAATCTAAAATAATCAAATACGTAAATCATAAATAAATAATAAAAAATAAAAATTTTAATTAAATAGATAAATAATTTATTTAATATAAAAAATATAACTCATTTTGTACAAGCATGAATCAAATTTGGGCAAATCTACTTGTCACATGACATGCCTAACCCTTATATATGCCCTGAAATTCATGTACATAAAAAAAAAATGTGTACTGGGATGAATTATATTCAAAAACAAAGGTTTTTTTTAATTATTAATTGATATTCGATAACCAATTTTATTGATCTCGATTATTGTAGTTTGAACTAATTGTTAGACTTATTAAGATTAAACTCTTCTGATATCTTTTTTTTATTCTTAAAATTTAAATTTAAAATTTTAATTAAGAAAATTTACTACTCTATGAATAATCTCGGGTTGGTATTAAAAAACAAGGTTAAAATATAACAAAATTGGGTCCTAAAAGAATAGCGTAAGAAGAACTAATGAGGTTTCGAATTTTTTTGGATCGAATAATCAGTTATTTTATCTTTTTAATTAGAATTTTTAAATTCGAGACATAAAAATAATAAAAAATGATTTAAAAAATTAATCTTTAAAATAAATTTTATAATATTTAAATCGAATAAATCAGATAAAATTTAGATATCAATAAAACAGAAAAAAAAAAGCAAATGTGGTCAACTTTTAACTCTTACGGGCCTTAATGATATTGATTCCAATTAATTGAAAAACAAAACCCTCACACGAAAAGAAAAGGCTAAAAATCGGACAAGCTTACCTGATAAGGACATGTTTGGCAATTAAAGCTTTAGAAAACATGCCCACGTTTTCCTATAAATTAGGAACACCCAAAAATAATTAACAAATCAAAAAACATAATTATCCTAGCCCAAATCCAAACGCCTCAAGCAAGCCTATGTTGTTTCCAACGTTTGACACAATCCTACACTCGCAAGTGACACAAAAAACAACGTAGACCAAACCAAACAAAGTCCAATGATTGGAGCGTGGAAAACACTCTCTGTTTCTGAGAGCTTTCGTGCCTGTTTTGCTTGCGTTCGAGAACACATGCTTTTGTTCAAGTGTTGAATGTGATCTTTAACGGATACTTCGGTAATGATTGGCCAAATTTTAATTTCCAACATAATAGCCTAAAAATATTTTTATACATGTGGCTTGGCTATTACAACTCCCTCTCCTCTCTCCCTCTCTCTCTCTCTCTCTCTCTCTCTCTCTCTCTCTCTCTCTCTCTCTCTCTCTCTCTCTCTCTCTCTCTCTCCTCGCCAAATCCCCCGTGTCTCTGCATGTGACCCAGTCGTACACTTTTTTTGAAAAATTAATTTTCAAACTTAACCGACACTTTATTAGTTTTTAATATTATTATTGTTCATGTTATATTAACCTTAAATACTAAATATGACTAACAACTTACTGGCTGGTGTAAATTGGAGGAAAATCTGAAGCCACTTGAATTTTGACTCGTAGGAATGTGTCACGTGACATAACGAGGACAAGTGGGGAAATCACGTGACGATTTGTGACATGCCGGGATGTTCTTTGCTAGGCGGGTGGAGAGGATGTGGGGTTCGTATGTGGCTGATGAATTGCTCATTTTTTATTTATTTATTTTTTAATTTATCTTGAAGAAAAGGGGAAACTTTAGTTCTATCCACTTGAGACCCGCTAACTTTTTCACAATTTTTATTCTCGCTTTTTGATGATGAAGATCCTCTGTGGAATTCCAAAGTAACCCTCTTCTCTAGCCGAATCTATCTTTCCCCTCCCTTAACTCTCTCTCTCTCTCTCTCTCTCTCTCTCTCTCTCTCTCTCTCTCTCTTCCCACAATAATTTCATGTGTTCTTGGCCTGCTTTTTTTGTTCTGCAAGGAAAGTGGATCTTAGGTACTTGACAATTCTGGGTTGTTTTTTATTTGGCAGAGGAATTGATTTTTTTTCATCTGGGTCGGTGTTCTTTGGTTGCTTGATGCTTGCTCTCAGCCAAAACTCAATCTTTTTTAGGTCGGGGTGGGGTACGAGGTGTTCAGCTTCTGAAAGATGAATTGATTGTGGTATCTGGGTATGCGTTATTGTTGGGGGATTTTCTTGTGAAATTTGTTAAAAAAAATAGGAAATTCAAAGTCGGTTCTTTGTTGGAGTAGAAAGAGGAAGATGAAAGGAATAAAAGATGAGGAGAAATTGATGGGCCCTTTGTTTCCTAGGCTTCATGTGAATGATACAGAGAAAGGAGGTCCAAGAGCACCTCCTAGGAACAAAATGGCTTTATACGAACAACTTAGTGTCCCTTCTCAGAGGTTCTGCTCCAAGCCATCTTCCACGTTGCCTCTTCCACCCAAAAACGGTGGCAGCTTGGTTCAGTCAACCTCCTCTGGCCATGTAAGTTTGATACTTTGGCCAATTTATGTTTACAATGAAATATATTGCTTATTTTATTATAACTCAATTACTTTATTGTCGATGTCGTTCAGAGATCTGTGTCTTTTGTTTGGAGTAGATATATGCTAAGAATTTTGGGGTTATTGGTGTAATAGATCAGAAATGATTGTTTACTTGTCTCTGTTTGCCTCTGTAATTGAATTAATCCTTTATGCCATGTTTCTGTTAAAATTTTGTCATCACTCCCACATATTTTCAAATGATTATCTAATTAGCATTCTTATAATGATTTGCTTTCTAGTGTTTGTTACGGTCTGTGTTTTGAATTGTAGAACTTGGAAGATGCCTTTGCACCGACATTGGCACTTTAAAAAAAAAAAAAAATTGGGTTGTATAGTGCTGGGCAGTCGATCGGCAATTTTCATGTTTATGCTAATTCATAGAAAGAATGTCTTTTCCAATCCATAATTAGGTATCTTGTTTTTCATTGACATTTAGCTGTGGTGCTGAAAGAAAGACAGCATGAGGATAGGTTTTCTTGGTGTCTTCTGCCTCCGTGGCACCACTAGTGTGCATATTTAGTGATAAACTTGATGGAGGCACACATCTTTGTCATAGAAGTCCAAAATCTAACCGAGATGTATACATTATGGATCAGTTTTCTTGAATTTCTCCTAAGCACTTCACTTTTGATAATCTTAGGGTGTTGGACCCGAAGGAAATATGCTTCCTCACTTCTGCAATTCAAGTCCTGGGCAGTTGGTTGAGAAGCATCACTCGCATTATCCCCATGGGATAAATCAGAAAGTAATGATGGGTAATTTTGAAAGAAAATCCACAGAACCTACAAGTTATCGCACTATGATTGCCCCTGGCCATTTTTCAACTACGAAATCTAATTCATTTCAGTTGAACAATTTTTCCAACTTCAAGGATTCTTCTTTGAAGAAACATAGGAAGGAAGATGATTTTTCTGTTCCAGGTCTCACCCTACAAGGCTTATCTCAACTTTCTGGCAACGGCCAGCACGGCATGGATAGTGGAAAGTTTGATTCCCTGATTACAAAGCACTCTGCACAACTTGAAAGTGCTTTGGCAAAGCAGCTGAGTCGTATGGAAAACATTGATCCAAAGTTGGGGAAAATTTTGAGAAGCCGGACAGAAGAGAATGCAAAAGTTGCTCATACTAATCAGAGTTGTGATGAACAACCTGCTTCAATCTTATCAACAAGAGCTAAGATTTTGTCAGATGCATCTTTAAACCAAATGGTTGAAGACAATTTTTCGGTTTCTAGAAGTCATGTGCATGCAAGTTCAAATAGAGAAAGTAGAGGTATTTCTGCAGATGAATCGGTTAGATCACACAATACAAATGGACTATATCATCAAAAGTGTACAGCTCAACAAAATAATATGGCAACTAGAGAAGGAAAGTTGGTAAATTCAACAGGATGTGTGCAGAATAAATCCACTCTGGCCATAGGAAGTGAATCTTTTTCACAGAAACAGCTAAAAGGTGATTGTAGAAATTCTTTTGAGATTCAAAATGTTGGTGGATGCCATGAGATAGAAGAATCTGAGCCTTTACGAGGAGACTTGGATAAACAAGATGATGTCTCAGAGACCTCCATGGTGGATTCTGCAGCAGGTTTAGGTATATCACCAGATGATGTTGTAGGAGCAATAGGTCAAAAGCAATTCTGGAGAGCACGAAGGGCAATTGTCAAGTAAGTATCTTCTGCTTGTTGCCATGGGCTTATTATCAAGCAACATCACACTTGAAGTTCAGACACATTATTTGTTACACTTCTCACATTTCAAAATTTTCATCATTGCACATCAGTTGTGCTGTCTTTAGTAATTGAATTTGATATTGGTCTTAGCTGTTATTAAGTGGCAATTTCCTAAGTATTTCTGATGGAGGAAAGGTTGTTATTTTATTTTTTTTATTATTTGTTTATGGTTTTCATTGACTTTTGCTTGCAAGTGTGATTATTCTGGTCCATGATGTTCTCCACTATCCCTATTAGTTGTTCACTATCCACGACATTGCCTCTGCGAACTGATTTACATATATTTCGGAAGACATTTAAATTGTCAAGGACTTGTTTCTGTGGCCAGGAAATACATAGGATGTTTAGTAAAGGATGCATTATTTACGAAGTTTAAGTAGTTGTGCTTTTGCTTTTTATTTTTGTAAAGTATATACAATGGTTCTTTGCTACACAATTTGTCTTGCATAGGGTGGCGACTGTTAGGGGTCAAGGAGACGATCAAAGTGCAGCCCAATCACCACTTAAATAGGACTTTTTCACACTTGAGAGTTAGCAGTTGAGAATTCAAAACATGAGGTTCCAAGAGGAACTTAGCATTGGGGTAGATCCAGGCAAAGCAATTGGCTGTATGTTTTTATTGATTTTCCTTTTAAATGTTACACTTCCTTGTTTTGCTTTCTTGGTAGAGCTATTATTAGAAAAGATTTACATTTGATATGTGAACAGGAAGTCAGTGGGACTAGTGGTAAGTCCACTTCAAACACCTTTATTGAAGGCAGTCAAATCCTTGGTACAATGTTTGTTGCCACTAAGGCGATAATGCTGACACCAAGGAGGGTGCAGGTCCTTTATAAGCTAGGTATGAAAAATGTTTGTAATATGCCAGTTTGGGATTTCTTTATGCCCATGATAGAAAATAATAAATTTTAATGACCATTGAGGCAGGTGGAATCAAACATGTATATCTTAGCCCAAGTGCTTAGTAGTTGTTAGTGGTAGTATTTCAGATTCTCTTCAACCCATGGCACTAGGGGCCTTTGGGAGGGTGATAAGCTGTCTCTGCTTTGGCGATGAAAGTGCTTAACATGGTGGTAGTCTATACAGTGGATTGTGGTTTATTGTGGTTTAATTCACAATTTGCAATAGATTTGATGCATTATCAAAGTGTTTTGACAATTCAATTTTTCTTTGCTGACAACATTTTGGTTTTCTTTTTTAATTGGGTGCTGGATTTTTAAACCTCAAATATTGGGATTAAAGCTCAGTTTGTTGTTGTTGTTGGGTGCTGGATCTTTAAAAGGTCCTATGATTGAGATGCATATTATTGTCCTTGAAGTGTTACAGCTCATGGTCAGTTAAAGGAAGAGTGGGCAGTAGACATGGTTGGAGATGTCCTCTGGGACTTCACTAGAGACTTCCCTCATTCTTAAGATTGGAGTCTGGCCTTCATGTATTTGTGATGAGAGTTTGGTTAGGTTCTGGTTTAATAACAACGTGTCAGTTCTCCCTTGACAGGGTAGCCCCTGATTTTTTTCACCAGCTACCACTTATTGTGCTTTTGACAATCTTAGTGTTTCTGACAGAACTATGGGTTCCAATTTCTGTTATGCAATATGAGCGTCTAGGACCAGGTGCTGGAGATGTTCTTGCAACTCTTTTAATGTAATGGGTGTAACATAAGGATGATGGCTGTTGAAAAATGGAACCACAGGGAAGAAGAAAACCTAAAATGAAGCAAGTATGATAAATCAAAGCAAAATCAAACCAACAACACAAATGAGACCAAGATTTACATGGAAAACCCAAATGAGAAAAAACACAGAGAGAGGGAGGAGAATAAATGCAGTGTGAAGATGAAGTACAAGGGAGATGAAAAGCACTGTAGAGGTGAATAGGGCCTTACATAGTGTGTCTTGGAAACCCCAAACACAGACGAAAAGCACTGTTGCTACCGCCTGCAGTGGTGTGCATCAGAAAAGGAGACTGAGAGTAGCACTGTGGCTGTAGGAAGTCGCCTTTGCAATGCGTGATAGGGAGGATGGCTGAGAGTGGTGCTGTGGTGCAAGGATGGAAATGAAACCACCGTGGTAGTGCTTGTCAGAGCTGAATTTTACTTTCTTCCTCAAGCAATCCTCATCCATCTTGAGAACCTCAAACACAAGTAAATTCCCATGAATTTGGGATTACAAACTCAACAGTTGTTTTTATGTGAAGTGCTATTATAAAGTGTGGGAACTTGTAAGAGCTTTGATTATGTGAGCACTGTCTTCCTTTTTTTGTCTATCTTGATTAGTGGAGTTCCATCAAGGTTCCCTTCTCATGAGAAGCAACGTGGGAATGAATTCCCTACCATTTATAACTTAAGGAACAGAGATGCAATTTGATCTTCTGCCACCTTGCTTGAACCAGATTTTGATTGTTATACCTCACTATGATATTTCTATAGTGTTTGTGTAAGATATGATTTTATATTAATGCTATGACTTGATGACTGAACATTTTATGTATATTTTATGTTATTATTGGCTTAATGGTACTGTAAGGGGCTAATTAGGGCTCCGGACTGGGGAACCTAGATTTCTACTGCAAATTCACCTAAATTATATAGCTTTCATAAGTTCACCAATCTGTATTTGTCTAGGTTGTGTGTTTTAGCGTGAAAGGCACTAAAGAGTCAGATAGTTTTCAATACCTAGAACTTTGATTTTTCACTCGTAACTTTGATTTTTCACTCGTCCAAAAACCTGATCCTAGAAATTTTGGCGAGCAGCTTGATACGCCATTTTCACAGGCTGAATGTGAATCAAACACTCTTTTAGCAATATAATATGTATTTTATTTATGATTTTGTCTTTCCCGCTTTTGTGACATAGAAATATTGGCTGAGTAGGGCTTATGGTTTTCAGGCTGTTCTCATGCCTCTTCCTATTATTTCTGTACCCGTGTTCCTTGATGGTGGAGTAATGCTCCTCCCTTGTCCATGGCTATTGCAATTTATCCAAACCACCTATGTTCTTGTGTTCCTTTTTTATTTTGTTACATGGTGTGTGCCATCATAATAGCATTGTGAAACTGGTCTATTAGTCTGCTAACTGCCAGTTAGAAAGTTTGACTCTTAAGCTACTTTTTTCAGTCAACAAAGAGTTTTCGCAGTGCAAGTTTTTGAGCTGCATAGACTAATAAAGGTTAGTTGGTGCCCTGTTGAGTTAATTGGTGGTTCAGCCAATTGAAATTTCTGTCAGTTTCCATGAATTTCATTTGGGGACAGTACGATTTAACATTCTCTCTTTTGATGCCATGCAGGTGCAGAGGCTTATTGCTGGTTCACCAGATTTGCTGTTAGAGGATAATCGGAACATGAGCAAGCTGAAAGCATCCCCAGTAAAGAAGACATTGGAATATATTGTTGGGGCTCCATCCGTGATGCAAAAAGATGAACCCCGGAAGCCAACTGCTAGCACAGAATGCGGAACTAATAACACTGTTCCAAAGCCTCCTCTTCCTTCTCTCAAGAATGATACCAACGAAAGACTTGTTACCGTACGCTCAAATTGTGGGCTTTCTTCCGGAAATGCATCAGCAGCATCTGTGGCAACAGATGTAAAACCACCATCTTGGTGTTTCCACCCTCCACATGGGAACCAGTGGCTAGTTCCGGTTATGTCCCCTTCTGAGGGCCTTATCTACAAGCCCTATAGTGGGTCTTGCCCTCCAGGTGGAGGCTTTATGGCACCTGTGTATGGAGGTTGTGGCTTGACACCATTGGGAGGTGATATGATGAATACGGCTTTTGGGGTTCCTGCTTCTCACCAACAAGGTATTGGGCTTTTTCCAGGTACTCCTCCACTGGGCCAAGCCTACTTTCCTCCATATGGCTTGCCAGTCATGAATCCATCGCTCTCATGTTCAGTCGAGCAGACGAGCCCATTTGTTGAACTGCACTCAAATAAGCCTGTGGATCAATTATCAGTGGAAGACATTAACTTTATGCCGTATCCAAGCTCATGTAACATGTCAAGCCAGAAAAGTGAGGCAGTTTCTTATTGCATCGGGAAGAAGTTTCATGCATCAAAAGATAGTGACATGCAAGGGAGTACTGCAAGTAGTCCCTTAGAGAGGGTCCAAGGAGATGCACTTCCTCTTTTTCCAATGGCACCTGCGGTTCAGGTTTCTGAGCATATGACTCTATTGCACAGTGTTGAGCCTCCAACACGGGTTATTAAGGTAGTACCCCACAACCCCAGGTCAGCTACCGAATCTGCAGCTCGCATTTTTCAGTCTATACAGGAAGAGAGGAAACAATTTGAATAGCTTAAACTATGACAATTAACCTTTCATTGAGAAACTGGTGGGAAAGCGACCTATAACTTTGCTGCTTCTCTTATACTTTTGTGTATTGTGTATTTATACTGTCAGATTATATGTATTGACCATGTAAATATGTTGATCAAATATCAACTAGGTATTCAGATTTTGCTCCCATATCTCTATTGAACAGAATACTAGTGGTGTTATGAAACTGGACGAGTCTCTAACTCTTTGCATCCTCAAGGAGATAGTCTAGTGATACAAACTCCCTTCCCTAATCTGATGATCCCATATTCAAATATTTGTACAAAAAAAGATTGATCAGTTTGCAGCTTCTCCAATATACTTAGGTGATATTGTACTGTTTAGAAAAAATGCACGAAATTTCATGGATATATTGCGGACTATTCTTACTAAGTAACAATTTTATTGCTCGAGGACAATCGCCCTGTTTTTACTAAACAAACATAACCCATAATTACATTTTGCATTTCATTGGCAATTTGCTGAATATCCGGGACCACCATAATAGAAGTGTTGACCATAGTCGGTGCCTCTGTTTCCCATAAGTAAATCATAACAATTTGCTTTTGTGGCAAGCGGTCTGAGTGATTCCGGCATCTTCAACTTGCCGCGGTCGTCCAAGATTTGCAAATTGCGGAAGAAGCTTGCTTTTCCAAATCCTTCACTGGCAAAGTGACCACTTGCCGTTTGCGTTGTGGTGTGATGGCCGCTCATTCCCGTATTCAATATCTCACCACCCCATCCTAGCAATGAAGCACTGCCCGCTAAACTTGTAAAGAGGGATGAAGGGAAGTATCCTACATCTAGATTTGAAGTCTAAGCCACCAATTTCCACTTGACATGTCCTGAAATGTTGTTTGGGCAAAAATTAAGGTTGTGTCAGTGAGATATTGGCAAGTCATTTTTACATCGAAAACCAGATTCTGCATACCTTGTACAGAAATATGGAAATTTCATATTGCTTTCCGTTATAAGTAGAAACAGGTTGTATTGGGACGCCAAGGTAAAATCTTCTGTTTGTTTGCACGAAACCAGGACAGTCGAGATTATAGCAACCTGTGCGATAACCATTGTTCTGTTTCACCCACGAAACAAGTACAAAATCAATACAAATGATTTGTCAAAATATTGCGAGATAACAAATGAAAACGGGCACTTTCAAGAACCATGTTGTATATTTGTAACTCACAGTCCAAAATGTGAAGAACCTCGCATTGTGGTCGCGGAAACGTATCGGATTCACCTGTAAGATTCTTGTCAATAAATGCTACCTCAAAAGCTTGGAAAGGGAAAGAAAAAGCAAAATAATAATAATCTCAAAACTTTCTACAATGAATATGGTTACTATTTGTTGAAAGTTTTGATCCCAGTTAATGTGTCTTACCATCCATCCAGCCTCAACACTGTTCAGATTAGCAGATGGACCTGCGACAACCCACAGTTGAGAGATACTGAATTCACTTTGCTCTGTTTGGGGGTTCCATACATTGATTTTTGCTTGTGATCCAAAGTACTTTCCTTCATCAGTGGTTACCATGGCATACTAATAATTTACATTGACTTAAGATTAGAGGTCTCATATAAATTTTGAGCGACAAATTTGAATCTTTTTTGGGGGCATTTGAGGTGTATGTGAATAGACCTCATGACCGGTGTTATCGTATAATGAACTTCTGCTATTGTTGAATGGTGGGGCAATCTTCTGATCTTCGGTTTTAGGAGTCCTTCTAATGGGGATGGTTCCTTCTGGACATCCACCACTTTTAAGCCAAACTTGATCAAGCTCCGGTAAGTCATTGCCCGGTTCCAATTCACTTGGATATGAACTAGGCTTCATCTGCCATTTTCTGAAAAAACTGACTTAGCTTTTTGCAATTTCTGAACTTCAATTCTTTGAAAACCAAACTTTCCGAAATTAAACTAGTCAAAAATGTTGTAGGCTCAAGAGGGTCTTAAATAGGTGGAGTTTTGAAGAAAGTGAAAGGTATCTTGGCATGGCTTGAACTTATGGCCTATTGATTGATATCAAGCCAAATAGCCATTTGCACCCTTTTTATGAGAAATTGGTTGTTTCATCTATGGGAGCACAGAGGGATGAAAACTTCACAATCAAAAATATGTTTAGAGGTTTTGCAATGATATGATAGAGTAATTGAAACATATATCAAAAGAAATAAAATATTACCTTAATCGTATGATTTTTTATAAGAGGATGATCAAAAGCAGGTTGTTTGTAGATGTCAACACAATCGATGACATCTCCATCTTCACTCTAGGAAATTAATATATATATATATATA
Organism: Dillenia suffruticosa; assembly: GCA_033439265.1. Classification (NCBI taxonomy): domain Eukaryota; kingdom Viridiplantae; phylum Streptophyta; class Magnoliopsida; order Dilleniales; family Dilleniaceae; genus Dillenia; species Dillenia suffruticosa. The sequence continues at coordinate 22,887,390 of JAVTVX010000004.1, forward strand.
TATATATATATATGTATCAATATATATATGTATCACTATCATGGGAAAATGGTGAAGATTAAAATGAGAGAAGTGGAATTTCATAATGTAATTTAACCTTTGTAGTTTTGATTGTTCCTTTAGCCTCTCTGCCGTGTCAGCATTTTCAATAGCTATGGCCTGGCTAAGCATGGAGGCAATCATCAAGATGACATATAGACAACGACCAGGTGAAGCCACTTTTCATGTAATATCTGTCAAAAAAAAACAATTACTATATCATAATTGATCAAGGCAAAAGCCATAATGCAATTATTTATATCATAATCTATAAATGACATTTTCATTGATATTGATATTTAAATTTTGGATGGTCGGAATTGAACCATCTCCTTTCGAGGATTATCAATTTTGTATATATTTTTACCCATCGGAGGGTAGAGTTGCTTGCAATTCATAAATCTATCTTCAACAAGAGAGTGGGACTAGAGCACAATGAAGGTAATATTATGTATTTTCATTTAACTATGAATTGGAGTACAAAACAAGCCTAAAGAATTTTTGTTTCCCTCTATGTATGAGCAAGGAATTGCTATTGCCTTTTGGGTAGATATTGTTTAAGTCCTTGATGAGATCATATATTTGACACTTCTTTTCAAGTGTCTTGTTTAAGCTCATGTGTTCTAATCTAAATTTAAAAAGCTGTGTCGTTTGCACAATTGCAGTCATTGTTGGAGGTTGAAATTCTATAATATGATCGTATAGACATGTTACTGTTTGAAAAATAGATGGCATGTTCTGGGAAGACTTCTTAAATATAACTGTTACAGAGGGAAGGAACTCTAAACCATAAGGTTTCTATGCTCAGACTCAACTTCAACAGAAATAATAAATAAAGGAAAGGAAACACTAATAAGTCGTGCCAGACACAGCACAAGGATTTCCAGAGCAACTCTCTCTCTCTCTCTCTCTCTCTCTCTCTCTCTCTCTCTCTCTCTCTCTCCAAATTCTGAATATGGAACAAAGCATAAGCCTCTGTTTGCCTTCCCGGCTAATCCACCGACCCCTTACAAATTTCTGACACATTCTGAGTTTCTAAGCCAAACTCAATTCACATTCTGAGTTTTCAAAGCCAGTGAAACCAAATTTCTTGAATTTAAACCACTCTGAAGAATTCATCAATGACCCAAATTTGCAGAAGTCAAGTTATGCAACCGTACTCCCCTTGTTTTTCTATTAATTTTTAACAAGACCCGGTTGATCAAATCTTAAAATTTCAATCTAGATATGCTCTATAAAGCAATCAGCCACTACTACAATTGAAATATGAGTTCTAATACCGATTAATTAGACTTTGAAATTTAATAATAGAAAAAATTACTTAGGAAACTCTCCATAAATTAGTCCCGACAACAGTCAAACTGAATTAATTGAAATATGAGTTCTAATACCGATTAATTATAAAAAAAAATACTATATTTATATACAAAATAAGTCAAAATGTATCTAATTATGAAAAATGATTTATGTAGAATATGTATTTTCTTTCTTTAATTGGACAAATACCACTTTTATAATAATAAATAGAGAGAGAGAGAAAGAAAGAGAGACGGTACCTCACGATCTTGATGCAAATCAATCTTCCTATCAAATCTGCGTTTGAACCATGACCATTGGCGACGGTGGTGATACAGAGGATACTTGGTATTTCTTCTCATTCGGACCATTTCTTTGGAACATTCATCACTTCGCCAAAGTTGACCAACTTTTTGGCAAAACATTTATTTATTTATTTATTTTGTTACACTTGAGATTTGAACTCAAGATCACCGGATTGAAAGAGAAAATTACGACCACTATACTATCCCCTGGAGAACTTCGTGAAACATTTATTTCTTACTTCCATATGGAGGAGGGAGAGAACCACATTTTTTTTTTAAATTAGGAAAAATTCACTTAAATCCTCACTGAGTTTGGCCTAGCAATACAAGGAGACTCATCTGTCACTTGTAGCGAGCATTCTAGTCCCCACAGACTCCCTCCCCCTGAAAGAGAATTGCCATACTAATGGAACCCAAAAAAGGGGGAAAAAAAAGTAATTTTTAATCGAAAGAGCAGGGAGAGACGTCTCTCAGGGACAGCTCAAGCGGTAGAACTTCCCTATTTCATCCTCCCTTCCCAGTTCGAGACTGCTTGGTTACATCTCCTTGTACCAAAAAAAAGAGCAGGGAGAGATTCATAACAACCTTTTTCCATTTAATCAAGGAGAGTTTTCAGGTCTCATTCATCAACTCTGTACAAATATTATCCAAAAGAAAGGAGTAAAATACAGCCAATAACTATGCTGGAGAAATAAAAATCCGAACAAGAAATACATTTCACACATTCAGCATATAGGCTTGCTCACTCACCCTAGCAAAAAAATATAGGAATACAACGAGGATGTGGTAAAGATGTGTACAAAAACTAAATTTTTGTTGCAAAATTAAGTTCCTGAATTAATGTATAGGTATAGGGTCAAGTATTCCATCTGTTACACTCCCAGTCTGTCAGGAATCCAAAAAACATCTCCATAGAGTCCGAAATTTCCCTCATTACCTGGAGAAGGAACAATTGCTTTGAATGCACAAGATGTCTGCAAACATGGAATGTGGTGCATCAGTGACAGCTCTCAAACAAGTAGCTCCCTTGTTGACCTTTGTCACACTGCATTGCACCTCCATCCAATTACAAACCTGATTTCATTAAAAAAAAAAAAGACTACAAAATGAATGTTTAATTTAATTCTATTGCTACATGTATCAAATCAAAATTTGGCTTCAAGCTCAAATCTCACTAAACTTATGCGATGAACTTTAACAAGCTCATCCAACACAGTTCAGACCAAGCTACTTAAGCTCCAGCTATACGTTTAACTTGTTTAAAGCTTGCGCAACATTACATATTAATAATTAAACAAGCTAAGCTTGAGTTTCATTAAACATCAAAAAGCCACCGCTAACAATTTCATAACTTACTTTTAGTGCAGCACTTGGCTTGTTTAACAGCTCTAAACCACATGTTATCCCACGAGCTCATGAATCTCATTAAGCACAAGCATGCATGCATGCACACACAACACACTAATATCCACAGAGAGAGAGAGAGAGAGAGAGAGAGAGAGAGAGATTTAACCCCGAGTTGGCAGGAAGTTTGAATCCATCAATCAACAAAGCTCCAACAGGCAAACACATTCAATATGTGGAGTGTGAGGAAACATATCCACTGGCTGTAAACTTTTCAGCGTGTAACATCCTTCAATACTGTGCTCTGGCTGCACAAGGAGTCCAGTAAACATTAGAAGGCATGAGCAATGTGGATCGTTGTCCATAAAAGGAAGAGAACATACCACACCATGGCAGAGATAATCGAGGTCACGTGCACATGTAGCAGGATTACAAGATACATAAATAATGCGTGGAGCCCTGAGCCTGAGTAGAAATTTAATCAACTTTAAGTGCATACCAGGGCGATTTGGATCTGCAGAAGTTTAGGAAAAGGCATGAGTAAGAGGTGTGTATTTCCAGCAAATTGCAAACTATCAATTTCTGTTGTCAATTTACAAAACTTCTACCAAATACATACATACAACATATTACACCCAAGCACATGTCTGAAAACTGCCTGTTAGAAAATTGAAGACATCAGACATATGAGTTTATTTTTTAGTGGAGCTCTGTACATAACTTGTTCAGAATCCAATGTTAGTGCCACGAACATATCCCTTTCAAGTGACATATTTTGTAAATCATGACATTTTAAAAGTGCCACAAAAAAATAAGACAAATTTCAAGAGCATAGAGCTACATGTGAAAAATCTGAAACTTTCTGTAAAATGCCCATAATACAAATTAATTAAAAATCTATAAAAGGAACTGGTGTTACCTCAAGTGGGAAGAAAAATATTCCCCAGACATGCGTGGTAGGAGGGGAAATGGGAGAAAAATTACTCCTGAAAATTTCACCATCACCCACTCTTTGAAACAGTGTATGGTAAGCACTCCACCCCAAAAAAATAAATAAATAAATTATGGGGAGAAAGAGAATTAATAAAATAAAATTTACATTTTTAGTCCAAGCTAACATTGCTTAATTGATGTCTCTCTCTCTCTCAAACTTATATAACTTATGTACCCTTGAAAATCTCACCCCCTTTTAAGAGTGTGTAGTAAGCAAAACACCCCCTTTTAATTGAGATCAACGAAGCTATATTTGGTTTGGATTAAAAATGTAATATTTATTCTGTTAATTCTTTTCAATAAAATCAATTTGCAAAATATATATAATGCATCGAAACAATTAAATGACTTATTTATAGCATTCAGAACATACACGCCCGCGCGCGCACAAAAAAAAAAATGAGAATGTTACTATTTTTTCTGCTCTATAGTTGACAAAGAATAATATTAACATAATTTAACTTTTTCAAGGAATCCACTAAATGAGAGAGAACTCATTCTGAAATGATTTTAATGGTAAACAGCATCTAAGGGAGAGACACTACATCATAAATGTATTCTTAGGCACCTTAAAATGTTTTGCATCAATTTACCTTATTACACCAATCAAGAATAAAATTATAGGGGCTTCATTGTTTTCAAATTCAACCACACTGGGGATAAGTGAAATATTATGGGAGTAGTATTTCCCCTAGAAATGTTAGCATCGAAATTTTTTACCCTTAAAAATTTTCCCCTTACCACACACATGCCCTTAAGGAGTGAAAAGAAGAGGAGGACTAACACCAAATTAAGGTTTCTGGTGGGTGGGTGGGTGGGAAATCTAGGCATGTAAGGTTAATCACCTGAAATAACAATGTCTGGCTTGGGAAAGCCAGCACCAAAATTTTCATCAATTTTATTGAGATCCCCTTGGACAAAAGTGGCATTTGAAATATTATTTAACTTCGCATTTCTACGAGCATCTGAGATGGCTTGAGGAACTACTTCATAGCCATAAACATGCCTTACCCTGAAAAATACCAAGATGGGAAACACAAAATCAAACGACTAACACATTTGATTGAACTTCGGGGTTTCAAAAGGATTCACCTTCTGGCAAGTGTTAGACCAATAGTGCCAGTTCCGCAAAATAGGTCAAGAACAATCTCTGAATTATCTCCTCTGACAGCAGCACAATCTTCTATAAGTTTGTAGAGAACCTCTGCCTGAACAGTGTCAAGTTCTTTGTATTTACTGTCATGCATTTGACATCGTAGATAAATAGCTATTAAGGACAATGGGAAAAAATTCACAATTAAGTGGCAGTATCTCTTTTTTTAATAAAATCTTTTTAATTCCACATACCTGGTGTGTATTTGTTTGGAAGAAGGAGTTGGAAGAAATTTGAAATCTAATTCCCCTTAAAGTCTCTGTGATGGTAGATTTTCCATATAGAATGTGTTCCTCCTCACCAACTGATGTGTTGCCAACTGATGAATTTATGTTGTTCATAACACTAACCTGTTGGACAGACAATGGCGATAACATGTGAAAACAAAAGGCAGCCAGGAACTAAAAAACGAATACTGGTAGAATCGATAACCTATAAAACTAAAAGACCACAGAGACACAAAGATCTCTCTTTTGGCTATTAGAAAAAAAAAAAAAAAAAAAAAAAAAGAAATAGTTTTATGTACGTAGATAACAAAATTAGAAAGAGGAATTACGAAGAACAAATAACAACATTACAAGAATGTGACAATCTCAAGAGTACTGCTGAAGGAGCTGAGCCATGACAATCAAAATTACAAAGAATAATTTACTGTAAAAATTCTCTGCAACTTTGAAGTTTAACTAAAACATACCACTTCAGGAATAGCTGAAATTTTCTCAACGAGAGGCTTCAAAAGCTCTGGCCGGTAAGATGAAGTTACAAAATTAACCATAAGTTCGGGCAGACCCGTCTCGGCATCCCTGATACAAATTTCATAAATACTTTAATGCTTCAACAGGACTTCATGGTTTATTTGTATTTCAAAAATCGTACGAAAAAGAAAAAGGCATGTTTAGAATTTCATAATCCCAACAACACAAAATGTGGTTGACGAAGAGAAAAAGAGAAACAAACAATACAAAAGAAGGCATCCGCACATTCATTCATTCTAGCTCTGAAGCAGTGAAACAGAGAAGGCAACTCAATCAGCAAGAGTTACAACACAATCTTCACTGCCCTTTTGTATGTTGGTCATCACTCTTTCTGGAGGGGATCCAACAAATTATTTATAAATATACACACACAAATATACACATTGTGGAGTGATGCATACCGTAACAAAAAGGTCAAGCGTTGAGTATGTTGCACCAACACATCCAGAAATGATAGGATCCATGTAGGACACATCCTTTGTAGATAACATGAAACAACACTTTGTAACTTGCAATAGTGTAATATTTTATAACTTTTCCTTGCCATTATGTGTTGTGTCTTGTCCACACTTCATAAACTGCCACAAATACCTTGATGTGGCACAATTTCACCTGTTAAAGTGTTTTTGCTTTAGTGCCCAATGAATCTACACCAAATTAGTGTATTTTTGGTAGTTGACTTTTTCAGTACATATAGCTTTACTGGATAACCTAACCAGCACAGTAGAGATGATACAAAGGGAAAAGCTCCACTAAGGCCCACCTGGTTTGCTAGTAGGTTATCAGCCAAAGGCTTTCATGATTTCCGATGGAAACTGCAGTATCAAGATGTTCTAATGTCATTAGTTACCACTCATATGAGGGATTTCTAGAGTTTTCCTATTAGTTATTTAGGAGACAACCTTTGTGATTAAAAGGTCTTTTCAGATGCTAAGACTGCCAGAAACCGTGTCCTGCAACTGGCATGTCTCCTGCAACCATGTTCCAGCATTCCCTCCCCTCATATGATGTAATGTTTGCCATTGCTATGACAGCCAGCAATTCCCAAATCAAAGATGCTAAACAACATCCTTTATCACCATCACAAGCTTCTTCAAACTAAGAAGATCAAATTTACTCTCTCATAGAAAAAGTAACACCTAAATCTGGGGAATAAGATACAGAATGACAATAGTTAATTCAGTTTCTTTTGGCCCATACTTCCCCATATTCCTCTCTTTCACTCTAAAAGAAAACCCTTCCAGGTAACTTACTGTACTGGAGCACACCCCATCATTGTCCAACAACAATTATACAAACAAGATAAAGTAGTGAATTCCAAATTCCAAGCTTTAAAAGCCTATCTAAAATGTTTTTTTTTTCTTTCTCATGAGAGTATAACAATATCATAAAATATCATATTAGATTTTACCATTATTGCACAAGAATAGACAGAATTATGTACATTCCAATTCATTTTTTTATAGGGGAAATTAACAAAAAGAGGAAGGGCACCAAGAAGGTGCATCCAGACAAAATGTGCATAGGATGAGAATCCACAAAATCAACAACATCCACTATGCAGAGAATTTTTTATTTTTTAATGAATACTACACAGAAATTATCTCTTACACAAATACAATTAAAGGATGTGTAAAGAGCTATCAGAAAACAGTACCTGCCAGTTCTTAGCACTAGATGCTTAAGAAATCCCACATGGCTATGAACATTATATGGGGAAAGGCCCAAGTCTGGCTCTCTCCAGCATTCTTGAATAGCAGCGAGAACCTATAAATCAGAAATGTGATTCAACAAGGCAGGAATGAGCTGATCACAAGCAATGTATGATGGCAAAAGGAAAGCCAAAAATATTATACAAGTATTATCTGGCAAGAAAGGTTAATTGCAACCAGCAATGGTTCTAAATTAGCATATGAGTAATGAGCATTTAGACTGTACAACAGGTATAATCAGCAAGGAATATGGCAAAGCCAGTCAGATACAAAGCAGCTCATAGACAACCACATCGTGGGGCCAACACATAACATTATATCCCAAAGGCGCTCAGTATGAAATAACTTTCGCGTACTTAGTTGATAAGCATTGAGCTCATAAAGAGTCGTCATTCTATGATTTCAGGATACATTTGAAAAATCAAATAAGAAGTGTCCAACATTTCAGTGCATTTAAATAACAAAATAAGCATAGACCTAACAGTATGCAAGTAAAAACTGATTTAATTTATATTTCAGGAGCAATCTCTTTTCCAGTAAGAAAATTCCAGGAGCAATCTTGCGCTTGCTTGTTATGTCTTAATTAAAAGATGAATCTTAGATTGACCAGATGATTATGACACATTCAAGCTTTGGATACCAAAGTACAACAGGAATGCCATCACTTGGCTTGAAAACAATTCTAGAGCATTTCTCAACTCTATTGGAACATGAAAAGTGAAACAGCAGAATATTAACCAAAAATAAATAAATAAGCAGCAGCTAATATGCAAGTCCTATCAAATGCAGAAAAGAGGCCATCATTTCTTAAACTACCAAAGACCATACCAGATTCGCCGGTTCACTCTGCAATAAGCACTTCTCTATATTCAGAATCTTATCAAAGAATCCTGGAGCATACAGCCCTAGTGCAGACCCATTAGAACCATCTTTTTTATCTCCAGTAAGATCTCTAGGTAACCATTTTTTGGTACCAAAAGAGAATTCCATCTGCAGAGAGTGAAATGAAGCAGCTAAATGATCATTATTGACCAATTTACATAATTAAAAGAAAATAGTAATAAATAGCCAAAAAGGGCAAAGAAACAGAAAACAAATTCTTTTTCCTTTCAATTTGATAAATGTCTGTATCCTCTATTGTCCTACTTGCTTGGCAGTAATAAAACAAGTTTGTGAATCTTCTATGGTTCATCTAGAAAGTTCTGTTCATATCTTCTTGTAATTCATAAGCAATTTAGTGGCCTATATATCCAGAAATACAAACACAATTAGTGCTAAAGAAGTACTAGCAATAAATATGCACAAGATAAACCCCCAACACTTTTAGGATGTGCCACATCATGTAACTGATTTTCTTTTTACTGCTAATATAACAGATACATTAAAGCAATGTAGTATAGCAAGAACTACGAAATTGACATGCAGGATACAAGAGACAACAACAACAACAACAATTTAAACCTTAATCCCAGATTTTAGGATCGACCAAGACAAATATCGGGAAAAAAAATAATAATAATAGAAAAATAAAATAAAATAAAATAAACAAATAAATAAGAAAAAAATGTTGATAAATTGGTACGAATTCTCTTACGCCACTCATTCCTATCTAAGACCATCTCCTCAGCTAAATCTTTGTCTATCAAGTACTTACGGATAACTTACATCCAAATTTCCAACGATCTACCTCTACGTTTTACTAAATCTCCCATATTTAAATTCTTGATGCTCCTTACTAATGCGTCTTTGGGTCTTTGTTGCACATGTCTAAATCATCTCAGACGATATTGTCGCATCTTATTCTCAATTGAATTAACTATCAATTTATTACGTATGTTTTCTAATTTTATCTTTTCTAGTTTTCTCATACATCTATCTAAATATTCTCATTTCAACTATAGTCATTTTATACTCTCACCGTTGTTTAATGACTCAACACTCCGTGTCATACAATAGTGTCAGTCTTACTACGATTCTATAGAGCTTTCCTTTCAAATACAATGGTATCGTATGATCGCAAAAAATTTCAAATACTTTTCTCCATTTCATCCGATCAGCTTGAATCTTATCATTTACATCTTCATCTATACTGTCATTGCTTTAAATGATGGAACCAAAATATTTAAAACGTTCACTTTTTGATATTTCTTTTCCTTCTAATTTAATTGTTTTTTCATCATTCTGATTGTTGTCACTAAATTTACATCTCATATATTTAGTGTTTGACTTACTCAATCTAAATCCTCTGGATTCTAGAATGTATCTCCGTAAGTCTAATTTAGCGTTAATATATTTTCTAATTTTATCGATTAACACTATATCATTTGTAAATAACATACACCATGGTATTTTATCTTGAGTATCTTTTGTGATTTCATCTATCACTGTTGCAAAAAGGATGGAACTTAATAATGAATCTTGATAAAACCCAATGTTAATAGAAAAGCTATCAGACATACCGTCACCGGTTCTCACATTGGTTAAAACTCCCCCATAAATATCTCTAATAAGATTATTGTATTTCAAGAAGATCCATTTCTTCAACAACACCCACCACATTATGTCTTTAAGAATCTTATCATATGCTTTTTTCTAAGTCAATGAATATCATATGTAAGTCTCTCTTCTGTATTCTAAATGTCTCCATCAATTGTCTTAACAAATAAATTGCTTCAGTGGTGGAACGTCCTATCATAAATCCAAATTGATTATGAGACATACTTATCTTCGATCTCAATTTATACTCTATCACTCTCTCCCGTAACTTCATAGTATGACTCATAAGTTTATTTCCTCTGTAATTGGAACAATCTTGAATGTCTCCTTTTGCAGATCTAAAGCCAGAAAAAAAAAAACCAAGAATTTCTTTTTTTTTTTGGGTGGGGAGGGGGGATGAAGCAAATGTTCAAAACTTTGTCAGTTAAACTAAGTGGTGAAAACAAACAATATAAGGTAACAAATATGTAACAACTAAACCTAGAACCCCACTAGCTTCAGATCAAAAAACATCCAACACATACACACAGACTAAACAAGAATTGGGGAAGAGTAGATAGAGAGCGGTAAATTCTTTCTTGCGTTCCACTCCTTTATGGGTCCAAATGGTGTCCTTTCCCATTTTTCCTCTAGGAAATTCTATAAAACAGTTCCCATTTTTGTTTTCTTTTCAAGCCGTACAATCTTCTTCACTTTCTTTTTAAGCTTGTGGTTCATCCATTTAAGCTGTGCAGATTCATTGTTTTCCCTGGTCCTCTCTCCCAACTTTGATAGAGAGGACTTCATGCAACTGAGAAATTACGGTCTTCTCTTAGTTGTCTTCTCTTAGTTGCCGGTATACTGGTTAACTTTTCAACACATGAGAGTGATTTCATTCCTTACATAACGTCTTTTTCATTTTATGTCCATGTTCATGCTAGTGTCAGGTTGTCATCTCCATGAACTTGATATCATGTGTGCAAATATTTATTAGTGAATGCCTCTTGATGCAGTTCTCAATTTGGACGTTTTTAACTCACATATTTAATAGTTATATGTGAATGCATTTCGACATTAATTAGTATATCTAGGTTTTGATATACTTCGCAAACTTGTAATCAGCAGAATAATTAGTTACAACATAGCTCCATGTCCAAGTTCTATCATGTTGTGATTTTAGGTTATATTGTTTCTGTCCTTAGTTTTCCAAAAGTTTGACTTAGTATCATATCCTATACTAGAGAAATCCTCAGAAATTCATAAAACTCAGGATTCTAATTCCAAAACTAAAGTATAGAGGAAGTGTTTGCAAATGACATAAAGCTTGAGGTGTTCATGCATTTCATCTTGACCAAACACAATCAAAAGTAAACATAGGATTGCTTAAAGAAGTTAAAGGAAAGCAAACCTTATTTCTATATTGGAACTGAATATCACAAGGAACAATTGGCTTCATGATGTTAAGGAACTCAAGATCTTCACTAGAAAACCTTCCAACATGTGTTACCAACTCATAGACTTGTTGTTGCTTAGCTCTTATCTGAGCCTCATACAACAGGTTTTGGGTTTTGCAACCACCACAAACTGAGGCATGCACACATGGAGCATCCACAAAGTCCCAATGTGGAGAAATTGTCTTCAATTTACTGACCTGCGCAATTTACAAACCAAGTTCATATTCTAGAGCAGTATATATAGGGCAATATGACAACCCCACTTGTTTTAAAGAACTTCACCAGGAAAAGACATCCCATTAATTCCCCATATTTATACCATCCACCTACAAGCTAGAAACCTACGTCATTTTTGCAAACAACAAAAGATTTTCTTCTGAAACTTGACACCCAAAAAAATAAAATAAAATAAAAATAAATAAAAAAATAACCTCAGCCAGAGGGATAAAAACCATTCTTTTTGAGAGGAAGACCAAAAAACATGATTGATGCTTAATAATTCCATTCTGAAACTAAACATGAGAGAAGTGCACTTCTGCAAGTGCAAAGCAAGAGAAACTCATAAAAAAATGCACTGTGGTGTGAGTGTTCTCCTTGTTTATATCATTGCTCAAATGTTGTAAAGTGCTAAACCATTTCCTGGGTTTAGAATTCACACTCTTCTTCAGCTCCATCCCCAAAGTGTGTCCTGGAAATGCCACTTTAGATATGCTAAAGTAACTCATAGTTAATATCATAATCATCGGTGACTCATCTCACTAGAACTCCTCTGCATTATCAAAAAAAAATACTCCCATAACATAATCATTGCATATGCTTGTAGAACGGTTTAGTTTTGCTTACATGTCACCAGATAATGGTCTGCTTATGATTAACTGATTAGTGATGAGTTATAGGAGAAATGAGTGTTGAACCACCACGCATCCCCAATATGGAGTTTCACCGCAGAAACATGATCGCCCAAGAGTGTTCCACGGATTTTACAATACAAACAAGATTTTGGATCTCTTCCAATATATATAAATAACCCAATTGCTCTCAGCATTCACAACCAACTACAAGTAGCATGCATTCTAAAAGGAGGCACAAAAAAAGGCCAACATGAAGAAAACAACTAAATAACTCAGACCCAACTAGCAACAACTTAATAAGACGGCATTCAACAAACCGAAATTTCAAGAGCAAAGCAACATGTCAAATGGAAAAAAAGGAGGAAAAAAAATAAAACCTCAGGATAATTGCCCAGGTATAAATAACAACAAATGGTAAGAAGAATAGGGAAAAAAATACCTCGGCATAATTACCCTTCTTACGAGTGACACGACCAAGAAAACGCTCACCAGGAAGAGCTCGATCACACATGACGACAAACCCAGTATCAGAAACCTTACACAAACCTTTTCCCTTGAAAGCTAGACTTTCACATACGAGTTCTAGAGTTTGACCCTTTTTGGGAAAATACGACTTGGGTTTTGATGATTTGGTGTTTTCGTTTGTGTCTGAGAGAGTTTCATCGAATTCTACATGCTCAGTTGCAGAAAGAGAAGCAGCTAGGCAAGAAGAGAAACGGAATTTGTGAAGAAAGAATGGCTGAGAACTTAGGCGAAGAATGCCATAGCTGGGTATGATTATCGACATTTTATTCTTGATTTTCTGCGCGCATGCGGTGATTGCTTTCTGGGTTTTGTTTTATGGGTTTAGTCTGAATCGATTGTAGTGAGATGGGATGTTCAAAATGAGAAGAGGGCTTCTGCAGTTTGCTTGGGTTTTGGGGAGGGGATGATGCATGTGGGTTAACCGAGGTTTGAGGATTGGCGGCGGAGTGAGGATGGATTTGGAACTCGGGTTTGTGTTTCAAATTCGGACCAAGCTGAAACTAGAAAACTTGAATTAATTTGTGCAAAATTTTAATATTACAAAGTTAAAATTTTAAATAAATTTTGGTATATATTATTTTTTTAATTAAATTTTATCAAACAATTTAATCATCTAAATATATAACGTGAAAGATAATCAGATAATTTTTTATCAAAAATAATTTAAAAATAATTTCAATAGATATATAACTGATACATTCAATTAAACTTATTATTGAAAAATAGTATATAAGTTATATTTTTTAAATTAAAATTTTTTTCAAATTGTTATGATTAATAATATTTTCATAAACTAATTTGTAAAAAATAGATAAAATTTTTTTATTAGAAATTGAATTTGATAATAGAATTAAATTCGTTAATAAAAAGAATTTAAAATATGAATATATTACTAATTTTTTTAGAATAAAAATTTTAATTTTTAATTAAATTTAATTCCTTTAAAAATGATAAATAAAAGAAAATAAATAGATGAACTAATGATTATATGTACAACAAAGCATTGTCTACTAGTTTTACACTCAATATATATATTTTACGCTATATCAATTGGTATTTAAAATTATTTTTTAATTAATCTAATTTAATTATTTGTTAGATTCATTTTAAATTTTAAAAATAACTTAACTTATTTAATGGGTAGATGCAAGAATTACTTATTTATATATTTCTAAAATTTTCCAATCTTGGAGATGAGCTCTGTTTCTAAGCATGCAGTAGAAATTTCTCTCTTTCTATTAAATCCTAGGGGGGAAAGTTCAATAATATCATTCTAATGCAATAAACATCACAAGTGAGAATTGCAACCATTAACCATTTCCCCCCCTTTTGATTAAAAGGTATTTGGCTCTAGAACTACATAATATGGTAATCCTCTCCAATTGCAGGGCTGCGTCTACTTGTAGCATAGTCTGAACTTTTTTATCTATATAAGTCAATATAAAACATTTATACATGCATATTTAAATAAATTCATTAAATTTAAATAAATTTATTTGAAAATTTTATTTTGAAAGTATCCATCCAAATCTAAATTTTGACTTAAATCAGACTAATAGACTAAATTTAATCCAATTTCTTATGATACAAATGACACTTAAGACAATGTCATGTTTCTTAAACAATGACAAATTGAGCAAATTTTTCTAAATACAAAGTCACATTTCTCTACACGATAGTCTTTTCTATTTGCTTTGGGCCTTATTTAGGTAGTTTCTCTCTTGTTTCTAAGCTTTCTTGCTCACTTATATATATATATATATTTGTGTTTGGGGCCTTTTCCTTCTTTGCTATAAAACACAAGAAAATGTGAGAAAGGGGGTTTGGAATGGGGTGAAGGCCTCTAGAGAAGACCCAGTCATAACCCACCTCTTCTTTGTTGATGATTAAATTTTATTTACAGAAATTGTGCACCTCAACTTAAGTGTGATTCTAAGCTTTCTGAAAGAGTTTTCTACAAAAAGTGACCTTCCTATAAACCTTGCAAAGTCAGGACTTTGGGTATGCTCGAGAGCTCCATGGACCCTCAAAAACTCACTAACAACTGTAAGCAAGTTCCCTTTGACTAACAATATAGGAAGGTACCTTGGGGTTCCTATGATTCATTCAAGAATAGAGAAGAACTTCTATGACCACATAGTGGAGAGAATTTAGAGGAATCTATGTGATTGGAAAGCTAAGCTCCTGAGTACTGCAAGTATGAGAATCTCATCCAATCTGTTGCCTCAACCATCCGTGTGCATGCAATCTACTTGGATATTGAGGGATCTTTGTAGTAGGATTGAAAGGATCAATAGTCAATTCCTCTGGGGTAGCTTAGAAGAAAGAAAAACAATCCACTTGGTCAATCGGTCTAGGGTCTATATGCCAGGAAACAAAGGAAGGTTGGGGCTGAGGAAAATGAGAGAAAGCAACATAGCTATGCTGGCCAAGCAGGGTTGGAAATTAGAGAAAGGAGACAAAGCTTTGTGGTGTGAAGTGCTGAGAAAGAAATATTTGAAGGGGAGCAGCTTTCTTGAATATGATAAGAAGGGTAGAGGGTTCATCTTGTAGAAGGAGAAGGGTAGAGGGTTCATCTTGTAGAAGGAGATGATGAAGAGTGAGGATGTATTAGAAAGGGTCTGAACAGAGAATAAGGAATGGGGAGAACATAAACTTCTGGAAAGACATGTAGGTGGGTCACAATTGCCGGATGGAATATGCCTCAAATCTGCAAAGCTCCGATTCCATGGATATGAAGGTCAACCATTTCATAGATGCAGGAGGTAAATGGAAGGTAGAAGAGGTCTACTCCCTTCAACCAAGAGAGAAAGTAAAAGAAATCTCAGGAATCATGGTGCCTGGGGAGTGAGTTCTTTAGATTCTGTATTCTAGAAAGAGAATAATGATGACTCTTTCTTAATAGTTTCAGCTTACAGGTTGATGTCAGAAAACTCTGCCCTTCCCTAGACAAGGCAGAAAGAAGAGGAGTGGAACTAGATATGGAAGGCCAAATGTCCAGAGAGGATAAGAATTTTCCTTTGGCTGGCAAGGCTGGAAGATATTGACTAATGTGGAAAGGAGGAAATTCTGTAATGAAACTACTTCCCCCATTTGCAACAATCCAGAAGAGATTGTGGTCCATGTCCTTAGAGACTGCAACAAAGCTAGACAGATTTGACATTTAGTGTGCTCAAAGCTAGAGAAAAAGGAGGAAGAGCTGACTAAGTGGTTGAATGCAGGAGTTAGAATGTGGGACAAGCCGGGAAATCTACATAGGAGCTCCCTCTTCTTTGCTACCATTTGGACAATCTGGAAATGCAAGTGCATGAGGGTCTTTCAGAACATCCAACAATCTCCCCAGGAAATGGCTACAAAGGCTATGAGTTTGGCAAATGAAGCTACCACTACTTGGGAGGACAGAGATAGAGGTAAGGAAAGAGAGAGGAGAGGAGTCAAATGGCTCCATCCGCAAGTAAGGGTTCTGAAGTTGAACACAAATGGAGCAGTCTCTCAAAGCTCAACCGAGGCGAGTGCACAGATAATTATCAGGAATAGGATAGATGATTGGGTAACAAGTTTTGTGCTGAATATAGGTAAGGCAAAGGTTCAGACGACTAAGTTGTGGGGTTTAAGAGAAGGTCTTCAAAGGGCCAAGAGGAAAGGGCTTAGCAACCTAGAAATTAAATCTGATTTTGTCGTGCTGGTAAGGCTATTAGAGGTGCCTGCTACTTAGACCACCCTTATCATCATATCCTTCAGGAGTGCATAGAGTATGGATCGTTTAAACATAAGAGTGGTTAAGTACATCTATAAAGAAGCCAACTTTTTGTGCAAATCACTTGGTCTTGTTGGGGCAAGTGAACAATGCTGGGGTGATGGAGCTTTGTGATCCTCCCCCAACCATTCTTCACTTCCTCTTGGAAGACAATTTAGGTGTAGAAAGGGTCAGGGGCTTGGTTCCTGCCACGAACTAGCCCAGTAGTTTTGGTCGTTTGCCTCTCCCAAGTTGTGTCCGGTGGCTTGTGTTTTGTCTTGTGATCTCATTTCTCACAAAAAAAAAAGGAAAAAAAAAAAGGAACCACCACACACTCACACACACAAAAAAGACATTTAATTTATTTATTGTCAAAGATAACATTTGTTTCATCTACCAACGAACAGTTGGTTTAATGAGATGTAGTATTAGATCTTTTAACCAATTTTTCGAGTTTGACTCACGATTTGGACATGAAAAAAACTATATTAAAAGGGTAGCTCTCTTAAATGGGCCACTATAAGTTTCAAACTGAATTAATTGAAGTATGACTCCGCATAACGATCGGTGTAATAAAAAAAAAAAAAAAACATTTGTTCCATCTTAGGAGACGGGCCGTCAACTAACTGGTAAGCCCATTCAAGGGACGGGCCGAGACCATATCCCATTTTTAATTCCCAACAAAAAGAGAAACGACAGCGTTCTGCTTTAAACACAAACGACGTCGTTTTTCTCTTGAAGAGGTCTCTCTTCATTGGAGCCCTATCATAAAATTCGAACAATTTTGAGCCGTTCGATCCTCGCGTACACGCAAAAAGGCGCCCATCCCTCACCACTACAAAACTGGCCCCCCAAAAACCCTAACTTTAGGAATCTCATCTTACTTTCGCCTCTCTCTCTCTCTCTCTCTCTCTCTCTCTCGCCTCACCGTCTTCACTAGCTTCAACCCGCAGCACTCAATCATGGGTAAGAGAAATTAGGCTTTCAACGTTGTCCGCCTCAATCGAACTTTAGTTTGTGGTTCATATATTTGTTTTGGGTTGTTTACAGGAAAGGTTCACGGATCTTTGGCGCGTGCTGGGAAGGTGAGAGGGCAAACCCCAAAAGTAGCAAAGCAGGACAAGAAGAAAAAGCCCAGGGGTCGCGCTCACAAGCGCATGCAATACAATCGTCGTTTTGTCACTGCCGGTATGTTTACACCCTAACTTTTTTTTGGGTAATTTTGATTTCATGCTTATGGTTTTCTGTTTTCATTTCTCTTTGACTTAATTTTGTACTTATTCATCTGGGTATCTTGTGATTAGCTTTGGTTTGTCAAATTATGCCTTTTTCTGCGCATAAATGAGCTAGGTCCTGTTTGGGCATGTTTTTATGATACCATGTCCTGTTTTTCTTATGTGGTTTATTGTGATTTTGATTTAGAAGAGTTTTATTTGTACAAGTGTTTACCTGGCTTCTTGGAACTCTGAAATTTTTTAGGTTATGTAAATCAAATAATTGATTGTTTAAGTAATTGTAAGGTCTTTTAGCATCCCTAAGAGTATGGACTTCAATGTATAACCGTGATGGTGCGGATTAATTCCTTGTGGATGTGGGAGGAGTCATTGGAGCGAGTCAATGGGAGGAAAATAATCTTTTATGAGTATCATCAGCTCATAATAATGTATGGTGTTGGTGGAAAGAGTGAAGGTTCATGTCCAATATGCCCACTCAACATTTTCAAAGGGAAACCCCTGGTTTGCATGTAATCATGACCATCGTGTTGTCTTGCAAGGTGCAATTGGACCTCGTTTGAAATAAGTCATAGAACTTGTTCAACGCCACTGGTCATGTTTGGTCTTGGGGAGGGATGGATGGGTAAATACAAAAATGTCAATGACCATTCATGTTTATGCATCAAGTGCATGGATGCTTGCGCCATTGGGGGAGAAAAGGTGTGGAGAGCAACATAAATGATCTCTTTGAGGACATGATTTCTCCCTGCAGTTCGAAAAGAGGAGTTACGTTAACATGGAACTTCACATACATAATATTATTTTGTAAAATTCACATCTCTTTCCTTTTGCCTTGTACCAAAAGGTCCAAAATATGCCTTTTGTGATAATTAAAGTGGTAGGACACAGGAACAGGAACTTGGGTGTGCAGACCATTTTTGAGGTTAGATAAAGGTTAAGCATTTATTTTGTCCCTTTCAAAAAGACACATGGCTTCAAAATCACGAGATGCTAAAAACTTGAGTTCAACGGATTAGTACATCCATAAATATTAGGTCAAACTATTGTTGAGTTCATGTCTAGCCTCTATAGGAGAATACCAGAGTATTCTGGATTCATTTTGACCTAAGCTTACTATATGGACATAAATAGTCTCTAATTTTAGACTGAACATTGCAATTCAACTTTTGTGATGCATCATTTGGTTTGGACATGTATAGTGGTTTACAATGTATTGATTCACATCTGCACATCTTGTGTTATATTATTGTTTCACATATCAGCAAGAAGATGATTTATCAAGGTTTGTGGCATGTGACAACCATCCAATGATTGTTAGACCTTTGTTAAATGAGTATTAAAAAACAAAATATCCAAATATAGTGACTGTGATCGTGTTTTTATTTGTTATTTGCAGTTGTTGGATTTGGGAAGAAGAGAGGTCCCAACTCTTCGGAGAAGTAAGCTATGGAAGTCTCAGAAGTACTTCAAATTAGGAATCCTTGATTTTGAAACATATGTTGCTTCTATCATCCCATTTTTCTTCTCATTTTTTTCTGTTACTGCTTTTTTTTTTTCCTTTTCTTTTTAAAGGGCTGTGTATTGGTTTGACTGAAAATGGCCTATTCTACATGTCGAACATGGTTTCTTGTTTCCAATGTTGTCTGATATTTGATGTGAGAATGACCAAACAAAAGCCATCTGAGCTTAGTGTTTTATCAGTCCGTGAGATTCTGCTGCATGTTGTGTTGATCGTAACTCAATCGGAAGTTTTATGTTGAAACGACTTATCCAAAGCTAGAGAGGTGGTTTTATGTCGAACAGACTTATCCAAAGCCAGAGAGGCTCTGCGACTAATTCCCCTTTATTATTACTCAGTTTTGAGTCGGTACAACCAATTAATTGTTGATTTTATAAATTTGACTTTTGATTCAGTAGAATGCCCATAACCTCTCTAACTGCCTGATCCAAGCTATTATTCCTTGTATTATGAATCTGATAGTTCAGCTGTTGATTGATCACATCTGAGAGAGTTTCTTAGGAATTCAATGGTTGAAACCCCAGGTTTTCCTTTCTCTTAGCTATGGTATTGTGTTCTTTACTTATTCTCCGGCTTTGGTCAATTATAATTGCTTCAGGTTACTTAAAATGAAAGGGGTAAAGGTGTCCTTTGGCATGGGCATAGAATGATAGTGGTGCATGAATGATGTTAATTGCCACACGACCTTTGGGATGGTACAGCATGATTGATGCTTTAGCTAAAATGATAGTGGTGCGTGAGTAGTGAATGTCTAGCATCATTCTTTCGCATTTGGGGGTGCCACTCCAGTATTTTGTTAAACTCTTGGGCTCATACGGAACTTGGCTGGCAAACCCCATGTTAAACTGCAACTCTTAATTTTGTTGTTAAAAGGAAAATGTTTGAATTTTTGTGGTCCTTAAAGACTATTTCTAGTTATGAAGTATTTCCAGTTTTGGACGTTTGATTGTTTGATCGGCAAGCATAGCACTATTTTTTGTGTCAAATGCGATTAAATTTTGTCATTCTCAATGATGGTTTTGTGTGACGCCATTATCTTATGCCAAATACGATTGGATTCTCACACCCGATAGTTTTAAAACTAGATTTTTTTTTTCACTGTGATGGTTTCGAAACCTTAGCTGTTTTGGAGGTTTTGCCTTATCACGTCTTGGCTCTCAGCTGGTGTGGTGCATTCCTGTGAGAAAGGGAAAAATATTGACACATGACTGGATTTTGTTGCTATATTGGAAGGTGCATCTGGATGGAAACTCCTTTGAATCAAGGGGGATAGCTGAGGCAAAAGAATGCTCAGGATCTAAATTAAATGTAGAGTGACTTTATGTTGGTTCATTTTGTCATTTTGTCATGTTGGTTCATTATGAGCCTGAAACCTGACTGAACCTTCTAAAGTAGACATTCTTTGCCAATTGATCTGAATGTCAATTGAATTACTGCGCAGTCGGTAGCTGTCCTAGTTTTTCAAGTCAAGGAAGTGATGCCGTGATGCCAGGAATTAACTATTGGTCAGTTCATAGCTACTGGTCAGGGTCAACATGGGCTCCTTTAACCAGAAGTGAGGCAGGCTTTAAACTCTTACCAGAAAATATGGGCTCCTTTAACCAAATCGAATTGGGAAACTAGAAGGTACTTTTGCCAAAAACGACACGACAAGTGGGGGAAGAGTTAGATTCTTTAATTAAATTTTTAAATTAAAATTTAAGAAAGAAAAAATTTATATCGAAAGAATTGTCTCGACAAATGTTTGAAATGAATTAATTAAAATGAATTCAAAAAATATTTAAATCAAATTAATCAAAATATAAATCAAAAATAAATAAATAAAAGGTAATTTTGTCAAAAATGGTATGGTAGTGAGGCTGATGTTTGTTTTTGGAAAGAGCCAGAGATTTGTGTTTGAGATGAAGCATGTTTGTCTTGGGTATTTATCCTTATTTCTAATTTTTAAATAGTTTTTACTTTATAAATTAATTTAAAAATAAATAGTAAGTGGTGAGTAAAATCACTAAAAAGTTACTTTTGATTAATTTTAAATATTTAATTAAAATAGCTGAAAATTAACTTATTTGCTAAAGTAAAAAGGGTGTCTGATTGTTATTTTGGTAAAAGTAAATACGGGTCCCCATTTATATATTTTTCATATTGTTTGCATTGATAATATTCGTATTTAATAAAACAACCATTGATGTTTATTTTATTTGCTACATCGAGATTTAAACCTGAAATTATCGGATTAGAGAAGGAGATTGGGACCATTGTTGCTGTCCCAAGGGACAACCTAAGATTTTAAACACAAAGGTTTATTATCAGAACAGTCATCTAATAGGATGGATTGTTAACTCACTTGATCAAATTTCAGATTTAAAATTTAACAATGAAAAAGATTACACTAAAAAAACTGTCCCCTAAATAGAGGCTCCCGCAGATACTTAAACCGAAATAGTTAGAATATGATTTCGAATATAAGTGGTGGGAATAATAATAATAATAATAATAATAAAAGTTCATTGAGTTATTTTAAATAGTTTGATTTATCTGTAATTTAAAATTAGCACCTTCACTTGTCACTTTTTATTTAAAAACATAAACTCTTATAAGAAACCAAATAAAATATATATATTTATATATTCTTCACCAAAGTTAATCTATCATTTGGTAGGCAAAAATACCTGAAAAACATGAGTCATATTTGTTGATTTCTAAACTTTTCTTCCCATGTGTATTGCAAATGAGCAGGGACAGAGCTGCCAGGGCACTATTTTTCAAGATTGTTCAAAAAAATACAATTAAAAATGATAAAAATACCATTAAAAATATATACATTTCAATAAAAATCCTTATAATGATATTAATTTTTTTTTAAAATACTATATATATATTTTATAAAACTTATTCTTCAATCGTTATATGATTTTGGATACCGATGATAAATATAAAAAAAAAATAATATCAAAATTGTATACCATCTTTCTTCACACATTCAACAATTCCCTCCAAACAAGTCGAGCTAAGCAAAATGTCATTTGGCTTGAACTATTTTTTTTTTTATTATTATACTGATATTTGAATCCGAAATCATCAAATTAAAAAGAGGATTGTGACCACTTAACTGTCTCTTAAGGACCTTGAACTCGTTCAATGAGGTGAGCAGGCAGTATTTTTTTTTTTTTCCCCTTTCTTTAGTGTTCCCATTTGCCATCATTTCTTTATTTATAACAAATTGTGGGTCATGAGTAACATTCAATGTGACATTCAAGATGACATAAACATGTTTTTTGATTTGACTTACGTAGTTGAGATTCGAAATTAATGTTAAACTATGTTTATATATGGATTTCAGTAATGTATTTAAAAAAGTCATTGAAAAATAGGTGGCTCAAAATTTCAAACAAGGCTGTTGTTTTGACCCCAAATGTAGAAAACTCTAAATCCATTTTTTTATTGGATGATCAATCATCGGGAAGCTTTCATACATTTAATCTAGAACACTTTGAAAAAACCCCTTAACCTGACAATAGAATAATAATAATAATTGATAAAAATTAAAAATCGATACGAATATATAAAAATAGACCAATATTATTACGATATCATATTAGAGATTGAGAATAATATAATAATATAAAATCAGATATTCGATTGTCTCGATGAATAATTAGAATTAATTAGTTTATATAAAAAATTCATTGACGTAAATATAGAAATAGTTATTATAGATATAAAGATATAGAAAATCAAATATTTAGTATATAATATATTTTTTTTAATATTTTCTCAAATTCAACGTGATATAATGAAAATTATTTGAATTTAAAAGGAATTTGAGTAGAAGATTTAAAATTCAAAGAGTGTTTTTGCAACCCTGACCCTAGCTCTGCCTTTGGCTCTAGATCTGGCTTTGGCTTGGAGCTCTGGTTCCTTCCTCTGGGCTCAAGTAGGCTAAAGATCAGGCTCTTATCTCAAGCTCTTGGCTCTCAGTCCTGACTGATTTGGTTAAAGCACTAATTCTAACTGTCGGAAGCACACGAGCGTGCATGAATAACTCTTTTTATAAATGAGTTCTAATACCATATTAGAAGAAAAGATAAATATGACACTAATACTATAATAAAAATATAAAATAATATGAATATAAAAATATAGATGAATATAGTTATAGTATCATATTAAAAATAGAAAGCAATATGATAATATGAACCGTAAAACTCAATTATCTCAATAAATAATTACAATAAATTGAATTTATATAGAAAATCTATTACCATAAATTTAAAAATAATTGTTACAAATATAGAAATATAAAAGTCAACTATATATTTATCCCACCATATTTAAACTCTCTCTTTCTAATTTAAAATAGTGCAAAAAAAGAATATTCTTAGTAGCCTTGATCCTCAATATCTTATAATTTAAAATAATTCTATAATTAATTATAGCTTAACATACATCATAGCCTCTCATTCAGAGGTCTGGCCTCTCCCCAAAAAAAAAAAAAAAAAAAAGTTCTAAAATAATGCAAGATATAGATTACTGGTCCAACCTTAATGATAATTAATGATTTTTTTATCAATATCAACTCTAGAAAAATAGATAAATAGAAAGGAAACAAAAGGCCTATGTCATAAATGTAACAATCATTGGGTATTTTGCCCCTTTTTTCCTAAGCATCATTGAACAATTTACTTGTAAAATTCCATGAAATTAGAGACTAAGAAAAGTATAAATATTAGGGCCAGTGAAAATAGATATGAGATTGGGCCGGTTCGTCCCGTTGTAGCCGAGACCGGAAATCGGCCTAGGACAACAGCAACCCGAAACTGAATCTGCCTGCTATAGTAACCAATTCGGTCTGGTTCTTATTTTTTGATCTGGACCGGCACAGAATCGACCCGACTCAGTTCTTATATCCCATTTTTTTATTTTTTGAAAATTTTTATTTTAAAAAACCGTCGAATCAGATCAACTCGGCACAGTTCGATTTAGCGGGTCAGGCCCGGTTTCAAGTAATATTTTGAACTGGTCCGACCTTGAAAAGCCTCAAAACCGTGGTCGAACCAGCCTATGATTCCCAGGCCCATCCGAAAAGGGAACCGCACCGGTCCCATCTCTAAATGAAACAAACAAACAGTTAGAAGAGTTATCATCGTTGGACCTCACGACTCCGTCGTGACTGAAACATTCAAACAAGAACACTTTTGAATATGCTTTAAGGTTGGTTCGGAGCAAATGTCATTCGCTTAATATGATCGAGAAGATAGAGACCAAAACAAAAGAACAATAAAAACTTGAATTTTAGAAAAATACGAATGATATAAAAAGAAATTTAAAATACGAATGACATAAAAAGAAACTCAAAATACGATTGATATAAAAAGAAAACTTAGTCATACTCATATGCCCCACGCGTAATCTTCGTTGGTATTGACGTTTCAAAATCAAACATTGGCCAAATCAAACTTTGTCATATGTTTAGATTTTAGTCATAGGTTTCTCCACCCTAAACAAATTTCTCTCTCTCTCCTATGTTTATAAGAGTTTTAACAAGGTTGTAGGGCAATCCATGTGTTGAAGAAGACAACCTTTCAGCCTTGGAAAAAACCTCTTCTTTATCTCTCTCTCTCTCTCTTTCTAAAATATTTACACTGTTTTTCTGAGGATAAACATAATTGTCCCATTGAATGAAATCTGGCGGAAAGCAAGAAAGGAGGGACAGCGTGACAGGATCCTTTTGTTGTACAAACGTCTTTAATTCTTTTATTTATTCCACACCAAACTTTGCGTTCTATAAAAACACAAATCTGTCATGTTTTGTTAGGGAAAAGTTATTAATTGGGTCCAGATTAGGTCTTCTACTTGATCTGTTGCCAATATAAAACCTTTATTCTTTTCCTATATAAATCTTCTTATTTTCCCACGCCAAACCCCCTTCACAATTTTGAAGTTGATCACCAAAGCCAATTTTGATCAAAACCCTTTTGACCCTTTTCATCTCGTTTTCTTTGCATGTGATTTTGAGGTTTAAGAGAGGTTTTTTTAGGATTCAATTTTGTGAGAAGAACAAGACCTATAAATTCAATTTCGTTGAAAAATCTGAAGATGAAGTCACATGCAAGATTATTAGCAATGGAAGAAGGGAAGGATCCAAAAACAGGAAACTCAGCAAAGGCTTTTCCTCTTAAAGTTTTACAATTTGTCTTGATGTTTTTATTCACGGGTCTTGCATGTTCGCTTGCTAGTATATACACACTAAAGTATTTCGGGGGACATGATGTTGCTCCTGTCGCAAAGTCTGCATTTTTGCCTTGTTTTGAAGAGCCAAACAAATTAGAGCGTTGGATTAGGCCTCCGTCAAATTTGATGCATCCAATGAATGATACGGAATTGCTTTGGAGGGCTTCACTGGTCCCGCAAATTAAGGACTACCCCTTTGAGAGGACTCCCAAGATAGCTTTCATGTTCTTGACTAGAGGACCTCTTCCAATGGCAGCTCTTTGGGAAAGGTTTTTTAAGGGTCATGAAGGGCTTTACTCAATTTATATTCATTCTCTGCCGTCTTATATGGCAGATTTTCCACCTTCATCAGTATTCTATGGCAGACAAATTCCCAGTCAGGTATCAGCCGATGTCTTCACCCCCTAACTTCTTCTATATGCTCTCTCTATATTTACTGTTTTCTGATTGGTACTTGAGTCATGATGTGCTTGTTTTATGATATAATTTCTCTGATCTTTGTTTCTTATCATCAGTTTTTTCATTTACATAATTTGCTTGGGAGCGTTGCGCAGGCTAGAGGTTTGAGAGAGAATAACGAAGGCTTAGTATTAGACTTCTTTAATGATATGTGGACAGAATTGGAAAGAGTAAAGAAAGTTGCAGACTTGCTTATTTGAAGATGCATTTTGAGCAACTTCAAGTTGAGATGCTAGTTTAGGTAGAATTGATCTTATAGGAAGAAAAGCTTTACCTCTTTTTAATATTTGAATATCTTTGAAAAGTTTTTGGTCCATTTTGTTGAATAATTTACAGGCTTTTCCCTTTTTCCAATTTGATACGTAACCTTGATAGGTAATACAATGTCCTTAATGCCAAAACACATTTGTCCTTTTTCTTCTGAAAACAAATAGAAAGAAATTCATGCATCGTCTTTGATAGTCTGAGTTCATGTTCACAAAATAGACTAAGAACTGTTTTCTAAGCTAGCTATACAGATCAATGCGCTTAGTTCCTTGCAGCAGAGGAAGTTCAGATTTCAGTCTCTAGTGCCTTCTACTATCTACCGACTTGTTTGGTAGAGAAGGATAAAAGATCAAGGCAAAATGATTTTATCTTAAAATAAGTCAAAGGATATGATGAGAGGTAGTTAAACAAGATGTTTTTCACTTTTTGATAGTTGGATTGGGGTTAGGTTGGCAGTCAGTGTGAACCTATGACATTAAGCAGTTATGGTACAAGAAAAGGATTTTAGGTTTAGTTTAGTCCAATAGTTTGGAATTTATTTGAATATCATTAGATTTGAAGTAGTTTAATTGACAATTGAAAGAAATTAATAGTTGATGGATATTAAAATGGAAGTATAATTGAGTAAATCACTAATTACCCAAGTCCTCTGCATCTATAGTTTATTTGTTTGGGTCTTCGACAGCATGCGTTACTTTTTTTTCCTCTTATTGAAGAAATTGATTTGCTATTTTTGACCAAATCAGTTAAACATCCCTAAATTTTTGCAGGAAGTGGAATGGGGAATGATGAGCATGTGTGATGCAGAGAGAAGACTCCTAGCTAATGCTTTGCTCGATTTTGCCAACGAGCGATTTGTTCTTATTTCAGAGGCATGTATTCCTCTCCGCAACTTCAGCACTATTTATGACTACCTTATGAACTCCCAGCATGGCTTCATGAGTGTTTATGATGATCCGGGACCTTGTGGGAGAGGTCGATACAACTGGAACATGGCTCCCTTGATTGTCCTCGAGCAATGGCGCAAAGGATCACAGTGGTTTGAAGTCAACCGAAGGCTCGCTGTGGACATAGTCAAGGACACACTCTTCTATCCAACATTCAGTGAGTTCTGTAGACCAGTTTGTTATAATGATGAACACTACTTCCCAACAATGCTCAGCATGCAATCTCCGCAACTTCTAGCAAACAGGAGCATCACTTGGGTAGACTGGTCAAGAGGTGGTGCTCATCCAGCCACATTTGGGCAGCCTGATATTACCAAGGAATTCTTGATGAGAATTATCCATGGGGAAAGTTGCATTTACAAAGACCGACAGACTAACAATTGTTTTCTTTTTGCAAGAAAGTTTGCTCCAAATGCCCTTGATCCACTATTAGAATTGGCATCTGAAGTTTTCTCATTTTGAAAAATTTTTCTCTGGATGCATGAATGAGAGAGCTGGGAGCCTTGTAGCACCGGGAAGATCCATCCTCCACTGCCCAAAGGAAGCTAAAGCTAATGTTACTTTCTCTTATCTCGGCTTTCCCAAAAACTCACTTGTCCAAGTATCTCTATTCTTTCTATTGTATAGAAGATTAGAGTCTGCATTCAGGAGTAGTTCATGGTAGAATAATGACCAAGGCAATGTAACTGTTCTGTACCATATCTGATAGATGTTCAATCACCATCTCCTTGGACTGCAAAATTGCAAAATTTTTTGTCATAATTGAGGTATTACCGTCTATAATAAAATTGCAAGTTTAAGAGGTATTTTTGATCGTCTCCCTTCCTTTGATTCATTAGAGCTCCAGCATAGGGAAATATTCCTGGCAGGAAGAGTAACAAAATAATTAGATCAAAAAACAGGTGAATGTATGCACTAGGAGGAGGGCTTCAACCTCCAACCTTGTGGTTAACAGCCACACTGTGTTAATGATTTTTCCTCTGCAAAAAATGTTCAGAACCCAAACTAACGATCTCCACAATATGATTTACAAGGTTGTATCCAAGATAACTCCATACCAGGATTGAGCCCCATTCTGATAAGCTGATCTCCTCCTAAAGGTCGACATGGATAAAGCTTATGATAAGCTAGAAAGGTCATTCATAAAAGAAATATAAATACGTGTTACTTGCATTTAATTTTGATCCTATTTTACATGATTGCATTTAATTTTATAATAGGAGCCCCTTACGGCGTTTCTTCAAATCTCAAACAGAAACACCCAATTTCTCACCTCACATTCATTCTTTATATCAAGGTTCCCTCAAGAATTTTTCTCAAGGCAAAGAATGATGGTCTCATCCAGGGAATCCAGGTTTCTGGGGGGGAACAAAGCAATTTCTCACCTTAGGTTTGCAGACGTTCTAATTGCCCTTTTTAGGACCCAACAGTTTGACATCAACATTACTAAAAGACGAAATACATGTAAATTATCCAAACATTTTGAAAATTTGATGTTCATGAATTACTTCTGAGGACATTTTTGGTATAACACACTGATGCACTTTATTGCAGAAAATTAATGATTTTCTAGAAAATCATGTATCAGTACAGCATGGGGGCCTGGGGGGTCTGCTGCAACAGTAGGAGGTTCACACCAAGAAAGGGAATCAGATTTTCACTCAATTTGTTAGTTGTGGTTGGAGAAGATGCCTCACTGCCAGAGTTGCGTAAAGTGCTGAACCATAAGGAAGTGCAACTTCATTGACTTGGAAGAAAGGCGAGTGCGCGAAATGGAGCTGTTCATGCGTGCTATTCAGCATGCCAGGGAAGTAATGATACTAGGTGATGGCCTCTTCAAAAAATGCAGAATCTTCTGTGCAGCACAAGCACTCGACTTCTCTAACATTGTTTGTGCCAACTATGTCCTCTGCAACTTTAAGGAAGTGCTCGTGCGGTTAGGATATAAAGATGGATCCATTAACATGAAATCGTCATGTTGCATATGCTGCACAGCTGTTGTTATTACATGTTTATCAAAGATATTAGTGTAGACGTCAAAACTAAATCATGGGAACTAGTTTAGGGGAAACCTCTTCAATTCATTGCCCGAGGAAGTTTAAGGTTTTATGTGAGAAGGTTCAGAAAGTGCCACCAGGCAGCAATAGTAACCCATTCTGGAATACCATTCACTGCATTGCCTCCTGGAATCATCCCAACTGTTACCACCTGCAATGCCATGTCAAATTACAAAATTGCTTAATCTGATTCAATGGAGAAGACAGAAGATACCTGTGGATCCAATGGGTTAGCTTCTTGTGAAACAAGATATTGTAAGCTAACAACAATATTTGAAGCTGTCTATTAAAAATATTTGAATATGGTTTTGATACCATATTAAAAATTGAAAACAATATAAGAATATGAAAGTCTAATATTTTATTATTTTAATATAATATTATAATATATTGGATTTATATAGAAATCATTATTATAAATACAAAAATAAATATTACAAATATAGAAATAAAAAAGTCAAATTTTCTCAAAATCAAATCAATAATTGATTTGATTTTAATAAATAATATTTTTTAAATATTTTCAAAACATATAATATTTTATAATATTTCCTCAAATTTATATGATATAATAAAAATCATTTAAATTTGAAAAAAACAATAAATATATGCTAACGTGGCTAAAAACATATTTTTGAACCCTAAAGAAAGCTTTTTCCATAACGGACTTGAAATCTTCTGGATGTAAATTGAAGAGCAACTTTTTCAGGAGCAGATCAGGAATGTTCTAGAGGGATGAGTGGGTGCATATTGAAGACTAATTTTTTTTCCAAAATGGATCAAACGCCTTTTGAAGGTGCATGTAGACACCAAACGCCTTTTGAAGGCGCATGTAGACACATGAATGATTGTCTATTTTAACATTTTTTATAAAAAAAAAAACTCTGATATCACGGCTCTAATACCATATAAAAAATGATTGAATATAACTATGATATTATATCAAAGAAAGCTATAATACCATATTAAGATTATTTGAATATAACCATATGATATCATATTAAAAATTGCTAGCAATATAACAATACGAAAACTTAATATTCTATTATTTTAATGAAATATTATAATATTATAGATTTATATAGAAAATATATTATTATAGATGCGGAAATAAATATTATAAATATAAAAATAAAAAATTTAAAATATTTTTAAAAATCATATCATTAGTTGATCTAATTTTGATATATTATATTTTTTAAAAATATTTTTAAAATATAAGATATCTTGTAACATCACGTTGTACCCATCGAAAGGCAAAGCCGCATGACTCCCACTTTCCACTTATTACTACTGCCTTAAAATGGCCACCCCCAGCCATAACGCTATACTAACTCTGGAGGCCGCTTCATGTACGGGCACGGTCGGGTGGGCATGCAACCAAAAGATAGCATCAACATTCTCCAGTATTCCAGCATCTAACATTTTATTAGCTCCTTCCTTCCCTTCCTCGGCTGGTTGAAACACTAGAAGAAGCCTTTGTTCCCTATTAAAAAGTAGCAAACTGAGGCGGAACTAGGTTTGCAGGTCTTGCAGTATCATGATTTCAGTAAACAAGGTAGAAAACTGAGAATGTTGGTCTGATTACTTAAAAAATCAGTCAGTAGCTACAAATATAAAACATAGAATTTTGAAAAGAAAAAGGGATACAGAATTGATTCTTTTTTTTTGTGGTCTCGCATCAGCATATAAACTTTTTTTAGTGTTTGATTAACCGACATTCAAAATTATATTCTAATTAATACGACTCGAGTTACAATCGGACCTTCTATAGAAGAGGTCTCCCAAAATATTTCTTTTGATTTCCAAGATAACATAGACACTATTTAAACAAGTGACAACATTTAAATCAGCAACTCTTCCTGATATTCTTGAAGCATCTTTGCAGCACCAAGAAGCATCACGACATGGGCATCATGCCCGCAAGCATGCAACTTTGCTCTTGTGTTCCCATTCCACCATTTCCTTCAAAGCAATAAAGACACAAAATGAGATGCATGGCACATATAGTACCCTCTATAGTTACCATTGCGACACAATGTACAAAAGGTAAGACCAACATCAAATATTGTTAATCATGAGTCAACAAAAACTGTGAAATTAATTCATAAAAGTTCCTTCCCCACTTATAAAATTTTAATAAAATCTATGGATTCTCGTTGGGCAATATTTAGAGGGTAAAAACGAAAAGAGACTAGGAAAAGCCAACAAATACTGCAATTTCTTTCTTTTTTTTTTGTGAAAAGTTCCCTCTAGCCAACCGTATAATCAACATTTTATTCAATATTTTAAAACTCTAGATCAACAACATAATTGATGGCAAAGAGAATATATGTGAATTTTGTAATGGTATTTTCGAATTTAGTTTTTGGGCTAAAAATGTGTATTTTAAGATATACTTTTCTATTCTAGATTGATCTTTTGTACCAGACTATGTCTCCCCTTTGGTATGTTATTTTCTATTTTGTACCAGGTGACACTTTCATTCAATTTTGTGCCAGAAAGAGACTTTCTGTTCCTGCGCTGTTGAGCCTATAGGGGCCTATATGATAACAGCACCAAGCACCGGACTGGGGAATTCCCAAACCACAAAATTTCCCAAGCAAGTATAGAGAGTTCAAAGTGAATTTTTTGGTGAAATGATAAGATTTTCTGGGACCAATTTGTTGTAGCACAGATATATACTCTGTCGCTGATAAATTAGTAATTTCAATCATTTTAAGTCTGCTCATGATCCCTGGTAGAACTGAAGTATAGAATGCCATGTTAAATCCAGGCACCATCAAGAATAATCAAGGTTGTTACGATACAGATTCATATATAAATCAAATTAGTGGTACACCAAGTGTTTCCTGCAATCGAAATGCAGAGATTCAAACAAGAAACAACCCTCACAGTTCATCATGAAGTTTTCTTTCTGCTAACAAAATTTTTGATTGGTGTTGGAGAAGATGTGTCAATGCAACTGATGCGTGAAGTGCTGCACCATAAGGGAGTACATCTTCATTGATTTGGAAGTAAGGAGAATGTATTGATGGGAGCTTTCCACGTGTGTTGTTCTGCATACCAAGGAAGAAGAAGTATCCGGGGATGACCTCTTGGTAAAATGAAAAATCTTCTGACCCCATTAGGGGTTGCATTTCTTGTACATTGTGAATGCCAAGCATATTGCCTGCAACTTGGCGGAAGTGCCCATGTAGCTCTTTATTGTTTATGGTTGGAGGAAATAAAGGATTTTCTTCTAAGAAATCGACGGTGGCATTGCATCTAAACACTGCTGCTTGCCCTGTTATGACCTGTTTAATGAAGACGATTAGCATCTAATGTTAAAGCTAACAGATGAAGGCTAGACACTCAAAGATAAAGATAAATGATATTAAGCATGGGTATTGAAGCCATTGAGATAGGAAAGATCATTCCAATACAACTAAAGAAATTCTCAAAAAATATAGTAGCATAAGATGTTGCACAAGAAAGGAATAAAAGGGAATATAAGGAAAGCCATTATTGCATTTCAAATCATGAGCATAAGCCAATTATGTCATTCCCATACGGAAGCAGATAGACGCTTGGAATGCTGTTCAATGCAACAAGTCCTACAATGCATATGAGAATCATGCACAAGTGTGCTATTAATATGAAGTACAAAGCTACATATCACCCAAGAATTCAATAAAATTTCTTCCTTACTTTTTGTAGAAAAGAATATTATTCCTTGTTTTTTGCAACCAAAAGATTCTCTAAATTTGTTCTTATGATTAATAGGTGTGATGAATTGGTAAAATTATTTAAGTGATGTGCAGCGGCGTCCTACTAGGAATCTCTTCATAGCTCATATACATCAAATGCTAGCTTTTTCCTCTTTCCAGCTAGCTATGACATGTAATAAAAGGAAATCATAGTTTGACATTAATAGGACTAGCATTGCAAGATCCCTTCGGAAGATCAAAAGCCACTGCCAATCATCTCCAGAAGACAACATCAGGGGGCCTATAGATTTCATCAAAAGCAAAGGTGATATGATAGTGTCAAGAGGGTGCTCTTCGAGCAGATAGGACATTGAGAGAGAACTATATATACCTCTTCAATTCGCTGCTTGAGTTGCCTTAAGCTTTCATATGAGAAGGCTCGGAAAGTGCCACCAATAATAACCGAGTCTGGAATAACATTGAATGCATCACCTCCTTGAAACTTTGCAACCGTTACCACCTGCAATTGCATGCCAAATGCCAACCAAACTCTTTACATGGAAAACATAAGAAAGCCAGATCCAAGTAAATTTAACATAAAAAAGCACTGAAAAGAGGACAAAAAGGATGAACTTCTCTGAAACTTGCACTGTGAACAAATTCAAGGATGATAATGCTAGTTACGAGATCAAAAGTGAACACCTATTTGATTGAATAGGTGCCTCATCTTTGGAAACATCAAGAAGATTCACGGATGTGTCGCTGAAAGCTAGGAACTTGATGATACAACAACAACAACAAACTGAACCTTAATCCCAATACTTTGAAGTCAGCCATTTGAGAGACAAATATGAAGATAATTAAAATAAATAAATAAATACAAAGCTAGGAACTTGGTGATAACCCAGGATGAGAGTTATTAGCAACGTCACATGCTTCTTGTCTCTAAGAATTCAAGATTCTTGAACTATAATGTCTCTAGTCAAAGAATTTGCTTGACAATAGCGCAAACTATCTTGCACTTCTGTATGTCTGCACAAGATTAGATCAGAAGAAGAATACAGCATGTCACAAATAAATGCTTCATGTTAGCTCTTTCATTCCCCCCCCCCCAACCAGCAAGCACATTCATGTGAACTTCTTGTCCCCCAGACACAAGCTTGAATGAACTTTTCCATCATTTCGATTTTATTAACACACTAAATACTGTGGTTCAGATCCAAAAGTGATGCTGTTCTAAATTCAGGCCGACTCTGTGATGTGGCCACCCAACAAATCTATAGAAGTAACTTCACGAGGATATTTTAACAGAATTTGGATAGGAAAAAATTAAAAGCCAATGCAGTGAATCTAGCAGTTGAGCATTACAGAAGTTCAATGCAAAACAAGGATTTACTTCAATGACTAAAGCATCACCATATGATGGAGAACATGATTAAGAAAATGAGATTTGACACAGAGGACAAAGCATACCTGGGAATCCAATGGATCAGCTTCTCTTGAAACAAGATGTTGTAAGCTAACAACAATATTTGAAGCTGCTAATATTGGGTCTATAGAATGCTGAGGAATAGCTGCATGACCCCCCTTTCCACTTATTACTGCCTTAAAGAAGCCACTTCCAGCCAAAAGAGGACCAGGTCTGGTTGCCACTTCACCTATTGGTAAGTCATTGTGGACATGCAACCCATAGATAGCATCAACACTCTTCAGCACCCCAGCATCTATCATTTTCTTTGCCCCTCCACTGCCTTCCTCAGCGGGTTGAAAGATAAGAAGCACTGTTCCCTGTTGAAACAACAAATTTAGATTAACAATCATGAGAGAGAGAGAGAATGTAATGCACCAACATCACAAAATTTATAATTTAGTCATGAACACTCCAAAGAGGGTAGTTTGTCTATTGTGCTTAATGGGCCTCAGATGATACAGAATCACAAACTAAACCTGGTTAACTGAAAATAATTACTGATAAGGACAAATAGAAAAAGAGAATTAGGACTAGGAGTACTGAATAGCTTGGAACATTGACTATCTTTGAGAATATAGCACGTACTTTAGCAAATAAATAGCATAAAAGGAATTAAATAGAATAACACAAGAAAGTGATAAGGATCAAACCTGCAACTCATCCCGATGTTCTTGAAGTAACTTTGCAGCTCCAAGAAGCATTGCAACATGAGCATCATGCCCACAACCATGCATCTTCCCCGGAACTTTGCTCTTATGTTCCCACTCCACCATTTCCTTCAAAAGTTAAAGGGAATAACATGAACTACATAACCCCATCAAGATACACAACAGGGCACCTCCAAAACCTTAATCATATTAGGGGTGAAACCAGCATGACCAAGCTAGGTAATGAAGAGGTGGGCTCAAATGACGGGCACAAATGCCCATTTAACAATTCAGAAAATTACCGTATTATCAAAAGGCAAAAAGTGCCCACAAACATAAAATAAATACTCAATCAAGATATTTAATTTGCCATTTCGAAAACCCTAATTATACTACCTTACCTAAACAATGTGCAGTCAACGACTCCAACACAAACTCAAACTAAAATACGAGTGGATCTAGAACACAAATTCAGTCCGCAGAATCGATCATACCTGCAGAGGAAGAGCATCCATATCTGCTCTAATTGCAACAAAAGGAGGCTTCCCAGTGCCAATAGAGCCGACAACACCAGTAACTGCAGTTGGGTACTTGTAGCTAATTCCCAAGGTGTCAAGTTCAGCTCTAATTAGTCTACTTGTCTCAAATTCTTCGAAACCCAGTTCAGGATTCTCATGTATCTTTCTTCTGATTTTCACCATCCAATCAGAAACTTCTGATTTCTTAGCCAAATTGAGAAAATTTTTGGGAATTTCTGAAACCCCATTTGGGGTTTCAGTGGAAAACGAAAAGATGGGTGCAAGAGAAAAGAAGTAGAGGACCAAAGCCGGGAAACCCCAGTTGAGAAAAGTCATAGAGTTCTGGTTACTTGGATTGGAATTCGCTTTTCGGGACAAGGGTTTTCTTCAAGGTGTATATATACACACACACACACACACATACATGTGTGAATGGAATAATAAAAATTTGGGTATGGCTGCGCTGAAATGTATGCCTGTAATTTCCCGCGTGATGAGTGAGCCACATAGAACGCCTCCATCCACGTGCTTTATATTTATTTTATTTTTTTTTCAAATCCACGTGCTTTATTATTTATTCTTATTTAAATTCCAAATCAATTTTTTTCTTTCATACATTAGAGTAATATATTCTTTTAAATAAACAATTTAGGTAACAAAAAAATTCTATTATATACATATTTTTATATATAATATAAATTTGATTCCGCGACAAATATAAATCAAAAAAATTAAATGACCAAAAGTAAGGAAAATTTTATATTATTTTTTTGTGTAAACGGATTTTTTTATAATCAACTAATATCTGGGTTTCACCTGATAAATCAGGTCTGAGTACTGTAAGACTCATTAAGAAATTGACTCTCTCAAATTCTATTTATTCATTTTCATGCTCAAATCTAAAATCTATGGTTAAAAAAATATTATGATTAAAGGAATACGACATCAAGATTAGTATTATTTTATTATTGAATAAAGTTGAAAATTTTTGTTCGGTCATTTTTTATAAATAATAACATTGATTTATTTTTATACATAAAATAGGATGCTTGTGGATTATTTTAATAAAAAGTTATCATATCCCATACAACTATCATATAAATTAGAGTTACCGTAAGTGAGCTATCAGGTATAGTATAATAATTATAACTACTAAATTATATTTGCATAATCTATTTTATAATTTGGATAATTAATTTTTTTAATTTAAATATATTAATGTATAATAAAGTATAATAAAATATAATATTAAAGATAAAGTACCATAGTAATTGCAACTTTAATAAATTTCTAATAAATTCACAAATGATTTTACTTATTTTTGCCCCGATATATCGTCTAAGTTAAAAAGGGGAAATCAATTTTTAAATTCATACCTCCGTAATTATCGGTCTTAAATCTGAATAAAGTAAGACAATTGCATAAGCTAACCAGTAAGCATAAGACTAAAATAAAAATTTATATATAGATCATTTATAAATTTATACATAGATCATTTATAATTTTTTATTAAATATATAAGAAATTAATATTAATTATTTTTGTATTATATATATAGCGCAAAAATTATGATTATATATACACTTATTAAGTTTCGAATATCAGATCTCGATAAAGATATTTGAACAAAAACTCTTTATCACTCTATTGTCAAAATAATATTAATTATATCATTTTAAATGACCCAAATTTTGTCACTCAATTCAATTTGCAGCG
Source organism: Dillenia suffruticosa (assembly GCA_033439265.1). Lineage (NCBI taxonomy): Eukaryota > Viridiplantae > Streptophyta > Magnoliopsida > Dilleniales > Dilleniaceae > Dillenia > Dillenia suffruticosa. The sequence goes on from JAVTVX010000004.1 coordinate 22,924,784, forward strand.
TTTGACATGTGATATTAACAACCATTTATCTGTCATTTAATGTTTATTTTAAGTTATTATTTTAGAAATTTCTTTTCAAAAAATATCTTTTTTTTTTTAATTCAACTCAATTAAAATTTTATGGCAGAATTTGTATTAAACCAATTTCAATTTAGTTGTTCATCAACAATTATTTTTAAAAATTTTTAATTAACAATAGAGATAATTTGGTATATAATAGGAAAAAAATATGTAATTTGAACATATTTATTTATTAATTGGAAAAAAAAAACCACTTATTTGTGTATTTTTTTTAATTTATGATTATTTCCTCAAAAGCCACAGGTAGTTTGGTAGCTTTACCTTGTTTGAAGACCTATCTTTTTAGTCATTTCATGAGAATATTTAGGTAGAAAATCCCAATTGAATACTTTTTTTTTTTTTGAATATTATACCATTACAATTATTTGAGTTGTGACTTTAGGTCAAATCTTCTTGTTATAATAATAATAATAACAATAATAATAATAATAATAATAATAATAATAATAATAATAATAATAATAATAATAGTTATAACTAAATTCATTAAAATTTTAATTAGAAGAAAATTTTCAAAACTATAAATATTTATAGTTTTGGAAAGACATCTCATAACATACTTGTGATGCAAGAAACAATAAAGTTGGCCTAAAATCATAAGGTATTGGAAAGAAGAATGATACCAGGAGTTGACTACTTGAAAAATCGCCACCCTCAAGTATTGATGGCTATGGAGAAGAAGTCAAGAGTTCTTAATGATATTGTACTAAGACCAAAAAACTGAGATGAATAAAACAAAATGTGGCATCATCAACACGATTTCAGCATATAATTTATGTGTTGAGTATCATGCTAAGGAAGCCCCATTAAAAGTTCAGCACAGGTAAGAAAGGAAGCACTAAATCAGGACACACGGAAATGCCAAACAAAATGAACACTTGTCAAGTCAGAGGAAGTTAGAAGTAGGGGAAAAAAAAAACTAAGGGCATAGCAAAATAGGCCACAATCTTTGCAATGGTAACACTTCCGCCGAGGGTTGGAGAAAAAATCTAATACACAGTTTTTCTAGGAAGATAGTTTCCAAACTCCTAGTTCACTCTGTGACTACAAACATAGGCTTGAAAGAAGTAGACATGGATATGCATATTAGAGTGCATATATTCTCAACCAAAGACAAAAAACAACCCCTACAACCTACAGGAAACAAAACTTACATCAATAATCTGACACATCTTGAGAAAGTATCCATGTCTAACTCTGTATCTTGCTATCACCGTGACTACTTTTACCACAGAAAGATCAGTTTCATCTCCACAAATTATAAGATCCAAAATGACACTAGTATAATGACCTCAAAGACAAAGAACCATACATCACCCCCCAAACAATTTTTCTTAGTAGGAAAAGAGAAAATAAAATGTAGAAATAAGAAAGAACAACAAGGATTGGTCTCACAACAGGAAGAAAACCATAAAAATCAATATAATCTACAAAAGAGGAAGATCTAAAAGTAGCGAAAAATAACAAGAATTTCAACAAGCTATCCACAAAAATAATCAAGGGGCTTCTCGACCCCATTAAAATTTCTATGACCATGTTCCTCCAAACAATGAAAACAAGGCTAGACTATGAAGGGAGAATATCAAAAGCTCTCCTTGCTATACAAAACCTCAAACCCACTCTGAGCTCATAACAAACGCTGCAATCAAATTTAGACTTCTAGTTATTCTCCTCCTTCTGCTAAGCAATTAAGATTAACACCATTATCATACCAAAAATAATTAAAAAAAAAAAAACCCAATAAATTAGCTTCCAACACGCATAACAAACTTTAGCCAGAAACTCAGATCATACCATTACCACAGTCATACTGGTTACATAGCATAACCAACAGAGTCTACATTAAGCAACCATATAATTAAGTCAGGGAAAATTTTTGAGATTTCTGTTTATCCTCCTTACCTGCCAATGAATCAAATGTAACCCTCTAATCGTGTAAAAGAGCCCTAGCTGAATAAACTTTTAAAGCCAACAACCAATTCTACCAGGAAACTTATATCCTGCCATTTCCACACAAATATAAGTCTTGATCGAATGCACACAGACATTTACAAAAACCCAATAGAGTAGACCATAATTTCTCAAATAGCCATCAAGTCAAATCATACAAGAAACAAGTTCTTCCAGCATAAAAAACAGAGAGATATAAATCCATAATCACTAGTATATCACCATCATATACCCATTCGCAGACAGATCGTCTTCAACCTCTGGACTTAAGCTCCGCAAGACGCCTCGAAAGATCGTCCTCGTCCACCTTCTCCGAACTCTTCGTAGGAATCGCATGCGCTGCCGGCTGTGGAAGCCCCACAGAGACCTCCAACCCATAATCGTCGGCCACCTGTTGCATCAGACTGTTGACTTCCCCTTCTGGTGTAGACAAAGAAGTACTTCCAGCCATCGAGCTCTCCATAAACTCGGCCTGGACCTCCATATTCACAAACTGCCTCTCAAATGAGTCCATAGTCTCCGACATCTTCTGCAAATTACCAGTCGCAAGAGATGATTCAAGGGATTTCACGATAGACGCCATGGATTTGCTGATCGTCGTCATCTTCGCCTGAGTATCGAGACGAGCGACGACCGCATCAAGACGAGAGGCCAATCGGAGGTAATTCATCTGCTCATTCCTTTTGCGGATCGAGTTTTCGGCATAAATTCTTGCTCCATCCATGTTTCCCTTCTCGATCGCTTTCTTCACTTTCAGCTTTTCCGATTTCTCCTCTTTCTCGCACTTCCTTGCTTGACGTTGAAGGCTTTTTGACGTGAATTTTAATTCCATGATCTGATTCATCAGTTTCTCCGTGTTTCCCATCTTGATTGATCCGATTAGGGTTAGGGTTTAAAGGGAAAGAGAGAGAGAAAGAGAGATCGGGGATTTTTAGGGTTTGAAACTTTTGATTGAATGTTAGAAAATCGAGATCGAGAGAGAGAGAGAGTAGAATACTATTTGAAGTGGATAACGTTTTCTCCGAAGTTACTAAAATAACCTCAACGAATGTGTATATTACGACGATCGGTGAGCTCGCCGTCGCCGCTTTCTACCCGTTGCAATTACATACCACAGACCGCGTCGATAAGGTGTTTACAGGCCGCGTTAATACGTAGCGCGTGGGTTGCCCCAATTGGGCTTAACCGCGTTTGAGCATCTCTCTCTCACGAGGTTAGAATTTTGTTTTTTTTTTTAATATACATGTAATCAGGGTTTATCTATCGTTATCTGAATTTTAACTGATTAATTCGATATTAATATTATAAAGTCTATTAAAAGAGATTTCTCAAATCATATTTCTTTTTTTATGATTCGAGTTCGATAAATTAAAATAATTATTAAGACAATGTAATATTCTGTCATTATAATACTAATCGTTAGAATATAATCTTATAAGATTAGAATAAAGTTACATAAGTTATACTCAGGGAACACGTACAAAGCACATGTCAGCCTTCCATCTCACTGAGATTGAATCGAAGAAATTCTAAATCGAATCAAATGTATAATCAAATAATCAATTATTTGGATGCAATGCAAAAATTGAAGTTTTGCCGGTGAATCTTCATCTTGCATCCTCTTTCTTCATGATCAACCCTTGCAAAACATTCTATGATCCTTTCATCTTATTGATTGTTTGATCAACAAAAATTATAGTTATTTTTCTAATAGCCCTCTATCATCTTTTCCTTACTCGACTTGAGACATATTTTGTAACATATCTTATGAAATCATTAGTGATATTCGACCGTCTCATTGTGTTTCAAGTTCTTGAACATGACTGAGGACAAAGGTATCAAAAATTGATATTTTTCTTTACCGATATCATGTAAAGTTAATAGTTGAATATTAAAATTTTTTAACTAAACTTAAAATAAAAAAATAGACGTTCAAAGGATTTGCTCTCAGTATTAGATCCATAATACTTGAATCGAATTAGTTAAATAATCCGAATACCTATAATCAAGTAACAAAAAAAATTAGTAATTAAAGTATAAGATGTTCATTGGGATGTTGGGGAATGTTTGCTCAGGATGGAATCAGAGGGCCTTCTTAAACAAGCTTTCCCTCTGCATGGTATTCCCTTTTTCTTTTTTTTTTAATCTTTTACCTAAGTAGCTGAAACCCTAATAACCTCTCACTATCTTTGCTCTCCCTCTTTGTTTTTCATTTTATTCTCTTCTCTCGCTTACACTCCCCCTTTTCCTTTGGGCTTTCGCCTTCCTCCCATTTCTTTCTCTCTCCCTCTTTGCTACTTCAATTTCTCATCACTAGATTAAATTTGTGAACTTAGCTATGACTTACCACCGACATAAGATTTAATTACAAGACTCTGGACTCTTTTTTTTTATCAAAAACATTTTAAGAAAATTCAAATTTTCATAGATTAGATTCAAATTTCTATCCAAAAATGACAGTAATAACAAATCAAATTTTAATCCTAAATTTATATTTAAGATAAATATAATCTATTTTAGTTTTTCATGATATTGACAAAATCTTTATAGTGACAATCAATCTATTGCAAGTCTCCTCTTTTGTGCGAATTTGAAATCGAGAGGAAAATATATTTACACTAGAATTTGAATATGACAGGTTGAAAAGGAGAATTGTGATCATTTGACTGTTTTGTTATCATTTATTCCAAAAGTGTGTTCGATGAAAAATAACTTTGTAATAAACATAAGAAATATATCACATAAAAATTTGAGACACAATAAAAACTTTATTCTCTCGTTAAACAATTTAAATTTTAATTTTAAAAAGGAAATGTTTGTTTGCTAAAATTGAAATTATTTATCTTTAAATAAAATTAATTTTATAACTTGCTAACTCCATGAAAAATTTTGAACCGCCATTATTCCAAGGTCAAGGAAATGCTGGTGTCCAAGTGTTCCGGATTTTGAATCCTCTCTCTTCTGCAAATTGCAGTGAGAGAGAGCTCTCGAGGGGATCGCATTTTTCACAGAGACCGATGATCCGTTGGGACTCGTACCTAATTCTTGTCTCTGAAGCTCCATACCCAATTCGCTTTGACAAAAACTTAAGGTAACAGGTAGAACAGAAAGCAACACAAATGCATTTGCATAACCACGTGTCTTCTCTTTCCTTTTCTTATGTGTCCTGATGACGCCGCTCCCTTTTATCATTTTCCTCGATTTTACAGACAGCTCTTTTGTCCTTGTTTTCCTCTCCCTCTTTTCGTAATCTTCACGAGGCTTGTTGAACATCCACATTGTCGTTTTCCTCAACTCAGACATCATTTGAGTTGTAAAATTTTAAATTTCCATTTAATTTTTAAATTATTTTTTTTGTAGGGTTTCACATGTGGATGGAAATCTCGGTCGTTTAGTTGAGTTAGTCGATTTTTGGGTTCAATCAGAGAGACCCATTAGATTGTTTATCCTGTCTATGATGCCCATTTTGTTCATTTCAGCCGTAAGATGTGGAATCAGCCTGTCTGATAGAAATACCCTTGTCTAGGGTTTCAAATGTGGATGTTATTAATGTTGATGCAATTGATTTTTGGCCTCAATCCGAGAGACCCATTTGGCCTTTTTTTTTTTTTTGAAGTGGGTTTGCCCCTTTGTTGTTGCTTTCTTCGTCTTGTTTGCTGTGGTTGGAGCTGGGGTTTAGAAAATGAATGGGATTGGCGAGGAGCAACCTATTTTTGAGATTGGGATTGTGGTACCAAAGAGGGCTGTGAAAGGTGGGGATGAAGATTCTGATTGTGTGGAGGTTTTGGTTGATGAATTGAAGAAGGTTGGGTTGATAGTTGAAAGAGTTCTTGGGCTTTCAGATGAATTCATTAAGGTAACTATTTGGCTCTTTATCTCTATTTGACTAATCAATCATTAATTATGCCATCTTATCCATTATTTAAGGTGTTTATGGAACTTTTAATGTCCTTCTATATTGGTATTTGAAGGAATTTGTTGGTTAGGGTGATTGTATGCAATCCCATATATGGAGCTCCCTCCCTCCCTCCCTCCCTCCCTCTCTCTCTCTCTCTCTCTCTCTCTCTGGTTACTGAATATGTGTCTGTGATGTGTCAAGTGAACTTGAAGAGTTGGTGCATTTATATATTTCAGATATTAATGGCTTATTCAGTGTAAAGAAGTTTTAGAATGGCTGGTGAACTTGGTCGGTTGTTGGGAACACTAGTTGATTAATTGTTCCCAAGATAAGGTTATAAATGATGGGACTAAATCAACTTGTTGGTGGTTGTTTCCAAATTGTGATCCTCCCCTATTGATGTCTATAGTTCCATTTCCTTTTTGTGTATTGTATATTGGCTAATACTGTAATTTGGGTGCCATTTATAGTTGGCTGCTCCTTTTGAGACTTTGGGAAGGGCCACAGCAGAATTGCAAATTAAAAAGCCAACACATATTGGTAACTATCTCTTGGTTTGATTTCTAAATATAAGCTTATACCTCTCCCCGATTGTTATGATCATGAAAATATTCTGTCTTTCCGTGATCGACTTATCTGTTCAATCATGCTTGTGTCCTGTACGTCAGACAAGAATGGAGGGTACCTTTGACATTGGAATGTTAATGTATCAATCTTGATTTTGATTCCAGGAATGGATTTACCATTTGTGTGGGCTGAGATTGAAGCCTTTGTAAGACAACCTGATGGTTCGCTGTTCAGTTGGTGTGAGCGTTATCAGTGCTACAATCACTTACTTTATGGAATTGTGAGTTGTTTGATACCGTTTACCATGAATGCTCTTCTATACAATCTCTCCTCCTCTAGTTGTGCCTACTTTTGATCAATCTTTGCATAAAGATTGTCAAAGGCATTGTATTAAGTTGTAATGGTTCAGAGGTTGTTCTTTTTTTTTTTCCTCCCTCCCAGTTCTGCTCTGAAGCCTCGTCAAAGAGTAATTCTTCTATTAATTATGTTGATGAAAATTCTACTGTTATTTTTTCAATGGTCCCCTGCCATCTTTTCCTTACCTATGCAATTTCTTCTATAACTTAAACGTTACCATAAAGGACATGTTATGTAACAAACTAACTCTTAAAAATTACCTTTTATAGAGCCATTAGTGACTTATGTTTCTCTTATATACTTCTATTCTTTCAATTCACAATAACTGAACTTCGTAATTAATAACTGCAGGTGAATGGAAGTAAGTTGGTTGTCACTTTAAAGTATGATGGTAGAGATGTTCATTGGGAACTTGGGGAATCGTTGCTTCGAAGGATGGAATCAGAGGGCATTGTTAAACAAGTTTTTCCTGTACATGGTGTGTTAACTTTCATCTAAGATATACATTATGCTTTAGATCTGGTGTCACCTGTATAATGAAGGTGTTTGTTTATAGATGAAATAAAGAGGAAGCAGCTCTTGAGAAGTTGGGCTCTAAACTGGTGGGATTTCACAAGGCAGCCCATTGATGATATTTACTCATACTTTGGGACAAAGGTGAAAAATGCTATGGTGATTTTATCATTATATGTTGTACACATTTCTCACCTATGTGACCATGAACTGACATTCTTGTAGATTGCAATCTATTTCTCGTTCCTTGGCATGTATACACGGTGGATGTTATTTCCGGCTGCATTTGGGATAACATTGCAGTTGGTTGACTTCCAGTGAGACTTGTGCCTTTCTCAGTATTTTGTGTACTTCTTTGTTTGTTTTTAGTCTTAATTCTTTTGAAAAAGACGAATTGTCTGAGCTGCTATCTTATTGCTCACACAACTATTGCGCTGGTTTAATGACAGACAATCCCAGTTGTTGATACTCCCTGTTTTCTTCATAGTCTTAATATCATGGGCAGTTTTGTTTTTCCAGTTTTGGAAACGTAAAAATGCTGCTCTTTTGACCAGGTGAGATAAACTGTGAAACTTTCTGTTAGCTACTGCAATTGCTTAAATACATCTTCTACTTTCCCTTTATTTCCTAATTTTACTTCTTCAGTAAGGTATCAATCTTTCTGCTCATATTTCAATTTAATTGGATAGTGTAGGTGGCAAATCAATTATCCAGTTGGGTTGGACCTTAGATATAAACTTTTGGACATGGAAAAAATTTCGCTTCAATCCCCTTTGGACCCCATCAAGAAATTCGGGACGGATAAAACCCAAGGGAAAGAAGCATATCAAAGATACGAATGGTTTGGGCACCTGATGAGATTCAGGAATGATGCTATTATTATCTCGAGTATTATATGTCTCCAACTGCCATTTGAGTTGGCCTATGCTCATCTTTATGAGGTTATTGGTTCTGATCTAATGAAGTAAGAAGCTCATCTGATTCCTCTCTAATTTTGGTAATCTCTTCATTGATTGGAAAAGTTTTGAGCCTTTATTCTGTGCAAACCTTAATTTTTCTCTAAAAGTTTTCTTCATTAGCTTTCAAATTATGCCTTAAATTTGTTTGTTTTGCATGACATTCTTTGACTAATGCATGTTTGTAGTCTATAATGTAATTGCAATATGCTGGCAACCACACAATCTGCACTGCACAGGGTCTTGGTTGATGTATGAAAGGTTTCTTTTTTTTTTTTTTCACTTTCTTTATATCCATTTGTATTTTTGTGTATACTAAAGGATACCTGAGCTCAGTTTCCATATTATTCACATTGGATGTTTGAAGTCCTTTCCTTTACTAGTCTCTTGCGATTAGAATTTCAAGCAATAGCTTATGCTTCAAACACATTTGTTTCAGTTTTTTTTCTTCTAATTTTTGGTCATGTTATGAAGTCAGTTTCAGATTTGTTCATTTTTAAGTCATTTAGAATGAATTTGATTTATATTGTATTAATTTAGATTCAATTTCATGACTGCAACATTTACTTCTGTGCTGTCTCAGGATCTTATAAGATTCATACACTTAGAGAAACAACTTGTAGCGGATTTACCGGTGTTTCAATTAGTTCATGTGTATTGCTCTCCTTCAACTATACATAGGGAAGCTAAAATGTTATGTCATCCCAATAAAGTCCTTTTGTCGCACCCTTTCTCCCAAGTGTTAGTCCATCCTTTTATGGTATGACTTAGTGACTCTGTGGGTTGAAACAATGCTTCATGAGTACGTCATTAATTCATTGAAAAGGTTAGAGGAATTTTGATGCTGAATGCCTTAATCCATTTCCGGGCGTGGTCCCTCAAGTTTTCCTTTAAATCATATGCTCCATTTCACTCCTTGACCAACTTTCGCTGATTTCACTTCTTACACCTTGTGGAATTGATTATTTTTATAAACAACCCTGCCATTTATTGTTAGCAAGAAAGCTGTTTCCTATCACCTCCACCGTTAGCCTTCTGTTATCACTTATAGCGCAGCCAAACTTATTTATACATTAATCATCCGGAATAATTTAATCAACATTTTCTTTTTGTATTCCTGGCCCATTAGTGTAACGAAAAGCAAGGCTATCAATATAATATCCGGTCCTTTATTTCTCCTTGTGATCTACCTCTCAATATGCTCCTGAGGACAATTCACTTGTCTGTGTTTTGAGTCCTTTGATCCCGATGATTGTAATCTCAAACTTTTAGCAAAATGTTGGTTTCTCTCTTGAGGGTGCTTTCTGATCGATTCTGAACAAATTTCCATTTGTTTTTCTCATAAAATTATTGGATGATTAGAGGACCTTGGATGGCATTAGAGTCATAATCAATATATACTTCTTAAGCTTAGAGGGCTTATGATTAATTAATTGGAAGGAAGCCTGGCCAAATGTTTAATGAGGCATGTCTTGAGACTCATAACACATTTGAGTGCAGTGGTGTTGGTCAAAGGGTGTGTTTTGAGTTTTTCCCTTTTGAATTTGTTTGATATATGAAAATGTAGCCCATAACCAGAAGCTTTCCCAAGTAAATGATTTTGTTTGTTAAAGCTAGGTTTGCTCTAAGCAGTACTAATGACGACTGAAGTGATTTCTGGAGCACATGGATGGAATCACGAGAGAAGTGAATGAAAAATGTTGAGGTAAATGTGTGGTAATGGACTGCAAGAAAAATAGGAGCCATCATCCTGGGTGGTGGAATATAAGGTTCAGTTAAGTTAAGCTGTATCCTTCTGCATGGCTGGTCCATTTTCTGAGCAGGCCCGGTTGAAAGTTGATCAGCTTCAAGAAATTTTTTGCATTTTCGGGCCCACCTTGGAGCTGTTGTTTGGCTTGCTTTTGCTGTTTTCAAGTTGGTTTTGGTTTATGAAGATATTGGTCCTTAATAGTTTATGCTGTAATAATTAATGTTTGATGCTCCTAATGGAGATTGGAGGAGGTCGGGGCTTGGAGTTGGTTAGAGAGAGACGAAAGGAAAGAAATGGAAGTGAATGGGAGGAGGGGGGAGAGAGAGATATACATATAGAAATCTCGAAAAACCTCAATACTCGACTAATGAAGCCTTGTTCAAATACAATGTCACACCAAGTTATGTTTATAGAACCTAAAATGTACGGATACTCTAATCAAGTAGAATAAACAGTCATGGATGTCCCAAATATTCAAATAAATCTTAAAGTCTTATAGATTCCCAATATTCTTCCTTTTAGATTACTGATATTATAGATAAAAATAAGTGCATTTGTGTTTCACAGATGTCTCTTCTGTAATGGAGTTAGGATTTTTTATCAAGTTGAATAGATATCATGTCCCTGCACATGCTTGGACAGTTTCTCATTTAGAGTGGTGGGGCATACATCATTTGGACATGTATTTCTAATCTAGCAATTGCTTAGTCTTTGTGCTAGATTTAAGATGGTCCGTTATTGATTAATTACTCTTGTGGAGTACAATTGTTGAAAGACCCGTAATAAAGTGGTTTGTGACAAGCAACAACAAGCTCAGCTTATTCATGCCTTCACACTGTTGAACCCATATTAGTGTGGGAGGCTCCCATTCATTATCAAAATGAACAGCATGTCTCATTTATTTGTGCATCTTGAGATTAAATCTAATTTACGTACATTAGAGCTAATGTGAGAGATTAAAATTCTGGACTCTGGAGAATTAGAAAACTGATACCTGCAACTCTTTTTACCTTTGTCTTTACTCCCTTGGAGTATTTACCCCATTGAATTAAGAAATAACATTTTTCTTCTTGAAAAATATTATTTTGTTATTATAACAATTATTTTATAGATTTTTGAACTTTTAAAGCAGCGTAAATATAATCGTAGCTAGACCTCTATGCTTGCAATTTGTTCACAACAACCGCTTACAGGTGTATGCATGTGCATATGAGCAGGCTGTCTCTATTGTTGGATGTGCAGAGAACTCATCTAAGCATGGGTCTTGACATATTCCCCTCTAAGGAATGCATGCCTGTAATTATGTCGATTCTTTTTTGCATCATCCATCCATTTTGAAAACTTCATAACGCCTCCCATTGAACCAAAATAATGGCTTGCCACAGGGGTAGTGGAGATCATAATATGATAGTTCCCTTTTTTCCTTCTGGGTTTGGCAGCAGATCTGGTGGTACACAAGGGTTATGAGAAGTTGTGAATTGAGAATGAGTTCCTTTTTTGTGCCGTGGCCCAAGGAAATAATTCAGTAATGAGCTATTAAGCATCAATATATTGTGATGAGTTGGATGCCTTTGACGTTTTGGATGTTTATTTGAGACTTTGAATTAGAGACAGGTCCCATTGGTAGTTCATTTAAATTGTGTAGATTGTTTCCTGATATATTGGAATATTTATGACATTGAAATGTTGACGGAATATGGAAACTATTGTTGTGCAACATGCACAAGATATGGATAGCATTTGTTTATCATAGGCATATCATGTTGATTACTGCTTGTCAATAATTTGGTGTTCTGACTTGTTGATTTTATGTTGGGTCTCCGTTATGTCATGTTCAGCTTCGTTTTGGTGGTGGGGGAAGGGTTCCAGGTTAGATTTAGGGGATTTAACCATATAATTGAGGGCTTTAGCCTCCTCATGTGAACATCTACAATATGAAAAAATTTCTCCTCCTTTTGCTATTTTCTTCTTCAACTATTGCTTGAAATTCCTGTTGACATTTATATTACTTCCACTTTTCAGGTTTGGGCTGACAGCTGTCTATCTTTTTGCCATCCAGTACTTTACAAAGTTCGGGGGCAGAATATCTGTAAAGCTTATTATGTATGAAAACAACGAGAATAGAGAATACAGGGCTAACAGCTTGGTATACAAGGTAAAGTGATTGTTACATTTGATGAAACATCAGGAGGTTTTGTTTTACACTCCACCATATCTGTGATACTTGATTGGATCCTTCTGTTTGCAGGTTTTTGGACTGTATTTTATGCAGTCATATATTGGAGTTTTTTATCATGCACTTCTTCATCGCAACTTTAAAACCCTTCGCCAAGTCTTAATTCAGCGCCTGATGGTATCACAGGTGACAAGAACATAGTTGCATTAAAATATTGAATCAGTTTTTTTCTTTAATTACCTTAACCATAACTACAACTTTTTCATTTGATCCAGGTTTTGGAAAATCTGTTCGAAAATTCTCTACCTTATCTCAAGTACAGCTATAAAAAATATAGGGCTGTTCGGTATGGTTTTTAGTTGCTTTGAGTTTTTGTATATCTCTGGCCCTGCATGTAGCCTATGCTCTTTCTGCACAAAGTTATGGAGATAATGATAGCCTATCTTTTTTCTTTTCTCTAGAAACAAGAAGGACCATGAGACTGGTTCATCGACAGAGAAGATTCAGTTCACTTCCAGGGTGGAGAAGGAGTACCTTAAACCTACCTATTCTGCAAGTGTTGGTGAGGAGCTTGAAGATGGGCTATTTGATGGTAATATGCCTATTATATTGACAATGTCATTATGAAAAAAGGTGAATGAAAGGAAACAAGTTAAATTCAGTAGTAATTGATGGTAAAAATCAGTTTTAATTTCTTTTCCTGAGAACTGAAATGGGAACCTGTTCAAACTTCGCTAGCATGTAAACTTGGAATTATTTGTATTTGTGATGCCACCCACTGAGGCCGACAAAGATCGGTTCTCGTCTAATTGACTTGCATTTTGTTCTTTCAAGAAGTAGTAATCTGAACAGTTATAATTACCCTCGGTGTGATCCATTTGATCTTGAAAGGCTTTATTTCAAGATGCTATGTAGGACAGGATAGACAGAACCTTGGGTTTGGCTGGAGGGGAGCTTTTCGATTCTGACCTCATAGAGTTTATGTAGGATGAGTTGAATTATTGGTGTTGATCTTGCATTTACCATTAACTTTTCAAATAGTAGCTTCATTCATACATGCTAATTTTTCAATTTCCTTGTTGAATTTTTATTTTATACCTGATATAGATTTGAACATGGTGCAGATTTTCTGGAATTGGCCTTACAATTTGGGATGATCATGATGTTTGCTTGTGCATTCCCTCTTGCATTTGCTTTCTCTGCCTTGGTAATTCTGTCAGCACTTTGGTCTGAGCGTTGATTAAATCATCTTCTAAAGTTGCAGCAAGAGTAATGAGTTTTGAAACAAATTCCAATTGTCTGATGCAGAATAATTTGACAGAGATCAGGGCTGATGCATTAAAGTTGCTCACCATGTTCAGGAGGCCTGTTCCCCGTGCTGCGGCAACAATTGGAGCTTGGCTGAACATATTCCAGGTGCGTTATGCACAAAATGCTTTCTCTTGTTTCCTCAACATCATTCTATATTCCATTCTGTAGATGCTTACACTTAACCCAGACAAAATACAAAATAGTCCGGCAAAATTTCTACATCCACTTCATACATAGTCTTTTCCCCCTCATGCTTCAAGGAGGTTCACATGAAGTTGGGGTTTAATAGTTGTTATTTGATCATCTTCTATACAGAAGGTATATTATATTAGTTTTTAACGAGTATCCTAAGCTTTACAATGTATTGGGATTAAGGTTCAGTTTGTTGTTGTATCCTAAGCTTTACATTGTTCATGGTACTAATCATGAGGAACATTTTCACTAAAAGCGTAGTCCTTAGTAACTGATAATTGTACCACAAACATGAATATTATATTAGTTTTTAACGAGTGTAATTTGTCAGTACAATTTCCTCACTAAAAGTCTTGTTTCCTCAACATTATTTTGTTGTTGACATCTTTCTTTCCTCTCGAGTGTAATTTGTCGGTACAATTTCCAGGTTGAAATCCTAACTTCATGATTACCAAAATGTCTTTACAATCTTTCTAGTCATCATTACTAGATAATTTTAGCTGTCTTTACTGTGTATAGTGTTTTTGGGGTTAATCTATTTTTAAATGTCTCATCTAACATAGGTCTTTGTGCAATTGTAGTTTCTCATGGTGATGTCAATATGTACCAACTGTGCGCTTCTAGTATGCCTGTATGATCAAGAAGGCAAATGGAAATTAGAGCCTGGACTGGCTGCTATCCTTGTCATTGAACACATCCTTCTGCTTATTAGATTTGGATTTTCTCGAATTGTACCTGAGGTGATCTTTTACTCTTACCCATTGAAGTTCCCATATGATACTATTTATTTGATGCATAAACTTGAACTATCAATTCAGACAGAGTCTTAGGTGCATGGAATCTTTGACAGGAACCTGCTTGGGTTAGAGCTAACCGAATGAAGAATGCAAGGCAGGCACAAGATGTGTGCTCTAAGCAGCTTCTACGAAGCATTTCTGGAGAAAAGAAAATGGTTGATCAACTGAAGAAAGATGATTGAGAGAGAGAGAGAGAGAGAGAGAGAGAGAGAGAGAGACTTATGCAATCTTCAGTCTCAGTACTATCTGAGCTGCTCCAGTGTTAAGAGGTGCTAATGTTCAAGTATCAACACCATAGGATTTAAAAGTTAGGCTTTTTCTTCATCTCATGGCCATTTAACTCGTAAAAGTTGGATTCTGTAGAGAAGATTTTTCTGAGATGGACGTTTCTCTCATTTTTTTTCCTCTTTTCTTAGAACAATTAATGGGTTTTTTGGTAAAGATTTTGGTAGTAACAAAGATACTTGTAATTAGAAACTGATTATGCTTCATAGTTCATAGCTCATTCAATGGGGGAAAAAAAGGTATCATCTTACGGAAATTGCAAAAGCCACTGTGGCAATATCTTGAGGTTTTATTTTAATTGCCCCTGCTGTGTATTATTTATGTACACAAAATCCACAGGTTACAGGAGGTTCAATGAACAAATCAAATAATTGGATAATGGAAGAGAAAAGGAAGGTTGAAGTATTGGAACTATATAGAAGGTGTCCCAGTTTTCTGTGGTTTCCATTTGCTGAAGATGTCCTACCTATCATTTCTTCCTTCAGGTATGAGAAAACTCCTTTTCATCCTTGTATGAGCTCTTTGATTCAGATGCACAAGAACATGTGAATTTAGACTCTTGAATTGAGCAGAATCCAATCCATTGTCAAGAGCTTTCAAAAGGGTCAATTACCTCCCTTTGAGAGCTCCGGCGAGAGCTTCCAAATCGGTTGCTAGCTTGCCTAGCATAGGCCACCACGGCTTTAGCCCATCGCTTGATCTCTGTGTTCAACTTGCTGGAGTCCTGGTCTTTAAGTGACCCTGACTCCATAGAAATCTCCTTGAAAGGGAAGCACTTGTCAAAGCGTCGTCGCTTTGCGCTTTTCTGGTGTTTGATTGCTTCTTCGCTGCCATTGAGGACCGTAATGTCTTGCACAGACATGGAGATTTGAGTCGTGCTGAACAACTCAACCTTAAATTTGGCTTTAAGGGTATGCTTTTTACACATTGATTCTCATATTTATAAGGTAGAAGAACAAAAGCGCAAAAGAAGGAATCTCAAAATTCTAAAACTAGCTGCTGGTTGGTGCGTTTCATTAACTTGACTTTGAACATTTTTTGGTCCAAGTTTTAATAGATCCCAAGTTCCGTAATTAATCTTTTGACTTCTACAAAGGGTTTATCTCGAAAATCTTAATTTAATTTGATTTAATTTAATTTCTGTAGTATTTCTTAATTAAAAAGAATTAAAACAAAAAAAAATAAAATTTGTAAATAAAATTAACTTTTTCTATTGAATCCCACTAGTTAATTATAAATCCATGACTTGTACGGACAAAAGAGACTCCAAGGCTTTTTAGGTTGTCTTGAAAGTTAGGTTCGAATGAACAAACTTTTTTACGTTGAATGGTTAAATATTTTATTTTGTTAATTAGATATCTCGAGTTTGATTTTGAGAATAATAAAAAAGAATTTGGGAAAGTTAAATTCTAAAATAGATTTTACAGTATTCAAATTGAATTAGTCGAGTAAATTTTGGATATTTATTATAAAAATCAATAAAAAAAAAGAAGGTTAGGTTACTTGGGCTCCAAGACACTCGGCTTTGTTTGGTCAAACAATAATATTAGTATTAATTAAGATTAATTTTTCAAGAATATATCCAAAATTTGCTAGCATTAGCTGGATAATCAATCCTTCATCTAGAGGTTATCGATGCCGTTAAGTATGAAATGCTAAAAAGGTATTCTTGCTAAATCAAGAGTTCAATTTCTCGTTCTTTGGCATGGGAAATGAGCTAATTATTTTTGAAATTATTTTTAACTTTGTCGTTACATAATTATGGATTAATGTTTGGTTGATACAGTAATTAAATATTGATATTTTTAAATAATATATCGGGTTTTGAATCTGATATATAAGAAAAAAGACATGAAAGAGTTCTGTTATTTAAGAATTTTATCTGACTCGAATCATATTTAATCGGATCTATTATGATTATGAAAATAAATAATTTATTAAAAAGAAAAACTCAATATAATATTTTGAGTAGAATGATTGATAGTTATCGACGTCTGATAACTCAGTTGGTTCGGGAATTGACGTTCCTTAACCATGGTCGGGATTTCGATCACCCTTGGAAATGAAAAAATCAATGCTGGGAAACTTGCCTCCTAAAGTGGGTCCTGTAAGCGATCGATCTAGATTATTCGGGGTGAAATTCTGAATACTGAGTTTATGATCGATACAAAAAAAGAATGATCGGTAGTTGACCAATCTTTTCATTTTCTTTAAAAAAAATTTCAAAAAAGGAAAAATAGTTCCTTTGTTAATGATAGAAATTATATTATTTTTATTGAGTTGAAACTCGTGATTATTATGAAAATTGATAGATGTTTGGTAAGGAATATTCCGTACGTAAACTAAATTCTCCTATGGTTAGATTGATGTGACACGTCAGAAAATGTTATGAGTTGAAAATATTGGGTATGGGTTGCTTTTGTTCTAATTGCTGGGGCCCATCTCGCTGTCACTCGTGGGATGGGGTACAAGTCATCACAAAAATGAATATAAAATAATTTATAAAAATACGAAAAATATAAATATAAAAATATAAAGATTTTATATAAATATTAATAAAAATAACATAACAACCATCTTTTATAATAAAATTTTAAAATAATTAAATATATAATTATTAATTATAAGACAAATAATATAAAAAATTATAATTATAATTAAATAAGTAAATAATTTATTAAATATAAAAAAATAAAATACCCAAATCAAAATTAAAATATTTTATGATACCTAAATTTAATTTATTATATAACTTTCAAAAGTCTCATGTTAATTTTGTTAAAGTTCAGTTTGTGTCGACGGTGATATCGTGATATTGATTCAGTTTGCTGTCATTTGAAAGCATTAAGAATAAAAGATCTCATATCCAAATGAATAGTTTAACGATTATAATTTCATTCTTTTAACCTGAAGATTTTAAATTCAAATTTTTGTGACATCTGAACGGGTAATATTTTACTCTATGATCGATATGGCATACAAGTCTCTCGATTGGAGAAGTGTCCTGATCTCCTCTGCAACAATATGACAAATAAAAGTGCAGTATCGCTTAATCAAGATATTGATTTTGAATTTTAAAAATAAAAAAAACAGATATGAGAGTCAACTCCTAATGAGATTTACAATATTCAGATCGGATTAATTAAATAACTCAAATACCAATTCATTTAACATAAAAAAAAAATAATAAGAGTGCAATACAACAGTCTATATGAAGCTTTACACTCACATGTACAGATAAACCTAGCATCGGACTGCATTTAGACAATATCAATACCTCCACGAAGCACTGGCATCCCCCATGAAGGATATAGGGGGGAATATTTAGCTTTATAATCCCTCTTTTAAAAAATAAAATTGAAAAATATCAATAGAATAATTCAAAAATAATATGCTAAATAAATGCAAAATAAATCTTTATCATCACTCTTCTTTTTTTTTAATACACTGGAACTCGAATCCGAATCTATTATATGGGAAAGAAAAAAATACCATTTGAGCCGGAGCTTATCGTCCTTTATCATCACTCTTCGAATATACATTAAATAAATAAATTTAAAATATATAATAACTCATAACTCATCGGAGCTCACGAAAGATATATTTGTATGATGTGGATGTCAATCTGCAAGAGATTAATTATTGAAATATTTGAATCACTTGGAAAAGTTGGTGTCGATCGATGCCAATGTTTATTTATGACTCAACGGCCATCTTACATGCGTGTACGCAATGAAATTCCCAAGAGTTTCTAATAATGTAATCAAAGAATATATATATATATATATATATATATAACTTTTTTAATAGTAAGTTCCTAAATTTATTGCAATTATTAAATATATTAACCGACAAAATTTGTTTACGAGTGTAAATAAATTTTTTTAGTATAAATCACTTGTATCTGATAATCACTTTGAATCCGATTAAATTCAGTTTTAGTCGGATCAGAGATTAAGGGGTAAAACTCTCATGATATTTATTTTCTCCATATATAAAACTCAAACGTAAAATCTTATTTAACGGTATCAGTGTCCAGTCACTGGACCAATTGTGTGTTAGTCTATATAAACTATCAGTATCCCCATTAATTACATTGAATAGATTTAAACCTAATTGGCTCTTAATTAATGCTCTTTTTTTTTTCTATTTTTCTAAAGTTCTATTCCATGGGAAGAAATGTACTTTGGCCCTAAGCTGGCTTTAGATGATTAACGTTAGCAGGCACTTAAGCCAGACATTTTCAATTATGAAAAAGAAAAAAATGAATGGGAAGAACAAAAGGCAGCATTTTTGGCTGGTGGTAGGCGGTGCGTGGACCCATAGGAATTCGAGTTGGGTTTTCAAACACCCGTATCCAAGGAGTGGGTCAGGCTCACGGCCCGCATTAGGTTTCTCCATCCTAACTTTGTAGATCACTTGGGGTCTCTTTGTTCGTTTTCACGGGCCAGCTTTTTTTTTTTTTTTGGTATAAATGAACTTTTTTTACTGTGAACAGGTATTCAAAATTTATTCAATTAATTCGATTCGAGTATTATAAGATCTATTAAAGGATTGTCTCTCCCAAATCTCATTTCTCTATTCTCATGACTCGAACTTAAGACTTATGATTAAAAAAGTATAGAATCCTACTGTTATATCGATGAAGTTTGGTGACTAATTTTTTAATATTTCTTATTTTTGGCTCGGCTAATTATAAGTGAAATGCCAAATACAACGTTAGATTTAATTTTTGAAAATAGAACTTTGAAAATATACTAAAATAGCAAGATAGTCTATCCTTCTTCCTAAAGGTCATCCATGCCACTAATGATCTTAGAAGATATGAAATCAAGAGTTTAAGTTTCTCTTTCTATGACACGAAAAAAAAAAAAGAAAATCTAAACGTTAGCCCGGCACAAAATGAGCAGAGTTGCATCCACAGCAATGTGGTTCAACTCAAAATAATATTTCTTATTGAAATAGGGATGGCGAATCTATATATATATTTAAATTATTTTTTTAACAATTAATAAAATTAATTTGTGTAAGGCCAACTTTCTAGGCTTGATTTTCTCCCGAGTATAGAAAAATAATGTCGGAAGATCCGTTCCTAAAATAGGCCTTATAGTGGTCGATCCAAATTAATCAGGATAAAACTCTAAATACTGAATGATGACCAAAATAAGATACCGAAAAAAAGAAATAGCTTGATTTCTTAAAATAAATATACAAATTGTGTTACGGTAAGTAGAAAGTAAGATTACGATACTAATATTCGTGAGATTTACATAAGATGATTTTTTATTCTTATTTTATTTTGAATATTTGGTGCGTATTAATATTTTACGTTGTTGGTCGTAATATTTGTAACCCAAACAAAATAATTAGAAGAAAGTCTACATGTTTGGGAGAGGAGTGGGTGTCTTTATGTTTGATTTACGCAAGTCTACCGCTATTACCCTTCACATAAACCTATTACTTGGAGGACTTCAACATCCAAAGTAATTCAGCCTTTGTGGTGAAGCTGGTCGGGCTGGATCGGGCTGGATCGGGCCAAGCCAACAAGACCGTGAGGGCCTCAATATAACAAGGGAAAAATATACGGGGCCATCCTTGTAATAAAGAAAAGTAATATATAAAAAATACAAATAACATGTTTAGTGCCGCAATCTAATATTTTTCTTTTTTTTTTTATTTGTCTTCTCGGTTTTCTCTATCATTCCGAAGAAGCTAATCATTTTTCTCGAGTCGTGCGAACAGAGAGAGAGAGAGAGAGATCTAGGGTTTCTGACAATCAATTTTCCGAGCGGTCGATTGATCGATCGAGTCTCACAACATAAATTATCGATCTTTCGGCCATGACAACCGAATAGTAAGCTTCAATCTTTCCGATCCATCTGTCAACTTTTCTCTCTTGATTCGCTTAGATCCCGTGTGGTTTGATTATTCTGTTCAATCCGTTTTGTATTTGTTTGTTGGATGTTCTTTATCGGATTCATTTACTGTTTCCCAGTATCTCTTTATTCTTGTTTGACGATATCTATCGTAGAGTTTCTCGAGGGTTTGGAACCTTGATTGTTATGAGCCGGATTCAGATTTTGAAAAATTTAGAGTTCTATACGGGCCTTATTGTATATGGAAGATTTTGGAGAATAAGCAACTATGATACAAATTTGCATGAGGAATTTTTTCGAAAAGGTTTTGAATCCTCAGGAATTTCACCCACAAAGGGTAAAAATTTGTTATAGAACCTTTTGGGTTTTGATGGTTCCAGTTTGGACATTGGGAGGGAGGTTCTAATGGAGGTCTTAGCCAAATGATGCCACCTTCCATTTTACCTTGTTATCTTTACGAAAAAGAAAAATCCAGTAATGATATCTTAAGTGTAGTTAAGCTGTAAAATTTGGGCCTGTTTTACTTCTTTTAGTTGCTGCAAGTGTTTTGGCAAATTGAGCTCTTGTTGTAATGGTTACCATATGCTTTGGCACTGCACAGACGTATGAGATTGCATGCCTGAATTTACGAAATAGAAATGAAATCAACTTTTGCAAAACAAGGTCTAGTTTCTGTAATTTCTATTGCAAAATTGTAAGTTCTGCTTGCTGTTATATCTTTAAATAGCATTTTTTTTCCTGAATGTGTCATGCGGGTATATGGGTTATTGTGCTGGTGCAAGTCATCTGGAAATTTGAGATTTATAGTGGAGTGCTGAGCGAGATCTGAGACGGTTTTATGGAATTTCAACCGAGGTGAAAAATTCTATGGGACAGTTTTATAGAGGATAGGACTGAACTCAATGGAATTCTGCAGGGATTCCATCAAAAGAATTGCTGTAAGTATGCCTAAAGTGATGTATCATGGACATCCCAAGTAGTTAAAATAGTTTGGGAAGTCTCGTTTGTAAACTCTATTATAGAATCAATTAGAGCTTTTGGAGAAACACTATTTGGAAATGTGATGTCTAGGAAACAAAATAATGCTTTTGTATTCTTGATAGAAAGGAAAACTGTCTGCATTTTCTTCTTGTTGTGCCATTTTCTTGTTTCAATAGTTGACAATAAGAGGACCAGTACCGTACAAGTAAAAATTTTCTGGTGAAGCACATGGTAGTTTTAATTTTGAAAACAAACCAACGACATTGTGAAGGAGATTCTAACTGCAGTTAATTCATCCTTAATTGTGACTGGCAACATTTCAACAGAATTGGTTTGTACCATGACTTATGGTAACCACTTTGTATGAGTGGTCCTCCTCTACCGAATTCTTTTGCTCTTAGGAGTTTCCTTGCTTAATGATCTAAAACCCAAGAATCTAGTGATATAACTGCTTTTTCTGACATTCACTGAACAGTCTTTCAGTTGTTCACTTCACAAGGATTGCAGTTTCTATTGGATTGCATAAGGGAAATACATACTTTTTTTCCTTTTCTTCCTTTTCTGTGTGTGAGAAGGGGGGTGGAGAATAAAATACAATGACTGTAATGGCCAACACTTTCAACATCGATTTCAAAGATTCTGCCAGACCTTGTAGGATTTTTTTTTTTTTTTTTTTTAATGTAACTTCCATTGACCCCAGTTGTCATTGTAATGTGCTTGCAATTTAAATCCATGGAGATTATGTTTTGCATGAAGTCACTGAAACATTTTTGTGTCAATAGTATGCGATGGTTTGCATCTTGGAAAGGCATTGACAAATCTATGGGAGACAATGATTTCTCTATTATTTCTTCTTGCAGAAATTTCTTGAAGTTGGTTTATCGTTTGAAATGGTTTAATCAAAATGCTAAGTTTCTCATAGAGCTGTAACTTTACTGGTTAATTATCTTGAATACCATGAGATGCGTTTAAGAACTTAAGAACCAAAGCAAGGTGACCTTTAAATAAAAATTAATAATAGATTAAAATTGGAAATGCTTCCTCCTATCAATCTTTGCCTTGTGGTGAAACAAGATTCAAAAAAATTATATGCGGGACAATGGAGATGCGTCCCAAACTATGTATTATGTCTTGAACAGTGCATCATATGGTTACCTTTTTCCCTTTGTTTACCTCTATCAAGAGGAGGCTAAAGTGAGATCCTGACTGCAGTTCTGCTTTCTTTTCAGCGATTATCTCTTCAAGCTTTTGCTTATTGGGGACTCTGGTGTTGGCAAGTCATGCCTTCTATTGAGATTTGCAGTATGATTAACTTTTGACTTCACGCTGTTTTTTATTTTCGGAATCAGTTATCTTTGAATATTGTTGGTACTATCATTACCACAATCACTTCCGTCTATTGCTCATATTATGTTGTTAGATCAAATCCCTTCAATGGTTCTACTATCTTCAAGCTTTTGCATCATGGTAAACATCATTAGAACAATGTGAAGTTTTGACAGGCTTCTGCTCCCACATCACAACGCTTGCTAGACTGAGTCCTTCTACCATGATGAACATTCACTAGAGGTGGGAAAGCTTGTAATCTCTGTCCTCCTTGCCAAGCTAGTAGGAGGACATTAAATAAGTGTCCATAAGGGACATGGTACCTGCAAACGTGTAAACCATGCCATCTTTAGGGGTAGGGTTGGTCTTCTGTGCTATTCTGTCTGCTAGATATAATAGGACAAATGACCGTTCTGGTTCCATTGAAGGAAATTGTTTGCGAGGTGCTCGTCCCTCCAAACCCTTGACAAAAATTCATAATCATCTCTTAACCATGTACATCTTGGAATTTTGTATTTTATATGTATAATCATCAAACACATTTGCAATAGTTGAAATGTATAATTCTTTTTTTTTCTCTTTTGTAACTTGTTTGGATTCTTTGTAGGATGATTCATACTTGGAGAGTTACATAAGTACCATTGGTGTTGATTTTGTAAGTATAGCTTCCTAGCTTATTGTTTTTGAGTTCAATTTCCAGGGTATTGAAGCCTTTTATGATCAAGTCTTTTGTTCCCTTAGAAAATTCGCACAGTGGAGCAGGACGGAAAGACCATCAAACTCCAAATTGTAAGTATCTATTTTTCGGTTTGTTAGGTGAAGACAGTAAGTCTTGACCTTTATATGTGGTTTTCCTGTTAGTGGGATACTGCTGGTCAAGAACGTTTCCGTACAATTACAAGCAGCTATTACCGTGGTGCGCATGGTATCATTGTAAGTTTGTAACTTCTATTTTTTAACACGTTCATGTTGCAATTAATTTTTTTTTTTTTTAATGACGGAACTCTCTCTTTCAGATTGTATATGATGTTACAGACCAAGAAAGCTTCAACAATGTTAAGCAATGGCTGAATGAAATTGACCGCTATGCCAGTGAAAATGTTAACAAGCTTCTAGTGGGTAACAAGTGTGATTTGACAGCCAATAAGGTGGTCTCTTATGAAACTGCAAAGGTACAATCTGTTATACTCGGTGCTCCTGCTTACACGGTCTAGTTTATATAACTTTTTGTGATTATTTGCTACTGTTCCAGGCATTTGCTGATGAAATTGGCATTCCCTTTTTGGAAACAAGTGCCAAAAATTCTACCAATGTGGAGCAGGCATTTATGACCATGGCTGCAGAGATCAAGAACCGGTAAGAATCACCCAAATGAATGCCTCTGAAAGCAAAATCACTCTCATCGTTCTCACTTCAATCAGTAGCAATGAGCACCTCTGACTTTCTTGGTTTCTCCTCTGATTGCTGTTGTAGAATGGCTAGCCAACCTGCAATGAATGCCAGCAGGCCCACCACTGTGAAAATGACTGGCCAGCCAGTCAACCAAAAATCCGGTTGTTGTTCCACCTGATATTGGTTTGAGGATGCAAGCAGCACTCTGGTGTAAGTGCAGGTTCACTTGCTGGGCTGGGACATGGGTAAATCATGGCTGGCTTCTGGTGGACCACTTGTCTGTCTTTTGTACATAAGGACAGTTTGAAGCAAACATTGAATGCTACCTTTGATCCTGGCTTTTTGGATTGGAAACATCTAAAAGATCCGTATAGAATTTCAAGCTGTGATTTATCTTCTACTTAATGACATTTTACAGCTGACTTGTTATATATATCAGAAATCTTGCAGGTTACACTCTTTGTTTGAAAGAAATTAGGTTAATTTTTTTTTTTTTTTTTTTTTTTTTTGGGGAGCAGGCGGACGGTCTGAATAATTTTTATTATCATGATAAGATAACTCGAGTAAATGGAAGGACTCGAGCCAAAGGTCGGAGGCCTGATGCCGCTAGGTTTGGGACATGTCTTAGAACATTATCGAGGTGGCGGCTCAAAAAAATGCGCTGGCTGCAGCATGTTTTGCAATCAAAGGCCGTTGAATTTTAACATGAATAAAATGATTTGATCATATAAAATTGCACAATTACTGTTAGACCAAGTAGACTAAAAAATTAATAGTTATTTATTATTATTATTATTTTTTGTGTCTAATTAATTGGTATCTAAAATTATATCTAAATTAATTTAATTTGAGTTATTTTTCTTCTCGGAAGAAGCCTTCCCAACGACAAGAAGGGTTTTTATGAGTCGACGAAAATGTAACAGAAAGTATATTTCACGACAAGGAGGGTTTTAATGATAATACATCGAGAGACATCCACCGCACCGACAAATGACTATGACACTAATAAACCTTTATTAACGGTATGGATATGTGTCGTGAATCCCTCGCCATGTCAATTTAATTTGGTCGTCTTCCACGTGGCTCTCATTACTAATTTGGATATGTTATCTATCATTTTTTTTTTTTGTTTTTTTTTATTGGGGTGATTTGGACAGAAACACTAGTTTCCTCTCTTCTCTCTCTCTCTCTCTCTCTCTCTGATTAAGATGGTTGGTGAAGGAGAGAGTGGCGCGCCTCATCGGATGATCATGGAGGCCACTCCTCTTTGCTTGCATAATGATTCACCTACTGCCACCTTCTCCACTCCATTGTCAGCTCCGACAACTCAAGTTTACAATCAAGTTTACAAACAACTGCTAGTAATAAAATAGTGATGGAGCCTTTGGTCGACGAAGGATGGAAGAGAGGAAAAAGGCCAATAAGTCCAAACAGCCTCCTCCATCGTGTTTTCTGCAAAACAATCAGGTCCCACACTGTTTTACCCGCCGGACCTCCCAGTCCTCTTCGGGCTTCCATTCTCGTCTCCTCTTCTCCCTTCATGCCCTCCGATCTCCCTCCCATCTACTCAAAACCCGCTCCTGCCGCTCCCCTCCCGCCGTTGCCGTCCTCTGCCTCCGCTTTCGTGAAGCCCACTGCCTCGGATTCGAGCTCTCGGCAGAGTATTGAGATGGCCGGATTTGGGTCGCAGTCGAATGCCTTGACTGGACCGGTTTGGGACACGGTGATGATAGATCTGTCGAGGATTGTGAGTAATTTGAAGCTGGTGGTGTTTCCTAATCCTTTTAGGGACGATCCTGGGAAGGCCTTGAGGGATTGGGATCTCTGGGGTCCTTTCTTCTTCATTGTGTTTCTTGGGCTTACCCTTTCCTGGTCTGCATCCGTCAAGAAGGTCAGCATTTTGGTTTTCTTTGACTTTTTGTGCTTTTGCAGTTTTTTGTTGGATTGGGATATTGTATTTTGCTTGTTTTGACCGCTCCTTTTGTTAATTTTGAGAACCAAGATGGTGTCATTGAGATCTTGAAGTGCCTATTATTTACTGCTCTTTTGTTAAATGATTAATCTATGTTGCACAGATACATTCAGAAATGAGCATGTCCAAAGTTGTATGTGGGTTAGACACATCCTTTGTATTAGGAAGTTCCCATCACTCACCCAAGCTTTGCTTGGTTTGACTTGCAAGCACTAATATACGCTTACTGCTGATACAACCTTTGTAATTCTTTGATTATCATAGTTATACTAACTTTCAATAAGTATAGGAGCGATCCGGAGAAGATATTAAGGTTAATTAGTTTCATTAATCCACAGAAATCTTTGCATGGTTAATCTTATTTCGGTGTTCTCTTATGCTCATGAATGGATATGACCCGTGAGCTTATTGACTTGCAGGGTTAGTACTTGTAAAAGCTTCAGGCTTCCAAGTTCATTTGGTATGGTTCCGCTTAACTCATTCTCCGAGAGGCATAAATGAGTCAATCGTTCCAATTTGAATAGTGAAATGGGTATGGTTGAATTCAACTTGTTCTTATACAACCTCAAGGACTCTTTAAGTTCACCAAATTTCCAAGCTCTGAGGGGATTTTTCCAGTGAACTGGTTGTCATATATATTCAAACCAACAACACTACGACAACAACCAAGCTCACTAGGGATTTCGCCTGGCAAGAAAGTTTTGGAAAAGTTGAAGATATAGCAAATTTGACAAGTTTCCTAGCGAAGGAGGGATTGATCCTGACAATCAGTTCTCACTTTAATCCACGTTCTTTATGAAGAATAGATTTGATCTGCAATTTATCCTGTTGCAGATTATTGTGTGTTTTTTTTTGGGGGGGGGGGGGAGGGGCTATAGATTTTTGTGTATTTCTTGTTATGTGGAATGAATGTTTCATGATATGTAACAGCGCCATTCAATTTTGAGAAGGGAAAGAGTCAGGATGGCCTCCCCAAACTTCATCTCTCTTTATGCTTCCTCTCCCCCACACAGGGAATTTTCTAAATATTTTGGTTAACCAGTATTGGATTTTAGGCTTTCTATTTTTGGAATAAATAAATAAATAATTAGCACGCAGTGAGGAATGATCAACATATATGTTGAGAGTCATGCTTTTGGTCACCGTAGAGCAGAGGGGCAGATATCCTCCGGACAATTTTTTGTAATTTGTTTTTTTGTGGGTATTTGTCTGTATAAGCTTTGCTGTCAATTCCAATTCGGTAAAAGAGATTTATCTATTAATTCGTAATTATAGGAAAGATGATCCCAAGTCAGCGAGTTGTAGCTGAAACCCTTCTTTCTTTTCGTCTCCTATACATCTGGAAGAAAAAAAATATATATAAAAAAAAAAAAAAGAAAGAAAGAAAACGGTTAAAAAATTAAAAAAAAAAAACAAAAAAATATAAGATTTCATAAACAAACAGTGATAAAAGAAAAAAAAAATATGAAATTGAATGGGGAGATTCCCCACTTAAGCCGTGTTTCATAAATGCAGATGAACTAGACATTTAGTCATTCTAGGATGTCATCGTAGGTTTCGTTTAAAACTAAACGGATCATTTTATTATGAAATGATTAATAATTACCTATTTTTATTTTTTTATTTTGTACGGTTGTCGATAAATATAGAAATTTAATCCATTATGAAGATGTTTGGAATTAAAAAGGAAAAATGACGGTTGAAATGAATGAATTAAATTAATTAGTAGAAATTGATGGTACGATTTTTACCGAATTCCTTGATTCTATAGTCAGAGTGCATTTGATTACTCCAATGAATTATAGGACTTAGCGTGAGATACCAATAGAATATAAAAACGACACGTGGAAAATTGTACACGAATATAGTTTTATTAGTAAATTGTATTGATCACATAAATAGAAATTAATATATTTAATTTTATTTTTTTATGTTTGAATTGTAATCAAAGATTACTTTCAAATCACTCAAAGATGATATTAACAAATGAATTATTAGAATTTATGTGACAAATAAAAGAGTTTTAAAAATACTCTGAAATCAAAATAATTCGACAATTCACTTAAAATAGATAAAAATATTAAGAGAATGGAAGATAAAAGATTTGATCCAAATCAGTGTAAGAAATTTGTTATTTTCTGGTTGAGCGATAAAGATAAAGTACAAGTTAACAATTTTTCTTAGTATTGCTATTTACTTATATTTTATTTTTTTTTCTTTGTACTAGGAAATTAGTAAAAAAAATTTAGAATGTCACGCAAAATTGACAAATTCACATTGTTTAGAATCTAAGTTATCTGTCAAATTCATACATGAAAAAATATAAACAATTCATATATTATTTTACTTGTAATTAATTTTAGTACAAAATACTTCAAATACTTCAAAGTGAAACAATTTTTATCTTCACAGACGACACAATTTTAGACGAAATTTTGTAAAGCTAAACTTTATATTACAAGTAGAATCCGATCAGATGACAGTTTAGTTTTTACAAAAATATCAGAAGTTATGGTATAAATGACTATTTTTATATAATTCTAATTAATATATTTTCGGACATTGATATTTGACTGATTTACTTCTCACAGGAAATGATAAAAAGTGGAATGAAATCTATTTAGAGTGAAGAATGGCAAATAGAAAGTTTCTAATTTATCTTGAAAAAGTAATATCGTATCTAAAGTTAAAGGATCTGATTCGAGTGAAAGAAAGAATCAAATGTGGAGGGAAAATTATAACTCCATCATAACATATGCATTCAATCATACCTGAGAAGATATAACTATTATGATGAAACAATTAATTAAAGAAAATCATAATCTTACAAATTTGATAAGCAATTTCTTATGCATGTTGCTATACATGCTTCAAATGGATAACAAGATAAATTGATAAATATGGTTAATGAAACAAAATTTATTGTTAGTATTCAGGTATGAATGTCATTTCTTTGGTTTTCACCACAATCTTGCTAATTTCACTTTTATTTTTTAATAATAATCCAAATTATTTGTATTGTTAGTTTCCTCCAATACCAGATATTAAGAGTGCACATAGAAACTAACCATCATCATTATTACCAACTGACTACATCCCAAAAGATAATATTTTCATTTATAACCATTTTTTATAATGTATCATTATATTATATTCATTTCACTACTTGATTTTATAAATATATTGACATGAAGAAATGTGCATAGAGTTTGTCATCTGTTTAGTTTTGATGTTGGGGCTGTACTTTCAAATTATGATAATAACATTTTTCTATAATTGAAATGAAACATTGTTGGCATGCACGTCTCAGGATCAGAAGAGACGTGGTTATAGAACATGTAATCTCTTTTCGGTTTTATATGTATGCTATCAATGTATTAATCATTCTCGCGTTAATATAAGATTACGTTTATATTATTTTATATTATTTTAATAATTTCTTTATTTTTTAGTTTCTAACATTTCCTAACACTTTTTTCTAACATTTTGATCACCAACGATAAAAAAGTAGTAATCTTTCCAATCACCTGTGGTTAACGATGATGATAAAAGATAGTACATTTCCTAACAATAATAATTTTTTCTAACTGTTTTATAATCAAACTAAGACAGAGTAACTTTTCTAACACTTGTGTAATTAACGATAAAATAATAATATTCATATAGATCTGGGATATGATCCATTAGTAATCAAAACTATCAAAATAGAAATATTCTAATCGGTGTATAGCCAATTAAAATTTCATCGATCAGAGAAGGTTGGGGTCGGTTTAATTAAATTTAACAGACGATTTTCGTCTATGTCCATGTGAATAGCATATTTGTTTTG
The DNA here is from genome assembly GCA_033439265.1 of Dillenia suffruticosa. Lineage (NCBI taxonomy): Eukaryota > Viridiplantae > Streptophyta > Magnoliopsida > Dilleniales > Dilleniaceae > Dillenia > Dillenia suffruticosa. Next base: position 22,954,993 of record JAVTVX010000004.1, read on the forward strand.
CAGTGACGTTTCTTGACTGCCTCGTGGGTCCATCCCACCAACAAAATCCCACTGGGATACTTGTGATGGACTCAGCTCAATTTTTCAAAATTGACGGGAAACTTTTGCGGCGGCCGGCAGTGGTGTTCGTTTTCGAACCATAAAAAAATATTCAATTATATATATAAAGGTCACTGCTCTGGTCAGTTGCATTCTTTTCAGCCGGCCGAACTCCATCCAATTTGATCCATTCAAACCTTTGAATAAATCAAACGGAGGCACTCTCCGCAAAATTTGCCCAGCGAAAACAGGAACTCATGATAGAATTGCATTATCACAGGGGAATAAAATAAAATATATCATACATATGGCAACAATTTACGAGTCATGGCTAGGAAATCATACATAAATCCAGCTGCCAGTATTTGAAATTGTCAAATAATATACACAATGCCGCTGACTAGAGTTACACGTGTGCTTGTAATATACTTTTATAACATCACACGGTGAGAGGTCAAATAAACTCTCTAGTTGTCGATGACACTATGAATGGGGAATGGGTGAATGTGAATGCTCCTTCTAGGGAGGCTACATTCTCTTCCCATGTCCCAGCAAAGCCCGCAGACTACATTCTCGAGAAAATGATATTGAACAGAAATAAGTGACATAAAAGAATTCGTACAAATTAAATCATCATATTTATTTATTTTTTATCTATTTATTTTATTATTATTATTATTATTATTATTATTATTATTATTATTATTATTATTATTATTACTATTACTATTATTTTTTTATTATTATTTTTTTAATCCTTAATCTTATTTCTCAAATGATCGATCTCAAATTATTGAGATTAAAACTCAGATTTTGTTATTCTTTACGTTGATAGTTCAACCAATCTAAACTTAATATTGCACCACCGTTGACTTGGAATACTGTTTCACTTGGGCAAATATATTTATAGGGTTGTATTTGCCATAAACATCACACGGTGAGGGGTCTGATGAAATTTAAATTTTCTTTTTTTTTTCAGGATGTTAAGGAGTCGCAACCTGTCCCTTCTATGGCTTTTCCTGCTTATAATTGCAAGTTTCTTCTGCAATCTCTCTAATGGCGATGTAGGCACTGCTGCCCAATATTCTCCACCTTATCTCCGTAAGCATGCAAAACAATTGAACTATATAGATCTCTCTCTCTCCCTCCCCCCCCCCCCTCTCTCTCTCTCCCTCTCTGAATAAGTTGACATTGAAATTTCCGTGTTCTTTGTGTCTTTTTTTTTTTTGTAACAGCTAATGCTTGTTATGGAAATGACATAACACAAATTCCTACAAACTATTATTTCGCATCGGCGGGGGAAGGGATTTGGGACAACGGCGCAGCATGTGGGAGGCAATACAAGGTGAGGTGCATAAGCGCAGCCCAGCCTAAAATATGTGTACCTGGACAAACAATTCAGGTCAAGATTGTGGATAGCGCTCTCTCTTCTTCCTCCAGACCTTCCGCCAATGGAGCCGCCATAGTCCTCTCCACCACAGCCTTCCAGGCCATAACTAAATCATCAGCTTCATCCGTTAACGTAGAATTTCAACAGTATGTTACAAATTCTTCCCTATCTTTTACCATTCATTGGTATTATTATCGTCATAGACATTCACATGATTTGCTCCATTCACATGGTCACTATCGTAAGTGAAAGGGGGATTGAACATGATTTCAATTCAAAATTACTTTATTATATATACATATATAGTTTTGGTATCTTAACTAGGCCACCAATCCAGTATCAAGGATTTCATCCCGATTAATTTGGGTCGACCGCTTGCAGAGTCCAATTGAGGAGTATGTCTCCCAACGCTGATTTTTTCGTTCCCATAGGGATCAAACTCCATGATTAAAGGATGTTAATCCCCGAACCAACTGAATCATCTAACGTAAATTATTTTATCATATTTTGCATAACTAATGAAACTTATTCAGTGGACTAAAATATTGTTAATTTCTTTAATCTTAATAGTGTTTTTTTTTTTGGGTCACTTCTATGGCGGCGGCAGAGAAATGAAATGAGAATTATTTTTTCATTTTTTTTTTTTACGCTTTTTCCCTTTTGTTTTTTTCATTTTAATTCTGCAATTGACATGAGGCACTTTTCTATATGCAGCGCGTGAAATTGAGAAATGGAAGGCTAAGGAGGTGGGTATCTTGTTGACGTGCTTTGCAGATATTAAATTACCAGACGGCACTTCCCTCTGTATTGAAGGCACTTTTCCGTGTGCAGCCGGAGTTGGCCCCCGCCTCCATATTTTCATATTTCGTTCATATTTTCACATGGGATCTTTGTAAGTAATTAGTCATGCTCTGCCATGTAATTTAATTCAATTACTTCTTCAATTTTTTTTTTTTAATTACGTAAAAATTTGAATATGGGATTATCAGTTTGGGGAGAAAAATTTGTATTATTAGATTATTTTTTTAAGATAATTACTTTTTTAATTAGTTGAACAAAGAATATGGGTGTCTTATTAATTTCTTATTTTTAATTTAATTAAGTTTTTATTTAAAATAATGATAATAAAAATAAGATAAAATAAAATAAAAGCGATCGTAAAGTTGGATATCTTTTCATCCATTGATAGGCTCATTTGGCGGTATAAATGGGGCCCAGTAATCTTGCCTTACGTATCGGTTCATGTCAATAGATCACTAGATATGGAGAGAATAAAAGAAATAATTAAAAAGATTATTCGGGTTGTGGGCACGAGTCTACGGTGGGCGTTTTGTTCCAACATTAGAATATAGTCTAATTATCATGTACCCAAAAAAAATATAGTTTTTTTTTTTTTTTTTAACTTGATCGTCCGGTATTCGGAGTTTCATCCTGATTAATCCTGACTGAGAAGTCTGTCAGGACTCAATTAAGGGGGTCCTCTCCCCAATAATTTTTTTTCCGTACTCAGTGGGAGTCAAACTCCTGAACTAGTTAAGGGACGAAAGTATCCTTTCAACTTACGTCAATATATGTTGGTCCAAAAAATATATAGTATTATTAATAAGCAGCCACTCTAGTGGGTAAGAATACTATATTACTTAACAAAATTTTGGATTCTCAACTTAGAAATACAAAAAACTATATTGGGAGAACTCCACCCTAAATTAAACATGATAATATTTGAATCGAATTAATTAGAGTATAGCTTTAGATATCGATCGGTTATAAAAAACAAAAAAAAAGGAAAAAAAAAAAAAAGAAGAAAAATGGAGCCGGAGTTGGCATATGATATCTATCGAACTTTATTATGGATTTTCAATTTTTAGGGGGTGGGCTGTGGTTGGTCCAGCTGAAGTTGATGTAAGTCGGCCCATCTCACAGTTTGGGAGCACTTAGGCCCCGCATTGCAGATTTAATAAATTGGCCCAACATGTTCACATTCCCTTTTCACAAAGCCCAAAGGAGAAAAATTGAGCCACGACAAATTTAATTATTGGACAGTCGAGATTTGATATATATTCGAATCAAATTAATCAAAATATAATTCTAAATAAAAGTATTAAAAAAAATTATTGGACAGTCAACAAGACTGCTCAATACATGGTGTTTGAAAATTTCAATTGTTTTAAATTATTATTATTATTATTATTATTAGTCTTTCATTTAAAAAAATTATCTGATTTGAATTTATTAATATTCTCAAATGAGACTTATTTTTAAAGGTAATACTATTACGATTTTAGAGTAAAATTGAAAGGTATCTTATATAATTAACATAAGAATATCAAAATTATCGGCCAAACTCACACTTGCGATTGGGAGGCCAAAGTGTCCCGGTGGGTGTCTCCATTGATGCCTTTGTTTGTTTGTTCGTTTTTGTTTTTGTCATTTTTTTTCCTCATTGCAGGTATTTGATAGCAGAATTTAAGATAAATCTCTTTGGTCACAAACCTCAATTGTCTCTACTTTGAGGTAAATTAGAATTTGTGTTTTTGGTGTAACTTGGGATTTTAATAATCGAATTAATTAATACTCTCTCTCTCTCTCTCTCTCTCTCTCTCAAAAGTCTCGTCCATACAAAATCAGTATAACTATCCCTCGACATAATGCAATTGAAAAATCTGAACACATTGAATAAGTGGTGAATGAGGGTATGGTATTTGTTGCATTTGATCATACATAGTACTTTACGAGAAATTTGCCCAGAAAAGATTTGGTTTGGAGGGCATCCACATCCCAACAAGCTACTCATCCCTATCATATCTTCAAGAATAACGGTTTTAGATTAATAGGAATAGAGTCATACAGCATTGCATAATAAAGGCATTTGTCTCTACGAAGACGTGTTTGATCTTGCACTCCCAATCGTGGTTGAGCAGCCTTGTCACCATCATACCATTGTTCACTATTACTTTCTCCATGGCTTTGGTCAGCACTTGGGAATACATTTTTGATCTCTTTCTCCGTTCTAGTCTAAAAATGTTGGTCGAGGGGTCGCGGTAACATTTCCTAATCAAGACTTGGTCCCAACCCTATCAGAGAATTTTGATCATAGATGATTTTCTCCCGACTAAATCCAAGTAAAATCTACCATTGCCGATTTAAAATCTGTACACCAACAGATACGGATAATACAAGAAGCAAAAGCCACAAGCCAAAGAATTAGATAAGAAGTGATGACTTGGAACATCATGATATGAGACAAGGGAATGGGACTTGTGTTGCAAGTGATTGGAAGAAGTCCACATCCACCATGTCATTCTGGAGTATCAACACCACTCCAAAAAGATAAATTAGGTAAAACTCAAAAGCACCCATCTCAACTATCTATTTCAGAATGTCAACTCTTTCGTTTGGAACTTAAATAACAGTCAATACCACAAGGAAAAACAAACTTCATAACACATTGAGAAATACTTCAAAGTTCAGAATTCATTATAACTAAAAATGGGAAACATGGAAAATTGTCAGCCTTAAAAGGTCTCCGTTGATTCACTTCCCACGGTGGACCTTAACAGCCTGCCTGTTCCTCTTCTTGACACCAGATTTTGCAACTTTAAGACTCCTGTTCACAGCACTCAACCTTGCAAGAGCTGCATTCTTCAGGTCTGGCCTGTAGTAGTTGTCAGCCACCTATACATGTAACACACATTCACATCAGAAGATTAAAGGTAAGACAATTAGGAATTACACTATTGGCAGCTTAAATTCGACACTGGAAGAAAACCAAATGGCACACCACAGAAAGTAAACAAGCAAAACTTCATAAAACAGCATAAAACCACATGAATTATGACAGACAATGAAAGAGATGAACCTATTAATGGGCAAGTGGCAAGTGTGCAATAATATCACAGTTCCAACAAAAATGACACTACCAAAGTACAAATATATGAGGTTTATTAAAACAGCAATATGAATTATAACAGAAGCTCAGAAGCCAAGCGTAACAAGTAAATTTCATTGAAGAAATCAGAATAAAGATTTCTTCTTACATGTTAGCTTCTCATCACTGCTGAAAACATTCAAAGCAATTGATGCAGAACTGCACCAAAATCTTTGCATAACTAATAAAAGCTTATGAGGGTCCAAATTCAGTAAAATTTCAATATTCAGTCCTAAAGTTTGTTTGTATACTTCATGGTTGACTCAAAGCCAAGAGGGACCATAATTTGACAAGAGATTATTCAAAACCGTGATAGAAGCTCAGAAGCCAAGCGTAACAAGTATACTGCATTGAAGAAATCAGTGTCAAGATTTCTTCTTACATGTTAGCTTCTCATCACTGCTAATTACATTTAAATTCAAAGCAACTGAAGCAGATGTGCAACATAATTCTTGAATTGAAAAGAAATGATTGTATATATTAAAATTAGGTAAAATCTTAAAATGCAGTATAACTTATAAAGCCACTCACAAAAAATTATCAGACTACAACTAGTTTCTTTTCTGTAACTTGCATCTTTCAAATACTAATGACACTAATGTTAAAGATATGAATCCATGAAATTACACAGGTCTTGTTCTTGTACTGGATGCGAAGTTTAACAATGTCTGTGGCTTTTCAATTACCTGATTTACAACTGCCTTTGCCATTCTTCGGAATTCCTTCTTCATGACAGATTTGTGAAGCAAATCAGAAGGCTTATTTTGCTTCTTGGTCTTGGTTGTTGCAAGCACCACAGAACCATCTTTATCTCCTTGAATCGTTACTGTTTTCTTGTTTGCCAAGCCTGATACAGGAACACGAATATAAGAGAATGGAAATGAAAAACGGATCATAGAAAACAAAAAAAGGGTGATATTATTCTGGCAAATATAATTCATGAACAAATTACCACTAAAAATTCAAAACAAAGTATAATTCAATGCACACATTATAGTAAATAACACGCCTATAACAGCATGGAAATGAAAATATGAATCATAGCAAATAAAAAAAGGTGATATTATTATTCCCACAAATATAATTCATGCACACATGAGCACTAAAAATTCAAAACAAAGTATATCACCAGTGCAAGCTTTGACCATATGAGTAACTATCCCCATCAGAAAACTCCCTAAAAAACAGCTAGAAACCCAGTGGAATTGTTTCATAAAATTATGCAGAGGAATAAATTTCATGCACATAATTAGACAAATGACCACATCTAAATCACAAAAAAGCAAAGAGATTTGTTCACACACAAGCAAAAGGTTGTTCATAAAGAACATAGAACAAGTTATGTTTATACCACATTAGAAAATGACTAGAATAAGCCCTGTGCAGAAATTATGCATGTATAATATTGAGTCAGATCGCCTATGAACCCTAGAGAACCTACCAACATTCTCATGAAGAGATCTATTTACATAAACCAAAAGGCAAAATAACTAATAAGCCACAAATCTGAAGATATCCCCAAAGACTGCCGAACTTCTTGCTCAAAACCATTGACTATGAGAAGCTTCAAGCATAAAAAGGAAACCTCAGATCACAAAATCCAAGACCCATTTCCCTCGTATCCAAAACCAAAACCCCGAATCCGTTGAACTGAATAAAAACCCAGATATCCGTTGCCAAGACCCATTTCCTTATCATCCAAAATCCTAAAGTGCAATCAAAATCCAACTCCTAAACACATAAGATCTATGCAGCTTATGATACAAAACCATTAAAGCTTCACCTTCAATCACGAAAACATCGAAAATAAATAAAGCATCAAATGATAAACAAACAAATATACAAAATAATAATTTCATACCAGAGTGCTTGAAAGAGTTGAGATTGTAGAGATTGTTGCCCTCTTTGCTGAACTGGACACTTTGAGTTCCGTTCCCAAACTCCTTCACAAGAAAGGAGTTGTTCCTCTTCACGATTTCCCAAACCAATGCCCCTGGTACTGTCGTCATCTCAAAAACTACTCCTGTTCGAGAGAGAAAGAAGGTTTGTTTTTGAGAGGGCGAAAAAAACACATAAAAAACAAAATGGAGAGAGAGAGAGAGATACCGACGAAGCAGCAGCGTCTGTGGAGTCGTTTGAAATTTCGGGGGGAGCAAGAAAGGCAGAAGAAACCCTAGCTTCAATTTATAGTGTCCTTCAAAACCCTAATCGGAATTATTTTCACGCTAATTACGATTTTGTCCTTCAAACATTTATTTTTCATTTTCGTCCTTGTGCGCTTGCACCAATTTTGTAAATTTTGGATCGAGAGAGAGAGAGTGAGTGTGTGATGTACAATTTCTGAATTTTAAATCAAAATTTTAATTTCTTTTTTAAACTTTATTTTATTATTATTGAATTTTAAAAAATTAAAATATAATCGTATCTCGTTATTTTATGATTCAAACTCAAAATTTCTTATCAAGAATTTTCGTGTCTAACCGCCCAATTCAATCCGAAAGATCCAGACTCCTTCAAAATTTTCTCTCTCTTTCTCTCTCTAACACTCTCTCTGGCGTGCGCAAAAGCCAAGCACCCAACGTCACTATCATTATCGTCTTCCTCTTGACGACATTTACAACTCCTCTTCACCTCGATTCATCAAGTTTACATTCTCACAGTCAAACTCATTTACACCGTCTAAGTACTCTCAACAACATTATCATTATCAAAGTTAACTGAAACATCAAAATCTGTCGATCTTCTTTTCGCTGTCGGTGAGCTTTATATCTTCAAACTGATAATAGAATTCTCATAGCCATGATTTAAGCTTCAAAATCAGTTTTCGACTTCTCATAGCCATGATTTTTATCACCGCCATGTTATCCTCTTCCTCCTTGTGAATCTACCATTAATGTTGGTGAACTGCTTCACTCCCTTAAATTAAAGTTCGATTTAACTGGTTGCTCAATCGACATGCCAGAAATCAAACTACTTCAAAGAGGGAAGAAAAGATGCGATGAGAGTTGAGAATGAAAGAGGGAGAGAGAGGAAGAGAGAGAGTGAGGGAGTAAGGAAAGAGATGAAAGTCAACAAGGCATTGCAGAAGAGAGAAACAGCGAGCATGATAATAATAAAAAAAAATTCTAATATAATAAGAATTGTGATAACTTTTTTAGAAAATTTTAATTTCTATTCGAAAATCTATATTTTCTTGGAAAATTATTTCAGTAAAACATATTATAAAATAAAATAAAATACAATCAAGAGAATTCTAGAGAAGTTAAACAACAGCACAAAACTCAAATAATCTGATTCGAGCGGTTGTAAGATTCAATTTAGAAACTGATTCTCCCAGAATCTTTTTTTTTTAAGAGTCGAATTTAAAATTTTAATTAAAAGAGTTTAGTGATCTGTCATTAGACCCACACGTCATTGATTTCTTAGACATGGGTTGCATGATAAAAAAGATCAACGCTACCAACAGACAGTTGGTTTAATAGAATGAGATATTATGTTTTTTAATCAAGTTTCCGAATTTGGCATTTTAAATATGACAAAAATTAAGAGTAATCCCTTAAATGGTTCACTGTAAGTCCCGAATCGAATTAATCAAAATATAATTTCGGATACCGATTGATATAATACTAAAATAAAAATATCAACACTATAATTTGATTGTTGAATGCCTATACTTATTTTTATTTTAGTGTTGATATGGTGAATAAAATTTGATATAAGGATTGAGATTAAAATTTCTTGTTTTATTTAAAATTTTAGTTTGCTAAAAAAATAATACATATAATAGAATTTGCAAGCACACGAGCATGGCAACAAGAACAAGGAACTACGATCGATCTATAGGGTTTTGTCATCAACTAACTGCACTTCGTATAATACTAAATTCTGATATCAAATTCTTTTAAATCGAATAATTAAACACTCTACCTCTTTAATTAGAGATCTCGAGTTCGAATATCAGGAATGATGAAAAAAGATTTGAAAGAACGAACCTCTAAAATAGATCCCACAGTGATCGAACCGGATTAATCGAACAAACCCGGATACCGATAGTGAAAACCAAAAAAAAAATAATACTAAGTTATGATATAGGTCAAAGATTTTTGTTTTGCTCATCATTTAGTCCCTTAAGTCTTCAAATCCAATGTGATTTCATTTGTTTCCTTCTCTTTTATTTTGGAAAGTGAAAAAAAAAAAAAAAGACTAATCAGGGCTCTCTCTATTTGTAACTCTAACCAGTCGAGGGCTAAATGTTCCGATCCGATGTGCTATAAGGAGAGGATCCAAATAAGGTGGAGGTTACGATAACACCAAGTGTGACTCGAAATCACAATAGCTTGCTCTAGTATTTGAGCAAAAATCTACACATCTATTCGCTTCTCTATCTCTAACAATATGATAAATCCTACACTCCCAATATTTTACAAACCAAGTGCCTGCAACCAAAAATAAGGCTTCTGAGAGGTGTTCTGCAATTTTGATAAATTGGATAGCCACTAGTAAGCTAAGGGTATCTATTGAGCTTTAATAGTTGTCCCTCTACACAGTATAAGCTGGTGTTCCAAAACCTAATCAGAGGTCATCCAGTCACAATCTCCAACTGTGCTTATGTTTGATGGATTCATCCTAGTTTGGAAATCTAAGTAAAGTGGAGGGAAAAGGGATTAGAGAGAATCCTTGTTTTAAGCTGATAAAACAATCTAAGGGGATAGAGTTCAATCCTTGACCAATCGTGAAAAACTATCCTCATGAAGATGGGGATCATAAAGAAGAGATCATTGAGCTTGCTTAGAGTGTAAAGCAAGCGGGGGCACACCAAATTGCTTTCTTCTGTGCAGTAAGGCATGAGAAACAATAAAAACTTTTAGAGTACCAGTAGACACTTAATTCAATGGGAAAAACGTTATATCTCTTAATCAAAAATCGAATTTGAATTTTGAGAATAGAAAGAATTACGTTCGTAAAACTCCTTCGTGTAAAAGGTTCGATAATAACTTTAACCGTATTAATTAGAATATGATTTCAATCGATCAAACACAAAAAAAAAAAAAAAAAAAAAAAACCTTAAGATGTGAGTGATTAAAAACTCATGGGAAGGGAAGAAAAATACAATTTTTTAATTCATGTTGCTAGAAATACCAGTGCTCCATGTGCATACAATAATGAAGAGATGTTCACTCCCAATAGAAGCTCCAGCATCGACAAACACAACATCGTCCAACTTTTAGACCAGCAAAAGGAATTGCAGAAAATGTGACTTGAAATCAAATGACCTGGCCTTTCCCAAACAAGTGACATGCTGGAAAAGTCACAAAATAAACAAAAGCCCCTAAGCTACGGTGTTAATTCAGGAATTAGATCCTAATATCAGATTGCTAGAACCTAATATTAGATGACCAATTTTACAGCTCAACTAATGTCACATTATGTACACCTGCAATGCAAAACCAGCCGACCCTGATCATAATTCAATAAGTTTGCTTTCTACAATAATGAAATACCATGGCATTATAGAAAGAAAAGCTGGAAACTGTAGTCAAGCAAGGATTAGAGTATGATTAAATGCTCTGCCTGCTTCACTCAAATATCCCGAAAATGACAGAAATTTGGTTCCAGCGACAAGATCTCATTTTTCCGCCCACCAAGAATCCGATTTCATGGATTGCTTGAAGCCAAAACAGGATGGGTGGATCGTGTTGAAAAATTTAACGCTTCACTAATCCTACTGAAAACTACCTTTAAGGGGATGCAGGCTATAGCAGCACCTTTCAGCTTCTCTACCACTGGTTTTCTCTCCTCCTTGTACCGCCCTTGACCTGTCAGGGAAGACAATCTCCGAGTCTTTTTGGACATGGACCCATGTTTTTTCACCTTGGGCAATTTTCTCGTAGACGAAGTTCGAAATTTCAAACGCTTGGTTGGATTCCGTCCGTATTCCATTTCGGTACTGTCAGAAGGAGCATCACCAAAATCACAGCTGCTACTGGTACGATAACAATCAGTGCTGCCTATAAGGGTATCACAAAAGCCATCATCCAAAACTTCAACCATGAGAGGGTGGCCTATGATGGCCTTGCCATTCAATTTGCTCATAAGAGAAACTAAAGGAACATCCTGAGGCCGGTAGTTGGCCCTCACCTCCAGATCAACATCATATAACGATGACTCTAAGAAAAAATTTTGGAATGGAAACTCAGGCAACGGATATCTTGGGATAACACTAAAACGTGGCTGGTGACATGGAACCAGCCTTTGAGAGTTCCTAGAGCAATCAAGGAAAGATTTTGCCCCTGCAACTGCATTACTCATTTGAGGATCTCTGAGAGATACGTGCTTACCACAATCTTGAAATCCATCATCTTGGTCCTTTAGGGTAGATTTAGACTGCATCTGGAAATCACAACTTTCTGAAACAAGACTCATGCTGCTCGTATTGCAATCAGCTTTCTGATCAGAGCCTTGATAGGATCCATCAAAGGGCTCCCAACCTGCCAAACAACCATTGGATTCATCATCCGTGTCTGCAGATCTTTTTGAGTCCTGGCTTTTGCTTTTACTCAGATTTCTTGAATTCCTCTTTCCTTTTATTTGCCACCTCGAAGTACCCTTCTCCATCCTTTCACTGATACTGTCATCATATGCAGCCATAGAACTAGTAGAAGGAGACTCATTGAGAACCTTGGTTTTCAGGGGCAGAATTTCAACTTGACCGTTTTGACTAGGTTGTCTTTGCCTACTTGCAACTTGAGGCTTTCGGGATGAACAAGATATTAACCAAGGAGAAATTGCTGCCAGAATCAGAGGATAAAAATATCAACAGAGGAAACCTTTTTTTTTTCTCCTTTTGGAATCAAACTAAACAATGCAAGTACAGAATTGCTCCCCCCCAAAAAAAATAGGCAGCTCTTTTACCTAATGGATATTAGCAGGACACAACCAACATAAGGGGTGAACTAAAATGCACAAGGAGAGACAGCAGGTAAATAATTGATTAAAGAATTCAAAAAAGGTAATTAGTTTGGGAAGGTAACCTATATTAGCAAGACTAATAGTCACATTGTAAGCCAGATACACATAGACATGTCTGAATGCGCATATGAGCAGTGCTTGGACGTGACCACTTCTGAGGTTGCATCCTTTGCCAAATCTTAGAGATATAATCTCCATTTTGTACCCATTCATGAAAAAATTTTGGGACTTCATGAACAATAATTTTTTTAAAAAAAAAATCAAAGTTGAGAGATGCTACGAGTGGAATAAGACAAAATGTCATATCACAAAGAAATGAGGAAAGAATAAGGAAAAGCCTCTTCCCAAACTGGGCAATGAAGATGTTGAAGCCAAATTCACAAGTAATCAATGGGGGAAGCAAAACTTAGAAATTTGACTCATGACAAGATTCAATGGCCTTGAAAAGTAGAAGCGCTTCTAAATTATAGATTCAAAAGACAATTGCAATTAAACACCTATGACATAAAAATCTTTAGAAAACTAGAATCAATCAATACATAGAACTAAAATGTAAGTTATTCCCTACAAACAAGAAACTCCTGCCACCCAGGGTGAATGGCTAAGGAGACAATCCAAAGCAATAATTTCAGTCTCACCACAGCCTATCAAGAGAATGCAAATGAAGGGATGTAATCATTGAGTTCCATGGTCTTTCAACCATCTACTATATGAACTCATTTTGGCTGCTGTAGAAACCTATTCTTTGGGTTGTGACAAAAGCAAAAGAAAATAATTGCCAGCACGGGGGTTTATAAAGAGCTTAAATAAAACAAAAATGCAAGCATATTTGGATAATTTATCAACTATACCAGGACAGTGTGTTGCATCCCCAACAAATGGCACGTCATATAATCTCTCAGAACTATCAATTGCAGCAGACTCTGACTCGATTGAAATTCCATTCTCCTTGGGCTTGTGCTTACTGGAAGCCATCAATATGGTCCCACTCACATATGAAACTCCAACACTGTCCGATCTATTGTTGGCCAACACAGATGAATGTTTCATTGCTTCATTAATCTCAAATCCAGAGTCAGGTACTCTACGAATGGAAGATAAACATGAATTTGGAAGTTCATCACACATTACTGGAACAGACACCATAGCTGTACTTTCCAAAACCTTTGTCAATGGACGCCTGCGGTTTTTCTTTTTCAAAAACTCATGAACATTGGGTAGTAGAGATCTCTTTCTCTTCAGGGATGGAAAATAGTCCTTGCTACTATTAACTGGGCTTCCAAGAGATGCACAATTACCTGTGTCCAAATCGCTATGCTCAAACACACCATTGCTGTAGTTTTTTCTTTTTGGAGTAATTCCCATGCCCAGATCCTCAAGTCCTCTCATGCGCTTACTTCCCTCTCTTCCATCATCCTCTGAATCATTTGGGGTTCTTCTTCTACCCCTCTCTGCATTCACAGTAGGAGCACTGATGTGATCTGATTCTTCAAATGATAGGCTGGACCGAGATAATTCCAGCACGGAATTGGAATCATCTTCGAGTGCACTAACTTCCTCAGCATTATCACTCTCATTTTCTTCACTAGTGCTAGATGAGACGGGTGATTTCCCAAGCCACCTTCCATTATGTTCACCACCTGAGTTATCAGTATGAGAGCAAAAGTCTGGACGATCCTTTCTGTGAAGGGCACTTTCAAGCTCAAGTGCGTGCAAAATGGCATCTTCCCTCCGAGCATACTTGACAGCTTTCCTAGAACTATTTGCAGAAGCTTTTGCCTTTCTAATGCACTCATCATACTCTCCACAGCGAAATGCTTTCACACGCTTTGACTTTTCAAGATTGTACCAGTCTCTGCATGTGAGAGAAAAGAGCTAACTTAGGAAACTTACTGCAAGAAATCAGCAGAAAACCGTAGTCATAATCTGAAATGGAGTAGACTTTTATCATCAACAGATCTCAATGTTGTTTCAAAATGTTAAAGATGAAGATAGTATGAGAAGAAGCTCACAAAAACCAATCAAATGAAAGATTCTGCCACTTAATATGGTAAGAAAAACTATAAGGGGTATATTTTGACATAGAAATATCAAATTAGAAATGCAAAACAAGAAATCATCTTTTCCAAACTTGAGTAAGCAACAAATTTATATATCATGATTAGCCGGAGCTCTACTACTAAAAAATCAACATTGCTCAGGCAAAGCCTCTAAGTTAGTTCAAAGAATGTTGGTCCAAGTAAAAAGGAAGAAAAGATCACCATATTTCCAAGTTTCAAGCAATTAGGAAGTCTACTTAGTAAGAAGAGTCGAGCATAAATTTCAAGTCAAATATTACATTTTGTTTGCTTTTCACCCCCATAGAATGTAGTTGATAATTCCCCTTTCTCATATAGCAATAACCATTGGATTTCTTATATGATGGAAGCTATAAAGTTTTTTTTAAACTGATATAAGTTATGAAAAGGTAGAGATGTAATTGAAATAAAGAGGCGGCCTGGAAGTTGGAATTGTTTCAACTTCTTTCTTTGTTTCTTTTTTTTTTTTTTTTAATATTTGTGTGTTTCTTGGAGATTCAATAGGATATATACATATACATACACAAACATATACTATTCCTCTTCATGCTTGCAGTTACTTTGGCACACAGTTTCTTTTATCCTCTCTTCCACCTCACCTCTCAATCCTTCTTCAAAGCCAGCTTTGATAACAGGGTCTCGATTCCCTTCAAGCATGATTGTGGATAGAGAAGCAAGACAATTGCAATGCCAATAAACTCAGTCTTAGCACTTAGTAAATCAATGGGAGATACAAATTCCCCAGTTTAGCAGAACAGTACTCTGATCTTTAAGCAGATGCGATTTCTCCTAAAGTGTCTATTCCCATACATAAACAAGGCAAGTTATATACATTGTGTGTGCCTAGGGTATTCATCCAACTAAGAACATCTACAAGTTCATTTATCATATTCCGCTTGCAAATTCCATAATAGCCCATCCTTAGCATAGTGAACCAAACTTCTGCCAGTATTTGAAGTTAAAAAACTCTCCTGATGCTTTCTTCTTTGATCGGTTCTTATGAAGAACGGACACTTCAAACTATATGCATGCCTGTCTGTAACATAGTGCTTAACACCACACAACATCTCCGGTTCAGCATGAAGTTAAATCCATTCTTTTATGGGGGGAGTGTGCAGCAACTTGAATGCAAATATTTCTTGCTATATAGTAGCTCCCATCTTGAATGACATACACTCGCCATCTTCTTTTTGGATGGAATATCCATCGATTAGAATTTTCACATCACTTCAAATTCCATAGAGATTGATTTTGGACCTAAAAACAAATACTTTATACTTTCATCGGTCCTTGTTTAAATTAAATAGGAGTACACCCGTTGAAATCCTAGTGCACTTGCTTGTCTAAGGCACTCCTTAATGCAACAACAATTCCTTTACCTCTGGTGACAGACCGGCCAACTAGCATTCACAAATTATTGCCAGGAGCAAGATTCCATGATAAGCCAAGCTTTCAAAACCTATTTGAAGTGCATGGTGAGGAGAGTCAAAAAGTACAAATATTGGAGCAACTTTACGACCAAAACCACAAAACTAAAATTCTGCAAACAATGGGATAAACTGTATTAAGGGAAAATAACAAAGTAAAAGAAAAAGGTTCAGTTTCTATATCCGCCAAGGTCCCATATGGCACAACTAGACCAAAACCACTAAATTCACAGCCACAGTACAGAAAATAAGCAACCAAATCAACAGCTAAAAATGACAAAAAAATGAGCAAACTTGATCATCAAGTATAGATGGAAACATGGCCGAGAAGAAAGGAAACTCACATGCTTGCATCTTCTCGACCAAGAAGCTTCACCGGAGTACCCGATCTCGGTGAAACTAGAAAGCTTTCGGACAATTCATGCAAACCCATAATTCTACCAGGCCACCAAGACCCATTCCTCCTACGAACCCAAACCAACCCTCCAACAGTTGGATCAATGCCGTTCGAGTTTGGCTCACTAGAACTACTCATCTCCAAAAAAAATCCACAATATAAATATGAGCCTAAATCAAAAAACCAAGTTCACTGTCCATTCTCAAGCTTAGCAACCATCCAAAAAGCACAAATCGCTGTTCTAAGAGAAAATGCCAAGACCCTTCGTACCTGAAATCGCCCAACAAAACACACAAAGTAAAATGTCAGAATATTTAAAAAAAAAAGGGGGTTACTCTCCATTCTCAACCACATCAAGCTCAGACGATCACAAATCTCTCTTCAGACACGACAACCTCCACTCAAGAAAAAATAAAAGAAAAAAAAGAAAAACAAAAAGTCAAAAACCCAGCAAGTGAATGCAGGATTTAATCAAAACAACAAACTTACTCTCCAATCTCAAGCATACCCAAGTCCAAACAATCACGAATCTCTCTTCAAAAAGTAAATGCCAACACCCTTCAAACCTAAAATCACAGAAAAATCAAACAAGTACATAAACCAACAAAAATGGAAAAACCCCAAACAAAAACCAATTTCGCATGCGTTTTTAAGAACAAAAAACCAGTAAATATTTAGGAAAAGATATTAAACCCCGACACCCACAAAAAAGAAACAAAAAGAAACCCAGCAAGAACCTTGGGAGGGTCAAGGGTTTATGGAGGATTTTAAATCGACAAAAGAGGAGCAAAGATATTCAAAAAATGGGTTTCTCTTGAAAACAGTCAAAGATCTCATGTTTATTTATTTTACTTCATTTATCTCTGATAACACAAGTGGGGTTCTCTTAAACCTTCTTGTGGAGAGTGTCTTCCAGAGAGAGAAGAGAGAGAGAGAGAAGAGAGAGAGAGAGCGAGAGGGGAGAGAGAATATGATGACAATAGGAGGTAGGACACTTCGGTTGGATCAGACGTACCTTTTAGTATCTTTTCTCCAACGCAGAGACTAGAGAGAGTGAGGAGAGGGGGGAGGGATTTTGTGGATTATTATTTTTGAGAGAGAGAGAGAGAGAGAGCATGTGTGAGATTAGGCACATACAAAGAACTTATGCGATCAATTCTATACACGTATTGTACATGCACATAGTGGTGGACCCACATAAGGAAAGTGTTTTTTAATCGGACGGCTCTCATTATCTCATCAGTTTCACTCGCATCTTACTTTCCGTGCGGGTAAAACTTGCAAGACTCGGAACAAAAAAAAACCGGTGCTTTGTCGATTGAACTCTAGGTTTTTCTCTACCAGCTTCAGAGAGAGAGAGAGAGAGAGCCTCTACCAGCTTCACAGAGAGAGAGAGAGAGAGAGAGAGAGATAGAGAGAGAAGCAGAAAGCAACCATGACTGGTAAATTCTTAAACTACTGATTTGGTCTCATAATTTTAATCGTGTTCAAAAAAAACCCAGTACAATTATTGTTTTTTATTCCTTTCCTTCCTCTATTTCTCTCCCTCTCCCCTCTCTCGAGAATTGTCTTGGTTCTTATTTTTCTTGTAATTGCTACTTTTGGGCATTCCAAAACTTGGGTCGTGTTTCGATTTCCATTTTATTTCTTTGCAAATATTTTAATTGGTCCTTTTAATGTGAATTCTAGTAAATTGGAAGCTCTATTTTGAACTGTGAAGAGGTTAATTAATTATGTTTTAAAATTGTTATGTTATTTGTCCATGTATAGATACCTTGATTTCACCTCTAGGAAAAGAGGTGATTTGGTCAGTGAATATCTAGGCTTGTTCACGATTTCTTAATGCTTGTCTTCCAATACTTGCTCTAGTTAAATTTTTCTGCATTGGTTGCAATGGCCCGTTTTGCAAAATTCATATGGGATGAAGCCATATTAATTACAATGTTGGATATTGAAATCAAGAAAATATAGATATCATGGTAAATTGATGTATAAATCAATAAAATATAAATATCATGTTAAATTGATGTATATTGTTCTAGATTAACCATTGCAAGTATGAAGCATCATAAGTAGGAATCCTTGGTCGACACCAATTGCACTTGGTAGTGATACATCTGTATGAACTAGTTGTGAATGAAATCTTAATACACTACTGAATTGTGTTGTGCCCTTTTGTCCAATGAACTGTATTTCCAGACTACATGCAGGAGCAGGAGATGGAAATAGAAGCTTTGGAAGCCATACTTATGGATGACTTTAAAGGTTCGTCTCTGGCAGCATTAATTCTGTGAATAATTATTCTAGAGTAACCACTCACTGTTCACCCTTTTCCTTACCTAGCTCATCATGCAATCTCATGCTGTTCGTGTTTGCTCCTTTTTGCCAGAAATTCATTCTAGCGAGAGTGGGCTAAACACTTCTAATCGATGCTTCCAGATCACCATATCTCCACAGGTACCCAATGCCCTGAAAGTTACAATCATGCTGTCACGCTAAAACTAGATGCATGCAATTCTCTTTGTGGATTGCATAACCTAGGTGTTGATTCCAATCAGCTTATTGATTTTGCTTTGATATGTTAACTATATGTGCTAATGTCAATCACTAGAAAAATAAATTCAAACTTGGACCTCTCAGGTATTTAACTACTTGATGAATGAATCATTGTCACTGGGTTCTCTGACTTTGCAACTTTGTAATAAGATGTGCGAGTCCAGATTAGACAGAAAATGCAACATTCATTTAGAATTTGATGATAAATTGTGGTGTTGATGTGGCAACAGATTTTTAAATACATTCACTTGTTATGGACTCTAAGCTTGACCCCTTTGTTGGTGGTATTCTTATTCATGAAGAATGCTACTATTGTGTCAACTAGGTGGCATTGCATTCCGCGTTTAATATTCAAATTTTTAAAGATTTTGGTCTTTCTTTCTGATATGTGTATCATGTCGCCCCAGTTTTTTTTTGGGGGGGATGTTGAGGCAAGAATTTTGAGGTATTTGAGTGCAAAGGAGGGATGGTCAAGCAGCTCTACGATCTCTTACCTCCCACATGAGCTCATTCTTCCAAATATTAAAAAAAAAAATCAAAAATCTCAAGTGCAGTTATTTGGAATATACAGTTCTTCTACCTGCTCTGAAGTTCATTTTTTGGTTATCAAATCTGGTTTTTGCATTACTATTGACCTTGCTTCACATCAACAGGATGATGAGGTGGAAGAGATGACAAGAAAACCAGGTCTTCTTTCTTCTCTATCTTTGTTGGATCCTTTTTTTCCAGTTTTTTCTTTTTCTAATTTTTCTAGATTTTGTGCTTCAAGATATATAGAATCCCCTGTCAATGAAAGCTAATGATGATCATCCTCTATGCAGTTCTACTAGCATTAATTTTCTCTCACACAGAAAAATATCCAGATGAGCCGCCGCAGCTGAATTTGAAAAGGTTACTGGCAATATTCTTCTTGTTTTTACTAATTTTACAGGGAAATTTTTGTTTGGTATAAAAAATTTGTTTTCTATGAAATATTTTTTGCCCTGATTTGCATGTGCTCTGGGTGGAGTAAGCCAAAATAGAGGTCACAAGAGTATTTAAACAGGGATAAGACCTTAGCTAAGTGCATGCTTTATCATTTTTCTATGTCCAAAAATAAATTTTATTCACAAGAGCAAAAAGCACAAGAGCACCAAGAAGGTGGTTGTCCACCAGGTTTACACAGAAAAGAATCCATGAAGTGTATCCTAAATCATATTGCAGCTTTATAGGGAAAATAGTAGCCAGAAGTTACATGATTTGGATTTAAAGGAGGAAAGATTATATCTGCATGATTGCTGATTGTCTGGGGATAAATGCATGTCAATCTCTTGTCCTGCATCACATTTCACAGGATTGTCTTATGACGAGTAACATTATAAATGTTCTCGAGCCAAATATTTTCTTGCACCGTCTTATTAGAACTTTCTCTTTCCCAGCTTACGAGGAATTCAAGGAGAGTATCTTAGATTTTTGAAAGAGAAACTTGATCAGGAGGTACTTTTCTGCTGTTAAAATTTTATGTGCGATTTACTCATAGGCTAATAGTCACCTGGTAATGTAAACTCCAGCACTTTTTTCTCTTTTTCAGCCATGACAAAGCATGCTTTCATGGTGCGCACATGTATTTATGCATCAATAGCTTTTCTAATATTTTGGTGTTGGCGGAATATGTTTAGGAGTACCCCAAGCTGTCATCATGCCAGAAAGTGTAAACAAATAATCTGATATGTTTAAGAAAAGATTCTGTCAATTAAAAATTACTTTTAGAGAGACCTTGAAGTCTCTCCATGCATATCAAAAGCTTGTATTGGCTTGCAAGTTGTGCCAGTGATTTTTAGTAACAGCTAATGTTCTGGACGCTAGTGGGCAACTATACTGATGCCATTTTTTATTTCTCTTCATGCTGAAGAGTCAAAAATGAAAAAAGAAAAAAAAATCTTTGAAATTTTGAGTCATACTTGTGCTCCACAGGCAAATGAGAATCTTGGTATGGCAATGGTGTATACACTTGTAACATCGGCCAAGGAGTGGCTTGGCGAAAAATTTGGTCAAGATAGCATGGATAAGAATGGAGAAGAAGAGGCAGAAAAAGATGAAGTATGGCTCCATATCTTTCCTTGACGCTGTAGCTTTTCATGTCTTTTGTCGCATGAATGTTCAATATCACTTTTTAATATTGGGTGTGTTGCATAACCCTGAAGTTTTTGAGATGTTCTTATCACTGGTCCAGTTGTATTGCACTTGATCTTTTTGCTTGTGTAAGGCTTGACTTCTCAAGGTCATAAAGCTTTCATTTAACTGTCCTGAGTCAGCTGTAGCAACAGTATCTAGGTCTTGTTTAATTGATTTCAAATATGATTTGCATGATTTCACACTCCTTAATTTGATGAGTTCTACAGTTTCTCGCTAATCAAAACTAGCTTGATTCCTTTCCTGTCACATGACCGTCACATATAACAAACATGTTTTTTGTGTTTGCATGGGATTTTTAAATAAATGAGTACTACTGCAGCAGAGTGTTGCCCTTTTTTCTGAACATCACAAATGTGCCCAAGTGTTTCTTCACAAGGAGTCTTCTCAATTGAACTTTTGCAATTTTTTGTTTTTAAATTCACGCCCTTTTTGCTATCATTTTCTTTCTTTATACGACACTCGTCTTAAATTGATAAAGTAAGTTATATCGGGTACTATCACTAAAAGTAGTTACTCTTTGATATCCTACTTTTGGCACAGACACATCGATTGAGGTTCTAATTGCAGAGCTGCCATATATCTTTTTCAGATAATTGTGCCACATGGAGAACCAGTTACGGTTGATACTTTCCTGGCATGGCGAGAAAAATTTGAGGCTGAGTTGGCACTTGAACGAGCTAAGTAAGTATCATAAATGACATCCTGATTCTTTGGCCAGTATTTTTTCTCAATGTGCCCATTTTTAATCACAAAGTTTCGGGTTCCATTTCCAATTTTTGTTACTTTGAACCAAAAAAAAAATGTGGAGTTCATTTCTAAGTCCACAAAAAAATATGGTGTTCGAAATCTGCAAAACAAAGGAATTTGCAAATGGACTCCACAACAGTTTATGGATCCATGAGAATGTACTTGTTAATTACCATATTAGCCTAATTTTATTAAAACGTTACCATATTAGCCTAATTTTATTAAAACCCTTAAACGGAAGGAAAACCTAATTTGTTTGGAAGGAACCTAATTTTTCAATTTTTTCATCTCTAAGCTTTACACCACAAGGATTAATGTTTTTCAATTTTTTTCCTGTTTCTAGATGTTGGGTTTCTATAAATATTTCATACTTGCCTATCTTTTGAGTTTTTTTAGATGTGGGTTTATTCTGGGTATGCGTTTTAAAGATGGACATGTCACTAATGTGTTTGCTCAAATGTTTCAATTGCTTATTGGTAATACCAAATAATTTGATGAGGAATCCAATGTGGACAAAACTAGAGGATTGAATATTTAATTGCTGAGGAAAACCAAAAATTTTCACTTAAGTTATATTTTCTGACTAACTGCGGCTGTATTCTTCAGCTCAATTTGTTCGATTCCAATTTTCACTGCAGCAAGAAGCTTAGGTGTTTATCTCCTCTGAGTATATTGACTCACTGAAACATTGTCAAATCTCTTTGTTAATTTTTCATGGGACATAATAAACATGGTTAAACAATTTATATCATAGACTTAATGAATTGTTGCGTATTCGCATGAAGTGAATTTTCACAAATGAGCTAGTCCACATGTGATGTCACCATTGTCGTGATCATTTGATTTCTGTTGGTAAAAATTACAAAATGTGATATTTTCTTTTGATATCAAATTTCAGCATGACCATCATGATTTCTGTTAAATATTGTCTACAGTATCAACGAAGCACATTACTCTTAGTGGTTTTGTATGTTGACTTCCTCTTTATGTCAGCAAATGGTACTAATTTTGATTCATTTTTATAAACTAATTTGTTCCTAATTTTCTGTCTATATTTGGGACTGGATGTGCTTCTAAATGCTTTTTCATCACATTTGGTTAATGTTGCAATGAAAATCTTTATTTTGTTTAGTTTACAATCATGTAGAGATTTTGCAATTATTTTTTCAAGTTATATTACTTTCTAAAATGAAGAGTAAAAGGTAAGTAAGTGAATAACAATATATATATTTATATATATGTTTCAAGCATGGGAATTCAAACTTCACATTTTACTTTTTGGTTCCAGCTACAAAATATCATTTGCAAATGAACTCCACGGTTCAGTTTATTAATATAATGAATTTATTTTTCATTTGGCTCGAAGCACAGTGTTGCTAATCCTAAATCCATTGGATTCTTAGGCATTCCTCCCCTTTTCAGTTTCTCATTCACTGTTAACCCATTGTGTACTCATGTCAATAGAATATCGTTTAAAAAATAATAATAATAGCAAAACCTCTCTGATGGCCTTCAACATAGCTATCATTCATGCGGTTTTGGTGTTCCCTTGTTTTAGATGCAAATTTGAGACTTTTAGATAAAATAGATCTTATCAGGAGTTACAGCAGAGTTCTATAGTGTATTATTTGCTGAGTGCTGAGTTGAAAAATACTATACTGCTAATGCCATTTCTATTATCTGGTTTAATTAAAACTCATTGTATCTTATCCTGTTTCTCCAAACAACTTTACCAATGGCGACAGAATGGCATGTCCTTGACCCTTCATGTCTATGATTACAATATGGTGGAAGATTGAAGGCCTCATGTAAGTATAGTTTGGTTTTAATTATGAGGCTGCTAGAACAGGGGTAAAAAGGTAATAATGGCCACACATGCTGCAGTCCAATTTAGGGACAAGCTCTTCGACCATTCCATAGATTTGGCTGTGATTTTGTTTCTAAAGTTAGCTCCATAAATTCTTTTACTTTACCATGATGGATGATTTCTCCACTGCCCTTATAAAATGTCTAGTGAAAGTTTGTGCTTTGACGAAAAATGATTGGAACGCATTTAAGGAGACTATATGTTCAAGTTTTTATCCTTTTATTTTACTGACTTACCACTTTGCACCAATATTCAGGGTAATGCCGGAGTCTGAGCTCACAGCACCCAAAGAAAAGAAGCTCACAGGCAGGCAGTGGTTTGAAAGTGGGAGAGCCTCTGCTGTACGGTTTTCTACTGCAGTATTTGTTTCCTTTCTATGCTTACAATTATCAAACATGTGAAGGCAATTGATATGATGCTTTTAGTAAATATCTCTCATTTCTAACGAAACACTGCTTTTCCTCTAAGGTTCTGTGTTATGAAGGCTTAACAGCGATCTACTTCTGCATCCCAAGTCCGGGAGATGTAATGTGGGCAATGAGACTAACTTTTTTCTTTCTTCTCTTTCCTCAGAAAGGTACATTGCCCATCAATGAAGATACTGATGAGGAAGATGAAGAAGACATTGACTTTGATGATGAAGACTTTGAAGGTAATATCCTCCTTCCCCTAGGAGTTCGATTTTTCTTGACTTTGTGTAGAGTTGACTGTTTATTTCACTAATTTCTAACTGGAGCTTGAAGCATTTTATGTGTGAAGTCTGATGAAACAACAACCTTTTCCCTTCGTGGGCCATGGCAGATGATGAAGAAGATATGCTTGAGCATTATCTGGCGGAGAAATCAGATTCATCTGCACATTCATCTCGGAGATCAACTTAAAAGAAAATTGCTGCTATGGCATTAGATTGACACAGCCAAACTTCACCATTTGACAAAGGAGACGGTAACAGAAATTTCTTGAGATGGTTATTTCACCAGTGAAGCAATAAATGGAATAGACAAGTTTATCATGGTCATGTTTGTGACATGCATTGTTCTCCTTGGGGATCATGGAGAGAACAGTGGGTTCAGATTGTGTTGTGAGTGCCTATTACAAATGCGTTGGTCCCCAAAAATTTTGAGATTGAAAGCCATTTATTCATGAGCTTGTATTTTTGTCCTATGTAACAAATGCGTCAGCAATGAGAACCAGGCTCTGTTAATTTCTTTTGCACATCTCTATTCGAATGCTAAGACTATATTTCAATGAACCAAGAAATGAGAAGGCTTGTGTTCTGGAATTTTACCAATTCTATGAGTTGTTTGGTTGCTAGCGTGGATCATATACACGATTTTGGAAAATTGCTATTTTGATGAGTGATGTGCTATTGAAAAACTTAATAACTTGGGGAGAAAATAAAATTTAGATAAAGCATATTGGAAAGCAAGAATTAAGCTCAAGTTGAGAATATGACATCTTTTCGACATCAGGTGCTGTGGTGACATCTTCCCTTGATTGAATATTTAAATCGGAATATTTTTTTAGCAGATAAGACTCACAGTAACACCTCACAGAAGGTAGTTAAGCCACCTTCCCCTTCCCCTTCCCCTTCCCCTCCCCCTCCCCGCAAGGCTGCAACAACCTTTTACCCAGCCAAAAAAATAATAACAACATAGCTTCATGTCATTAAGATATTTAATTTGAATAAAGAATTAGTTCTTTATGCATTTGCACCTTTTGCTACTTATGAATTTTTATACACCACCGCCACAGGCTTACAGGGGTTTCCACAGCTCCAGGACACTCAGACACCCAACTCTGCCATGGTGGTTGCATGTCAAGCTGAAACAGCAGAAGATACGTTCTTAAAAGAGTATGAAATTATGTTTGACAAATATCTGTGCGCTATACGCATCCTTGGTCAGTCATGCCTTGAGCAATGGTCAGAAAAGCAGAGATGGCCGCTCCATGTACCAAAGCACTGAAGGAAACAAAGAACATGGACTCAGAATCAGGTAAATGAAGTTACAAGAGTCAACTGGCACATATTTGATGCAATCAATTACAAAATAGAGGTACTGCCAAGCAAAAATTATTTTCAATTACGGTGTTCACTTTTGCTCATCTAAATGCACAATGAATTGCAGCACTTTCTGCTAATATGCTTGTATATATAACACAACCACCACATAGACATTTGCCAATTCAGATGCTATAAAATGGTATTGTTACAATTGCTTACTCTGGACTCTCCTTTTGATAGCCGAAATCTGCTGCTGCTTTTAGGGCTCTCTGATATGTCTGCTTCATTGCCTCCTGCAACATACAACCAGAAACAAGACAATGGTAAGCAGTTCAAATCACAAAGAGAGAGAACAAAACTAAAAAGGTTTTTGCTTAGGAGCTAATGATGGTCCTACAATAGCCGCACAAAGTTCTTAAGTAATAGAAGAAGCAACAAATTCGCTTCCACAACTACCCAAAATCAATTGCTAAATCTCTCATGCTGGTTATCAACACCCCCCCCACCTCCGCGGGTGCATTCAATGAAAATCTATTTTAGGAGGGGAAAGAAAGAAATAAAAGGAAAAAAAAAAGCAGGATTTTGTCATCTCCAGTTGCACCCATACTCTATGCTCCTTGTGTTACACTGGCCCAAATATCCAAGTCACCTAAGTGGCCTTTCGCCTTTAAGAACTTTGGTTCAACTTACTACCATACTACTGGCCTTATGTTTGGGGGGGAGTTTGGGAGTAAACAAAGCCAAAAAGAAAAACAAAGATACTTCTTATGCAACTGGAATTTTTTTTTTTTTTTTTTTTTTTTTTTTGCTAATCGAGTTTTCATCCCACTTGTTTCAAAGGAGCTACCATCCTTCATTATAAGAAAATCCAGCAATATGTTACATATATACACTGATGATTAATCAGAGTAAGCCACACCTGTAATTTAGATTCAAAGTCCTCGGGTGACCAATGCATCAAACTACACTCATGGTATAGCTCAAGTTCTCCAGCAGCAACCTGCAACAGAACCATGGGCAGTTTTACCTAATTAGGAGAAATCAAGAACCGCCCTGACATATACAGATGGAATTTAGACACCCATTTCAGGCTCATGCATGTAACAATATGATCATAAGTTTGAGCTGCAATGGAGCAATCATATGAGAACTGTAGGTTTCTAAACTTTCTATCCAGTCATCATCAACCAACGCAATAAAGAAGACAGAAAAGAAATAACCATTGATGTAGGAGGAAATGTGTTGCCCAACTCAGGCAACTAAACTAAGGACTTCTTGTCCTAAGATGAATGTCACAGTTGCATGTTCAACATAAAAAAAAGATCCGAATTTCCCCCCACTAGTATAAGCAAACGCCTTAAAACTTTAGAGGAAGGTACCCTTTATGGGGGAAAAAACCTTCCTCTCTCATTCTCTAGCACCTGGGGAAAAAACCTTCCTCTCTCATTCTCTAGCACCTCTCTCTCCTTCCAAACATGGTTAGATTAACACACATAATAATCATGCCCATGCTCACAATGAGAATCGGAATATAACTGCAGATTACAGTACTTATGGTCTCTTTCAAGATGCATTTTGCAAGTGTACATAATTCAAATAAGGGTAAAAAGATAGAATGGTGACATGATAAGGTTACATAAGAAGGAGCAAAGAGAACATTAGCTTTTTGCATGGAAAAAAAATTGCTAGCATGATAACATGATAAGGCAACATTTGCTAGCATCACACAGTATATGTTTAACACATTTCTATTATGTGTAGCCAACAAACAGTCAACAGTATTGCATACCCCTCCCGCACCAGCGGCAATTGCAGGAGCTATAAGAACGTTAGCTTTTCTCAGAACATCAACAGCCTCCGTGGTGCAGGGCATGTTAGAACCTAGGAGACAAAACTAGTGTTGTTAATAAGTTGTGAAACACAAAAGGGGAGGAGGGAGAGGAAAGAAAACAGCTTAAAAGAAGAACTGACAGATAGGAAGACAAGCAAATTGTTTCATACAAAGCTCTCATTTGAGAACTAGTACCTTCTACCAGTATTCGGCAACCTGAATTGACCAAATTAATGGCATCAGATTGATCAATTTCATTTTGAGAAGCACAAGGAAATGCAATGTCACACCTTTCACTCCAAGGTTTTGCTTCATCATAGTACTTTGACCGTGCATAAGTCTTTGAATAGTCTCTGACAGATATGTGAAAAGGGAGAAATTTGTTTTATGAAGGCCGCAGTTATAAACATGAAAAGGGAGAAATTTTTTTTATGAAGGCCGCAGTCATAAGCATGAAAGATTATAGATACATATCACAGTTCACTCACCTCAAACTTCTTTGTTGAGCTTTTATATCCCTCAAAAATGATATTTTCATGTAATCAAATCCATCTTCATCCACTAAATAACCTTTTGAATCTGCATAGCATTTGATTGTGGTAGGCGAATAACTTAAATGAACTACTCAAAAATATGCCTAATTGGATATTCGATCTATAGAAGTAAAGAAAGGAGCCAAAGAACAACAGTCTTGCTTTGTTTTTTAATGATATAGGGTACAACTGTGAAACATATGCCAGCGTAAAAACAATCCTGTCTAGCAGAAATAAAAAGAGAGGACAATCACATACAAATGAACCAAGAAGGTGATAAAAAATTTTCTTCAAATGCCCAACTTAAGCAAGAATATATAAAATGAGAGAATATCTTAGCCGCTAAGGGTATTATAGCCTTTTAATATTATCATTTAAAGATGTAAGTATTCATATGCACCTTCCAATCAATTTATATAAAAAATTTTCTTTCCTAAAAGGAAATTTAAGGATAAAATTAATAAAAGTAACAGAAAGAAAATTATGAAATTGAATGCATCCAACACAAGACTTTCCTTCACTAAGAAATCCCTTTCTCAACCCCAACCCCACTCTTTATCCCTTACAGCGAAGTTGAATGAAATTTGGACCCTTGACCTCCTCTATGCTATAGCTATATATCACTTTCCAAGACCAATGGATAAAATTCCCTCCATTGATCATTGCACAGTAGAAAATATTGACCTTAAACAAGTTATAAAATATCACATTGAACTAAAATCCTATAATTAAGTATTGGCTCGTATCATAAAACCATTGAAGCATCATGAAACAATCAGTCATTAAATAGCTTTAATGGTCATGAAAATAATTGTTGCTGCAACCATGACAAGAACTGCAACATAAATCTATGCTACTGATAAAATAGTTTGCAAAGCCAACCAACGACTTGCCTGATACTGTGATGGGCAGAGCACCATAAGCAAGAAGCTTCTCTAAGACATGCATTGCAATCTTTCCAGAACCACTTATAACACATCTGGACAAAATGTTCAAGAAGATATAAGAGACAATTTCTTACAATGGGCAAAAGTACCAAAAAAAAGCAAGGAAGTGCAACTCTAATGAGAAACAACAACTAGTAAAAAAATAGCTATCCCAACAACCAAATCCAAAGAATTCCCTCCCTATCAAAGGCTTCAAAGTCCTTTCCCTCCCAGCTAAATAAAGAAAGAAATAGCTAAAAGGGTTAAGAAGGGTACTCTTTTCTTATCTGTTCAATAATGAATGAAATAGTTAAAAACCATTTTGCAAACTCTAGCAGCAACCAAATTTGAAAATAAGATAAAATTGCCTGTATCAAGAAACATCCACTTGGGAAGAAAAATCTGGTAGAAAAAGGGTAATTTCATTGTAAAACGTGGGTAACAAAAGCCACTTGGATTTTTTTTTTGGGGGGGGGGGGGGGAGGGGGATGTCTATGCATTGGCTTTTCTTTTGTCTCAATACTAATTTCCAGAGTACAAGCCTCATCCAGAACTTGTAAAATATAAATAATAACAAACAAAATCAACTAATGATAGTATTCAAGTTGTGAAAATAAACCTGAGCCCTCTGAGTTCTTTATTCATGTCAGTGAGAATAAGTTGGGCCAAGAAAACCTGCAAGGGAATTGATTATTTATGAATTTAGCATATAACTATGCAAGCTAGGCCTGGAGAAGTGAAGAACAGTTGACTATGTCGACATGGCTGACCTGAAGAAAATACAATTCCAACTATGCACAAAGACAGGAGAACAAGACAAAGATATAATTACCAGCCCATACCCAGTAGCCTCAGTTCGAAGGCTAGATCCAGACCAAAATATTCGTGGCCCGGTAAAACTCCCCTACAGAAAGCACAAAGTGAAATTATAAATGCGCAATCTCAAAATCATCTCCACAGCCATATAGATATATTGGAATATAACCATCACATAGTTATTAATCAGCAGAGCCACAACAACTACAAAGTAAATGAACTTTACATCATAGACTCCAAGAAATCTAAATCAGCACTCAAAACATCGAGAGGATAATTTAGAAATCTAAATCAAGCCAATGAACTATAGCTCAACCGGCACCGTTCCCCCTCCCATTGTAAAGGTCTCAAGTTTGAGCCTCCCTATGTACTAAAAAAAAAAGAAATCTAAATCAAATAGTAACAAAAGCAATCAACTGAGTTAGATCCCAGATTCAAATCAGGGACATATTGCATCCCACTTCCCTGCTCTCTCCTCCACAGGAACTACTAAACAGAAGCATCTCTATCATAAGGAATAAATCTAGAAAGCAAACTTTCAAAACCACCAAACCCCATCTCTCCAAATAGCGGTCCCAAGGCCTATCTCAAGCCCATATTTCCAAATGTGCACCAAGCACTCAGCATAACACACCTAAGCGGATTGTAGACCTATGTCGAGCATGGACACATCAGTGACAGACGAAGGACATGATTGAAACACATGTCAAACTCCAACCATTTCTGCAATTTGAAATGAGAATCATGATCATGGGCATGGCATGACTTGATAAGGGCTTGGGGACTGCTAAGTCAGCTCTGGGTATTATTTGAAAATTAATCAAAAGTTAAGTTTTAAATAACATTAAATGCATAAAGAAAGTAAACAGCTTTCTCCTTCCAACTCTTAAGAAATTTTAAGCCATTTTGTTTAATTTTCCACCACACTACGAACTTATTTTCAGTTCAACAAATCAGTTGATGTTTTTATGTCCAAAAATTACCATCCCACAACTCAATATCTACAAATTCCATAGGCACCCAACAGATACGCAGCATACATGCTCCCACATTTTCCTGAATACTGTAGCAAGAGCTAGTTGACTAGCTGAACCCCCCCTTCACATGG
Organism: Dillenia suffruticosa; assembly: GCA_033439265.1. Taxonomy (NCBI): domain Eukaryota; kingdom Viridiplantae; phylum Streptophyta; class Magnoliopsida; order Dilleniales; family Dilleniaceae; genus Dillenia; species Dillenia suffruticosa. Next base: position 22,985,785 of record JAVTVX010000004.1, read on the forward strand.
TATAAATCTGGTGACAAGATTCCTAATCTTTTTTTGGGAATACCCTCGAAATACTAAACAAGATGTGTCCCAAACCAAAAAAAAAGCAACACCTAGAGGAGCCAAGGACATCTACATGTACCTCCTAAAGAACAAATAATACCAGAACAAAATAGGAGAAGGAAAATCCATTAAATTTCTTCCAAGGAGGAACATATTGAAAAGTAAATGCTAATAAAGGAAGCACAATCCACTAGCAACAGCCCTAGGAAGAAGAGGATGACATCATAATTTTAGGCACGCCTTTCAAGTCCTAATGGGTAAACTAAGGTCAAAAGATTAAATCCGATCATAATTCATATGAGTATTGAAGTTGATTTAAAGAAATCCGCACCTGAAAATGACCTGCTAGGCGTCTATATTGACCAAATAGATAGCCCATTTCCTGAATACCAACACCCATCTCCTCCGAAGGAAGATCCTAATTGGCATAACACAGCAATCAACATAGCATAAAACTGAATTCCCAGAAAAAAAATATCAAACATAAAAGGCAGTAGAGACTGTTTCAACACCCAAACAAAGAAATTCTTCTCGAATTACCTGATTGGGACCCAAATACCGATATAGTTCATTCATAAAACTTTGGCAAAATCGCATTATCTGTAAAGGAAGTTCATAGAAGATCAAAACACTTGTGATGGCCTCATTGAGTAAAAAAAAAGGTTACCTCATTATCGCTTTTCCCCTTAGGATCAAAATCACTCCCACCAGCAGCTCCTCCCAATTTATATGGTGATAATGCATTCTTTAGAGTCTGCAGAGCAGTGAGATGCATAACCTTGTCACCCACTTCTGCTCAGCTAAAAAATGTAAGGCAGGAAAGTCTACAAGTACCTGTTGAAAACCAAGAAACTTGGCAATGCTTAAGTTCATTGTTGGATGAAAGCGGAGACCTCCTCTACAAGGGCCTAATGTCTGGTTAAATTGTACCCGAAACCCACGATGGACATGCATCTCACCCCTGTCATCCACCCATGGGACTCGGAAAACAATCACGCGCTCAGGTTCTAATAGGCGCTCCATAATGTTGACATAGCTGACAAAATGTATATACATCTCCCTTATGTGAATAAGTAGCCAATGAAAATACTCAAATAAATCACAATGCTCTTTGCTTAGGAAAACCTATTTATATCAAATATTCCTTAGGAAAGCTTACTGAGAATTTTTTGCTATAACTCTTTCTAAAGCGTGAACAGCCTCTTGCACCAACTGTATGAACTCAGCCTCATGAGGATCCCTTTTTAAAGCAGCTTCAACAATTGTTCCAGCTGTTTTTGACATAAGGGCTGCCATTTTTAGAACAAAAATTAAAACCTGTGTCTGTCAATATGGGGTTGTTAATAAACAATAAAAAGAGGTTGCTTGCAAATTACTTCATTGAACTATTAAAGCAAGCACCGTCTGATCCATACGTCAAAGCTGACCTTCTAAGATTCATGACCAAAGGAACTGGTAAATACTGTAAGATGGTAGTATTCATACCAGTATCAGTAATATTAGCAGTAATAGCAATGATAATAAGAAACATTTTCGGCATCTAATCTGCATTCGATACTGGTAACATTTACAATGCCTGCATGCAAGAGGTCTCCCATATATACATTGAGACCATTCACTTGTAATTGTGCTCCTTCAAAGAGTTAGAAACAGTAAAACTTATCCCATCAACGAAACATACATTAGCAACAAGTCCGCTAAGGTGATTATATTGTGCAACATAAATTAGTCACTAGCACTACTTGGGCTTGTCCAAGCATTAGATATATGAAGTTCATTTTATTTATGATGTTAACATGATGAAATTTTCAGACATTTCATAAAGGTTCAATATTTCCATCAAGAATTTCATAAACCGGGATCACTAACCTTTCACATATATAGGCTTCTCAACAACCACCTTATCCTTGGAGACCATCTGAAGACGTAAAGCCTCTTTGTGAAGCAAACTGTTGTTGTGCTCCTCTAGTGCACTCATCTGCATGTTCCTACTGCCTTCATTACCATAAGGGTTCCTTCTATGCTTCCGACCATACTCTCTGCAAACAGAACAGAATATCCTTGCTGTCCCTTCCTTCACATCAACATAAGCCCACTTATATGTATCAGCCCATTCCTCTCTCCATCTCTTTACAACCTTCTTCTTCCTTTTTAGTGGTTCTGTCTTTAGCAAATCTTGATCTTCACCTGCAAGTTGAGGACCCATAGCTCCCTGCTTGCTCTCATCAGGCTCTTCACCAGAAGGGTCACGTGGTGGGCCGCCAATAAGAGGATTGTTAGCAAATGAAGGGTCATCATCGCCTGGTCCAATTTCTAAATCAATTTCCTCCCCAAGCTCCCTGACCACAAGGTGATGCCTCTGTGCCTGCTGAATCAAGTTCATATCATCCATTGCGGAATTCATTGCTAACCCACCACCCCGAAGCAACATTCAGCATGACAATTGTACCCGAACCTCTGGATCAAAATCCAGCACATAAACAATAAGCTTATGGTCCCATATAGAAGGATTTCATATGAAATATGAAATCAAATTGCAAAACAATCCATACCTACAATAACTGGCTGAAATATCTGACCAAACATACGACCAAATCAGAACCAAAGCTTATGCATAGGAAACTACTTTGCATGCCTCAACAAAATGAGCATCACTTTCATTTACACAATCCAGTTCCACCCAAATACAATTGGCATTTAGTGTCCAAAATAACAAGTTATAGAAACTTAGTTTTACACACAAGTCACAAATCAATCCATCAGTTAGAAGACCATATATTTCATGTCACCAATAGGCCATAGATACAAAATTTTAATTACACAGCTCAACTATGCCCCAAGTCCCACGTTAATTGTGGTTGACCATATGAATCATATTTTTCCATTCAATTCTGTTTAATCCGATATCAATAGCTAAGTTAGAAGTCAACATGCCCTCTCCCAAAGGCTTTTCTATGCCTTCCTCTAATTCTTGGAGCACCTTATAGTTAAAATTTTGATAACCCTAACAAACATATTTACAACCAAGCAAAAGTCATCCTTAGTTCGATTACAAGGATTTCGACGAAAAGCGACCTCAAAATACAACTCTTTTCATCGGCACAACAACCATACAGAAACTAAAAGAAGAAACGAAACGCAAGTTCTGCTCAACAGACATATTAAACCTAAAATCAAAAACTACCATCTTCCAGTAATGAGGAAACACAGAAACCCAGAAATTAACTAGTGACAAACGAAAATTGAGACTAAGAAAGACCCGAATATGTTGATTGCAAAGAGACCCAGAAGATAAATTGAAGGAAAAACATCAAATACCTGACGAATCGAACGAAAAAGTACAACCTCGGAAGAACCTAACTTGAAATACCAACCGGGTATTTCAGTTTTTGACTGTACTCGTTAATACCCTCAAAAAAGTTTGTTCTTCAAAGCCGTGAAAAGGGGTTTCAGAAATGAAGAAAAAAAAAGAGAAAAAGATCAAAGTAAGATCGTAATTTGTGATCTTGAAAAAGAATACTATGTTTTTGTTCGTTAAATGACTATGCAATTCTTTTGTGATGGCTTTGAAGTACTATTTTGGCACAGTCGCAAACAATATGTAATCTGGAAGATGCGAAGAAACAGAAATAAAAACTTTGGAGGGTTGGATTTGATGATTTTGTGAAATATAATATAACTGCGGGCATTTGTTTTCTTGGGAATTTTGAGGATAGACTAAGGTAGTCGGTAACCCCTTGGGCCCCATTTGTTTTTTTTTTATCTATATTTTCTTATATATAAAACTTTAATTTAAAACTTATTTTTCTTAAATATTTAAAAAATTAATTAATTCGATTCAAATAGTTATTAAATATAATTTAAAAATTCAAATAGTTATTAAATATAATTTAAAAATTAACACTCTTGATATTTATTTTTTTATTTCTAAAATTTAAAATCAAAAATTTATTTTTCATATATAAAATTTAAATCGATAACAAAACATTAATATCAACATGAAAATATTTCCGTATTATTAAATGTTTGTTAGTGCTCAGTGTCATCCTAATTTTGGTTTAATAATTTTGACTCAATATTTTATAATTAAAAATTATTTTAAGATTACTTTTTCATGTTTTGATCCCAAATAGGGTTGCCAAAACACTTACTCAATATTATAATTATTATAAAATATTTAATCTAATGAAAATCATTTTATATTAAATAATTTATCACCGCAAAACAATAAATTTATTATCAATTTTATAATTTATTAACTAATTCTCAATTTAAACTTCCAAGTTTAAGAATTAAAAAAAAAAAAAAAAACTTTTTTTGTCCCATTTTATATTTATGGTACTAAAGTTTTAAACTTTTTTTAATTTAAATTATTATTTAAGTCAGTTGACTCGAGTATTATAATTTGGGAGAATTTGAACCAATATACTACAAATCAAGTCAGCGATCGGACCTTGTCCCATGTTGGCCTCGTTCGTGATCATAATCTTGTTATATTATTTTCTATTGCATTATCTTTTATTACGTGTGCTCGATTCATCCGATAATTAAACACGATATTCTTTAAATAAAATTTTGAAATTAAATTTTATATATAAAGAAAACAATTATAGAGAGACTTTTGTCCTTTAAAGGGATAACCATATTCGAATCGAATTTAATCGAATAACATGATTATCGAATATTGATAATTTATATAAAAAAAAAAATCTTATATTTTCTTTTCTCTGATATATTTTTTTATCTAAAATTTCAATAATTTATTTTTTAAAATAGATGAGTGGTTTAAAAAACAAGATTGAAATTCTTATTAATGTAAATTATTTGCCAAGAAATGACAAACGAGATTTTTAAAAGCTGCACTTAAAATAGTAAACTTTACTATGGTAGCAAAAAAAGTATTTATCAAAGGAAACAACATACTTTAGGGTTTTTTTTTTTTAAGTAGTGTCGTCATTGGCCGTCGATGACTTTTTTTTATTAATTTAGTTAAATTAATATGAATCAATAATTAAGTATATCTAAATTAAATAAATATTTATAGGTAAAATGATGTAGAATGAGTTAATAGAAATATTTACAAATTTCTTTAATCACCTCAAAATGAGATAAATAATTGAAAAAGAAAATCAGATCATAGTCTACTGTGCCACCGCGGCCACCGCCCTCCGTTTGAAACATATGGCAACAGCAACTTCACTCCCACCTTACCTCTTCCACAAACCCACTTCTGCCCTTCTTCTGTGGCTGACAAGGAAAAAACAACCAATAGAAAAGGCAAAAATGAAACTAAACTAAAACAAACCAGCACAAGCATCCTCACAGGCCACACTCAAGGCTTGAATAGGAAAGATATCCTAAGAAACTCACTCAACAAAAGGCAAAGAAATTAGAAGTTACCCACTGATAATCTTAATGAGCAAGAGAGTGAGTTCATCAGTTTGTGTGATACCATTTTCATTCAAAAAAAAACAAAACTATATATTAGGCAACTCGGCGCATCAATGATTGAATCAATGGCCTAATCAGGTTCTCAAAGCGGCTGCAGTCTCTCACCCACCTCAATGGATCCAAAGCCCCTAAAGCCAATCCAACAAGCCAAAACCTTCCTAGAATAATCTCTAAAGAGTGCCAACGTTGAAGAGACCAGATAGTGAAATGCCACATCCACATTGCGCTTGACTACACCTTTAGGAGAAGCAACTATCCACGATTGGACCATGGAAGCAGCTGAAACAACTCAGGACTCGAAGCTTCTTTATATTTTGAAGACTTAAAATTTTTGCCTGCCAAATAGGGATCTAGTCTGAATGGAAAGTTTCATTTCTAATCTTCTACACACCCTCAAAAAGGACAGCCGTAAACAAGAAGAAATCCAAAAATTTAGGGCTGTCTATAGGTGGTAGAGATTTAAAAGATCTGCATTCATCTATGGCTGACACAAGGTGATATTACAATAATTAGCAAACCTCGTGCATGGTTATCCTGCATTGACCCTTTTATGAGCCCGCTAGACAATTGACAAGCAAAGCATAGGCAAACAAGAATAAGTTAACATCATCCAAAGTCAGGCAAGGCCTTGCTGAAAACTTCACTAACCTCAAAGTCCAATATCAATGGCATCCTGATTTGTTTATAAGGACAACATAAAAGAGTGATCAACATTGCAAGGCAAAAGATAGCACATGAATGAAAAGCATTTTCCTACAATTTTGCTGATCCTCTTATATCTTCTTCCACTGGTAAATGAGAATTACGAGGTGAAGACAAGGTAGCTTTTATCACAGAATGAATTCTTATCGCATAACATTTTACGGTATGACATGAGATAAGAGGAAGCAAAAGAACAAAATTGGAAAAAAAAAAAAAAAAGAGCACATTCCCTCCCGTTTTGAAGAATGATCCAGCAATATTCAATAGAAGTACCCAATAACCTGACCTCCCACATTTTGTCTGATGGCCTCTTCATGATCCAAAATACCATTGGGAGTTGTAATCACCACATAACCCCACTGCACAGAAGAAATAAATGACAAATTATTAGTAATTCCTAGACATTTACTTTGAGGTTGAGGAGGCATGACAGGCTAGAAAGTTAAGAACTTAAGATACATGATGACCAAGCTAATCGGAAAACTGAGAAATATCAGTCATGTGAATTAAGGAAGAATATAGAACTGGCACTGACATAACCCTGAATTCTAACAAGTACAAATGTCACCGGATATGCACATAAAAAAAGACACAGCATTAACGATAGATCATTTGAGTGAACAGATATGAAAAGCTATATATATCAAGGCCTAAAGTTCATAAATAATGTTTTTGACGTTTTAAACATCACTATGAAGCATGAACAGGGATACTGGGCATGGGGCACGCCATGGCACGAACACAATCATTTCTAAAAGTGTCCTCAAAACACAACATCATCAAGGTCCTCTCAAGGATGTCCAAAACAATCTTCTTTTGTAGATAGGATGTGCATATTGTTAAAAATAAAATCAAATCTTCCACTTGTGAAAATCAAGTAAGGTCAAAATGCTACATGAGTAAAGGGGGTGGAGGGCAGCAAACCTGATTAGTGGGAAGCTCCTTCACTCTGTACTTTTCAATGGCCTGAGCTTTGATGTCCTGCCTATAAGTAAGAGCTCGACAATCTTTGATTCTCCCTTGAAGCTCAACAGTTATTTTTCCAACTCTGTGTGGATCATGTACTTGAAAATCCTTAATATAGCCTGGATAGAGTTCACATGACAAAAATATATTATGGTTTACCATGACAACGTTCTCCCTCAAATAACCTAGTAAATGTATCCGATGTAATGTCCATATTTTTCCTAGAGTGATAGCATCTACAAGATTTTCAAATATCATATTTGACCATGACACTCAAACACTTGAGACAGAATACTCACTCAATACCTTAGTTTATGCAACGTTTTTCACCAAGCAGATCTTTTTTATATAATCCTTTGTAAACCATTCTCTATTATCATATCAAAAAGGCCTTGATTGTTTGATTCCTTATGTTGTGAAGTACCAATATTCCAACATGATAATACAAAACGGCACAACATAGACACAAAAGGAGCAAACCATAATAATAAAGGCAGAGGAAAGCAGGCTTTCTCCCATCAGACAACATAGATAAATGGCCCAATTAAAATGATTAGGTCACGGCCAAAACGACTCCAGGAATTATAGAATCCTCTATCTTTGACAAATGAGAAATACCTCCCTAGTCCAAAGTTGGTCTTACACTGACAAATCTGCATTATGCCAAATTTAACTGACAGTAAATTGTATCTTACAAAACACATATCTATTGACAAGAAACCCCCCCCCTTCTCTGATGGTTCTCAGTGAGAACTGAGAATCTTCTCTCATGTTACCTTCCAGAAACCCAAAAGAAATGCAGTCCAGGATGGAAACTTCTGCTTGTCAAATCAACCTAAAATAGAAGTGTCCATATCACCATTTCCCTTCAGTAAAAAGAAATTCTTTTTGTATGGTACAAAAAGAGATGAATCAACCTTGGAAACTTTCCAAGTAGAGCAAAACATGCATAAATTTTAGAAATAGGAACTTGAGCTCCCAAGTTTGACAACTTCCAGTTATCTGCAGCTAAATCCCTGAACAAAATCACGTGAAAAAGGCACACCATTGGAAAACTTACTTTAAAGGCTTCTGGAATTGAGCACAAGATAATTGCAAGAAAAACAGTTTTTCCAGATTGAACAGATTACTGAAAAGAACAGAAAAAGCTCTCTCCTGTTGTCCCATATTCAACTCGAAAGCCTTCTTAGGTACCCACCCCACCTCTCAAGTGGAAAAAGCGGGGAAAACAAAATTGGAAAAGTAAAATGTCATTGGAGCAATCCGTTCAATCAGACTTGGAACATGTTTGGCTGTCCCATAAAATAAAATAATTCAGTTGCTCTAGGTAATAAAATTGCCATGGGGAAATGGATACATACCCATAAAAAATTTGAAGCATTTAGATTCATTAAATCTACACAAATAGAGCCGTTGAGGGAGAGGAGGGGACATTAACAATATTAAGAGAAATAACTGCATTCCAAAATTCTACTCCCATGCTCTTTTGTGGATACGTATGTTTGATAATGACATCATCTCCAACAATAGATCCACACATTTTAGCTTGGGTCAAATGAAACCATTTTAGATTCCAAAAGACCTTTAGGAAATTAACATATTTCCGGTCATAGGAAAATGCCAATAAAAATCCTCAATTCTCCAACTGAACTTGCCAACACAAACGTAAAACACCATAGAAGCCTAATAAAAAATATGACAAAAAAAAGGGCAAGCATGCAGAAGGGTGAGCAAAAAGATAGCAAAGGCTTCCTTAAAATGAGTATAGAAGCGTTTAGGTACCTCTATGTTTCATGATATTAAGAAATGAAGACATGACTGTAGAAATTGGCTGCAGAGTGGCAGTCGCTTTGCCTCGCCTCTCTGCATTAACAATCGTTCTTAATGCATCATTCAGAATTCTTCTTCCCATTTTCTGATCCAAAAAAAATGCAAATAGTAGTTATTAACTCAGACTATGGATTGACCAAATGAAGAGATTAGACTATAACACCCACTAATCCAACCTCATGAAATCAAACAAAATTCTCAAATGTTAGACACAACCTAATTCAAGATTCATTACATGTCAATTTCGTTATATTTTTGCTCTAATTCAGAAAAATACATAAGTTACCGGGAAAATAATAAAGTTGGTTGATTAAGATTAGGGTTAGGGTTCACAAAAATAGATAAAGGAATACATGCAAAAATATAAAGGAGAGATTTCACCTCACTTAAAAACCAAAGAGGAAGAAGGGAGAAGAGGATACCTGTGATGTGATGTGATCTGATCTGGTCCGACTTAAATCTGAGGCAATAGCACGAGAGGTTTAGGGTTTTTGAGAAGAGGAAGATGGAGGTTCGGGCTCGATCGGTTTTTGGATTTCACAACAGGTTTTTTTTTTTGTTTTTTTTTTCCCAATTCCGGCCAGATTGTTCGACCGGATCCGGTTCTAGCGGTTTTTTATATTTAGAGCGGTTGTTTATGTTCTCCGGTTTAGGGTATATTTCTTAAAGGCCAAGTGACGGTTTAACCGGCCCAACTTCCAATCCGGTTCGATCTGATTTTAAAAACCATACCATAAACCATCTATGTAGATAGATACTCACAAGTACATTCTATTTAGTCCAAATTAAGGATTAAATTGAGAGATACAGAAAAGAGAAAAACTCAGTTTGCCCCTCAAATATATACCACGACGAAAATGATGAAGTAAGAAGGATTCAAGTAAGGCGAAGATATTCCTTTGCCCCCTCAATCAATGATCAAATTAATAAAATCCAATATAATTTCAACGAATAAATTTATCTAATGTGCTGAAAATTTGTGGGTGTTGAAAAGAGAAAAACTCAGTTTGCCCTTTGAATTGAATTGATTCACACACTAGATGTATGATTTTGATGATTATTATTATCATTGTTTTGTGGTTGTCACTGCTTTTCAATCCATGAACCATGAGCCATTTCCTGTTCAGATAGCCATGAATGCACACCCAAAATATGGTTTCCTTGCCAGTCATGATGAGCCACAACACAAAGTAGGAATAATGCGAAATTAACTCTGATATCAAGGTAATCATTTGAAATTTATATATTTTGATTAAATAGCTCCACGAACTAATCTCATACAACTAGAACAGTTGAATCATGACCCTCTTTGGATCACAGCTTCAACTTCCAGTTCCCAATAAACTACACAATGACAAAATTTGGCTGATTACACAGACTAAGTAATGGACATCTATAAACTAATAATTTACTCAAGCAAAAATTACAATGAAGAAGAAGACTGCAGCTGAAATGCCCAAAAATGTGAACAGAAAAGGGTCAACAAGGGTATGCTACAGCTATACAAGGACAATCTCAAATAGAAGGATCTGAGAAGTTTTTGCAACGTTGCCACCAAAGCTCAGAATTAGTACCAAAGTCCTGCAAAAGTGCTGCCCTGCGATTTCATTCCATGTAGAACACACTAGATTATAATCTCTTCTTAATTTGGATCGGCTTTAAGTATTTTACATCCATTAACAATGCATTCCAATCACTCGGTGGAACTGCAGAATGATTGAAAGACACCCTTTATGTAAAGGGCCTCGAGGGTGCCTATCAGTTGAAATTTGAAATGAAAAAATTCAGTCCCTTGTATAATTTAGTGCAAAATCTTTGATCCTTTGCTTGAGGTGCTGCAACAAGGCACATTGCAAATATTACTAAGTAGGACAGGAAATTGCAAAGGAAAGAATCATTGTTCAACCTTAAAGCATTAAGTATTAACAACCTTCAGCTCTTCGTGAAGCACAATGAAAATATTCTTCAACCGTTTATGTCTCTGCACAAGGACAATCGATGTTAGCATTAATGAGAGAGAGAGAGAGAATGAAAGAAATACTAATAAAGACTAGCTCGTATGTGATATTGAACTTTCTACCATATTCTTAAAATTTGAAAGGGGAAAAAAGGTCCCAGCTTAGACAAGATAGTTCTCCAACCAGGGAAAAAAAAAAAAAAAAAAAAATCACCAGACCAAGGTTTTAGAATATGATATATATTTTTCTGGTCATTTCACAAACCCCACCCCAGAGAAGAAAGCAAAATGAAGATCATAAAACAGTGCATAGTTTTGAGAATAATCAACTTATATCAGTCTAATCATTAGAGACAACTCTCATGCCCCCACCCAAAAAAAGAGGGGGATAAGGGTAGGACAAAATATTGAACAATTCGGTAAAGACTTTGGCCAATGTGCCGTTGTATAACAACAACATCCTGGATAGAAAATATTCCAGAATTACTATGTCTATTGTTGGGAATAATTGAGGTGTTTGAATAGAATTCACTGGTATAGCGTAACATTATGAGGATATTAGATCTAGGTAAAGGGCTATAACCGGAAACCGTTTGATTAAGGCAACCAGCGCAAATAGCAAAATATAAAGTATTAATGGGTCTAACAAATCATTTTAACCATCTATGTTGTACTTTAATAATTAAAATAACAAAAGAAATTACCAGTCCACATTGATGATAAGTTTCCATCAACTGCCCCAAAAGGATATGATACTGCTCCAAATCCCGAACTTTTGCCATTTCAAGGTCCCTTCCCAGTTTCTGAAACTCAACCCTACATATGAAAGTACAAATTGTCATGACCTAAGATACCTCATAAAGAAATGGTAACAAGAGAGCAAGTAAGGACACTTGTACGATCTAAGTCATTGCATTGCACCTGTAGTTCTCTAGGACCTTGTTCAGTGAACAGTAACTTTCATACTTATCACGATACTCCTGTACATATTCTTTGTACCTGAAGATAGAGAAAATAAAATAAATAGATTCAAGAACAGGTCCTTAATCGGGGCCATATTGACAAGCGGGAGAATTAAATCTCATGTTAAAGATGTTATCATTCATCAGAACCATCCAGATGACTACTTACTGGGAGAAGTCCTCTATTGGTGCCTTGAGCTCTGGTTCTTTCTTTTCAAACTTAGAATAAGGACAACTGCTTTCCTCTGAGGATGATTCCCTTTTATTTTGACCACTTCTATCACCGTCTGACAGAAGTGCATCCTTATGTTTATTACTAAAGTCTGCTGCAGGAACAGATTTTTGTATTTTGTTCTCTTTCATGGGCTGGGGAACTTGACCACGCCTATTGTCTAATTGTTGTGACACAGCAGCATGTGCTTTCTGGTGAGTTTCACCGTAGCCTTCAGCATCATTCCCTTGACCATCTGCAGTTTCATTTTTCCTAGATTTCCTACCAGCATCTACATATCTACTGTGCTGGCCACCAACCTCCACATGGTCAAGTCTCCATGGATGTTGTTGCTGGGATTGACCTGCATGAGATTGAGGTCTACCTAAATCTTCAACATGAGGCTCTGGAGTCTTTTTCTTTGATAAGATCTCTGGATTGCTAGAATTCCCAACCCTTGAAATAGGTGGGGATGGCTTTCTATTCCCTACAGCCTTCCCAGTAGATTTTGCTTTGCTTAAGTCTGAATTCCAATCATCAGATGGGGTAGCTTTGTTCTCAGACTGCGAGAATGATCCCTTTCTTTCAAATCTCTTTTTAACTCCTAGAGTTTCTTCAGGCAAGGGCTCACGAAGCTCACCAGACTCTAATTCTGAGAGCTCCCTCCGAAGTATGTTGCCTATGCCATTGACAATAGGGGATCTTTCAACATCAATTCTACTATTATCTTTCTGCAAATAACCTTTCTGTGAGTTTGAAACTGCTACACCTTCCTTGCACCTTTCTGATGGTTCACCAGGTTTCCTGGACTGTGATTCAGTGGGCATTGCATGTTTGTCCCCAACACTCGATTCCTTCAGGTGTCCTGGCAATTTTTTCTTATCAACACCAGCATCATCATCTTGAGTTTCTTCATAAAACTTTTCTTTGTGGATGTGAAAATCTTCATTCACCTGAAAGGCCCTTTCAGACTGCTTAGCACTACATACAGAGTTTTCCCCATGCTTGGGAGGCCTCTCTAATGTGTCAGCAGCTTTGGTCCATCCAGCACGATCAACAGGTCTTCGAACCATTTGCTGAAAATCTGATCTAGATTTTCCAGGAATCACTTGATTGTATCCATTCCTTGAGCCAAAATCACCGGTTCCGCTAAAATCACTGATTCCACCTCTGTTGGACCTCTCTGTCATTTGGAGGGCAGGGCTCTTAGAAGTATCATCATTGTGTCTATATGGAGGTACATAATGTGGACTCTCTAAGGCCCGGGAATCAGGGCCCAGAGACTCCTGTGGTTGAGGGAAGCTCCCTCCCTTTACCCTTTTAGCATGTTCAGATTTCTCATCAAAGTTCTTAAACTCAAAACCACTTTTATTTGTACCTCTAGATGTTCTATCGAGACTATCAGATTGGTCAGGTCTGCTACCAACCTTAACCATATTACCTCTATCACTAAATACTTTTCTGGCAGAAACATGGTGCTCGGGATGCCCATCATGATCTGATGGAAGAGTTTTGGCCTCTTCACTTGGTTTTTCACCTTCAGTGTTCCGAAACATATTAGTTGCAACAGCCATATCAGTTTCCTTACCATCTCTTGGCGACTCGTTATCAATGGCAACAGCCTTAGAACCAGGACTTTCTTGCTTTTCATCAATTCCATTTTGAATAGATATCTCATTAGATGTTGGGAACTCAGGATCAGTAGTCCGCAGTTTATTGCTTAGTTCCTTTTCATCATCGCTTGTCATAATGTCCACATCAACATCAGACTCCTCCTTGCTGCTGGAAGAAGCATCACTATCACTGTCACTACTACTCCCACTTCCACTTCCTGCAGGGCTTCTACTTTTGCTTCTGCTCCTACTACGGCTTCCACTATCACTTCCACTGTCGCTGCTGTCACTTTCACTATCACTGTCACTCCCAGAATCACTAGAGCTGCCAGCCTGCCCTTCACAATTATCAGAGCCTTTCCTGTCCCCAATCAGATCTGGAGAATTCTGCAGTATATCAACTTTGTCCAAAGATTTTGCTTCTTCCATAGCTTTGGATGTTAACTGTGCCTCTTCTTCTGATTTACTAGTAGAGCCCCTCCCTACAAAGCTTTGATATGGAGCAGGTGTTTGATCATAATTTTTCTCAGAAGCAGGTTTGTGGCATTGGTTGTCCTCAGGAGAACTGAGAAAACCAATATATAGGCATTATTACTGCAACTAGCGGACAGCTACAAATATTTTCAACATATCAAAAGAAAAAGATATTCAAGGGAATGAAGTAACTCAAATCATGTTACTCATAAATAAGCACAGGACTAAGTCATGGTAGCAACTATTTTGAGTGTTTATGCAATTTGCTCTACTACAAATTATATTTAAATACCCTAGGTGCAGAGTGGTAACTTATTATTTCAATTTCTCTTCCCTTCATTTGTCCTTCTTCTCTTTTGTTTTCTCCATTTCAAACCATAAATCTTAAATTTGGCTCATGGCTTATGTTATTTGTAGCCAAAGCATTCTCTATTTATTCCCTTCCATCTTTTCAAGAGTTTATGTTGAGTCCATGATCAGTCATTTAGCTCAACCACCTTGTGTACATGCTCATGCATTTTATTTTTATTCGTGTGCTTTCCTTTCCTTGTTATTGTACACAGGTGTTAATAAAGAAACTAATTCACAACTCTGTAAAGAATGATTTAAACAATTTTAAAGAAAAACTTGGGAACCATTAGATTTTTCCTTTTTTTGGGGTCAAAAGTTAAGTAATTTAACATGTTCTATTCCTTTTTTTGAGCCTGAAACTTGATGATTCTGGACTTTACCTCTTTAAAACAGAAACAGAGTTGGAAAGCTTCAAGGGACCCTGATCTGGAGGCAGATGATTACTGCCTTTTTCCCGTGCTGTGTTGGGGATATCTCTGCCCATGCTGCCAGCCTTATCTTTACTCGTCACCTGGATTGGTACAGCCTCATGTGCACCTCCACGAATCTTATTAAAATTTCCAGCTTCAGGTGGAGACGCTAAAGCACCAGATACCTCGCGTGGAGATGGTAGTGGAGAAAGGGAATTCCTGCCTTTTGCAGTGGATGTCAAAGGCATTTTAGATTTCTGAAACACTTTAGAAGGACCTGAAAAATTGAAAATCCTTGATATATACTTAACAGAATTTAGAAAAGGAAAATCTACTAAAAGCATACAGCAAGTCTCTAAAACCAACAACTACCTTGAGGTGGTTCAACTTTCCGTTTTTTGAATGGAGGATCCTTCTTATGATTGTAATGTTTCCAACCACCTCGAGACGATGTAGCAATGTCAGATATAGTGCATGAATAGAGAAGATCCAAGAAATGCTCTCTAAGATAACCCCCCCCCAAACAAAAAATAAATAAATGGTGCATTACGGATAACCCCAGTCTCACTCCTCTATTTGCAACTGTTTTGAGAACAGAAAGGTAGCATAAATGTTTGCACAAGATAGAACAAAATCAATCTAGGTCATGAAGTAAAACCTAAATTAACATGCTAGCAGATAAACAGAGAGTGAACAGCAAGAGGTTTTCTCATTTCTCCTCTCAAATGGGTGGAGCTTTGAAAAGTTATCATTGAAGGTGTAGATTTGCCTACAAATTTTGCACAGGGACTGTAAAGGACAAGTTGAGGGGAACATCATAACACCATGAAGTTACAAATACATGGTGTTTGCAAAAAAATACTTACTAAAGTGCTGTCATTTACGGTTGTCAAAGCATAGAAAATCATCGTCAAGCTTTATAATTAGAATATCTCTGTTTTCATCATTAGTGGAATATTTAGGACACATCAAGAAGCAAAGATCAGTAAGGTTCCAGGTGAGTTTATGCATTAAATGGAGGCATAACATATGTTGTTAGCATTCAGACAGCATTATGAGATTACAACATAGCCCAACTTTAATGTTTATAAGACAGGAGACGTGAATAAGGTCAGTGATCAGCAACTCAATGATCACGTCTGGTCTAACCAGGGTATGGCATTCATTAGCAATTTTTTGTTGCAAGTACTCTTCTACTAACAACCAAAATTTAACAAACGAAGGAAAGACGTAGAAAACTATATCGGACACCATCAAAAGCAACATCCCTTTCACTGATCTCACAATGAATACCAAAATAAGAACGGATAATTCATAACCTTCCTTTTCAATTCTAAAGGACCAATATTTAAGACTCAAGGACAAGTTGTACTTTTAACAACCACCACGACCGCATGCATTTGGTGACACTATTGGATGTTGCTCATAAGGAGACACCCCACTATTTCCTTCATCAAAAGAATGGAATTAGAACTGGTTGGGAAGCATTAATACTAACTGTGAAACTGCAAGTTGAATTAGTTAAGTGTAGCCATGTAACAAGACTCAAAACTACACATTTTACAATCCCTTTTTTCTGATAGGAAAGCATTTGCCCATTTTTCTTTTGCCATTTTTTTTAGAGGAGACAGTTCAAATATTCTCTTAATGTCTAGCAGATTTAACAGGAAATAAGAACAGTAATACAGTGAAGAAACCTTTTTACCTGTAAAATCTGGTAGACATTACAGAGTATATTTGAGCTGTTTCCTTCTTTTTATTTGCATAAAAAATGGCAAATGCTCTCCTATCAGAAAAAAGTTACACAAGCACAAATCAAGCAATCACTTTTGCACAGGGTGACAATCTCCAGTGAACCTGGCCTAAAAGTATATTTTATTTGGACCAGAATCTCAAAATCATTGTATTTAAACCAATGCGGTGTTTCTATTCTGTATTCAATTGATCAATATAGGCAAGCATAGTTGTCTTATGTTATTACATGTGTAGCAATTAAAACCAGAAAACAAAACTGTGTTGACTTTTTCACAGAATGCAACCAGATTAATTGAGACAATTGGAAGAGGAAACTAGAAGCTCACACAAGCATTATGGAGTTCAACCAAAAGTTTCAGTACAGAGAGAAAATGGTGAATGACGGGGGAAAAGTATAAGAACCTGAGGCTTCTGCAGCAGCTAAAGCCTTCATTTGATTCTTCATGGATGGATTACCAGGGTCTAGAACAATGGCTCTGTTAATTTGCAATCAAGAATCAGAATGACTTTTAGATTTGAGATGAGAACCAAAGAGTAAAGGGGGAAACCATCTAAAGTGTGACCAAAACCAAACAACACATCTACAGAAGACAGCCAAAAGGATGCGATATTGAAAAATAGTTTCTAAGAAGAATGGGAAACATGATAACTGGCTAGCAAAGGGTAAGCAATGTATATAATCATATGTGAACTCGTATATGTGCAATAGGCCATTACAGAAACAAAGCATTCTCTCCCTCACTTCCCCCAACAATTAACATGTAAGGATGTCCAAATCCATATCCACAATAATATCTTTTCACAACCTGCTCTAAGGAGCTTTCCCCGTCCTGTCTTCAAACTCAATATATATTCACTAGACTAATCACAAAATGTTATCTCAAATTAAGGCAGAACATTTCTAGAATTAGAAGTGCAAACAATCTCAAGGAGGACTTTGAACTATATATTTGTGTAAATTATAATTTGGCACCATGTTATATTGATATCAATGATTCCAATTTTCTTTAGGAAGGTAAAAAGTTAGCCATTTTGAGCGAATTGTATCAATCATGACTAATGAGTTTCATTTTACCAACTGAACAACAATTGAGGAAGCATTTGAATATGCTGATTTAGGCTATTTGATTAGATATTCAGCTAGTCAAGTGTATGCGTATAATAATGGATACATAAAGATTAAGTTTTAAATTAGTAATGAGTAACATCCTTAAACAATAAATAAGACTAAGTAAAAGAATAAAGCAAGTTAAACCAATAGATTTGGTCCAGATTAGATATGGTGTCAAGCCATGGAGTGCATATGCCCATTATATCTCGGTTCTCTAAAGCATGCAAGAATGCACCAAATGTCCCTCACGGTGACACTAGGATAACGCACATACTTCATAATGTTCGTATACATACTTGCGGGATTTAAACTGCCGTTCTGCCTCTTCTGAGCGCTTTTTGACATGATTCTTTGTTGATTCATCCAGTATACGATGCACATTCAGCTTGCGCCAGGAGCACCCATGTTCAACAAGCAAGCCGTTACCATTTTCCCCACTTTGACGTTCTTCATAGATGTCACATAGGTCACTAGATTCATGTGACCATGCAAAACTAAAATCCTTACCACCCACATCGACCTGACAACACAGTAAGTTAGATCAATCTAAAATTGAATTTAGCAAGAAACATCCAAGCAATTTCATAAGTAGCAAGGAGAATTCATCACTTCCAAAAAGTAGAGAATGTGATACAAGATAATAGGATAATAAGTCACATTCTGCAGGACCAATTGTTGCAACAGATGCTATTAAGTAGATTTTCCATCAGTGAGTGCTCTACAATTACATTTCAACTAGAAATTGCTGCAAGAATATTGCTTCCTAAATTTTGGCTTGGTCATGCTTATGCTCCTTTTTTTGTAGAACACATCAGAACACCCCTATATTTTTTCACAAAAATCAAAGACAAAAAGGACACCTGAAAGCCAAGTGTGGAAAAATTTCTACTGAACTATGTCCTTCATATAATGAAAACAGATAGAAATGCCCCTCAAGGGTAGTGTTACACATTGAACTTCTTACTACTACAATCACTAACATTATTCTCAAGCACTGCTTTTGTAACGAACTTATCAAATTTTTATGATACCAATAAAAATGTCAAGGCAAAGGCAGCGTGAATCAGTTGCAAAAGAATCCAGTATTTCGTTATGCATTTATATGACATCGGTCATGATAATGGGCAGTAAGCAAGGAATTATGGTGGTGGAACGAAGAAATACAAACTGTCATTCAAATCAAATGAGAGTGTTATAGGAAACTTAAAGATAATAGTAGTAATGATGCATATGAAAAATACAAAAGTGCAATAAAAGAAGTGAAAAAAATTATACAAGAATAAAAAAATAAGGTGTATAATGAATTATACAAAAGATTAGAGACTCAAAAAGGAGAAAGAGACATCTACAGAATAGCCAAGATAAAGGAAAGAAAGGGAAAAAATTTAAATGGTGTTAAGTGCATTAAGAGAGCTAACGATATACTTATAAGAAATGAGGACATAAGAAAGCGTTGAAGAGATTGTTTGATAATCTGTTCAATATTAAGAGTACAACAAATATATAAAATATTGAGATACCTATAGAAGAGATTAATAGAGACTTTAAACGTAAAATTCGTCCCCATGAAGTGAAAGAAGGTTTAAAGAGAATGAAAAATAATAAAGTCATATAGGTGAATTTGGTATAATAATGTTAATGAATATTTTCAATAAAATTTAGCAAACCAAGATAATGTCCCAAATATGGAGGAAGAGTATAATCGTACTACTATATAAGAATAAAGTAGACATACAAGATTGCTCCAACTATAGAGAAATTAAACTTATGAACCATACCATGAAACTATGGGAGAGAGTGATAGAACATAGATTGCGATTTGAAATAAATATTTTCCAAAATCAATTTGGATTTATGCCTGGGAGATCTATTACGGATGCAATTCACTTGTTAAGACATTTGATAGAGAAATATAGAGTACATAAGAAAAACTTACATATGATATTCATTGATCTAGAAAAAGTATATGATAGGGTTCCTAAAGACGTATTGTGGTGGACACTGATGAAGAAAGAGATTTCTTCAAAATTTATTAATCTCATTAGAGATATGTATGAGGAACCTGTAACTGATGTAAGAACTCACGGGGGTTTGAGTGATAGCTTTCCCATTAATATCGGACTCCATCAAGGTTCAACATTAAGTACCCTCTTCTTTGCAATAGTAATAGACGAAATTACCAAAAACATTCAAGATGAAATACCATGGTGTATGTTTTTTGCAGATGATATAATTCTAGTTGATAAAACTAGGGAGGGTATTCATGCTAAATTAGAGTAACGGAGGATTACACTAGAATCCAGAGAGTTTCGATTGAGTAGATCGAAAACTGAGTATATGATGTGTAAGTTTAGCAACAATCATCGAAATGATGAAGAAACAATTAGGGTAGATGGACAAGATATACCGGAAAATGAACGGTTTAGGTATTTAGGTTCCATTATTCAAAATGATGACAATATAGATGGAAATGTGAATCATAGGATTCAAGTAGACTGAATGAAATGGAGAAAAATATCTGAAATTCTTTGCAATCGTACGATACCAATGCATTTGAAGGGAAAGTTTTATAGAACTACGGTTAGACCTACATTATTGTATGATACTGAGTGTTGAGCTATTAAACAACAACAAGAACAAAAAATGACAGTAGCAGAAATGAAGATATTTAGGTGGATGTGTAGCAAAAGTAGAAGAGATAATTAGAAATGAAAAGATTCGTAACAAATTGGGAGTTAGTTCAGTTGAAGATGCGAGAGTGTCGTTTGAGATGGTTTGGACATGTGCAAAGAAGACCTAAGAACGCACCAATTAGGAGAATCGAAAACTTAAATATGAGAGATTTAATAAAACGTAGGGGTAGATCGCTAAAAACTTGAATGCAAGTTATTATTAAATATATGATAGTTAAAAGTTTAAATGAGAAGATGACCTTGGATAGAAATGAGTGGCGTAGAAGAATCCGCACAAATTAAACTAATATATTTTGGATATATATATATATTTATTTATTTACTTTTTTTTATTCTCTTCTATATTTATTTATTTATTTTTCTTTTTAATTATAATTTGTCTTTCAAATGACCGACCCCAAATTATTGAGTTTAAGATTCAGTTTGTTGCTGTTATTGTTGTAATCATGATAATGGGCAGATATTCAACTGAATTTATCAAATCTTTTTCGTTCCAATGACATAATTTCTCATAATATTATAGTTTGGTAAAAGGTTTTTCATAGGACCAATATGACTTTTAGGCCTCTCATCCAACAAACTTTCTTTGAATAACTGTACAAAAGCTTTTATTTCAAATAACAACCTACCAACCAAAGATGTGTGTTTATCCGTTTGGAAACTATTCTTTTTATTTCCTCCAAATCAAACAGTCTCTCCATCCCCGCCAACTGCTATTTATAAAAGACCTCATAGTCACCTCTTCATTATAGAAATTATACAAAAGTTGGTAATCCCATCCTCATGAAGAGTAGTCTCACAATTTTCCATCCACAATCAGAATTTTTTCTTCTTCTTTAGAAAACTAGTGTTGCAATCACTTTCCCTGATTTACTTCAACTTAGTTTTATGTCTCTGCCTAATTTCCTCTTTCACAAACAATCTCCTCAAAAGTTTTCCTAATTAAAACCCTTTGCGCTTAAACTTTGATCCATCAATTCAATTTTCTAAAACATCCTCATTCACCTTTTAGTTAATGCATCAAATCACACTTCAGCCATGAAATTAAAATTGTCTAATTCTTTCAAGGAAATCTCCTCCATAAAAGTCTCTACAGAATGATAACCCAAAAGCAAACTCTCCATTATCCAAATGTATCTATTTTCTTTCTCATTTTCACTCCATAAGCCACACTTGGATAATGGAGTTGGAAACTGCCAAATAGGAATGAGCTATTTCTTTACCATATTGGTGTTTGAACTTAAAGTCAGTCTAAAACAGCTTGTAACCTGATTTAAATTCAGCTATTGGTTCCTAAAACTTAAGCAACATGAGCTGCTAGGACCTTGGGCTAAGACCATACACAATGGAGAACTGGCAGGTGAAGCATAGTGTCCCTCTTCTAGCTGTAAGAATTCAGTCAAGCAATATGTTAATCCAAACGAACAATAGCAGGAATATTGAACTAGAATTGTGCAATTGCACACAGATGAGACGTTACTACAACCCATGGCGACGAAGAATCTACAGTTTTGTCCTCAAACTCTCTTCAATCAGCCCCAGCTACCGCCTAAACAACACAAACAAAACCCTCCGAGTTTCCTTGAGAAGCTTTGAAACAAATTTGATGATTTTAACGAACACCCAGATAAAATTATATCATTGGAATGAAACAACTCACATTATTGGAAGGGCTACTCTCGGTGGAATAAAACTTAACAAAAACAAAAATCCTAGGTTGTATAACACTTAGCAACATTTGAATTCAATCAATTTGTTAAATCTTAAAGTAACAATTGACAAAATTGAATCAGAAACTCAAATTTTCATCGCATTAAATCAACTTTAAACCATAAGCGGATAAAATTATATTCAAAAAACTCAATATTCACATGGCATTAGAATTAATTTAAGGCATTCTCAAATAAAAACAAGTGAAAAAACTCACATGTCCAGAAAGATTATTCGCATTGGAATCAAATTTAAGGCGTGCCCAGATATAATTGAATCAACTTCCACCAAATTAAAGGCATACACAGATAACTTGAGTGGAAAAACTCAAATTCAAGGCATACCCAGATTAAATTAAGTGAAGAAACTCACATTCCCAGAGAGATTAATGGCATTGGAATCAAACTTAATCCTGGCACTGCCACCCTGAGCCTCTATTTTCCTGATCTCGTCAACTAAAGTTGGTGCAAGCTTAATGATCATCCCAAATGCGGGAGGGTTATTTCCGGGGACAAGACTGAAAGTCTCGTCAATTGCTGAGGGCTGAGCAGAAGAAGAAGAAGGGTTTCGATTTCGAGAATTTGGACCGCCCGGAGTTGAGAGACGGCCCCCGCCGGAGGATGGGCGGAGAGGCGGCGGCGGAGGGAAGGAGGCTCGCTTGGAATGGTTGGTGACGCCGCCGCGGGAGCCGCCTCTCCCGAGCTTTCCGGCACCTCCGAACATTATGGGCTAGAGAGAGAGAGAGAGAGAGAGAGAGAGAGAGAGAGTGGGGGGGGGGGAACTACGATGGGCCGGTGGGAGCATCAAAACGGCATATGTTTCCTTCTCGCTGAGGATTTTTTCTTTTTCTTTTTCATTTTTTTCCCCTTTGAGTGTTCCCGTTTTTGGAAAATTTTTGTTTCAAAAATAAGCTGAAAATTGTAAAATTGCCTTTAGACCATCAATCAAAATGTTTTCTTTTTTTTTTCACAAAATTATTTCGTTTACTTGGTGCTTAGGAGGAGAGAGGAGGAAAGAGGGAGAGGAAATTTAATTATATTGGTATTTCGGTACCCTTTTTTAAGAAAACGAAAATAAATTAAAACATTTTAAATAATTTCAATTTTTTTTAAAAAAAAAAACTTATTTATATTTGAATACGATAACAACAGTTGATTCATAATCGACAATTGAAATTAAATTTAAAATAAGTTTAAAATTGTTCATTTAATTTTCAGAAACTCTATAATTTGATAATTTTATTTTTAAATTTCATTCTCATTTTATTAATCCAATAAATTGTATAAATTTGATTCCAATTCATTTTAATTAAATGCCTCCTAAGTTTTAAAATAAAGTAATTAAGGTTTTGATAAAAACTAAAATCATACCAAATTTGCTTTTACTCTTTTTTTATTAACTTTCGAATCTAGTAATTAGGATCCTTCTCTTGTTCTTCACGCATGATTCTTAAACAATATGGGATGAAGTGTGAGGAGGGAGAGTAGGGTACAGCTCTCTATTGTCATATAAAAAGTTTTTGATAGAAAATATGTGTTTAGGGTCATGGTTATTTACTTTGAATCCATAAACAAAGTTTAAAATTTTATATAATTAATTATTTATTAACAAATTTATGATCTTATTAATATAAAAAAAATAATCATTGCGGTTGCCACGATTGACATATTGTTTCATGTTATTTCAAACTTGATAAACGTGTTTTCCTAACTATCAAAAAATCCACATGATTCACTTTTTTAGCAAATTACCCATAAACAAACGAGCATTACAAAAATAAATTAAAAAAAAAACATGTGGATTTGTCGAAAATCAATTCTTTCCCATTGCACGTGGTAAGGGACAATCTACATCTCCTACCACCGTGTCATTTCTCTACCTTGCCAACCTCAACCTAAATAGAATCATAAACTTAGACATTGAGTATATCTTACGTCTCCAATGAGACAGATTAGTGGTTAAAATTTTTCTTTCCTAACTCAATGATGAGTATATCGTATCTTGAAGTAAATATATGAGATTTGACTTAAGAGTTAGATAATTTGAAGAATTTGAAATATATGGATCTTTTAAACAACATGTTCAATAGTGAAATTTCGACAAGATATGCAAAGCCCAAAAATCTCACTTTGTTTAATCTATTTTATAACAAATTACACTGCATAATTTGATATTTCACCTTAAAGTTACCACAATTACATTTACTAAAAAAGAATTTCACTTGAACAATTTTTTAAAAGCCTGAACTAATGGCACACTTTAACTTCTCAGCTTGTTTTTTGATAAATTTAAGTTTTGAACCATATAAACATCTTAATCACTATAGGAAAATTTGGTCCTACTCATACTATTAGATCACTAGAAAACTGTCGGTCATTGAATAAAATCCGTGATAATTCCTTCAATTGGTGTATGTTCAAAAATTTCTTCAATCGATCATCGAGCAATCGATCATGGTTCATGCCTAAGTTCCCTATTAAAAGAGGTTTAAATACTAATCGAACCCTATATTTAATCGCATAACTTCGACTGTTTAAAAGTTTAGTTTATGAATGAGTTATATTTATCATATTTAATTCATTTATGATATAATATCTAATTTTTATTTATAATTTATGAAAAAGATTGTTATAAAACAATTTAAATAAATTTTCTTTTATAAAACTTAAAAGATGAAATTTAATGATGAATTTTTTTTTTTTTTGGAAAAACTAGTTTAATCGAATAATGAGTGTATTCTTCGATAAGTTAAATGTCAAAATCAATTAAAATTAATTCAATTTTTTATTTGTAATATTTTATATTTTTATAAAAAAATTTATCTTTTAATTTTTAGAAATAATTAAAAATATAATATAATATAATAAAAATAAAAATTCGAGTGGGGTTTTTCAAAAATCGGATACAAGGTTGGGTTCAACCTCCGAAGCAAAACGGGAGTCGTCGCCTACTCCTCTCTCTCTCTCTCTCTCTCTCTCTCTATAAATATCAGAGACAATTGGGGAAAAGCAAAATTCATCGGAAAGCCTGCTCCGCAAGTAAACACTGCAAACACTTTCGGTGACCATTTTTCAGATCCTGCGAAAGTTTCTCAATCATCATGCCTACAGGTACGAGCCTTCGGTTTTGATTCTTCTCCTATTTTATCTTTAGTTTGATTCAGACAAACATATTACTGGAGTTCCTTTTCTGGGTTTTTCTCTTAATTTCTTAGGCTGTTTTTCATTTTTTTTTCCGAATAAATGGATAATGGGTGGGCAGTTTTGTGTTTAAGCGGGATTTTGTGAGTTGGGCCATCTTATTTTCTTGTTTATGAACTGGGTTTCTTTGGGATTCTTGAAATGTTGCGAAATCTGTAAGATATTTATAGTTGTATATGTTAAAAGGTTGAGGGTTTCGGATAGAATGATTGCTGGTTGTACACATTAAGGCCTAAGATTGTAGGTTTCATGTCATCCTTAATGCCTCCTGCTTAGAACCCTACTGTACTTCTTATTGCTCTGGACACAAAAGTTGTTATTGCCCATAGATATATGTAGGGAATGGCAACAGGGCTTGTTAAATTTATGATCACGACTTTTTCTATTAAAGGTAATTAATTTGGTGTTAGAAGACCTTTGCAGCAGGGATCAAGGCCAAACATTGTGAGTTGCAGTGCCCTGCCTTCTTGCCTTAAATGTAGGATCATTTAGAGAATGAAGATGATAGTTAATGTTAAGTCTGAGGATTTTTTTTTAGATTATCGGCTTAAGATTTTTGTTGGTGTGGGAACACAATGATTTGGATCTTTAGCTTCTATCAGATCATGCCTAATACACTTGGAGTTTTGTTATTTACTTGTTGCTTGTGTTACTTATGGGATCTATTTCTTCTTTCTTTTCATATAAGGGTCATGCCTTGCAAATTTGGCTATATTGTCTCAAACTATGCCCTTGGTGGACTATGCTAACATTTCTTTATTCCGGTTCTTTGTGCTTTTGTTCATTTTTCCACATGGTTTGAAGGAGTATTTACTAGAATGCTTTGACTGTTCTTAGATCGGTTTAACCATTACTTTTATCTGAACATTTTCTAATGTAGAATTCTGCCAGTAAACTTGACCAACCAATTTTTTTGACCTTATGACCATCTCGATCTACTTCCAGTGAGTGTAAAATGGCAAAAAGAGCTGTTTCCAGCAGTCGAAATTGACACTAGCCTGCCCCCTTACGTTTTCAAGTGCCAGTTGTATGACTTGACTGGAGTACCTCCTGAACGGCAGAAAATTATGGTCAAAGGTGGTCTCTTGAAGGTAATCCTATACATGCATGTAGAAACTTCAATTGATATTTACCTTAGACCGTTGAGGTTACCTTAAAGAAGCACCTGCAATTTAACCTACATTGTATTGATGGATCTCATTTTGACCAATGTAATTAAAGACTGTCTACCGAACTTCTTAAGCCTTTTCTATTAACAATGCAGGATGATGCAGATTGGTCCACATTGGGTGTAAAGGAGGTGAGATTTTATAATTGTTTATTTTCTGGCCATTATATAAAAGCAATTTGTTTCCAAAATGGTCTAGTTATTGATTTTATTGTAGGGTCAAAAATTGATGATGATGGGAACTGCTGATGAGATTGTAAAAGCCCCAGAGAAGGGGCCTGTATTTGTGGAAGATCTTCCGGAACAAGAACAAGCGGTTGCTGTGGTATGATTTTGTTTTGCTGTCCTGTATATAAATATCAAGTTTTTCTTTTTCTTAAAATGTGGGGTGCAATGTTGGTTCTTGTTTTAGCTCATCACAGTGCATCTTTATATCTTTCTCATCTTTACGAAAATCATATGCTCTTTCTTACATCAAAGGCGAAAGATCAGCTTCTGCTACCAAAAATTGACTGGGTGTTGGCTGAATTGTTTATGATGTGCCTATTTTATTACAGACTTAGCTTAGCTAGTTTAAAACTTCTACTATGCTACTATTGCAAATTTTAGGGTAAAAATGGAGTTGCACTTACCAACAATCTTGAAAGTTGGATTTCCAACACAGAACAATAATCAAACTAGAAGATTCCTTTCTGAAGGAATTTCCAAGCTGAGTTTGGTAGCCTAGCATAAGGGATTGATCTTCGGGTGCTTTGTCCATAAGCAATCATGAGCTTGTAGTGGAGAAAGCTGAATCACTAATGATAACTATTTAGACAGAAGCCAACAGAAGTCTTCTTATAAGACAAAATATGCTGGATCTACTTAGACACCTGATTTAACAGTCTTTCTATTGAATTGTATGAAGCGGTCAATACCTGCCTCCTTATTTTCCGCAGAAGATTCTAAGTTCTTGAAATAACTGAGAAACCAACTTGCTTACCTGAGACTAGTTATGCTTATGCATGAGCTTGGGTGTGCACATATGCTGAATGTGCATTACAAAGTTTGGTGCATGACCAATGCTTCGAACTAATTTTTTCTTCATGTCATTCATCGCCTTCCATCCTATTGCAGAATATCCTTTTTTTTTTTCACTATATAATGCCTTTTCCCCATCCATTTCCCTTATTTGTTTATTGTTTTGCATTTGTCTCGTTATGCTAGGATCTTAAGTTGAATCAAGATTTACAAATGGATGGGATTTTGAATTGAAAAACCGAATTTTAATTGATTTCTATAGAATCATAGACAAGGCAATGTAGGTTTCTTGTCCAGTTACCTTCTAAAGCATATTTGTTACACTAGTATACCATGTTAAAAGGAGTTATCAAAACCTAGTCTTGGATGTTTAGTCTCTCTTCAGGGAATGGACCTCTCCTGGTGCTTTTGGATGGAGCACCACCCCATTTAATAGTCTGCTCGTGGACCCTGCTCCCTTAAAATCACATCAGTTGCCTGTGAAATGTGGCTGAAAGACAACCTAAATTTTCCAAAGCTTACCTTGCCCTGACATTATTTGAAAGGCTGTCCTGAGAGTAGAACGGACCCAGCCTTTTCAAGCTAGCTTTTCTCTATAGCTACAGCACATCAAGAACAATGCCGTAAACACAAAACTTTGCAGTTCCACCACTTTCTTGCATATTAAGTCAGAGACTGTGTGAGCCTGGACACCTGAAGGGAAACCTTGCACATGCATTTTAACTGAAGTTTTTCGTGCAAGGCCTAAAGCACCAACCTTTCAGTTATTCATCTCAAATCATCCGAGAGATGGTCATATGACTGTCAATCTTACTCACCTTTTCCCTCTCCCCTGTTGAATTTGCTTCAGACAGCTTCGATATAATATGATAGTTCTCCTTTATCCCGCACTTAGATATTATAGGTAGTTATGATTGTTCCAATTTTTTTAAATTAAACCTTGTGAAGTTGTGTGATACTGAACTGGTCATTGCAACTTTTCAACAGTATCACAGCGAAGAGTTTTCTTTTCTTTCTGATCAATTTGTCTGGTTCAGTTCTCTAGACATAGATCTGATTAGAATTAGTGACTTGTTTGACTGCCTACTTGGGTGGTTTCCAGTAATAAAAAAATTTTGTGAGCATTTTAGGGACTTCTCTGGTTAAGAAAGAATATGATCTGACCAGTTGAGCTGTCTGCTAATGTACAATTTTCCAAACAGCTTTAAACAGTAAAATGTGATAAAATTATCCAATTTGTTACCTTCCTTCCCCTCATTCTGTTCTCTTTTCTTCTTCCGCTTTTGTTATCATTTTTTCCTTGCTTCAATTTTCCTGTTCACTAGCATTACAGGTCCAAGCTTCTATTTTTCCACTTTCAGGGTTACAGTGCTGGTTTGTTTAATTTGGGAAATACATGCTACATGAATTCAACTGTGCAATGCTTGCATTCCGTTCCAGAGTTGAAATCAGCATTAGTGGAGTAAGTTTTCTTCTTCTCTGGAGGACTTTATTTTAGACGAATTGGCATTTGTAGAACCCTATGACTATGGGACTGAAATTTTTTGCTCATACGCTATTTAAGGTATCAAAATTCTGGAAGAAGCAATGATTTAGACCATCTCTTGACGATTGCAACACGAGACTTATTCAGTGAGCTGGATAAGAATGTCAAGCCTGTGAATCCCATGCAGTTTTGGATGGTTGATCTCTTGACTTCATATGATAAATAACCTCCTTGCTCTCAAGCATCATTTTCTTTCTTTAGAAAATGCGGTGTAAATTGATTTTTCTCAAAAAGATATGTTTAAGTGGGGTTCTTAATTTTGACCATGGAATGAACGGATTATAAGCTAATATATTGGTGTCTAACTTGACAAAAATTACATGTGATTTGTGCAATTTACATATAACTGAAATATTGAAAGACTTCTACCTCAATTTGCAGGTATTACGGAAAAAGTATCCTCAATTTGGCCAACTGCATAATGGGAACTTCATGCAACAGGTCTTATTATTTTCTATGAGTACTTAATATCTGGCTATTACTAGTATGCTTATCTAACATGTGAAACTGCTAATTTATTTTTATTTTTATCTGTTTCCCTTCATAAAAATAGGATGCAGAAGAATGCTGGACACAGCTTCTTTACACCCTCTCTCAGTCTCTGAAATCATCAGTTTCCAGGTAGCTTCCATTTTTTATGATCCCATCAACTCATACTTTTTGAGTACCTCTGGGTTTTGAAATTATTGGACCAATGGCATCTCTGTAAACTTGACCTGAATCCTTTAGTAATTCTCCCAGCATCTTAGTACGCTCACATTTTATCTTCCTAGGTTTTCCTCACTAAATCAGGTTTTCTATACTGTAGTTTATATTCAGATCTTCTCCTATGATCTACAGTGCTGCTCAACTAGGTTAAGTCTTGTCTTTTTTTTTAGCAATATTGACCTGTGTCCCTTGTGTCTTCTATCTTTTCTGGCACTCTGTTATTTAGCTTGCTACTCCTGTAGCAACCCTGTTATTTTTATTTTTATTTTTATTTTTTTTATCATTTTCAATTTCATGTAATATACTCTTGTGCTTGTAGGGAAAATCTCGACAAGGTGAAAGAACTTTTTGGGATTGAGCTTGTTAGCAGGTAATTTTTCTTGGCCTATCCATAACCCGTATGTAATTCCTGGAATGTTTACGTACAGCACTCTTTTTACTATCATGATGTCGTATTTTATACCTCAATATGCTTCTGTACTAAAAACAATTGAATAATTAATGAGTGCAAGGAATGTTTATGAGACTGACATACCATTGATGTCGTAATTTGGTTTGTTGGGTTTTAGACCATTCTTTTTGGTCTCTCCAATTATACCCTTCACATGGATTTATGTTGCAGTCATGTGTGTCCTTTTACTATAAAGTATTCACGCAGTTCATTGGCTTTAATGAGCAAACCACAATAAATAGACCCACATGGCCCCCAGAACGTTGTGCTCGCAAATCTACTTACAGATCTTTCGAGAATAGGGTATATGTGTAATGGCTCAATGAAAATTTAGAAGCACATTAGATTTTATGGAGTGATAACTTGGCTGAACTGAGTCTCCAGTCCCCAGCTAGTTAAGATCTGCAGCATGAATTAGTTCTCCCATTATGCTTCCTTTAAGACTTTTGTTTCTGTACATTACATACTAGTGTATCTAACCTCATTGTTCTACCCCGAGTTTCCTCCTAGTTCTTGAGAAACTTTGATCTGCATTTTATTGGTTTTTTTTGGGCTTGGTTAAATTACATTAGTTTGTTATCTCTCTACCTTTTTTTGCTGGGCTTATCCTTGGCCATGATTTGTTTTTCGCAACGCCCTTTCCTTTTTCCTTTACAAAACACTTATCCTCCTATACAATCTCATGTTTGCATCTCACTTTTTTACATGCTACTTTTTGCTACCCAACTTTACATGCCTTAGAATATGCCAGTTATGTAGCAGTTCTCCCCCCTCTTCTTTTCTTTGACATAATTAGTTAAACTGATGCCTGTGAATAAAATGCACCATGGGACTTCCTACTGAATTTGTTCTATTAGGTGATTTGTAACCCGTGCAACTGGATAACTTCTAACCTCTGTTATGTGGTGTATACCTCCATGATAGGAATGTCACTAAATCTGGTACCAGCACCATCGAGTTATCTTTAATCTATCGATATATTTGTCAAAATCTTGGGAGCGATTGGGGTGTAGGAGAACGAAAGAGTATAGACACAGGGCTGGTGTTAATCTTCGAGTGGGAAATTTGTCATAACTTGGTTGAAGTGTGTTATCTTTTTTGGTTTTGGTGGCTTTATACATTCATGAACACATACAACACACTTAAATATTATCTTGACATTTCGAGGTTTATTCTTTCAAGTTTTTAAACACTACACAATTATCTGATATAGTTACAAATTTAGTCCTCCAAATTTGTCTTTCAAATGGCCAACCCCAAATTATTGGGATTAAGACTCGGTTTGTTGTTGCTGTAGTTACAACTTTAGTCCTAATTGATATTTCAACTATTAAATTTTGTAACATTAAAATCATTCAGTTGTTCAATTAGGATCAACCTAAAATAAATTAAATAGAATTTTTACTAAAAAAAATATGTTTACAAATTCCAATTTATGCCTTCTTATGAATCTATTATATTTCGTCTGAAATTGTTTTGTGGGAAATGTCGTGCTGTTTAGTTATAATGCTTCTATCTTCAAGAAGCTAATCTTTGTCTCTTGTACATTGTGCGCTTCAGGGTGCATTGTCAAGAAAGCGGTGAGGAAAGCTCAGAGTCTGAGTCAATTTATGCACTCAAATGCCATATATCACAGGAGGTCAACCATTTGCATGAGGGGCTAAAGAATGTAAGTACCATATCAAACCCACAAACTTGCTTTCTTATTGAGAAGAACTCTTCATTTGCAATGATAATCTAAAAATACTGGGAGGAATAACTCTTTCATGTTTTTTAGAGAAATAATTGAAGAGCATTTGTGTTTGCTTGTGAGGTCTCTCATTTCTACCTTCAACCTAAGGATCACCACCTGGAATTTTGGTCTGTTGTGAAGTACAGATTGTCCAACTTTTGAATGTTTTCCCCACTTATGTAATGCCCTGCAACATTGCTTTGTGTTGTTGTAAATTTTGAATGCAGGACCACTGTTTTAACAGATAGAATTTGGAACTGTTTGGCCTAATAAATTAGAAAATGCCTCTGGTTTATTAAAAATCAATTTGTAAAATCATATATAAGGAGGAAAAAATGAAATTTGTGATTGGCTGTTTGTCAGAGATGCCACTTTTGACTCACAAGCTACAGTCTCTGGTGGCCCGTTTCTCTTCTTTCCCTGATCGATGATCCTTGAATGCTGAGATGTTTCTGACTAAGCTGAATCATCTTTAGTCTTTTGTTTGCTCTTCCTTATGAAGCAAATGATTCCAGTTAGCCCATGATTTTAGTTGATTTTATGAACTACTACTACTTGTTGTAGTTCGTCATTTTTAAAAAGTTGATTTTATGAACAACTACTGCTTGTTGTAGTTTGTCATTTTTAAATGCTTGTGCATGTTCTCACAAGGCCCAGGGTCCTCTCTGAACAGTGGCCAGGAGGGGGTTTGGGTTCCGGGGGCAACTGCCTCCTGAAATTTTTAAAAGAAAATTTACTGTGTAAAATTTTAAAAACTAGAGCCCTAAACAATATTGCCCACCCCAAAAAAATTGTAATCCGCCCCTAAAAATTACGATTTGCTCCTTGAAATTTTTATGTAAAAAAATTTGCCCTTTATTTATTTTTTGATATTTTAAATATTATTTGCACCCCCAAAATTTTTCATTTACAAAATAATTGAAGGCAATCAAACAAAGCCTTTTGTTTTATCCACACGGCATGTGCACTGTAAACTTTTTTCCATGACCTCTCTCTCTCTCATGCGTATTACCACCAGTCATAGAGACCCATACATGCCAAAATGATGATTTTTTTCCAAATCTTAATTAGAGGTAAAAAATATAAAACTCTCCCTAATTTCTAACTGACATGTACACTCTAGTTGGGCTTTCACATTGGATCGATTTTTCTCAATCTGGACCCCAGCCAGTAGCCCCTCTCTCTTGCTTATTTCCTTGGGAATATATAATTAATCTATCACTCTTTTTCTTTGATTAATGGATTAATTGATAAATTCCTTTGGTTTTTCTTCTTCAGTTGATAGATTAATTGATTAATTGCTAGAAGAATAGGAGATATATATATTTTTTTTTTCTTTTTTTTTTTTACTATTAATGCCAAATTGGCAAAAATTTTCTATTCTTGAATGGGTGTGTTATTTCATTTTATTTTTTGTCTAGTTAATCTAAGTGAAATTTAGCATTTAGTTTATTAATTTAGGATTCTTATATTTATTTATTTTAGCTTATATCTCTTTAGTTTTTGGATTGTATGTATAAGTTTCTTGAAATCCACTCATATTATGAGATGATGAGTGTTCTACTTATCCTAGTATATGTGCTCATTCACATAATGCTTAAGATTCTTGATTTTCACTTCATAGTGCTACATGATTTCTTTTTTAAAAAAAGTGATACATAAAATCACGGCATTGTGTAAAAGCCTATTTAATCAATTTGTTTATTATTATTATTATTATTTTTTAAATTCAGCTGTTAGATTTTAGATTTAAGTTGCAGGTTTTTAGCACATTATTGGAAATGATTTATTCTTTTGGATCTTTAATTCTTTTAATCTTAATTTTTTTTAATGTGCTTGACGTATGCAGCTTGTACGATGTTTGCCCCCCTGGAATTTTTTTTTTGGCTGGCCCCCCTGCCTCTGAATGTCACCATCTAGTTCTATATGATATTGGCAATTACATCATTCTTATACTAGTTTATTTGTGCTTATTCCATGCAGGGTCTAAAATCAGAACTTGAAAAGGCTTCTTCTGCATTGGGGCGAAGCGCGATATATTTAAAAGAATCACGTATTAATGGCCTGCCAAGGTAACAGCATAAGTTTCACTGCAACATTATATGGTCTTTCAGGAGACGATTTCACTGCTTTCTATTGTGTTTCCTTCAAATATGAATCATTTTCCCAGGTTTTGTTCTATTTAGGTACTTGACAATTCAGTTTGTCCGGTTTTTCTGGAAGAGGGAGTCAAATCAGAAGGCAAAGATTTTGCGGGTAATTCCTGATTTCTGTTCTCTTTTCTGCATGGTTACTCTATTCTGACCACAATTCGTTCTTATTTATGTTGTGTAGAAAAAAAATTCTTGATCTCCATGGCCTTGTGCTTTGTTGACTTCCATTATTGTGGCTCGTACTTCAAAGTATAAGTTTGATCTGGCCTGGGATCCAACTTTCTCAAGTTCTTATCTTTTATAATACCGTGACATTCTGTGTCTAAACTTATGCATTCTTGATTACGTTTCCCAGAAAGTTGATTATCCGTTGGAGTTGGATGTTTATGATCTTTGTTCAGATGATCTGAAGCAAAAACTGGTTGCTCCTCGCCAGGTGTGTCTTTTTTTTGGGGCCCGGGGGGGGTGTTTGATTACCAATTGACTAAATACTGCTGCTTGAACCACATTAACCGCTACATATATGTTTTTTAGTACTTGATGCTTTTGCAATCTCCCTGCTTTTCCAACTTGATATATTAGTTTCTGAGGGATGAAGAAGGTAAGAAGCTTGGTCTGAAGTCCAGCAAGAAGAGCTCAAATTCAAAAGACAATGATGTTACAATGACAGATGCAGTGGTAACATAATTACCTGCCGGTGTTTAGCTGGTGTTAAACAATGCACACACATGAGCATAACTATTTATGAATATAAGTATAATGATTTGCGTCTATTACAATCACAGGGATTGTCAAGTAGTACTGGAGAGGCATCAGCATCCACATCTCAAGAAGGTAATAAAATGTGTTCCAATTCCATTTCATTTATTGCCATTTCGCTTGGTTTTATCAAAGTAGTGGTTTTTGTGCAGATGGACTAGCTATGAAACTATCTACTAGAATTTCCAGTTGGGTACTTTAATCCCTTCTTCAAAGCCATGAAAATAGAATGATTAAGACCTTCCTTTCTGTTCAATCTAAAAAGGCCCCTTTTTTGTTATGGCAGAATCCAGCCACCATCATCTTTCGAACCTCATGGTTATCTTTAGTGGCAGGGACAAGAATGTGGTAGCATGACCACTGTGATAGGTTCCTGGACCATGTTCTGCCATCGTGGGGTGATTTTTCCACTTTCTTACCCAAAACTATAATAGTGATAAATTTCCCCTGATATTTTGGGGGTAAAGGCTTTGGGAAATAGTTTTGCAATATTCTTATTCATGTGCTTCCACCAAGTGCTTCACTTAGAAAGAGCAGCATAACAAATATGAATACATGACTGGAATTCCTCTCTCTTCTTTTTGGTTATATGATTTCTCACTCTTTACCTCAGGCGTTCCATCTGACAAGGAAACACACTTGACTGGAATCTATGATTTGGTAGCTGTGCTTACCCACAAGGGTAGGAGTGCAGACTCAGGGCATTATGTTGCTTGGGTCAAGCAAGAAAGTGGTAAGTCCATCTAAACAATGCTATTTAGCACCACATTACTTTTATTATCTCGTATGTATTAGAATTTATTTGGAGTAGGCTTAAATTTAAACAGGTTATTGCATTTTTTTCATAAATCTTATGCAAAATGATTTTTGGATTTAAGCTAAAGAGATTCTTGTCTTATTTGTACGTGATCACAGGTAAATGGATCCAGTATGATGATGATAATCCTATCCCACAGGGAGAGGAAGATATTACAAGACTATCTGGAGGAGGTATGATCAGCCATAAATAATCATTAGTTTCTATAATAGCAAACATACAGTGCAAGTCAGTGTTCACATATGCATATAATCAGAATGATTTTGTTCCGTCAATCAATACAGTTTTGTATTTTTAAAGAACCCGGATCCAATCTTGTAATCAGAATGAATCTGTTCTATCAATCAAATACGGTTTTGTGTTCTTAAAGAACCTTGACCCAACCTTAACTTCTTTTGACCGATACAGTTCAGTATTAATACAGAATCTTGATCCCACCTTAAAATTTAGCTGTTGAAGTGCAAGATTCTGATCTTTAGACACTGGTCCTTGACAAGTGGAATATGGGATAAAGTTCATGTGGGGTTAATATGCATTTGAGACTTCAAAATTCCCCCCCCCCAGCTGCTTCTCAAAACAGCCAGCCCAATGACTGTAGGATTTTAATGTCCATGTGGGATGGAATGGCTTTGGACTTGAGTTTTTGGCGCTAATGCCGTGTTACTGAACCTTGATCCAACCTTAAAGCTTCCCATTAAAGTGGAAGGTTTTCAGCCTTTTATACTGCACTCTGACAAACAGAGACGGGCGGATCCCTATGGACTTTAACACGTACATGTTGGAAATGTAATATGAATTTAAGTGTATTGCACCGTGTCCAACATGTCTTGCACTCTTTCCAACATGTCTGGTGATTTCTCATATATTCATGTATTCAAGTAAACCAAGAGTCATTTTGAGGTTATTAAATCCCCCTGTGCTCACCAGTTATGGAATAAGACAAGACAGTCAAAAATTCAGAACATCTGTATCCTCTGTTCACGTGAGTCATTGCCCAACCTCTACCTAGCCGTGTCTTATATGCACTTGCTTGCTGCATGTTTCAGGTGATTGGCATATGGCTTATATCTGCATGTACAAGGCTCGAGCCGTCCAAATGTAAACTGTCTGGCCTGTCTATTTGTTTAAGGTCGGATCGATTGCATTGTGCAAGGACTCCATGGATGATAAAGAAAATGTAACAGAATGGCTTCATGGCTTTACAGGATGGTTGTGTTGTACCGCTTGTGGTTGTGCTGGATTAGCGTTTATTTAGACTCCAATTAGATGGGATGCATTTTGCACAACCATTCAAAATTAAAAAATTTGGTCACAGTCCTTTCATTGTGGCTTGCTTTCTCCTGATATAGCATTTTAGACTAGAATTGTTGAAAATTACAACAGAATATTTTCAAATTTCATATTCCGCTCACAATCTTTGTCCTGTTTACAATGTTTTGCATTTTTTTTGCCTGATCCATGTGACAACGTTTGTGATCTAAGATTTTGATTAACATTGTCGGAAGTTTTACTTTTTTATTTTTTATTTTTTTGTCTTTATATTGTGTATTATCATTTTTTTTTTCATTCACCACCAGTGTTCGGGATTTATCCGATTAATCCGGTTCGATCATTGTGGGGTTTATATTTTTTTGGGTTGGTTTTTTCAAATCATTTTTCATCGTTCCCAGGATTCGAACTCGAGACTTCTGGTTAAGGAAGTAGAGTGTTCTTGATAATCCAACCTAAAGGAGTTTGGTATATTGTGTATTATCATTTATTTCATGTATGAATTAATTTTAGAATCTCTTAATATCATTTTAAAGTTTAAACTAGTTGATGTTCATAAGTTCAAAAGTTTTAGTTTTTGATTGGATATTTGTTTGGTCTATATTTTTTTTTTCAAAATTAAAAGCTATGCTAAATAGAGTTTTCAAAAGTTACTTAATGAGGGAAAAAAATAAGAATCCTTAATAGGAGCATTTGCTCAGCTTTTCTAATTTTTATTGATTGTACAAATATTTAAATCTGAGATCACCAGATTTGAGGAGAGAGATTTGTACCACTGATTGTTCCTTTGGGGACAACTTGGCTTTTTTAATGAAAATATTAGTGGATAGAATTGTTTTAATTAGTTCAACTATTATAATTTTATGAGCAAAAATTAGATTTTATATAAAATCTATGGTAACAATTTTTTTATAATAACAATTTTATTTAATTTTTACTTAATTCATTTTTGTCTCGATAAGAAAAGGGGTTTAGTATATGAGTGTTAATGGTTTAATTGAGAAAATAGTTTTAAATAAGAATCGAGTGAAATCCGAAGGAATTATATTATTATAATTATATTTTTAATTATATTTTTTATATTTTTTATTATAAATTTTAATTTTATATCTTTTTTCTTTTTTTTTTTTTTTATATTTCTCTTATATTAATTTCTTAAACGATCGATTCTAAAATTTAGAATTAAAATTTAAATATAAAAGAAAGGCCTAAAGCCCGCCAAACACAATATCCATGTTATGAGCAAACAAGGCATTAAACATGATAGAAGGGTCTCCCTAAATCAAAATGTTTGATTAAAAAATCTGCACTGTAATTATCTTTTCTTATGGCGCGAATCGGATCTACTTTCCGATCTGACGATCTCATTTTGTTTGAAAAAAATCAATAAACTTGAAAAATAGTTTAGAATTGTTATAGATTGCTCGTATCCGCTCAAAGGGAGCATCCGTGGGGCTGTGATTTCTTGAAATCGTCTCGAGTCGACCAAACTCGAGCGAGTGGCAGAAAAGGTTTCCATAAATAATAATTAATGAATTAATTGAAATATGATTTTTGATATTATTTATATAAATATAAAATAATAATAATAATAAAAAGGCTTGAATGGATAGCTTTGATAGATACCGTATCAGAGATACCATAATTAAGATAACAGTAGTTCATCGAAGGAGGATTAACTCTGATGTATAAAAATTTCTTAATATCAATATTTTTTATTTTTAAAATAATTTAATATATTAATTAATTAATATTTATTAAAAATGTTTATATTTATATATATATATATATATTTTTTTTTACAAAATATTGTTTTTTATATTATTTTATATCTATTTTTATTTCTCTCTTTGTTTTTTTTTTCATCCCAGAGGAAAGTGTTAAAAATGTAGGACCCCCTTGCCCAAAAATAAAAAAATAAAAAAAAATGATGGGCATAATTGTGAGGCCTCGTCAAGAAGCAGAAAACATGATTGTATTTGGTGAAGAGTAATTGATAAGGGGAAGCTTGAAGCACTGGGTCATAATTTGGTTTAATGCTCAAGGTGTAATCACTGCCCTACTCTACTAGTGAAAGGAGATGGCTCATGACAGGGCAACTGGTCAAGTTAAACTGCTAGCTATGATTGGTCCATGTGCTCTCCATTTTCATTTGGGACCCATCAACCTCACATCCCCATCCATCCCAGAGAGAGAGAGAGAGAGAGAGAGAGAGAGAGAGAGAGAGAATGGGTCAATGAAGTTCTGGGGCTGATCATCATCACTGCACTTGAACAACGGGAGGGTTGATTCCTACAGCCTACCAATACATTCAATATTGGCCGATTTTGTGGAATTGGGATTTTCCCTCAAGGTGATTTTAATTGTTTTCTGGTGCAGGATCAAGGGTCATCAGGCCTGTAGTTTTGAATAATTGGTTCCACAATATCACAATCTTTCAAACATCAAATATATTTGATTTTGGCAAATTCTTGCTCCTACCACTTGCCTTGTGTTTCCATTTCACAACAAGATATATGCAGAGCAAAATTTGGGTAAAATCGAGGCCATGTCCCTTAAGCCCCCAAGAAAATGGCAAACCAAATGAATGAAGAAACAAGAATGAAGAAATGGATAATTCAGCCGCGGAATAATTATTAAATTTTTTTAATCAAATTTTTGAATTTAAAAAGTAAAAAAATCAGACAGAGAGTCGATTGGTCTCACATATTTATTCAAATTAAATTAATCGAATTTTTAAATATGAATAATAAGTATAAAAAAAATTCAGCTGTAGAACAGACGGCGATGGGCTAACACTTGAAAATTGAATAGGGGAATGAAAAAATGTAGGTTCATCTTCAGGGTCGGTTTTCGACTGGAGATGTGGACATGGGATGATCTTCAAAAGCTGAAGAATCGGGGGCCTTGTCTATGATGAG
Source organism: Dillenia suffruticosa (assembly GCA_033439265.1). Classification (NCBI taxonomy): domain Eukaryota; kingdom Viridiplantae; phylum Streptophyta; class Magnoliopsida; order Dilleniales; family Dilleniaceae; genus Dillenia; species Dillenia suffruticosa. The sequence goes on from JAVTVX010000004.1 coordinate 23,025,767, forward strand.
GCTTGAAGGAAGGAGAGAGAGAGAGAGAGAGAAAGAGAGGGGAGGAGAGAGTGATGTGGTCTGTGGGACAAAATTTGACCAACCATGTTCATGTCGGCCTAAAGCTGAGATGGCACTGCCATGTTTAACATATGTTTTTAGTACATTTGTCATGCCGATTCAAATCGTAACTTTCACGTCATCTGAACATAGAATATGGCTAAGATGACACCATCAGTCACAAAAGAACTAATTTATTATATATATATATATTTTTTAAATTTAAATACTCAATCCTTGTATTGTAAAGACGATCATTGCCTTCTAAAGCTCAGTGATTTAACTGTGAATAAGGTGGGAAATTCCATGGCTGGACAAAGAATTTCCTCAAAAACACTTAAACAAAAGACATGTAGAATCAACAAAATCCCAGTATATGCCTTCATAATTTCCAAGCACTAGTTTCATGTATACCTCTCGAACACTAATCTCTCTCTCTCTCATCACTGAAAATTAGAACCTGGAGTGTAGATAGCAAGATCAGGCCAGCCCTTGCCAGGATTCCAACAACTTGAAGAATCATCAGTGCTTTGAACTCCCATAAAGCTCTCTGCATCACCATTAATCTGCAAATTCACTTGTGGGTTACTCACAGAATTTGAATCAGAATTTCCAAATTCAGCCCCCAATTGAATAGATATTCCATCTGGATTCAGCCCATCAAAAATTTCCCCAAATTGTCCATTTGAGGTCAGCAGAGAACTGAAGCTTCCTGTCATGTCAAGCATACTCCTTTCGTCATCAATCCCAGAATTGGCTGAAATTTCATGCTTGGGAATTGAATTTTTTGTGGAGTTTGTTGAAGACGACGTTGATGAATTCGACGAAGAATTTGACTTTTTGGAATTTGATGATTTTTTGGTGTTCTTTCTACTACCACCACCAACAGGAATGTTTCTTAAAGCACCACCTTTAGTCCAATATCTTCTGCAGTTTTTGCAGAAATGACGAGGCTGTGAGAGATTGTAGTTGTTGTAGTAGCAGAATTTGGTGTTTGTTGAATCACATCTTGGGCATTTTAACTGCTCATGCTCTGGAAAGTGGGGCTTGATTGGTTGAAATGCTGAGGGATCTTGCATTTTGGGGTAGGGTAAGCAAATTTTAGGAAATTCGAGTTCTGTGGTTAGGAGATTTTGAGGATTTGCGTGAAGCACAAAGTGGGTGTTCTTCAATTTGAAGGAAAAAATTGCCGGCGTCTTTAGAATTTGTTGAATTTTTTTATTTAATGTAGAAATTTGCTCGCAAGCAACAGAGAAATTGAAAAAAAAAAAAAAGGGATCTGAAAGGAAGAGGTTTTCTTCAATTTGGAGATAAAATTTCTGAGGTTGTGAGGATTTGGTAAGTAGAACAAAGCATTTGAAAAGCAGAGGATTTTGAGAGAGAGAGAGAGATTAGCCTCTGAAGAAGAGAAGTGGCGTCTCGGAGAGAGAGGGAGAGGTGATAAGGGACACAAAGAGACCAAAAAGATAACAAAAAAGAGAATAATATATATATATATTTAATTAATGATATGGATATCCAAGAAGACAAAATTCAGAAGAAAAAAGATATCGAAGAAGTGAAGAGGAAAAGCACAGTAACATCAGCTGTGAAGTTGAAGCTTCTTCATTGTGAGAATGAAAATCTAATCTAACACAGAGGATTTTGCTTACCCCAGATGAGGTTTGTGCGCAAAATGAAGAAGAGAGAGAGCAAGAGGGAGGGAGAGAGAGAGAGAGAGAGAGAGAGAGAGAGAGTGTTGATCGTGTCTTTGCATGAAAGTGACGCTCAGGCTTCTCAAATATACACAAGAGAATGAAAGTCTCCGCTCTCTTCCCCCACGCCCCCTCCCCGGGCGGGCCCCTCTCTCTCTTACCGTGTGAGCCAGTGCGTGTGTGAAGGATTGGCTTAAGCTTCTGGATAGACCCACCACTGCCCCAAATGCCTATAATTAGTCAAAAAGTAACTCACTCCTAATTAATAAAATACTAAACAATTTGATAATAATTATTTTCTATTTTTTAATTATAATAATTATTATTTTAAAAAAATTTATAAATGAACATATATCTTTTAAAAAAGATTAAAATTATTATTTTTACATTAAAAATATTATATAATTTATTTAATTAACTTACTGATTGATCTAAACCTAGTACAATTATAGGCTAAAAGAGTTACATTTTAATTTTATAATTTTTTAATTAATAAAAAATTTATAAGTGTCAACACTTACTTGGTTCGATAGCTGAACACTGTTATATTTCAAATAAGATTTCACAGATGTTAAGAGAGTTTTATCTCTTAAAAGTTTAAGTTACCTTCGAATGTATGTAGAGTTCTAATTAGAAAACGATCTTTAAATATAATTTATTTTATTATCAATTTCATTTTCTTTCTCTGATTATTAAGCAACGGACGGTTACCTCCCCTGTATAGTTTTGTACTTGTTTTGAATAACAAAATGGTACCTTTAATCAATCGGCTCATAAAAAATGTCAAAAAAATAAAAAATCTAATAAGCCATTAACAAAAGTGAAAGCTTAGTTTAATGATTTAAGCCAAGCTGACCTGACAAGCCGAGAGAAGCCGAGCCAAACGGCTGATTCACTTACAAGCCTGCGTGAGGATTAAGCAATTCAATTCTTTATCATTTGTGGATGTTTTCCGAGCTGATTCTGACCGTTGATATGAAGATTAGAGAGATCATGTCCGTCCAAGTGTGGAACCATCGGGGTTAGGTGGATGGAGTAGAGTGGAGCCGCCGTCACATTTCATCTGTTTCCACATTGGGGACACGTGGCGGAACCCCACGAACACTTTAATCACCATCCCACAAGGTGTCAACTTTATTAAATAAGAAAAATGGGAATATTCTCTTATTGTTATTATTATTTAAAATTTTATTCTCTTTTATAATTTTCCCTAAATTAAAAACAAGAGAAAAAATAATTTCTATGAAACTAAATTTAACCTCTTAAATTATTACTCTTCTTTTTTTTTTTTTTTTTTTTTTTACATAGGAGAGGTTCTATAATATTTATTTATTTATTTATCTATTTATTTTATTTTTTTCTTTTATTTATTTATTTTTATTTCTTTTTTATTTTAAATTCTCATATTTGTTTATAATCGATCTAAAATATTGTGATTAAGTTTTAGGTTGTTATTGTTACGAAGGAGAGGCTCAATACGAGATCTGTAATAGAAAGAGATAATTTCGTTGAATTATAACACTTGATTTTTCTTTTTAGTGAGACTATTGAGCACATTCATCCCAATGCTGGGGTTGATGGGTTATATGGACAGAGGAACGAAGTTAAGGTAATTATTTTACCTTTTTTCCCTTTCCCACACTATTTCTCCACCGTTCTTTCATTTACTGATATTCATCAAAGTGTATTGGAAACAATAGGATTGAAGAGCATGAGAAACATAATTAGTGGGGGCAGGTTGGAACGTGAGGAGGAAAGGGGTGTAGAAGTTGGCATGGGGTGGGGACAAATCGAGGGGCATCGAGATGAGGAGTAAGTGAGGAGGGAGACAGGGTTGAGTGCAGGGCCTTCGGTCATGTCTCGGCTAGTGGTCTCAGTCCTGTCTACCTCGTCCTCATCCCGCGTGCTATACGGCCTCTGCTTGCTGGCCATGGCGTGCCATCCCCAGTTTCACCACCCCCCTTCTCTCTCTTCGCACTTCATCATATTTTAACTAATTTATTTTAAACATTTATAAAAACCCTATTTAGAGGTGATTTTTTAAATATAATTTTTTCTATTTTCAGTTTTTAAACTCGAGATTTGATCTTCCTCTCTACTGTTTTGTGATTTTTCATTTGAGATGCCAATGCGCATTCCATTTATCTACATTCTCAGTGACATAAAGTTGTCACAAGTGGCGATTTTTGGAAAAACTACAAGAAAACATACAAAAAATACAAAATGCAGGAATCAGGATTAGGGGTGTTGGCCTTGCATTTTCTCCCTGTTGCCTCCTTTTACAAGTTTCCCAACCACTTCAACTTCCTGATTCTGATTATGTTCCCTCAGCAGAACAACTTCTCCTGCATTTTGTACCATTACTTAACAAAGAATAAATTCTCTTGCATAGGCACGAGTTGGAAATTGGATCACTGCATTGGTTGGATGATCATAGCATCACCCTTTTCCTATCTTTCTCTTCTCTCTCTTGATGACAGCTCTATATTTCTAATTATGTATTCTCCCCTCTTTCTCTTCTTTCTCATTCTCTTTCCTGACACACTAAATTCCTTTTATAGTCTCTTAAGACATGCGTTATGGATAAATGTCATTTATATTCTCCAAATATTCGTTTCATTCCAAATTCATGATTAATTAAAAAAATTTATTTTACACAAATGAACAAAAGTAAATTTAACAAGGAAAGAAAAATGAGAGTGCTAATGCTAGCAGTATAGTATACAAGCAATATCTTATTACACCAAAAGATTTTTTATTTTTATTTATTTCATCGGCAAAAGAAAGCGGGAAAAGTACTCGCACCTATTTTTTCGGTACATAGCACTCAAATTCAAAACTTTAGTTAAGGATATCGGTGTTTAGATACTAGACTAATAAGGTGTTAGTAATATAATACAAATTATTTATATTTTGATTTTTATAATTAAAATCTGCTGCTGATATTTGTCATTAATGAAGATTATTTACACGTTGTTCCTTTCCCCCACACTATGGCGGGGCCATGAGCTTGAGAACCACAATTGCTGATGTGTGGTGGGAGCCCGCCGCGGGGGGAGGGGGGATGAGAGGGAGGGCGGCGTGTAAAGTTTGGCGACATGAAAATGGAGGAGTATAGAGAAGAGAGAGAGTGGGGTGCAGAGTGGGTAGTGCTTGGGTCATGTCCCGGTTAGTGGTCTTTGTCCCTTCTGCCTTGCCCCAGTTTCGCGTGCTACACAAACCTCTGCATGCTGCCCATGTGGTGCTCCCCCCCGTATTCACCGCCACTCTTCTCTCTCTCAGCCCACTTTTAGTGATTCTTCATTTGAGATTCCACTGCACATTCGATTTGTATGCGTTTTCATTGACACAGAGTTGTTATAGATAGCTTTTCATGATCTAGAAAAGTTCTTTCCCAAAAAAACAACATGAAAACATACACAAATACATGAGAAGGAATTAGGGTGTTGGCCTTTTGTTTTCTCCTTTTGCCTGCTTTTACAAGTTTCCAGCCAGCTTCAGCTCCCTGCTTCTGACTATATTCCCATAAACGACGTAGCTTCATCGCCATGTTTTCACCATAATAATTAATACCGTCTCCCTGCTACCATCCTCGTCATCACGATCATAGTCAGCTCAAAAAACAAAGGCTTCGTCTCCACCATCTGATTCTCCGAAACTCACGAGAGACGTTCGATCAATGACGGCATCTCATGGACATCTTGTTCAAGCAACGCCATGAGAGAAGACTGAAGATGGACAGCGGCAAGCATCTCATGAAGGCATTGTTTGGTCAAAGCAAACGATGCTCAAAATAATAGAGCAACGTTCATCTTGAAAATGTCATTTTTGCACCATTTATGCTTTAGAGTACCAGACATGATGAAGTTGGAATTAAATTGATTTCCTGGATTCACGTTAGATAATATTGTACTAAAAATTCCTCTACCACTAATTCAAGCATGGCAATGCTTTGGAAAGTTTGTAAATTCCCCTTCTATCTTTGGCCAAGCTTGATCATTTAGCATCTCTAGTGTTTGTCGAGGGACTTGCCATATAGATTTGTTTTTATTTTAGAGATTAATATTTTTGATATATGTCATGTTATTCAAATAAAAATTGAAAAAAAAAAAAAGATAAAACTTTTTTTTCTTTCTTTTTTTTCTTGATACAAACTACCGATATCCGATAATCATATATGATCCGATTAAATCCGTTTTGAATCAAGTTGAATCTTTAATGGGCAAAACACTTGTCATACATAAGATTCGAGTCTGTGACTTTATTTAAAGGGTAAACTAGTGTCCAACTATTGAACTAATGAGACATTGGTTTTTTTTCCTTCAACTGAGCAATGAAATGCTATGATAGAATAAGTCTAACATTTTTTTTTTTGAGTTAGATCGATCAGTATTCGGATTATCTAACTAATCTAATTTAAGTATTGTGTGATTAATTTTAGGAGTTAGCTCTATCTCTTTTTAAGATTTAAATTTAAGAATTTGATTAAGAAAATTTAATATCCAATTATCCTAAAACTCAAACTCGAGTTGAAATATTAGTTGCAGATGGGGGCAGAAGGAGCAGCTCCAAGTTCAAGAGCAAGTTAATGTTCAAGTTCAATTCAAGCCCCAGTTGAATTTAGGTCCAAAACACGTTGCTAATCAAGCTCAAATGGAGAGAAGCCCAACCCCAATTGTGCTTTAGAGAGAAAGAGGGCTCTTGGATTGCTATTAAATAATAATAATAAAAAAGAGGCAATTAATGTGAAAGAGTAGAGATAATAGCATTCATCGTAGAACTGGTTAGTTGGATTTCATAAAATTGGGTCTTTTCACTTTTCTATTTAAGGCTTTTTGAAATGATTCTCCTTTGGATAAAAAAAAATAATAATGGAAGGTGAGTTGCCCTTGCTTCTCACCCACCCCAACCCACCCCCATCTTGTGTAATGCCCATATGTAAAGCTCGAACTCTGGCTTCAGTTTTGTGTCTAGTTTAGTAGCAAGGCATCTTAGGCCTTCTAAATCCCCTTTTAAATCTCTTCTTTTGTTTAAAATTTGGGTATATGTATCTATATATATATATATATATAATAAAAGTGCAAAGCTACCATTGAGTATATGTGATGCAATAATTTCAAAATTATGATTACTTTTCAGATGTATACTACATAAATATATTAAATGTATGTAATTATCTATAATTCATGCATCCTCACCGAAAAGTATGCCATGTGTAGATTTAATCTTTCATTAATATCCTCACAAAATTTTGGAGCTTAAATTTTAATAAGAGAAGGAAACATGCTTAATTTGTTAAGTTACTATGTTGTGGGAGAGTCACCCCATCTCATTGTTAGGGTGAGTAATGTCTTACTAACCGATGAAATCAACTCGTATTTAGAATCATATTTCAACTAATCTGATTCGAGTATTATCATACCCAATTCAAGGAAAGAACTCTTTCAATATAATTTTTTTCGTTTTTAAAATTTAAACTCGAAATTTAATTAAAAAATCTATCACTTTTACCATTTAGCCAACGATCGGTTGATCTCATTCTCTAAACATCAGCTAGTTTGGTCGGTCCGTCCATAACGCTTCCAAATCTTATCATTTTTTTCTCATGTTACTATTTCAGGGGGAGAAAAAGTACTTTGGTTCCGTCTTGGTCTAGATTATTAACATTGGCATGCAACCAAGCAAAACATTTTTCAATTATTAAAAAGAACAAAAATAATAAAACGGAAGATCAAATGTCTGCATGTTTTGCTGGTAGATAATGTGTGGACCTCTACAACTTCGAATTGGGCTTCCAAATACCCATATCTAAGGAGGAGGAGGGGAGAGAGAGAGAGAGAGAGAGAGAGAGAGAGAGAGAGAGAGAGAGAGGGAGAGAGAGAGAGAGATAAGCCAATTAAACTACCATAACTTAAGCCTGTAGATAGGCTATAGATGGACATCGATTGCTCGACAGCAGGCAGCCAAGAACACAAAAATGAGACAACGAAACAGCTTCATTGGTGAAGAAACTAATCCACTTGTCCAAGAAAATGAATCTCTACCAATTTGGTTATTCATTCACAAGTCTCGCTGATCCAACAGCTTCAAATTTTTTTAAGCATAAGATTCAAAATTTCGCCACGTTAATTTTAGGTTGGTGACTCAAATCACCAAGACATCTGAAAAACCTGACACAACCAACCTCACAAAGTGTTTATCAGATGCCCTTTGATTCACGGATGGTAACCTGTGAAAGTGAAACCTCTGCCAATGATCTCACCTGCGCAAAACCAGGCAAAGCATTCGAGGCCAAAAAGAGCCGCAATGCCTGCATCTTCAACCTTGAGCTCCTGCCTGATCTTCCACAGGTTCTTCATGCCATCCAATTCCTTCCAAAATGCTTCATAACGACCAGGAATACTACAGACAGTGGGCTAGATCTTAGGCAATTGAGAACAAAAACTTCAGCAAACACATTCGCAGATCCAAATCATAATTAAGTATAACTTGGGGAAAAAATGTTTACACCCATACAACCCACATTTCAATAACCTAAAGCAATACCACTAATAAATTACCCAATATCAGATGAGGGGGTGCTGGGGAATCACCCCCTTTCTCTTCTCATCTCAATGTCCGCGTGTAACATGATTTTTTCCTTATTCCACTTGTATTTTTCAACTAAGACAACAAGTTCTTACATGGAAACAAAAAGTTTTTCAAACAGGCACAACATCTCCATAAATGAGCATTGCCATTATACCAATGAATTATAGCACTAGATGTAACCTCTACCAGAGAAAAGCCCAGTAGTGGTTGCATTCCAAATGAAGCAAAATAAAATAAATGACCACGTAAATCAGCAGTGGAGGAAGGAGTGAAATTTGAAAAACAACTAAAATCTTTAACACATATTCATCATGGAATTGATGCAAGTACAAGATAGAAACAATGGAAATTTGTCAGTTTATAAACTGTTGAGGATATAGTTACTACTTCTTTAATCATAATAAGATTTTCTACAACTGAAATTTTATTTGATTTTGATTTGCTACTCAAATATATACCACACCTCATACATATAATAACCAAATTAGCATATCTTCTCTGCATATTAGAATTCCAACCTAATGAAGCAACAATGCATATATACCACACCACAGTTTATCTTCTGAGCAACTCGATGGCTTATAAGTTCTTTTCTTAACAATTTAGGCCATACAAAAATTACCATCGTTTTAACAGATCAAAGAAATTAAAAATCATCATAGAAATTGTATTCCTCGAGATCATCTCAACTCTTAAATTCCAGTAATTTTACTAGATTAACCACTTACAAGTTTGTATGGAAAAACAAACAGGATTGCACCCATTTTGGTTTACAAAATTGTTTCCTTTTTAGTTACTTCCATCAATCAGACTCGGTGATTGGGCAGAATAGAAGCATCATCAAAACAGATGAGAGTTGCAAAGGTATCTTACGCTGGCACATAAAAGGCATGTCAAGTTAATCAAATGATACAGGGACCTTTCTTTGAGAGTTGAACAAGTCTTACTGCTGTAGCTGAATAAACAAAAATCCCTCCACTCCCTCAACCATTCAGGTTGTGGTGCTTAGAACAGCATGATTAATTAGGCTATTCACATAGAACAATAAATAGTTTCTAGGCTTATTTTAGTTTTATATTGAAATACTTTTCTAGGACCAAATTAGTAATGCCCAACTTATTGAGTCACTAATCCTTGCAGTAAATGAATAACCGTGCCATATTCTATTTTCTCAATGCTACTTGTAACTTCCCATTGAACATTTTCTTGTCATCTATGAGGTTTTGTTTATGACAAAAATCAATATTCTTGTCTAGCCATAATCCTAGAACTTGGACTAAAAGATTGTTGTAAGGACGAACTCCTAGGTCTGCATTTTTTCACCATGACCTTCTACAAGGAAAATTGGAAGGTGGTAAAGAGCAAATTATGGGCTTCTTTTCGGATGTTGTACTTTTCTGGGTTTGAACAGTACCTTTTTAGTTCTGACACCAAGTTGCTTCAAACAGACTTAAGATCAATAAGTTTGGCAGGAAGTGTGCATAAGCTTCTATCCAAAGTGTTGGGACAGATCCTTGATGCTTATTTGATTGAAAATGAATTTGTTGACAACAAATTGAGAGATAGTGATGTCAAAACAAAAAATGAGAATATGTTGGCATATCTCAAACTCGTGAATCTTGCAACAAATATTTGGCAGCACTATATTCAATTTTTCACCCAAAATAAGACTGACATTTTCTGAGAGAGGAGAGAGAGAGATCCCTAAACCATTTTTCGTAATTTCAGACCCCTTTTCAAGCTACATATCATCTTTACAAATCTAAGCTTGTATGGAAAAAAGGGCATAGAGTGGGACCTTTCCATACCATCCAATCTGTCTTAGAACTTGCAACAAGATATTCTATGAATATGGAAAAGATATCCAATATTAAAATTATAATAGCCAAAAGTAGTAACCTGGCAAGACGAGTGTAAAACAATTGCTTAGCCAACAGGTTGCATTTCTCAACAGTAGGTGGCTGCTGAATATATTGCTTATTCTGCTCCATCAACTGCTTGTAGTAGACAGAACCATGCTTGGCCACAAACTGTGATGCCTGACAAGCCTTTGATTGCAACTGCTGCCACTTTGAAGCCATGGTTCCCTTAAAAGCAGAGCAGGCTGAAGAATGTGAAAGATTGAGATGTCATTACATTCCTTTAAAATATTCAAAAATGTATAGGTTAGAGTATTATGAGCATTTTGTTTATAGAAGTAACATTTAGAAACACTAAAAAGAATTAGGAGAATTTCTTAGCAGAAAAGCTAATACAAAAATGTTGAGCACCTTCTTTAGTTTTCACTAATATTGCGGCCTTAAAATATATATATATATATATTCCCTCAACACTCCAAGACTCATCCACCTCAAAAAATATGTAAATAAAGGACGATCCAACCTTACAAGGGAGCTAAGCAGACAGAAATAGAAAAAGATGAACTTCATTCCAAAAAACTTGAAGCTCCAGTTAAGATTCAAAAAATTCAAATGAGATGAGCATTGAAGTAAATAACCATGGTATATATTTTTCCAAATTCAAAACCAAAAAAATATCATCAATCACTAATGATTTTTTTTCAAACACACAACTTGAAAGAAACAATCTTTACTGACAAGCGCACAAATAGACACAGTAATAGATTAGAGAAGGAAAATGATGCTATTAGAAACTGAAAACAAGTACCCACAATTCTCCCAACAAAAATATCTTTTTCCAATTAAATCTGCTGCAAGAATGTGATAAAAATTTCCCTGGAGGAAATCAATTACATCTGCAAAAGATTCAAAGGACTTCGGAATCCATAAAAAGCACAAGCACTTCATCAAATATAAAAAATAACTACAAAGAAATTCTCTACACCCTAAAAAATTTGTCTCCTCCATTTCCTCCAAACCAACAAAAACATGGCCACAACTAGAGGGAGCATTCTAAATTCTCCCCTCTTCACTGTACAAATGGTCTTATTACTCCAAGCCCACAGCTCAGTTTTTACAAAGCTTGAAGTCACCCAACACAAGTGCAAAAGAGAATTTTTCCCCCCACAAGGATCAATCCATGTGCAACGAAGAAGCAAGGAAAATCACATAATCAAGCTCTCTTTTGCATCACAGACATCTATTTCACAAAACAATGGCTGTCCTTTGAAGATTACCATGAGTTAAAATCCTTCTCCAAGCCGTCTATTGCCTACAACACAAAAGAGACTACCCTTGAGGGTAAAGCGGAACTCCAAATAAACTTCCAATGAAAAGAAGTCCTCCCCTTGTCCCATCATTCAATCTAAGCATGTTATAGTATTTCTTCAAATCAAGTGCCCCTGTCAGTGAAACCCTCCAAATTACAACATTTTCCCTACCCGAATTTGTCTTCACCCTCACCAATACTTAAAATGAAATTTTCAGTCATTTGTTTTGTTCCAAAACCAATGGTCTCCTTGGAGAGAAACCAAGGAGCCCACCATTGCCTCTCTGTTAACCAGAAATTCAAATATTAATGCAGGAAATGACATTTCAACAGACTGAAGCCATACCGCTCATCATGCCAAAAGGAATCCCCAGTAAGTTGCCCACCTTAAACTCCACCATGTTCCTTAATACTTCCCACCCTCTCCTAATCTCCTCCTAAATAGCCACTCCATAGGGGCCTGACAACCTCATTGCACATCCGGCGAACTCTCTTGGACATTTCATCAAATAACTAGGAGACATTTTAGGTGAATTCATGTCAATCCTACAACTGGGACTTGCGCATAAGCAATCTCAACTTTGTGTATGGATCATACCACAAAGTGTCCTACTTTCGAAAAAAAGCCAGCAAAGATCAAAACACCCATTTCACAAGGTGGGAAATAAAAGAAGAAAAAAATCCCCGAAGCTAGTCTTTTTGGGAAAGGAAAACTAATTATATCAGCCACCAATTTTATACAAATCAGTAAGACAAAATATGAGTACATACAGCCTAAAAACCCTAAATCTAATAAAAATTTCACATACCTTTCGCAGATCCAAGTACAATCAAAGGAAAAAAAACAATAGACAAGCCAAGATAAATAACCGAACAAGTGCTAATCTGAAGAAAATGGAGAGCGAGAGAGAGAGACAGAGAGAGACAGAGAGAGAACAAAATCGAGTACCTTAGCCCGGGATGAAGAGGTTCTTGGCGAAGATTTTTTGGAACCCTAAAAATATGAATATGAGTGAGAGAGAGTGTCTGACTTCAGTGGTGAAATACTCGGACCTTTTCTCAATACACCTCGCAAATTTCTATTTTATGCAGGGGCATTATGGTCTTTTCAAAATACACATTTCTTTTGGCGCAAGCATTATTTTCTACATATTTACCATTTCCTTGTACTTGTTATAGACATCGTACGTAAACTTTTAATTCTCTATATGTTATTTATCAATAACTACTTAATTCTTTATTTATTATTTAACAAATATAATTATTAAACGTAACATCCTAATTCTATTATATTATAAATGTAGGTAGTGAATTAGAAAATTTTATATTATCCAGATATATACGTGTATATAGTAAGTTTAGATACTCAAACTCGATATCAGACTCAGCTCACTTTGTGATTTAATAAATAGTATTAAAAAGTAAACAATCATATCTAGACTAAAAGAAATTGTTTTTTAAAGTTTTTTTTCTTCCGACTACTTGTAAACACCACTTTTAAGAAAAATAAGTACATTTAGTTATATATAGAAATAGATTTAATATTAGTCAAATAAATTTCTTTTTCACTATGAGAGATGATAGAATGATTTATAAGGATTGTAAGATTATACTGAGAGAGAATGTGACAACTCAGCATAAACTCGTAATTTTAAATACATGTGTGTCTAAAAGGTGGTCCATTTATAAAATCAAGAATTAAGTGGTGGAATATAAAACAAATGTGATAATTTTTAGAGATAAATTAATTCAAATAGCAAATTGGTTTACTAATGATGATCCAGAAATTATATGGAAAGAAATTTCTACTAATATTAAGAGTATGGGTATAGATGTTTTTAGTGTATCTAAGAGAGAGTCGGGTCCCAATAGGTAAGGAATCATGGTGGCGGAATAAAAAAATACAAATTGTTATATGTACCAAACGAAAGTGTTATAAAAACTTTAAAAATAATAATAATAGCGATATATATGAAAAATAAAAAAATGTAAAAAAAGATAGGAAAAAAATTATCTAAAAATTAAAGAGTAAAGTATATAATGAATTATATAAGAAATTTGAGACTAAAGACGGAGAGTGATATACAAAATTGCGGGAAAGAAAAAGTAAAGATTTAAATGGTTTTTGGTGTATTAAGAGTGATATCAATAATATACTTGTAAATAATGAGAACATAAAAAAGTTTTGGATGAATTATTTTAATGATCTTTTTAATATTAAAAGTACAACAAATATAAAAAATATCGAAATATTTGTAAAAGAGATTAATACAGATTTTAAACGTAAAATTCATTCCATAAATTAAAGTAGACTTTAAAGAGAATGAAAAATAATAAAATCATAGGATTTGATAGCATTCTTGTAGAAGTATGAAAATATTTTGATAAAATTTGGTATAATAATATTAATTGATATTTTCAACAAAATTGGGCAAACTAAGAGAGTACCCCTAATATAGAGAAAAAATATAATTGTACTGTTATATAAGAATAAATGAAACATATAAAATTGTTCTAATTATAGAGAAATTAAATTTATGAGCCATATCATAAAACTATGGGAGAGAGTGATATAACATAGATTGAGATTAGAGATAATATATCTAAAACCAATTTGAATTTATACTAGAAAAATCTATCACGAAAGCAATCCACTTATTAAAATATTTGATAAAAACATATAGAATACAGAATAGAGACCTACATATGGTTTTCATTGATTTAGAAAAAACATATGATAGGGTCTCTAGAGACGTATTATGTTGAGCGCTGATGAAAAAAACGATTTTCTTTTAATACGTTAATCTCATTAGAGATATATGTGAAAGAGCTGTAACTGATGTAAGAACTTACAAGAATTTGAGCGATAAATTCTCTATTAATATTGGACTCCACTAAGATTCGGTATTAAATTTTTTCACCTTTACTATAGTGAGATGAAATCACAAAAACCAACCAAAATGAAATACCACGGTATATACTTTTTGTAAATGATATAGTGTTAATTAATGAAACTAGGAAGGGTATTAGTACTAAATTAGAGTTATGGAGAGATATATTAAAATCCAGAGAGTTTGAATTGAGCAAATAAAAAACCGAATATATGTGATATAAATTTAGTGACAATTATCGGAATGATAAATAAACGATTATGTTAGATAGACAAAATGTATCTAAAAATTAACAATTTAGATATTTAAATTTTATCATTCAAAATGATGGAAATATAGATACAAATGTGAATAATAGGATTCAAGCGAATTGGATGGAATGAAAAAGGGTATCCATAGTTCTTTGTGATTGCCCGATACCACTATATTTGAAGGGAAAGTTTTATAGAATCGTAGTTAAACCTGCACTATTGTATGGTTCTGAGTATTCGACTATTAAACAATAATAATAACAAAAAATAGTTATAACAGAAATGAAAATGTTTGACTGAATGTGAGGCAAAATTAGAATAAATAGAATTAGAAATGAAAACATTCATAACAAGTTGAGAATTAATTCAATTGTAAATAAAATACGGGTATCATAAGAGGTGATTCGGGCATTTGTAAAGAAGACAAAAAAATGCATCGTTTAGGAAAATCGAAAACTTAAATACAGGAGATTTAGTAAAATGTAAGAATAGATCGTTGAAAACTTAAATATAAATTATCCGTAAAAATATGATAGTTAAGGGTTTATACGAAAAAATAATTTTGGATAGAAATTAGTGATATACAAGAATCCCCACAAATTAAATCAACATATTTTACATATTTATTTATTTATTTATTTATTCCTTTTTTTTATTATTTTATTTTATGTTTTAATCTTTTATCATTTTCAAATTTGTCTCTTAGATGATCGATCTCAAATATTAAAACTAATGCTCAGTTTTTTGTTGACTAAAATTTATTCTTAAAATATCATAATTATAATTTAAATTAAGAAAATCAAATAGAATTTGTAAATTAACCCTCCTGATCTCCCACATAGAAAAGCTTAATTGAAAAAAAAAATTAGAGAAAAGGTCTCCATGTACAAGGAAATAAATAGAGAAAAGGTCAAAACTTACTTTTAAAATTATAAAAAAGATAAACTATTTATTCCCAAAACTTTATTTGTAAATTAAGCCTATCCTGGATCTTGGATCACCATGCATAAGGAAATAGAGAAAAGGTCAAAAGTTTGTCAATGGAGCATTTGGCTTGACCAAGTATGTAAGAAAGTATAAAAGAATGAATATGGAAATATTGTAACAGTTCCTTCCCATAAAGATTTCTTTTGGAGTAAAGACTACATTAATCTTAAACCTAAGTGGCAACATTGGAACAGCCTTTCGGCTTTGGTTGTAGGACAGCTACAATCACATTTTTTCTTCTTACTTTCAACCCAACACAGATTACGCACAGAGGTGCCATCTTTCTTTTAAGAAAGAAATTTAAAGGGTAGGATAGAAACCAAAAAAAAAAAGGAACAAAAAACAAATTAAAAGAGGGAGAAATAGGATAGGAGGATAAAAAGAGGCTGCTGCCCACCCCAAGAACAAAAGGCATTTTGAAGGCATATTGTTCCTTCTCTTGATTCCTCAGACGTGCTACAACTATTTGTAGGCACTAAGATTGTGCAAGCCGATGCAGATGCAGACCTCCGGAGCAGTGGCTGGTGGTGGGAGAGCAAATGAAGCCTTCTCTGAACAGCAGCCTCCAAAAAAGAGTTAATCAAGCAACAAATACATCATCTTGATGGAGCAACTTTATGCATAATACATGTACAGGCTGTTTGCAGCGGCACAGGCAATCGAGTTTTCAGTAGGGTGCCATGCTAGGTGAAGCAATTTTGTCGTGAAATCAAAAGAATTTCCGTTGGCATCGACTATTGGGCTATCGGCTCCTGTAAGTGACAGGCAAAACTCAAGTTTCAAATGACACTGACATTTGTTTAGCAAGCAAATTCAAGAGAAATGGTAAGCGCAAACCTCTTCTCACTACTCGTGTTATACCTCCCAAGGAGGTTCTCGATGGCCGTGAAGGAGTAGGAACTTGTCTCCTAAATATGGCACAAATCATAGTTTCACAAAATTTTAGAACAATGTTAAATGTAGATCATCAATTCTGGTTCTGCTGAACATTTTTATTGTCATTACCTCATAGGATTTTTGCTGGCTTCTAAAGTTGTTGCCTCTGTACCGCCAGGCGCACAACCAAACACACGGAATAGGTTGCTGATGTTGTGTAAAAAAGAAAATAAAAAAGAAAAGGAAAATACCTAATTCAGATAAGGTGATATTCAATGAGAATAAATGGAGAAAATTCAGACTTAGACTCAGACCTGTATGATCCTGTTGCTATCCGCAAACCATCACCACTTAAACAGCACTCAAATTTATCAAAGATGGAATCATTTTCATATAAATCACACAGCTGCAGAGAATCAACAAAAGTAATAGCTTAAAAGATGCATCAAGGAGGCAGCAAAACTGAAGACAAAGGCTTTCTGAGGTGTCACACCTTTGGTCTCAAGTATTCATGCACTTGGAAGGTTGCAACTGGACCAGAATCCATGTTGATATCCCACAACTGCGATACAGGTTGAGAAATATGACAAACTTTTACCAAGATTATGCAACCAATGCAAACCATCATAATTGTAGCTAAATGTTTTGCCTCACAACAGCAAGAACAACATCCTCCACCACAAAGTGCCATATTTTTGTCTCTCTTCTTTCCCATGTGATAAGACATTGTCCTCACTGAGAAAGAAATTACAACCCAAACATTGTACTCTCTTGGTTCAAAGTTCACTCCCAAAGGGCAAAAATACGTCTACAACCCAAAAGATTTTATGCAAGAAAATGAGGGTTTTTAAATGAAATGAGGACCATTATAAGTTATCTTAGACCTGCTCATCTAAATGAATAGAGCTGGCTTTCTGGCTGTCAAGTGGTATAAAAAGGCTGTACAAGACTTTTGATAAATGTCGGTAAGCTTAAGCATTTCTTAATTTTATCCATGTAATTCCACAACTTTTTAACTACAAAAAGGAGGGAACAACAAGAGGGTACAAAATCATTGGAAAACATTGGACTCAACGTTACAAAAGGTTTAGAAAGGACTCAAAAGGTTTAGAAAACATTGGAAATGCAAACTTGCCAAGAGTTTCTCTACAGCTTAAATCATTGTCCTATTACACTCCCTCCAAGCCCTCCAAAACACAACTAGAGGGAGCATCCTAAAGACTCTCCTCCGTGCAATTCCATTACTAGGACTAAAGAGACTTCAGTTAGGAACGCGCAAAGTGTAAACTTGGCCTAATCTCAATGGTGCTCTGGTGTTAAAAGAGGTATGTGCAAAAACATATTCGACTGAACTCCACTCAAAGAAGTATTTTCCAACAAATAAGGCTAACCCACATGATTCACCTTTTTGAGGCAATGGTGCTCTGATGTTAAAAGAGGTATGTGCAAAATCTAAGATAAGGACAGGGCATAGGCCTCAAATACCACAAAGATCTAAGAGAGATAAGTATCATGCTACAGTATGCACTCTCTCTCTTAATTAAATTATTTATCTTTTGGCGAAAAGTAGGTGGTCTATAACATTATTACATCAACTAACTTGAGTTGATTGATGGTAGTTTTGTTCTATGGAAGACATAACCTAATAACAACTTGCACTACTTGGTTACCACGAGAGATACTCTATTACTTAATTTCAGCAGGATCCTTGGGTGTCGTCTATGTGTCTTCATGTTTGAGAATTTTTGTATCAGTTAGTCTCTCAAGCTATATATGCTTTCCTTGACTATTAAAATTTCACTGCATCAGCTATCAACCAACACCCAAACTTCAGCCCAAAGTTCCATAAGTCCTTTCTTTTTCTGGCAACTGGCATACCATATAGACATATGGCTTCACTTATCCATTTGCATCTTTTTTTTTTTCTTCATCTCAAAACACAAATAAAAATTTTGAGATTTGGAGTATCCCCGCTTATATATTTTGCCGTGTCTATTCAAGTAGTTATCACTGACGAGAAAACAGGATCAATTGATAGAACTGTCCAGCCTCCTACCTACAGCTGCTGTAAAAAAGTGCCATGGTCAAAGGTCCTCTCTGCATTGGGGGGTTTGCCCCTTTATCCGGCAAATATTTCTCCCCCTAGCAAACACAAGCAGTGTCTCAGCATTCAAATAGAGAAAAGCTTTCAAGAGAGCAGAAAAAGAGTCCCAATCCCCTGTACTCCTATTTCAGCTCTTAAACATCAGATCATCTGTCATGTGTAGATTGGGATCCAAATCCAGCTCCTGTGGTGATCATCCCCAGTCCGTTACCTCAACTGTGAATGGGGGGACACTGATATGAACATCTGTGTGTAATCAAACTGTGACAAGCTTATTATAATTACACAGTGACGATGGGATGTCAGAAGTTTGTCAACTCTACAAAATTTTCAGAGCCGCCAGGGCCTTCCTTTATAGAGAAACTCAAATTTCAGTAAGGACCCATGCCCTCCCCCCTGCCCTCGCTCTTCTTGTGTGGGGAATAACTGCATGACCCGTGAAAAGCATACTAAAATGTATGGCATTCTACCAAAAAGAGAAAATTACTAAGTCGACCACTGCCACGAAAATCGCTCCCCCCCTCCAAAAAAAAATCACATGAACCAAGGTCGACGGGATGAAGTAAACACCAGTGTCCGGATAGCATGACAAATATGTTGACTTTGGAAGAATAAACATGCAAATACACAAACCTTGAGAGTCATATAATCACGACTTAGTATATATCTTCCATCCTTTCCGAATTTAATATCCGAAATTGATGCAATTATCTCTGTAAAAAATGATCTTGAACCAGGGGCCTCCTGTTCCTCAAACCTGAATGCAATGAAAAGATTAGCCATAGAGTAGACTTAAAAGTACATAAACACATTAATGGTATCACAACACACAATGAATAGTAATTCAACAATTATTTGGTTCAACTACCAGAAATTTAATACATTTTTTGTCCTCCATTTACCTTAATTTGACTGAAAGCAATTAAAAAAAATAACAAAAACAAAAGGCACCAAACACTTACAATTTAGTATGAGCATCACATAAAGCAGATTGCCGCAAATCAATAAGACGGATTGACCCTTTTGAACTACTATATGCTAACATGTTACAATGGGTGGGATGAAACTCTGCCGATGTAATCACCTCTGCAAGCAAAATTAAGTTTATCATCAGGCTTAAAAGATTAGAATAATAAAACAATCTCATTCCAAAAGCAAACAATGGATTCTAGAACAAAGATAGTACTAGAAACTTTCAAATTCTACCATGAACTTAAAATAATTTTAGATTACTTTGCTAATCCAAAGTCAACTAAATCAACTCTCTATGATCCTCAACTTTTTGAATAAAAACATTCACCTTTTGACAGCCTATGCAAAAACATTTATTACAAAGGAGGTGTAACTAGGAAAAAAAAAGGGCTCACCCGGTACACAAAATGCTCCCCGGTTTAGTACGGGGGTAGGGGGAGGGTGGGCGTATACGTATGCCCATTAAAACTAGCATTTAGATTAAAAGAAAAAAAAATAGTATATCTATATATGAGGCACAGTCACACTAGAACTATTATAGCATAACACCACAAAAAAACCAAGACTCTCCACAATGACAAATAGGAACAGAGGTTATCGCTAGGGAACCCCCAACAGAAACGATACCAGTTAGATCCTCCATGTTCGCAGGCTTTACATCGACAATGTTAAAACTCTGATTGCTAATTTCCAAGTTCCAAAGGTTTATCCGGAGGTCATCAGCTGATATAAAAGTTTCTCCATCACTAGAGACAGAAGAGAGGAGCACATCAGAGGAGAAAGAAAATTAATGATATTTCTTAAGGTATAAAGAATGGAATGAGCAGATGAAAAAACCTTATCCTAATGTAAAAAACACACTCAAACAAGCACATCACATATGAGATTATACACCAAAAAATAAATAAAAAAATAAAAAAATTGCATAAACATAAATTGAATGAAGAACCATGACTAAAAATTACAAGATAGAATTTAATATGCTAAAACAGCGAATCAGCTGAAAAATTGCACATCGCAGAAATACCATATGCCTGTGCCAAACCCATCCCCCCCCCCCCAAAAAAAAAAAGAAAAAAAAAGCGAAAAGCACAGGGATCCCCAAATACAACTATGCATGCAGATGCAATGCATGATGCAGTCCCAAAAAGGGATCCTGTGCTTCATAGAATCTAAGACTCACAGCCATAAGGTAGCACAAATAATACAGATTTTGTGTTTAGCGAGAGAAAAGAGCTACATTCACATAGGAAAACATACAAAGTATACATCAAAGGATGAGATATCCCTGAAGAACACCCAACTGCACTGCAGATTATTAGTAAAGAAAAGTCTACATGGCAGAGCTAATGCTATGCCTAGAAATAGAGCTACAAGTAAACCGAGCCATTTGTTCAGTAGATCATTACTTGGCCTAATTATGGCTCATAAATGAGAGCATAAAACAATTTTATAGGCTCATCTTAATTCATTTAACAAGCTCAAGAACCAAGTTTGAACATGATTTTCTGGCTTATTCCATAAGAGACTTGGCTCGGCTCAACTGGTTCAGAAATAATTCCAGAATGCATGACCTCTTGCTTGACTCACTCAACTTGTTTGCAGCCCTACCTAAACATGGAACCACTTAGTCATCTATCTGGCATTATCTTACAACCTTGACCATAATTGCAAATTTTCATATTAATGCAACGAGAGTATCAACATCCTGCTGAAATATTGAACCACACAACAACAGCAACCTGAACCTTAATTTCAAATTTTAGGATTTGTCATTTGAGAGACAAATATAAGAGAGATAAAAAATATATATATATATAGTTAAAATTTAAAAAAGAAGAAGAAGAAGAAGACGAAGAAGAAATCCATAGAAATTTAAAATGACAAGAGAGGTAGTTTAACTTGTTCGAATTCTACTACGCCACTCATTCCTATCTAAATCCATTTCCTCAACTAAACCCATAACTATTATACCTTTATGAATAACTTGCATCTAAGTTTTCAATGGCCTACTCTTACGTTTCACTAAATCTCCTGCGTTTCAACTAACCCTACGTTTCACTAAATATTAAACCACACTATTTATCAAAATTCTTCTAAGGCTCAGAAACAAAATTGATTTTAACAGAATGTAGATATTGGGCAATATGATACCTTTTCACCAGTGAGATATAATTCTATGCTCAGAGTGTCCTTTTTATGTAATCTGGTCCACCAATTTCAGGTTTGACTTTACAAACTTGATGTTGAGGTTGATATTTTACCATTCTTTTCAATAAGGGATTTTTTTTTTTTTTTTTTTAATGTACACTTGTTCAGTTAGATACTGTGATTGTCAATGGCCCTTAATTCAGAAGTCATACAAGGTGACATCCATCAAAATCATTCTATTAGCTGGTTAGAAATAATTCAGCAGGATAGGACTCTTGTGCACGATCCGAAGCCTCCTCGCCTCTCCCTCTCTCAGCTAACCCTTTTATGGGAGCAGAACACATCCAAAAGCAAATGCAAAAGAGGAAAATCTAAAGAGAGAAAGAGAGAAAGAGAGAGATGACAGAATCCACAAAAGAGTTGAAGTGGAAACATCATTCAATTTTATTCCAACAAACATAATAACCAACTTCTCTTGAGCAAGCATAATGGCACCAACATCAACCTACTCGGCCAGCCTTCATCTGAAAATTTGAGCTGCACCAATTCTATCAGCTTTGAATGCATCAAGCCATTTGGACTGTGCTAGAACATAGATGCTAATCAAATCGGCTTGATCATGCATATGATCAGATCAGCTTAGCAGATGGTTATGGCGAAAATTAAATTTCAAGCTCAACACAGCAACAGACATAAAAAGTGCTAGCAGACCTACACAAGGATGGAAAGGTGGAGAACCAAAGATTTAATATTTCCACAGCCAGTGTAGTCACCAGGCGAGGTGAGGCAAGGCCCAAGTGCCTGCCTTAGCCTAAGGCACCGCCAAAGGCAAGCACTTTACTGAAGAAGCTGATTTTTTTTTTAATAAAAAAAATGCTTTTCGTTACTTCCTTACAATATAAAGAATAAAAAGAAAAAAAAAAAGAATGAAGCGCATGTGCGGGATAGACAAGGATTTGATTAAGGTGTTCTTCAAAGCTACTGTGGGGATGGAGACAAAAACACATTGAATATAGCATTCAATATAAAAATCAAAGCCTTCAAAACACGTAACACAGATTATTATCTTCATCTTTTTCACTTTTTTTCCTCTCTCTATATCTCTCCATCTCCCACCCACTTTCCCTCTCTTAAAATGTCAATTTTCATGCCAAAATACTGCCAATATGTTTAATTTTTTTTTTCTTTTTCCTCTTTTTAAAGCACCCACCAAAGTGCAAAAAACCTTACTTCTACTCTTTGTCCTCTGGTTGCTGAATTTTTTGTTCTCTGGTTTCTGCTGGTTCTTTTTTGGGTTTTTGCTGGCTGCAATTTGTTCTCTGTTCATCATCATCTTCTTTGTTCTTGGTTCGTTCAATATTCAACATGCTTTAAGTAAAGTCCAAAATTAATACTAATTTTGGATTTTGATGATACAGTAGGAGCACCTTTTATTGTTATAGTTTATTGCTACACTACATTTTATTATTTTGAATATCACTTTCATTTTCTAATGTCGTAATATTAATTTTTAGGAAATATTTTATATATTTATGTATTATAAATATAATATAGCGTCTTGCTTCACTCGGGTGAGTGCCTAGTGCCTCTAGCATTTGACAGCCTTTGCACTTTTTAGCGCATAGGGCTTTTCATAACACTGTCTACAGCACTAACAGAAACCTAGCACTATGATGGTTGAGGGTAAAGGAATTAGAATAACCCTAATGCAGACTAGAATTGAAGAGGGAAAATGTTGAGAGTTGAAGAAAAGGTCAAAATTCGCACTAACAGATCTACATGTTGCTTCATCTTTGATGACTTTCAGTGAGAGATGAAGAAAAGGTCACTATAGCAATTCCTTTTGCAGACTTGAATTGAAGAGGGAAAATGGTGCAATCGCCAGTGAGAATAATGAATGCAGTAGAGACAGCTAAAAACAAGATGTAACCTAATCCTAATGTGGTAGAGATGAAATAAACCATTACAGTTTCTTAAATGTCAGGACAAAGGATTGGACGAGAGAGAGATTTCTTAAATGAGAGAGGCTGAACGGTAAATGGACTTTGTTTCCCAACCAAAGAAATATAATATTATAAATAAACTAGTTAAATAGTGGAGGTTCAGTTTCCCCAGTTGCAGCAGAACTGGATTAAATTGGTTTTAATATGTTAAAACCATTAATGGGATGATTAAGGTTAAGAAAAAAGAAAAATGGGAAAAAAGGGCTTTTCTGGAAGTATGGTTCAGTTCCAGTTCATTCAATCTGTTCTTAGTATTTTTTCCACTCCTAATTGCAACATATTTAAGTAATTCATATGGGTCAAGTATAGCCACAAAGCTTATGGCAATGACAAGTCGGAAAAGCCAGATTTATTATTCAATTTGGGGAAGGAGTTGGGGGCAGGCAGCAGGAAGAAAAGACACACCATTGGAATGTTATATATATTATAATCGATTATGTACATCTACCCTTACAGAATCAAGTCAATAGACTATAGCCTTCAAAATAGCAGATCAGACAAACTAGTAATATTGTCATTAAAACTGATGTAAGCAACGTTTCCACAAAATGAGTGCAGAAACAAGAACAAATTGCTCCATACTATGATTCCTTAATCAAAAACAATAAAACCATAATATTGCTAAAATTTGATTAAATTCTAACATGAACTTACCTGTTATTTGATATAGAGTTGATATGATAGTCATGAGCATGGGCATATACCCTTCGACATCTAGCCACAAGGCTTGTTTCCTGGCTGACTACCTATGTTTTGAGAAACAGAAATATTACTACAGGAAAACCTAAAGAATTGAATCATTATTCATAACCATGAAGACACAAGGTCAATGCGATTTGTTAATAATTTCAGAATGCCAAACCTAAGTTTTATAAAAGAAAAGTTGTCCCCCAATAGCTTGAGTGCAGGTGAAACTATGGGACACCATACTAATGTAACACATGTTGAACATCTAATTAAAGAAAAAAAAAAATCGGGGGGGGGGGGGGGGGGAAACACTCTTGCATAGCAATATAAAAGCTAAAAGTTGTGCTGCTTCACTGCTGATATAGGCTTAACTTCTAGTTCTAGGCTATATAAGCCCACATCAGTGATCATCTGATTTGGTGCAATATTTTTCCACAAAGCAAGGTATTAAAGCACCTTGATGCATCTATTTTGCTATCAAAAGAAATTTCAAATTGCATTGAAGACACACTATATGCCTTTTGATTTATTATAATTAAAATCCAAAAATTAGGTTGAGTACAACTACCACTGGTAAATGTAATGATGGAAAGCCCTCCGGAGGGAATGAAAAGTCATTGCTCAAATAACTGTAAGCCCTGTCTATGCTTCCTCCATTGGCAAGAAAGGATTTGGGGCTGGCCATAGCACTTGAGCTGGCAATATTGCCGTTTCCTGCAGCTTTGGAGGGGTCTATATTCATTTCAGAAATTTTCTTCATCTTTTTCTCTTGCACCTGGTAAAAGCTCAAAACAGATTACTTAGAAAATCCAATAAAATACTTTACTTGTACTGTGATTATTACAAGAAGATATGCTTATCATGGAACAATCAATGTATCTTCCCATATTTTCTCCCCAAGTTAAGAAATACAAACTAAAAAATAGAAATAATAGGAACTATTGATATGAATTCGTGTCATAGCTATATAACTTCTTATATAATAGAAAGCCCAAGATCACTTTACTAGTTATATCAAGTCAAAACTATTGAAAACCTTTCCTTCCTACCATGTAAATATCTATGGTCAGGTCGTGAGAAAAAACGTCAATAAAACCAAATTTCAGTAGCTAGTTTATATTCAAATCCTATCTTGGCAGATATAAAGGCCGCCATAGCACTATATCATGGAAATACAAAATTGGTGCACTCCCCAAAATCATCCCTCGCAATACATGCATTAAATGATGCCTGAGAGCAGAAAACAAAAAAAATCTAATGATGATACTTAAACATCTTAGAGAGGGAGAGAGAGTCTCCAATTTTGCATGCAAAGCTAACAAGAAGTTATAATTCTAGTAACTTGAAATTAAAAAAAATGAAACTACTAAAACAAACACAAGACCCTGTATACCTTCCAGTACTTTATGGTCTTATCATTAGTTGATAGAAGAAATAGTGCACCATTGGCAGTTTGGCACCACCTGATCTTGTTGATTTTCTCCTCTATTTCCAAGCTCTTGAGATAGTCAAACTATAAAGAGAGATGAAGATATGACATAATTTCAACAGCCTTGAAAAGATTGGATCTAATAAAAAGAAACATGAAGCAGCAGTAGTTGGTAGAAAAAAGTACCTCAGGTTCATGACTCTGAAACTCAGTTTTATAACGAAACTCAGGATGTCTACTAATAGGATAATCCATCCTCTCGAGATCCCTTCGACTTCCACCATGCTACAAAGTACAATTTGTAAGTGTATTACATATGAGAACAGGAAAGGAAAACCTCTGCATCAATCAAACAAAAACCACAATGGTGGAAAAAGCACCTCCTTTATATCAGTCCTTTCAAATAAAACCACCCGTCCACCACGATCACCAGTAGCAAGATGGTCCCCAGATTTATCAAACTCAATGGCTGAGATAATATCAACTGTAGATACAAACACAACACTGTGTGAAAAGTCAAAATAACCAGTAATTGCTAGAATGTATAACACAGTTGCTATTATGACTTCACAATCACTTATAAACAAACTTATGAAATAGAGCCTGATAACTAATCATCCCAACTTCACAACTAGCAAAGAAATCCACATTCTTCTCTCATAAAACAAGCTTCTAGGACAGGATCCATCGAACCTTAACATCAAATTTTCTGATTTTGAATAAAACTCCTGGCAAGTTCCTCAATAACACAGATTTATGACATGGCTTACATAGGCGTCATTTCAGTGTCACTGAAAACTGCCGTGGACAAAAGTTGTATAACCACTCCATCCATGATCTCTAAACTCTTTATCCCAAGCCAATTCTACCCCTTACTAAAGCCTCAAATTTCCGCTGTGAAATTTGAGCAGAGTCTTAAGTTACTGGTCAAGCCATCAACCACATCCAGCTCCTAAGAGAATGTTACAAGCCTGGCATAGGATTTAGTCAATGGATACCCTGTAGGGAATTCCTCCCTTCCCTTGCTCGAGTTTTTCCCTTTCGTAAACCATATTTTTGATGGCTGAAAACTTGTTCCCCAACAAGCTTCCCACCACACTTCTTTTTGGAGAATTTAGACTTGCTTCTTATTCATCGTACCCGATTTAAACAAGGGAAAATAGAGTTTACAATAGAATAAGTGTCCTACTAAAACAAACTCCTAAAAAGAATATGTTTCTTACCAAAACACAAACTCATAAAATTCAAAATTCAAAAAATAAGAAAACTACTATTCTAAAGAGATAACTATCAACTCTAAATATTGTTTTAAGAGATAAATATTATCTCAATATTCTTTTCAGAGATAACTATCATCCCCTAAATATTATTTTAAATAACTATCATCTCCTAAATATTCTCCTAAAATATCTCTTTCCTATGAATGCATCATGCATATGATTACTTCCCTCTTGGACAAAGAGCTTGTCCTCAAGCTCGAATTCAGGCTATATCCTCTCAAAGTCGTCAAGAAACTCCCAAGAATCCTCCTCTCTCATCCTCTTCTTGGTTGCCCTTTCATATGTGCGGGGCAAATTCATAGCAGCTCCCAAGATATTGGTTTGCTGCAACTCTACCTCTCAGTTGTAGCCCCCCATAAGACCAGCAGTGAATAGGCTGACTTGCGATTTTGTGGTGAGTTCTGAAGTACGAGCCAGCAAGGACTGAAACTCCCTTTGATGCTCCTCCACCGTCCTCTTTTGTTTTAAGTTGACCAACTCACAAAAGGGTTGAAGCTCAAGGGAGGCCCAAAGCTCAAGTGGCACTGTCCGGTAAATGTCTCCTAGTCCATGCCCCTCCTCCTTGTTTAACTTTGAAAAACCATAGCTGCGCTTCACCCTTAAGGTGGAATGCTGCCAGCCCCATCTTGTCCCCTATGATGTTCATTGATTTTCAAAGAACTGCTCACATCGGTAGATCCAAATCAGGGAATCCTCAGTCCATCATATGACATGAATTCCAGTTTAGAGAACCTCAGAATGCCGATCCCTCCTTGTCCGATGCTTCATTCTTCCCTGTGGTCTGTAAGGGTACGATTGCTACTTCAAACCTCGACCTCACTGAGCCATGTAGCTCTTGCAGAAGCCCTTCCATCTGGAGCTCAGCATTATCTGCAGTTGCTGCAGCAACTTCTCCTCAGACTACTCAAGTTCCACCACCCTAGCCGGTCACTGCTCAAATTCTCTCATGAATCTCTCTATTTGGCAAAACCATTCTGCAAAGTTTTCCATAACGACCGGCTTTGATACCAATTTGATATGAGCCCTAATATAGGATCTAGTCGATGGACACCCTGCAAGGAGCTCCTCTCTTCCCTTGCTTGAGTTTTTCCCTTTCTTAAACCCTATGTTTGATGGCTGAAAACTTGTTCCCTAACAAATTTCCCACCACACTTCTTTTAAGAAAATTTAGACTTGTTTATTATTTATCGTTCCCCCTTTAAATAAGGAAAAATAGAATTAATAATAGAATAGGTGTCCTACTAAAGCAAACTCCCAAAAAGAATAGATTTCCTAATAAAACACAAAATCCTAAAATTAAGAATTCCAAAAATAAGAAAACTACTGTTCTAAAGAGATAGCTATTAACTCCTAAGTATTCTTCAAAGAGATAACTATCATCTCTTAAATAATCTCCTAGAATATTGTTTTTCCCATGAATGCATCGTGCATATCAGAGATCTCATGCATGCTAAATTTTGGTTCTCCACCGAGGAATGGGTTCCCATCTAATGTGGTTATCATCCTAAATAAGCCATGTTTTTTATTGTTCATATCAACCAATTTAGCTGTACTTATCTTCAATATATTAAAAGAGGTTGGTTGTACTGAGCTACAAAATATTTCTTCCTCTCCTAGCACATGCAAAAACTTTGTAGCCAGATCATGGATCTTACCTTTTTCTTTTTTTTTTGCGAAGAGAAGTTTTCAAGGACAAAAAGAGCACCAAGGAGGTGCAAAAATTTTACTAAAAAAACTAAAATATGCTACATCATCAGAGGAGGATAAAGATTTGGTGGAAGACCAAAAGTAAACAGATTTAAGAGAGCTATCAATCAAGCTACATACGGGTCTCTCAGAACTTTTTGTACATTCTCAATGAATGAACCCAAAAAAAGGGCCAGAGGGAGCAGTGTAGAAGCCCTCATCCTCTCTGCACAAATCCTTATAGCTTTTAACCTTCTTATATTAACACTAATCATTAGCTTCTTTTAGGAGTGAATTCTTCAGAAGTCATACCTTGTTGGGAGATAACCTTCCCCCAATCTTTATGAACACATAAGAGTATTTTTAATACCTCTCTCCAGACCATATGTACCCATCATCCTTTGCAAGTCATCTTTCCTGACCTTGTTGAGTTCACATGACACAATTCATAGAGAATGACAAAGGGTCAAAGCCTATTTTCTCCCAGTGCTTCGTAGTTTCCACAACATACCTGCATCCACCACTACAAATGAGATGCCTATTCTGTATGTTCTAGAGTCAACTTGCAAGTCTCTAAGCAGAAAACGTGCCTGCATTGCATTTACTGCAGATCAATAGGTTATTTTACTCATGAAAAGCATTACGCCAACAACAGAAAGCATCCCTCATAGGATAAATTAAATTCCATTGCTTTGAATTTCTGGTAAACATCTTACCTAAGCCAACTACAACAAACCAATTCTAAGCAACCACAAGAGGACCCTACAATTTAAGAGAATTCCATTAATTTGAATTTTTGGGCATCAATTTAAGGAGTGTCCAGATTCTTAAATTGATCTCCAAAAAAAGTTACTCTATATAGGCATGGGACAACTCAACTCAAATAAGCGTTAGGTCACAAAGTGGTTAGAGTTAACTACAAGAATATGTTTTCACCATGAAACTCCAATTGAAATCATATTGCTAGTTCAATAATACAATAACATGTTATCATATTTAATCGGTCTTCCTTAGCCTCGTCAACCTGCTGGAATTTGAATATTATTGCTACTCCTAATTGGAGCACTAAATGGTTTGCTATGCACACCAAACTTTCGTAATTTATACTTCTCTTTTACAATTAACTGGAGCTACTCATAGTTAAAATTCTTAATATAATTATTCGGAACTAAATTTCTTGGCAAATTAATCATCCACTATAATATACTCTAATCCCCAAAGCACTCCTCCGTGCCTTTTTTGGATGATGAAAGCCAACTTTTTGTGTACACTGTGCTCAAATTTTTCATTATCCCTTACAGCAAGGTAATGTGAGTCTTGTCGCAGTTTTTCATAATTTTCCTTTCAACATCTAGAATCAAACACTACCCACTTCAAAACACCTTCTTCATGAACATGGTGGCAATAAGATAAAAAGCCATGCATTTGTCGTATACCAATTTTGCCTTCTGTACAGTGGCATATCTGGGTACCCTAATTCTTATCCCGGTTATCAAGGGGCAAGGAGAAATTGTACCTTTACACAAACATGAAGAAATTATAGCATGAAACATCTAAATAAGCCCAAACTCACATTGCAATCTGCGTCTCCAACAACTTCAATGAAGCCTTTTAGTTATTCCCATCAAACTACAAGATCTTAACCTAAAGCACCATCTTGCTTGCAACATCATGATACAGTGGTAACCACTGACCAAAAAAAACAAAAAGCTAATGCATTGGACCTATGAGTGGAGACAGACCTCAGCAGGGTGAAGAGGTGGGTTTGTGGGAGTGAAGCCATCAAAACAGACAACACCACTGCTGCTTCCGCTTTGTCAATTCTTTGTTTAATGAGGCTTTAATGAGGAGGAAGCAACAAGAAGACTTCAGCCTCTTTGTTGAGAAAGTGGTGCAGTGGATCACTCTGAATGAGGCATTAGATTGTCCAAAAACCCAATCTCCTTACTATTCTCCACCCCCAACAAAAAAGGTCCCAGACCACACAGCAATGTGGCTCTCAACCATGCCCAACTTGAACTTCAGCTAGCTATATGTAAGGAGATATATACCAATAGCAACAACATTTCCCTCATGTATGGAATGAGTCGTGTTTCGACTCAAACCTTTAAATTTGATTAAAAAAAATACAACTACTTAGGTAAGATGATTCAGTTGGCCAATAAGGTTGATAAATGCACCATTATCTAGTGGATGCAATCACTGTTGACACAAACAGAAAAAAGATAAAATAGGTGAGGTGCCATCAGGAGATGACTTCAAATTCTTCCAACTGACCAGTTACGAGGAATCTCAGACAACATCAAGTTGTGGTCTGCATATACAAGCCGGTGCTTTTGGTGATGATAGCATCACTGCAGCAAAGAATGTCTTCCTTATGCTAGGTGATTGACTCCTTGCAAAAATGCATTAGTGGTGCACTCACAAAAGTTCAGGTGTGTTGGAAACTTGGAACCAAAAAGACTCCCACTCAAAACTTAAAAACCATGTGGACTACTTCAGTCCAGTATTCTCCGATTTAACATGATCTAACTGACTGCTTGTGCGTCCTGTTATCTCTAACTTCAAAAGGCACATAATCTTTATCACTTACAAAAACCCACAAGTTCCTCCACTATATTCCTACAACAGCAGACTTCCTTCTACCTACAATGCAGTAATATGAAAAATGGTTGCAGGAGCCCTAGCCCTCGAAACAACATGACATGCTCTTTCTATGTTGCATAAACACTTCTAAACATGAGCATGTGTATCTCGTGTCCTTGTTGGACATTGTCCTTCGAACATGACACCACTTTTCACTTGCCAAATTAGAATAGTGTAACCTCGTTTATAACTTTGTTGTGGCACTATGTGCATACTACATAGGACTTATCAAAACATGCTCCACAAAGCTTAGTTTGTACAATATAATTTAGTAATCCACATTATAAGATTTCAACATAATGCCTGCACAATGCAAAGCACATCACCACTTTGCCTTAAGCTAATGGACAACCGTAGTTGCTCTCACTCACTCTCAACCAACACCAACGACTAATCAGCCTCATTGAACTAATCAAACAGTGAGTTCAATTCTCAAGATCCAACCTACAGTCATCAAGTTCACAAGTCTAACCCAGAACCTAAAATCCATTTGATCAAGTAATCAAGGCAGATCCAAACAATAAAAACAACAAAAATAAACCCTAATTCAACCAAGCCAAAATTAACATTTCCAATTTCACGACAACAAATTACTCAGAAAACAGATCAAAAGGAAGAAAATATCAAACCCTAAAACAGATCGAAGAGAGAGAAAGAAAACCTACCTTCTTGAACTTCTTCTCCGGCGGTGCGTTCGCCGAAAACCTGAGAGAATTTCCACTCGAGCGGCGGCGGCGGCGGCGAAGCCGGAGCTGCCGAAACTTCTCCTCCGTCACCGTTCATTCCTCTAAATCAGAAACCAAAATTCTTATTCGAAAATTCAACAATTACTTCCGCGCATCAGAGGATCGAGCGTCTAAAGAAGAAGAAACGGATCTTCATATCATAGCTTTGAATCTGCCATCAAACCCAAAACCAGAAAATGTTTGGAATATTTGCTCTTCGTTTCTGAAAATGCTTCCTCACAACCTCCTATGATTGAATTAAGGGTTTCGACATCAATTTCTCTCTCTTCTCTCTCTTCTCTCTCCTCTTTCTCCCTCTTTCTTCCCTGATTTTCAGAGCAGTGTGAGGAGAAAAACGAGATTTTGAGCAGCAAACCGTTCGAGGGGCAAAACACCACTCTCTCTCTCTCTCTCTCTCTCTCTCTCTCAATAATACGATGCTCCCTTTTTCATTTTTCCTTCTGGGATATGTTATGATCACCGAGGTAGGACAAACTGAAAACCCA
Organism: Dillenia suffruticosa; assembly: GCA_033439265.1. Taxonomy (NCBI): domain Eukaryota; kingdom Viridiplantae; phylum Streptophyta; class Magnoliopsida; order Dilleniales; family Dilleniaceae; genus Dillenia; species Dillenia suffruticosa. Next base: position 23,058,453 of record JAVTVX010000004.1, read on the forward strand.
AATCCCATTTTTTATTGGTCCACGTATCTGGCACTTCCCATGAGCTCCATTGTTCGATAAATCAAATTTGGACAAAAAATGAATTTACTAATAAAACATCAAATATTTATTATTTTATTTATTAATTTTTGGTCTTAATACAATTTAATATACGATGAATTTTGGACAACTAGCAAATTTAGTAAGCTAACAATAATATAATATTTGTCTGATAGTTATATCGACGTTTAGTTGATTTAATAATTTAATATTTATATTTTTTAAATAAAATTTTAAATTCAAATTTAATATAAAATAAAAATAGACACAACAGAGTTTTATTTTTTTAAAATTTAATCTAATTTAAATTTAAATTTAAAATAATTATCAGATATCAGTGATTTATTAAAAAGAAAACCTGTTCGATTGTTATACCATAGTCGAGTATATAAAAATATATATTTTTTCATATAGACATGTATATTAAATCGTATTCAAATTAATCTTTGGAACTAGCACCGTGTCACTGGTAAGCCAAGAGACATGGAGAACGTGGCGTGATTTGATTGGCGGGGAATTTTGGTTAGATGACAGGCGGATGATGCTTAGGATGAAAGAGTTCAATTTGGTTTCTATGGACGGAGAAAAAAACATTAGCATATGAACGACCGGCGCTGTTGAAGAGAAGGTCAGATTGGGGCGGTACAAAAAGACAATATTGCCCTTTATGGTCATTGATCGGTCGGTTGCGAGGGCGGTGTGTACGGGGAGTGTTGTGGAGTCGTTCGCATATGATTATTTTAGAAAATAAAATAAAATAAAATGTTATGCTGTCAATGTGACATGAACTTGATGGGGCCATTACCAGACTTCCATTTGAAAAAAATATTAAAAGCTAAGATTGCAATGTAATTATAAGTAATTGCAATCTAACTAGCATCTATTATTAGTAACTTGGTCACACCCTTTGCTTTTTTTACAAGGAAATAGCAACTGAATTGCTATTTCGGGTAAATTTCTACAATAATCAATAAATTATATGTATCGAGCAAATATATTTGTAAGTTTACATTCGGCAATTTGTTTAAGAAATATATATATTCAACTAGATTATTTATTTTTTATTCTTTTTATAGACAAACAATGAGGAATAAGACTTGTCTTGCAAATGAAAGTGCTTTAAAGAGAAATAGGGAAAAAAAAGAGCTTAAAAAATTAAGGTTTTCCTTTTTTTAATTTGATATTGTTGCAAAAATATCGTTTTTATTTACCAAATAGAGAATTTGAGTCGTTGTAAGGATACCCAAGTGATCAAGATCCCTTATTCAGGTGTTTTTCCTAAAATCGAGATTTTGTATTCAAACTTTTTTAGGTATGTATATTTTCATGATTTTCACCATATGAAGAGGGAGGGAGGGAGGGAGGGAGGGAAGGAAGGAGAGATAGAGAGAGAGAGAAGTGAACCTAATCCAAGAAGTCTCTAAAGGGACAGCCTTATGGTCACAAACCCCCACCCTTAATCTGGTAATTCCGAGTTCGAATCCTTGTGGAACAAAAAAAAAAAAAAAAACCAATCCAAGAAAAGCCAATACTGGGCCCAGAACTGGGCAGACAACTATGTGCTCTCACTGAGTCCAAAATTTTGGGATGGTTAAGTTCCATTAGAGTTTGGGCCAAAACCAGTTAGCATGTAAACAAAACTTTAAGGCCGAGTTTGTGGTCCGTTGGATTCTATCCGTTTCTCCATTGCAGTTCAGCCCACTGTAAGTTGAGGTGACCTTGTACAAAAATTCATGTTGGGTTTGAGGCCCTAAGGTAGCTTCAAGCCATAAGAACAATGGACCCAAGTCGAGGCCTAAGTGATTGTGGGTTTCTCGTTCGTCTGGCCAAGTTTCCTTTTTCTCTTTGATTTGCCAGACAAAATGGGAGTTTAATACCTCGATTTGGATCTGAAATTAGATATCACTGAATTGTAAAGCCCTTTAGCATATGTGAGCTAGGACACATATACTAATATTAGAATAGAAGGTTCTTCCTTTTAGAAGTTTCTAAGTTCTTCTTGAATTTGATAATTAATTACAGTTTTACTAATAGTATAAAAGGTCAATGGAACTCTAACGTGATCTTACAAATCTACATCTCTCTTTTATCTCACACGAGATTGTCAAACACTACACTTTTTTAATTAGTATCTTGAATTTAAATATTGAGAATAAAAAAAATAGATATTGAGAGAGTCAATATCCTAAAATAAGTTTCACAGTGTTTGAATTAAATTAGTTAGATAATTCGAATATCAATTGATACGAGACCGCTGATAGCTTAAATTTCTAATACTAAAGTACCAAGCAATCATTTAAAATGGGATTTGGGATTTGGGATTTGGGATTTGGGATTTGGGACTGTGGGGCCATTAAAATGGAGTGTTGATAGCAATCATTTAAAAGGCCTAAGACTATTAACTAAAGATGGTAATCTCACACTTCTAATACTAAAGTATCAAGCAATCATTTAAAAAGTTATTTTTGTGAAGTTTCTCATTATTGCTATCTAACATTTGATGGGTAACACTCAATTGGCCAAATGGCCCTTTCATTTTCTTTCACTACTTGATGGACAAGCATGCTGTGTGACACTCGGATGAGAGATTAGGCCAAGATAAGGCTTATAAAAGGCAAGAAGCCCTTCTCAAAACTTCGAGACAAGACAAGAAGCCCTTCTCAAAACTTCGAGACAAGACAAGGACAAGTTGATACCTTTCTCGGCCTTTCGGCTAACATCAAGACAAGGACAAGTTGAGGTTCTCAATTCTATCTTATGTTTATGAAACTAGGAGCACCTATATTGTTCAACAACCACAAATATTTTATTCCAACCCAACTAAAGCTTTATTCTTTATTTTTTTTATTACATGACATTTAAATCTAAAATCACGAATTAAAAAAGAGAGTTGTAATTATTAAACTGTGATTTCAAGGACAAAGCTTTTATTCTTCATGAATATTCCCAATTTTGTACAAAAGGGTGACTCGTCACATGTTTTCCAGAGGAAATTTCTAGGGCATATTCATATGCCTCTGGTCCCTTCTAAAGACCCATCTTAGGAAAAAAAATATATAATAAGATGTGATATGATTGATTATTTTATAATATTTCAGAATAAACTACTCTACCACAAAGCAATGTTGTAGTTTGATGATGACTAGCAATTGCCATGGAATAATTCTTTTATAATATATATACACTATAAACCCAAGAAATGAATAGGTTTCATACTTTCTCCTCTCCTTTGGCAAGGGTGGGGGGTGTTGCATCTTGTTCTTGGTTATCAAATTGTAGTAAATCTTAGCAAGGTGAGAAACAACTATGTGCATGGCAGGGGGAAGGGAGGACATGGGGGGGGGGGGGAGAGTGACTTCGTACAATGTTTATACATTAATAATAATCATGGGAAGAGAAATCGAATATTATCTTTAAATTTAATTATTAAAATAGAGGGTTTCATTTTTATATATAATACTCATAATTTTGAATTAATTAATAAGAGATTTAATATTTTCTCTACCCAGACGACCAACACGATACATAGGCTTTAATGTGTATGACACATATAGGCTTAATGTAATACTTGGGTTTAAGTGGATACGTTTTAAAATTATAATTATAAATTTTGTAAATTATCATACGGAACATAGTTTTCTTCGAATAATTGTAAATTTTATCTCTTTTAAAATTGTAATCTTAAATATATCTTATATTATGATGTGATGTATCATTTAATATTTACCTGCGTGTGCTTAAAACGCAAGGCTGTTTTCAGTACTCTTGCAAGGTAGTAAGTCAAGACATCTACGTATATTGTAAATCCAAAGTCAAATCACTAAATTTTTTTAATTAAGATTTTGAATTCGAATTTTAAAAATAAAAAATGAGATATCGAGAGAATTAGTCTCTAAATTGAATTCTGTAACTATTCAAACAAAATTAGTCAAATTTTCGAATATCGATAATTAAGTTAAAAAAAAAAAAGATGATAGTTAAGTGCGGACATGGGAATGATAGAGCTCTCAATCTCTGATGCAATTGAATGAGGAAGGGAAAACTGGTTGTGGGGTCTCTGTGAGGCACATTGCTGCTGAGTCGTGTTTTATTCTTTGCCTTTTCTTCACTCGGGGTACAAAATATCCGTTGGATTTGCAAAGAGACTTGTCCTTCTTTATCAGACAGTGCATGTTCATGGACATGGTTTGAAGAATGTTGAAAAAGATTGATGTGGTGCATGTTCATGAACAAGGTGCGAATCTAGTGAGTATGGATAAGGCGGACATGAGAATTCAAAGTGGGGGCATCGTTGAAGAATATGGAATCATTGAGGACTCAGATAGTGCATGGTTCATGAACCATTGATGAAGACATAGATCAGAATAATCCAAAAAAAAGGAAGATGATATTTTAGATGGGATTATTGATGCACTAGTGATGCATTAGTGATGTATTATGAATTTAGAATCTCAAAGAGTGATATCATTTTTTTTATAAACTATTAGTATTCGATAAATGCGTTGAAATTAATTAAATTTGATTTGAATCGAGTTGGATATTTAAAAAATAAAATTTTTTTCATATCTATTTTTTTCATCAGATATTAATCGAAAGATTATTTTAAATTGGGGGGAAGTGGGAGGGGGAAATTCCCCTTGGGGAGGAGGGTGGATAGAGGAGTGAGAAGATTTTCTGTTTTTTTTATTGATCAATATTTAAATTTTATCTGATTAATTCGTTTAAAATATTAAGAACGTTTAAGAAAGGGATTTTTTTATTTTATTTTATTTTTTAAACGTTGATTTGGACTTACATGGTCGAGGCATTATAACGTTTTGTCATAACACGCAGAAGAGTCTGGTGATATGGTGCCGTTTTAAGTCCTTCGATTTCCTCATCAGCTACTCCAGAACCTAAAACGACAGAAGATGAAATCATTGCTGATTCAGAAATCGCATGAGGACACGTGTCAACACAACAGCCAATCAACGCATATACCCTCAGCCCATCTTCGTCGTCGTCGTCATCCCAATAAAACACTAAGGACAAAATCGTCAAAATGCCAGCACAGCAAGAGCAACATCACGGTCCACCGTCGGAGATCATCGATTCATCCTCATCCTCCACCTGCGACGACGAGTCATGGGTGTGGGCCCAAATCAAAGACGAGGCAAGCCGAGATGCCGAGTCCGAACCAGCACTGGCCTCCTATCTCTACTCCACCATTCTCTCTCACTCCTCTCTCTCTCGCTCTCTATCCTTCCACCTCGGCAACTTGCTCTGCTCCTCCACTCATCTCTCCACTCTCCTCTACGACCTCTTCCTCAACGCCTACTCCACCGACTCCTCTCTCCGCTGCTCCGTTGTCGCCGATCTCCGCGCCTCCCGCCTACGTGATCCGGCCTGCACTTCGTTCTCCCATTGCTTGCTCAATTACAAGGGTTTTCTTGCAATCCAGGCGCAGAGGGTTTCGCATAGGCTATGGATTCAGGGTCGGAAACCGCTTGCTTTTGCTCTCCAGTCGAGGATTACTGATGTTTTCGCAGTTGAAATTCATCCCAATGTGAAGCTTGGGAAAGGGATTTTGCTTGATCATGCTACAGGTTAGGCTTTTTACTTTTTAATCTCGTTACCCTTTATTGTTTAGGTGTTTCAAAACTCTCTCAACTTACCATTTCCAAGTGGGTTTCCCTTTCCCCTAGCTTTTCCCTAATATAGGATACAGGTAGAACATGGTGGCAGAATCCCATATAAAATGTCAATTTCTGTGGCCTAAACCCCTTTCATCTGAAATAGTTTGAAAGGGGAGTAGGGCTTATGTGGCCTTGAGGTCACTAATAAACTCTTTGATTTAAAATAATTTGGATGTGACAAAAAAATAAAGATTATTTGTATTTTAATCTTGAATTTAGGAATTTGCATGACATAGTTATCCCACAGAGTAAAAGAGTAGTGATCTGATTAGGGTGTAAGTTTTCAAACTCACCATTGTAAAATTGTTATGGTGAAATAGGGGTTGGGGTGTCAATATTTGGGCTGCACCATTGTTCTGCCTTTGGGTCTATAGTCTATAGTGGTTAAGATACGATTGACAAGTGTTAGGTAGTTTGTAGCATATTTCTCTATTAATTTATTCTGATGCTTGTTTGCCACTACAAATACTTGTTTATGATGCTTATGTGAATCATGAAACATAACATTTGCTTTATGTAAATCACGAATAATAACATTTCTCTTGATGATAGCTCTTCCGAATTTTTGAGGGTATAACCCTAGTTATGGCTTTAGCTATAGCAGTAGTGACAGGAGAAACTACAAAAATCTTAAAAAAAAAAAAAAAATCACCACTAAGATGTTCTGCCATTGCTAATAAACTAATTAAAAACAAAAAGCTCTGTGCAGGAGTGGTGATTGGAGAAACTACAGTGATAGGAGACAATGTTTCCATTCTTCACCAAGTGACATTGGGAGGTACAGGGAAGGTGGTAGGAGATAGGCACCCAAAGATAGGAGACGGAGTATTGATTGGTGCTGCAGCAACTATTCTTGGAAATGTGAAGATTGGAGATGGAGTGAAGATTGGAGCTGGGTCTTTAGTTCTGATCGATGTGCCAGCATGGACAACAGCAACGGGGAATCCAGCGAGGCTGGTGGGAGGGAAGGAGCAACCTAGGAAGCATGAAGAGGTGCCTGGAGAGTCCATGGATCATACATCCTTTATCTCCGAGTGGTCTGATTACATCATTTGATCAGTTTTGGGGTCGATCTATTGCGACTTGTGAGAGAGTGTGATGTGGTTACGAGGACATTGACAAAATAATGGCAAGTTTAGTGTACATTAGCCATTTTAAAGAAGCATTAGTGCTAATTCTAATAGGGAGAATATATATATGCAAAGCTGTTAATTATGCAGTGCTGTGACAAGAACAAACAACAGAAGCATTACTTCAGACTATGAATTTGAAGAAACAAGAAGTCCCTTAAGGATAGTTCAAGCGGTAGAGTCTCTCAACTTTCATCTTCTCTTCCCTGATTCGATCATGTTTGGTTACGTCTCCTTATACCAAAAAAAAAAAAGAAACGAGAAAGGATTTTGTACCACTTGATGCCTTCAAGGAAGCCATTGATAGATAGTGACAGTAAGCTTTTCACATCTTAGAATTCCATGTTCCTAATTTAAGGATCAAAGTTAAGGTTTAAAAACTTGGAAGGACAAGTATCTCGTGAAATCAGTGTGGCTAATCAGTAAAGGATGCATTCAGAATCATTATAGATCGAACTTTTTGACCTGTTTATAAACAAATTGGACACACTACACCCCCATTTTTATATAGTAATTGTGGTTTTTCCTCTGGCTTTTTCGATGTCTTTTTATATACACATATCCATCCTGATGTCTACATGGTACTCTTGTTTTCTCGTTTGGCTCTTCTTTTGTGTATATATGCATCCATGACATGCACATTTCTTCATTGAAATCTTTGGCTTTTCTACATGCACAAATTTAAGCTTGTCGAGGAACGTGTTATTAATTATTTTTTACGCATCAATTACGTAGAATTTTTAAATAAAATGAAAAGTAATGTAGCATGATGATTTAAATTCAAGATCTCAAGTTTTGATATCATCTTAAAGTTTTGTGGAATGATGCTTCATCCAAAAAGCTCAAACCCAAGGAGGGAGATGTTATTAAATAATACAAGTTCTGATGTATGGAGCAAACCTATAAATCCTTGTAGAGATATGATATAAGGGCAAAAATATTTTTGCTCAAGTCTTTCCAAAATCTCGTATTCGAATTTTCGTGAACATATGTATTTTTATACTTTTTACGGTCCCAGTATAACAGAAAAAAAAAAAAAAAAAACAAACAAACAAACAAAAAACCCGTAAAAAGAGCTACCATCTCACCACCCCATTTCCATAGTAGCAAGATTTTGATCATTGAATGACAACTAACCAAAAAAGGACCCAAAACCAAGTAGCAGCCAAAAACCATACACGTAGAAAGCTAGAAAATGGTGATAATTCTCGTGATATTATATGGGGGGTTGTTCATCTTCAGCCATCATGGTGTCACTTTATATGCACAATTCATGACACTCTTTTTGCTTCCTTTTTTGGGTTTATAACAGAACTTTACACTGCATCACACTAAGATATCTCTTGGAAAAGGCCCAAAAACTAAAGGTGGTGTCTTCGCCATCATTAAACAATAAGTCCTGCAATTATCAACATTTTTCTTCTAGCTGGAAGTTCTGAAACTTGATCCAAAAAACTATGATTAGGCTACAAAGTTCAGGATAAAAGCACTTGTATGAATTTGTTAAGACATGGGACTTTCTTGTCTCTCTCTCTCTCTCGTATGATAAATTTTTTATCAGTCATACACATAATTACTTTACAAAACATACTAAAAGTACTAAGCAAACATGTTTCTAAAAGTTATGATTATATTTTCTAACATTAGAACTTTTAAATATACTGTATTTTACCCTCTTTTAACTTCACCCAGAGAGAGAGAGAGAGAGAGAGAGAGAGAGAGAGAGAGAGAGAGGTATTATAAGAATGATAAAACAATTTGATTCTTTTTTTAATGAATTTATCGATACGTGATAATTATATTAATTTATCGATCTGAGTACTGTGGGGCCTAATAAGGGATCGACTCTCCTAAATCCTATTTCTCTATTCTCATGACTCAAACTCGAGACATATAGTTAAGAGAATATAATATTTTACCAGCACACAGGTGGAATTTTGGTCTGATGCCTATTTTTATGATATATAAGGAACCCCCTAAAAGTTTATACAAGGGATATCAATAGCAATCACCAGACTAATTAGGTATTACGGCAATTAAATCTCCTCCAGCGTACCCAAACAAAGGTAAATTTAATTGTGTCCACATGCACTGCAGATTAGGAAAACGAGGCGATTCGATTCTCTCCTTTTGAACATTTTTTTCCCAAGAGCAATGCACGCAGGCATTCTGTGCACATGCACCATTTTGAATACCCTTAGCCCTAATCCTCCTCTCTCTCTCTCTCTCTCTCTCTCTCTCTCTCTCTCTCTCTCTCTCTCTCTCCCCCCCCCAATTCCTCTTTAACTAATTTTTTTTTTCCATTTTTTCATCTTTTCTTTTAAGAAGGGGAAATAAAGGACAATAAGTATAAACATTTCTTAATCCCAATAATCTTTATTAAATAGTAAATTAGTCATTAGATTCCTTACCTCATTTAAGATAGAATTGCTTCATCTAATTTATAAATAAATAAATAAATAATTATTCTATTTTCCATGTTCTACCAACCATTATCTATAATCTAGAGACTTCCCTAAATATTATCTTGTTAAAAAAAAATTAGTCTTTTTTTGAATAATTAATTTTTTTGGGAATATATTTAAAAAATTAATCAAAAATGGAATATTCCCATCACCCTGCTTTTTTTTTTCAATTTTTTTAATTATTCATTCAAAATTAAACTTGGGATATTATTTAAAAACAAATATATCTCTTACCAAATCAAAGAGAAAATTTTTGCCATCTCAATTTTGTAAAGTAATAAATTTTTAATATTTATTTAAAGGAATATTTTTAATTAAAGTAATAAATTTTTTGTAAATTTATTTTATATAAAAAGAACAAACTCCAAATTGGAATTTCAATTTCCTCCGCCGAATATTCATTCTATATTCTCTCGCCAAACACTCCCTTCACCCCGGCCACCCCCCCCCCCCCGGGGATCGCTTAGTATAGTAAATGACCTGTACCCAAGAAACCTAAAAGGAGAAACATGAATGGCCCTTATCTTACCACACACTCCCCCCACAATTGAATATTCCTTTTGGCATCCAAAATCCCCCCCCCCCCCGTGAAACTCTCTCTCTCTCTCTCTCTCTCCATATATACTCTGCGCTCTGGGTTGTTGTGGCATCACTCAACATTTCCTCTGTTTTCTCACTGGCAGTGGTTAAATCAACTCTTTTCCTCTCCAGAAGAATCCCACATTATTCAACATGGCTAAAATTGTTGTTGTTTTTGACTTCGACAAGACCATTATCGACTGTGATAGCGATAATTGGGTAGTTGATGAATTGGGGTTCACTGATTTATTCAATCAACTTCTTCCCACCATGCCTTGGAATTCTATGATGGTTAGCCTTCATTCTTTCCCTCTTCTTCTTCTTCTTCTTCCTCCTCTCTCTCTCCCTCTGGAGCGGGAGTTTTCAGGGCTAATTTGTTGTTTTTATTAATTGTTTAAATTTAAAATTGTCGTGGCTATTACAGAGTACTCTGTTTTTTCTCTGTTCTTAACGTTTTTGTGGGGGCAAATATTTACAGAATAGGTTGATGAAAGAGATTCATGAAAATGGAAAACCAATTGCAGACATTGAAGAGGTCCTAAAAACAGTTCCAATTCATCCTCGTATTATCCCAGCAATTAAATCTGCGCATGCTATTGGGTCTCTCTCTCTCTCTCTCTCTAATTCTTTTGTTAAAAAAAAAAGACAAAAATTTATGTGGGTATGGGTATAAATTTTCAGGTGTGATTTGAAGATAGTGAGTGATGCAAATAGATTTTTCATAGAGACAATTTTGAAGCATTATGGGCTAATGGAGTATTTCTCAGAGATTAATACCAACCCTGGTTATGTTGATGAACAAGGAAGATTAAGGATTTCCCCTTACCATGATTTCATCAATTCATCTCATGGTTGCACTTGCTCCCTCTGCCCTCCTAACATGTGCAAGGTATGTTACCCCTTTTTTTGTTATTTTTTTTAATTTTAAATTTATAAATTTATAAATTTTAATTAATAGGGCTTCCTATATATTTTAATTTCAATATTTTTCTTTAATTTTTGTGGGTTTTTTCTTGAAGATTGTGAACCAACCAAATCACCTACAGTGCCCTAGTTTGTTTTTCTCTATGACCCCCACCAAATCTTTTCCTTTGGCTTAGCTCAACCCTAATTTTGTTTTTGATAGCTACATCTTTTAATTTTATTTAAAACTTAAGAATTATTAAGTATGATGGCTTATGCTCTTTTATTTTTTATTTTTATTTAAAAAAAGTTTTTCTCTTTGTTTTTTTTTTTTATTCAGGGTCTAATTATTAAAAAAATTGTAGTGTGTGCGGAGAGCCACACAAGATTTATCTATCTTGGAGATGGAAATGGTGACTTTTGCCCTAGCACAAAGTTAGGAGAGAGAGATTTTGTGATGCCAAGGAAGAACTTCCCATTGTGGGATGCCATTTGCGAAAACCCTTCTCTCATCAGGGCTCAACTCCAAGAATGGTGCGATGGTGGAGAGCTTGAGCGCGTATTGATTAGCTTAATTGAGAGGATTAATCTTGAAGAAGCTAATCAACTTCCCCCAATGGATTGCAAGTACCACAACATTCCGATTGGTACCCATGAGACCTTGCCACAACCCCTCCCTGTCCCTCATTAGGTTGTCAAACTGGCTTTTGGGTCTTGGAGGAAATGATAGAGTAAGCTTGTTGACCCTTCGTCTCAATGGCTTTTTTTCTTTAAATGGGGTTTGGTTTGATTTCACCCCCCACTATCTTAGTCGTAGATTTTTCTAAAATTTGTATATTTGTCTTGTTGATCTAAAAAGAAAAATATGATTATCAAATCAAAAATGTCCGCTTTACTCTTGATCTTGAGAGCAAAGCAAACAAATTGTTGACGTTGTCCAATCAAAACCAAACTCTTATGGGTGTAACGATAACGTATGATCGATAAAAATAAACAAAAAAAAAAAGAAGTTGCCCAATCAAAATATCACTTACACAAAAGAAAAGGAATAGTTGTATTACCGAATTTGTATCAGTTAATCCAATTAATAAAACATTTTAAACAATATTTAGAGCAATCAATTTCATTTGCTTTAAAAAATTTATAGGTAGGAGTGGAATGATTCTCTTAATGTCATTAATGATTTGAAATACTTTTTAATATGTTTAGTTACAAGATTAATTTCGGATTAAATTATTTATTTTAATGATATATCTTAAGAAAAAATAGTTCCTTTTCAAGAAAATAGATTTTGAGAAGTCTGAGATTGTCAATGGTGGCATGGGGTATAGAAGAAATATTGGGACCAAGGACATTGTCATTAGTACCATGGTCCTATCATACTTGGCTTACAAATAGACAAATGGGTCAGTCCACAAATTTGGTTTTGGCACAGTGAGATTGTCTCGTCACAATGTGGAGCTTCAGATTTTGTGTGAACAATGGAATTGGGGGTCAATTTTGTTGAAAGTAATAACGTAGCTATGAGAAAACAGTTTAATGATTATAAATTTTTTATAAATTTTTTCTCATAACCTGAGTTTAAATTTTAATATAATAAAACAATTTTAATATAGTAAAGCAAATTTTGATGATAGCATATGTTAGTCATACGATAAATCCTACTAAAAGTGAGTTATTTGACCAAAATCTTATTTTTAATATATATCCCATCTCAACAAATAACATTAATAATGGGAAAAAATTATGAAGTATAATTTCGTAAGTCTTTGATATAATTACAGGTGGGCTCATAGAGGTTTGAGTTTGAATCTTGGGAAATCTACCAATGCCTTAATTTTTTTTTAATTTTTTTGATAATAAGGAGAGAAGAACACAACTGGCCCAAAATTGAGGTCATGCCTCTCATGTCTGAGACGATACACCTCACTAGGTGTGAGTGAAACGACAAAAGATGACATCATTTCTGCTGTAGAAATCGCTTCCGGACACGTGTCAACAGCCCAACTGCCAACCATACAATTCAACGCATATACCCTTAGCCTATCCTCATCAACGGCGTCATACCCCGTAATATCCTCAAAACACCAAGGACAAATTCGTAAAAACATCTCTAAATCCCCCACCAAAACAAAAAAAAAAACCAACCAAACGATAAATACTCGGTCTCTAGGACAATAATTCCCGATTTCCCCGAAAAAAATGCCAGTACAACAACTACCCCACGGTTCGCCGTCGGAGATCGTCGATTCATCCTCATCCTCCACCTGCGACGACGAGTCATGGGTGTGGGCCCAAATCAAGGCGGAGGCACGCCGAGATTCCGACTCGGAACCAGCACTGGCCTCCTATCTCTACTCCACCATTCTCTCTCACTCCTCTCTCCCTCGCTCGCTATCTTTCCACCTCGGCAACATGCTCTGCTCCTCCACTCTCCTCTCCACTCTCCTCTACGACCTCTTCCTCAACGCCTACTCCACCGACGCCTCTCTCCGCTGCGCCGCCGTAGCCGATCTCCGTGCCTCCCGCCTCCGTGATCCGGCCTGCACGTCGTTCTCCCATTGCTTGCTCAATTACAAGGGTTTTCTTGCAATCCAGGCGCAGAGGGTTTCGCATAGGCTATGGATTCAGGGTCGGAAGCCGCTTGCTCTTGCTCTCCAGTCGAGGATTACCGATGTTTTCGCGGTTGATATTCATCCCAATGTGAAGATTGGGCAAGGGATTTTGCTTGATCATGCTACAGGTTAGGGTTTTTACTTTTTAATCTCGTTACCTTTTATTGTTTAGGTGTTTCAAAACTCTCTCAGCTTACCATTTCCAACTGGTTTCCCTTTCCCCTAGCTTTTCCCTAATATAAGATATGGGTAGAACATGGTGGCAGAATCTTATATAAATTCAAAACCCCCTTGAGGTGTCAATTGCTGTGGCCTAAACCCCTTTCATCCGAAATAGTTTGAAAGGGAAGTAGGGCTTATGTGGCCTTGAGGTCACTAATAAACTCTTTGATTGAAAATAATTTGGATGTGACAAATAATAAAGGTTATTTGTATTTTAATCTTGAAATTAGGAATTTGCATGACATAGTTATCACTTGGAGTAGAACAGTAGTGATCTGATCAGAGTAGCTGAGAAAGTTTTTAAACGCACCATTGTTAAAATCGTTATGGTGAAATAAGGGTTGTGGTGTCAATTGCTGGGCCGCACTATCGTTCTGCCTTTGGCTCTTTGACCCCTCCGGACCCAAAAAAAACAAAATGTGATGGTGAAAATGAGCTAATTTAGCTTAGGAGTTGGTAACTCCTATTTCAGGCCCATGGATTGCGAAATTGGACTCGAATTTGAGCGGTTTGCCTAATTGATACATCATTTCTCTTGAGCATAAGTCGGGCACGGGCATAATTTCTAGGTCCAGCCTCTAGGTTGGGTGGCACTTAGATTTGATTTTTATTTGTTAATAGTTAATACCCTATTTAAGATGTAATTAGTAGGCTCGACTTTTGGGCTGTGTGAGGCTTGGGATTGATTTGTTAATACTGCTCAGGATGGCTTGCTCATGCCTATTGCTAATAAACGAGCTCAAAGTCAAGTCACACAATTCTTACTTACTTCATAAATGAACCTGAGATTGAACTTAGCTTCTGCAGTTTTGATGCTAAACCTACTTTGTCTATAGTGGTTAAGATGTGATTGACGAGCATTAGAAGTTTTTAGCATATTTCACTCTTAATTTATTTTGATGCTTGTTTGCCACTATAACTACTTGTTTATGATGCTTATGTGGATCATGAAACATAACGTTTCCTTTAATTTAATCACAAATAATAACGTTTCTCTTGATGATAGCTCTTCCGAATGTTTGAAGAGATAACCCTAGTTATGGCTTGATCTATAGGAGTAGTGACAGAAGAAACAACTAAAATCTAAAAAAATTTACGACTAGGATGTTCTGCCATTGCTAATAAACATTTTTCCACATGCCACTCATTTCGCCCTGATTAAAAATGAAATGCTCTGTGCAGGAGTGGTGATAGGAGAAACTGCAGTAATAGGAAACAATGTATCCATTCTTCACCAGGTGACATTGGGAGGTACAGGGAAGGCAGGAGGAGATAGGCATCCAAAGATAGGAGATGGAGTATTGATTGGTGCTGGAGCAACTGTTCTTGGAAATGTGAAGATTGGAGAAGGAGTGAAGATTGGAGCTGGGTCTTTAGTTCTGATCGATGTGCCAGCATGGACAACAGCGGCAGGGAATCCAGCGAGGCTTGTGGGAGGGAAGGAGCAGCCTAAGAAGCATAAAGATGTGCCTGGAGAGTCCATGGATCATACATCCTTTATTTCTGAGTGGTCTGATTACATCATTTGATCAGTTTTGGGGTCGATCTATTGCGACTTGTGAGAGAGTATGATGTGGATGTGAGGACATTGACAAAATAATTAAGTTTAGTGTACATTAGCCATTTTAAATAAGCATTTGTGCTAATTCTAATGGGGAGAATATATAAATATATATATATATATATATATATATATATATATATATGCAGAGCTGTTTATTATGCAGTGGTGTGATAATCTTTGTATTTTTTGAGGGGGGGTTATCAAAGAGCAAAAAATAACCACATACTTATTAATTTCTCTAAAATCAAGTTTTAAAGAGGAAAAAGCGGCTTATAATAGAAGTGCTCATGCTACCAAACAGAAAAGAGAAAAAAAAAAAAAAGGTTAAAAGAAAATCAAAGGGTGGAGGAAAGAAATGCATACAAGAATATTAGGAGACAACTGAAGAACAAACAGCAGAAGCATTACTTCAGACCATGAATTTGAAGAAACAAGAAAGGAGTTTGTACCACTTGATGCCTTAAGGAAGCCATTGATAGATGGTGACGGTAAGCTTTTCACTTAGAATTCCATGTTCCAAATTTAAGGGTCGGAGTCAAGGTTTATAAACTTGAATGGAGAAGTACCTCATGAAGTTAGTGTGGCTTATTAGTAAAGGATGCAATCAGAATCATTATAGATCAAAGTTATGGTAATCATGGTTTTTCCTCTGGCTTCTTGGCTGTCATTTTATATACACATACACATGCAGATGTCTAAATGGTACTCTTGTTTTCTCGTTTGGCTCTTCTTTTATATGCATATGCATACATGACATGCACATTTCGTCATTGAAATATTTTTCTTTCCTACGTACACAAATCTAAGCTTGTCACCACTAGCACGTTGACTCTCTCTCTCTCTCTCTCTCTCTCTCTCTCTCTCTCTCTCTCTCTCTCTCTCTCTCTCTCTCTCTCTCTCTCTCTCTCTCTCTCTCTCTCTCTCTCTCTCTCCGTCTCTTGGGATACCACATCTAAGCTTGTCGAGAAAGCTGTTATTAATTATTTTTGACATATCCGATTACGTGGAATTTTTAAATAAAGTGAACCGGAACCTAGCATGATGATTTAGATTCAAGATCTCCTGCTCTGGTATCATCTTAAATTTTGAGGAATGATGCTTCATCCCAAAAGCTCAAACCCATGGAGGGAGATGTTATTAAGTTATACAATTGACTTTGAATATCCATTAATGGATCAATGGGAATAGCTTTAAAAGAGAAAATCCACATGGCTACTCTTGGTTCTCTGATGGTGTGTATCATATGGAGAGAGTTTTTATCGGCGTGAATTTACTCAATTGGATGTGGGGTTGAGTACCTTTAAGCATGACCGAGATTTGATTCTCGTCGGAAGTATCGGGTTTTCATGTGTATGGAGTGTTTTCTATTCGGAGACCCATCCTCCGAAAGGAGTCATTACAGTGATCGATTTGGATTAATCGAGACGAAATCCTGGATATCAGACGGTGTCCAAGACATGATACAAAAAAAAATGCAGAGAGTTTTGTTGAATTGGACTTTGCGTTGGTTTCGGGAGGGAAAATGGACAAGGGACCATGAGCAGGCAAGAGTGGGCCACAGCTGGCCTAGTTCCTTTCCACCAATGGGCTATACTGGGTCGAGCCCACTTTCAAAACGGGGTCCAAAAGTATTTGACGTATAGTGGACTAGGACTAGGGTAGACTTGCCTGACATTGGTCTAATCGACCTACAACCAAGCTAGTGCTTTTGTTGTCAAAAACATTTTCAACGATTTGGATTTAAATACAGGTTAGGCGTCTAATAGAAAAATGCGTTAAATTCCTTTATTAATATTCAAATTTAAATCTTAAAAAAAATAATAATAAATTGAGAGATCTCTCGTATAAAAAATCCGATAATATCTCGAATCGAATTAATCAAAATATAATTTTAAATATCGATCGATCAAATATAAAAAACAAATATACATCACTAAAAGAAAAAAAAAAAGAAAAAAAAAATACAAGGAGCATTGCCATGCTTCTTGAATTTGTTTAAAAATGAATAGATATATAACTTGATCAACTCTTGCAATAAATAAAATATCAGGTCTCATTCTTAGGGAGGGTTTTGCTCCCATTTTTGTCCTCTTCCAATTATTTAGTCTAATAAAGCTAGTCTTGTGTTAGCCTTGTGGTAGCTGGCAGGGACTACCAATGCAACAAAATTCCTCCAATTTTTTTGAACTTCCACTTCTATGTTTTACTCCCCAACCAAGATAAAAGAGAGAGACATTCAAATAGCTAGCTTAATAAAAAAAAATATCAAATCCCTTAATAAAAACTCGATTTGAATCTTAAAACTGAAAAAAATTACGTCAAAAAAATTTTTTCTATAGAAGATCTTATATTGGCTTAAATTGGTTAGTCGAACTATAGTTCTAGATAATCGTCGGTCAAGTACACAGAGAGAGAGAGAGAGAGAGAGAGAGAGAGAGAGAGAGAGAGAGAGAGAGAGAGAGAGAGAGGTGTTAAAGAAAAAGTTATCAAGGCTTTGGTGTTCCCTTTCCACTTTGCTGAATGTTTAGAAATATAACTCTCGTTTGTTCCTTTTTCAACAGTATTTGAAATTTCAATCAGGAAGGCACCAACAATGGCTCCTTCATTGGGTAAAATATTTTTACATTCATGTGTTCTTGTTTTGGACAATGCTGTATTTGCATTGGTCCCATTGTGAAAATTTGAGTTTTAGACTCAACTCCAAAATTTTTAATTTTAAATACTTATTTAAAATGATAATAATTTTAATTATACTTATGAAAATATTTGATTTCTTATGTTAAAAAAAATTACTGTAATTAAAAAATATTATAAATAAAAACAAAATATATTGAAGCTTTGAATACAATTAACCTAATGGCACCTCAAGAGTTCCACAACATTTCTTTATTTTGATAGCTTCATTTCATGACAACATAGCACACTTGAATAAAATCATTCTTAGATGTACCCTTAGAGCATTTTTGCAGGAAAAACGGTGATCTCTTACTAGTAGTTGTTGAAGTTGTGCAAAGAATTCCTTCTGCAACTAGCCCAGTACTCAGCTACAAGCTTGGAAAAGGAAGAGTTTGCCTTCATAAGCTTGGAAGGCTCTTCATACTCCACTAAATTTCCTACAAAAAGATCAAAACAATCCAACATTTGAATAAAATCATAACAAATATTACCAAAAAATGGCTAACATTGACATGGGATGGATGGTTAGATCACTGCACAGACCAAGTCACTATCAGCCTTGAGAAATTTAGAATTGCTTTGGCCAATAGAAACATATTTTTTAGTTGGCAATTGGTTGCATACCGTACGAGAGGACCATGACCATGTCACTATCAATGACAGTTGGAACTCTGTGAGCCACAGTAATGACTGTGCATTCGGAGAACTCCTCTCTGATAATTCTTTGCAGAATAGCGTCTGTTGCGGAGTCAATGGAAGCAGTGGCTTCGTCGAGAACCAAAATTCTGTTTCTCTTCAGTAGGACTCTTCCAAGGCAGAAGAGTTGGCGTTGCCCCACACTCCAGTTTTCTCCTTCATCACTCACTATTTAAGAAATCCAGGTTTTCGTTAGCACTTAAAGAAACAACATTCCTGGTGGCAACATAAATCCAAATCTCAACTCACCGGATGAATCCAATAAATTTGGGAGACAACTAACTGCTGACTTCAGTTGACACTTCTCCAGAGCCTAACAAAAATATAGCAGACTATAAATTGCACTTGGCTTGAACTAAGAATTTAAGATCATGCGTAGAGTTGTTTATAGATGTCTCACCTTCCATATTTCATCATCAGAGTAGACGCCTAAAGGGTCTATGTTAGTTCGGACACTACCCTTGAAAAGGGTTGGCTCTTGAGGAATGATGCTTAGCTTCATCCTCAAATCTTTCAAACCAATCGAGCAAATGTCAAGTCCATCAATAAGAATTTGCCCACTTTCAGGCTCTACTAAACGAAACAGAGCACTTATTAGGGTGCTTTTGCCACTTCCTGTCCTTCCAACAACTCCTACTTTATTCCCTTCTTTGAATGTGCAAGTAATCCCCTTGAGAACTAATGGAGCATTCAATCGATATCTTATCTGCACAACAGAATCAAGCAAAATCTAATCATAACAATGCCTCGTATCTAAACAAAAATGCTCTTCTTGTTTGTAGGAAATGTCTACTTACTTTGAGATCCTTCAACTCTATCTGACCCTCGGAAGGCCATAAAGATGGTGGTCTCTTGTCCTCCACAATTGCTGGAGGCTCCGGTTCTATATGCATGAATTGTTTAATTCTTTCAACTGAGATAATGTAATTGGTTGAGTAGCTATACCATCGAGTAACAAACACTTGAGTACTTGTTACAGCCAATGCATAAGATAGTGAAAGCCCCACAAATCCTGCAAGACAATGTGGTATGGTAAGAAAGAAAGCAAAGAAAGTGTTGCATAAAAATTGCTTTTGCATGGAGTGCATGTTATACCTGGCGCTACGATACCCTGTGGTAGTAAGACAAGGAGAATAGCGGCAGTGAACAAAGTAAGATTCTGAAGCGTTTCGATTCGCAAGATTAACCACTCCATGACAGCATTGGAGTAGAAGAAGAGTTTTGCATCAGTGTCAACAAGCTTTAGGTAGTTTTGGAAGAACCTCTCCATTGAGTTGAAAGCTCTAATAGTGACAACTCCAAGCGATGTCTCAGAGGCATAGTTCATGATTGGAGCTTTAGTAGTTCCATTAATTCTTATCAGCTCCCTAGCAGATGCTTGATAATACCCCTTAATTTATGCCAAAAGAAACCTCACAATTAGCTTTCGAGTTTCTACAGCTAAAGAGGCTGCAAAATGTGATTTACCTGGACATATTTTGATGCTACCAGAGCAAAAATGGCAACTATGAGAACTTGCCATGTGACTGAGGTCATGATACCAATTGATACTAATAGTTCAATTCCTGCTGCCAATACGAAGGAAATGGAGAAAGGTAGGTCAAAATCCAAGACACTGAAATCCGAAGAAGCCTGCAAGATAGAAAAAAAGATATATAAACATAAATCCGCAGAACATGAATATGCAAAATGTTGAAGGGCAGGCAATCCTAAAAATCCTACTCGGGTTAGAATTCGCCCAACTGGGGTAGAATCAAAGAAGAGCATTGGAGCTTTGAAAATCGAATCATTGAAACCGGAGAAGAATGTTTTGGAAGCTTTTAACCCTAGTCTCGCTGTGAGGAAAGATCTGAGATATATAAATATAGCACTCAATGTTGAAGTTGCAGCATAAACTCCTATCAAGATGGCACTGCTAATTTTAGGAATTTCGACTGCAATCGCAAGCCAGTAATTCGACAGAGCCTGAAAAGCGACAAAGGAAGACTGTGCCAATACCCCTGCACATAAAAGGAACAAATTCTTTGGGACAAAGATATAGTCGATAAATGGCTTCCACCCAACATCTCCTATCTCTTTCTCTTCTTCTTCTGTTAGCTGCACTCCTTTCAAACCCTTCACTGAAATTTCATCCTCACCATTTTCGTTAGTAGAAAAGGTCCCTATAGACTCTTCTAGTTGATTGATGACCCCATTTGGTAGCTCATTCTGTCTTTCAAAATTTGACTGTCCCAATTCAGTAATTGCATTTTTATGAGCATTCACAAGTTGTTCAAATGCAGTTCCAGTCATTAGCAGCTCCACATAGTTTCCTGATTGAATTATTCGCCCATCATCCATGACCTTCAAAAGAAAAATCATATGAGAGAAGCCTCATTTGTACTATTTAAGGTGTAGTTGATTGAGCTACCTTACCAAAATACAGTCAACTTCGGAGAGAAACTCCACTTGATGGGTAACTAGAATGACAGTCTTTGTCTCAAGAGCACTCATTACACAGTCCTGCATTTACAAAATAACAATTGAGTGCAAAAGTTCACAGTCGGTAGATATTGATGCACGTTCCTATGTTATTCTTACATGGAAAAGGGTTGCTGCTGTATGAGCATCAACTGCACTAAAAGGGTCATCCAGGAGATAGATATCAGCACCACTATAGACAGCACGAGCTAGCTGAATCCTCTGCTTCTGACCTCCACTCATATTAAGCCCTCTCTGACCAATCTCAGTGAGATCACCGTGATTGAAACTATTGATGTCCTTATCTAATGCACATGCTCTTATTGCCATCTCGTATCTGGTTTGATCCATTGGCTTTCCATAGAGTATGTTATCACGAACTGTCCCACTTTGGATCCATGAAGTTTGAGAAACATAGGCTAGGGATCCATTTACATAAACCTATATGAAACAAATAGCAATAAGTATAAGAAATATTATGTAACGTGGAATTATTAAGACAAAAAAATGTTCTGCAACTTACTGTTCCTGAAATCTTTGGAATTTCTCCTAGTATAGCATGTAGTAGGGATGATTTTCCTGCCCCAACTGGACCACAAACTGCAATCTTCTGACCTGATTTCACATCCAACTCTATGTCTCTCAGTGCTGACATGGTTGATTCTTGATCCCAACTGAAATTACCTCCTTGAAGTCTAACTTTGCTATCTGAACCGGGTAGTGGGAGCATCCTTATTTCCTCGAATTTGAGCTCATCGTCAAGAAAAAATGAATTAAGCCTATCAAAAGAGACCTTAACTTGAATCAAGACAGATAGGGCCTCAGGAATCATCCTAACAGGTTCTGACAAACACCGTAGAGCAGCAAGAATGGTGAATGTGGTGGCAGCATTAAGCGGAGCGGTGAAAAAGAAAGCACAACCAGTGAAGACAACTGATGATATGAGAGTTGGACACATCCAATAAATCAGAGTGCCAAAAGTCTTCTGATATTGTACCTCAGCTAACCTTTTGAATTCACTACTTCGAAGACTATCAATCAAACCTTTGAACTTGTCTTCCCATGACTGTAATTTGATGATTTTCATGCTGTTTAGGATCTCAGAAGTGGTGCGAATACGCTCATCTTGGGCAACCATCAACTGTGTCTGACAGTTTTTGAGAACTCTAGCAATAGGCACATTGAGAATACCACAAGCGAAAAGAGGGACTATACCCGCTAGAGCACCGAGTCCTACAACGGCAGTAAGTGCTCCTAAACCTAGAAAAAGTTGTAATGCTGCGCTCCACATTGTGTGGAACCACCAAGGAAACTCACCAATCCGATAAGCATCAACAGCTATGTAGTTCAGAATTTCACCTGTGGAATGCCGTCTTCTTCCTGAATTCGAAAGCATCAATTGCTTTTTATATACTGCAACCATTAGTGCAGACCTCATTTTCATCCCTGATCTTCTTGAATTGAAAAACCAATGTCTCTGGGTGAAAGACTCAACCACCTTCGCAACAACTAAGCACCCAAATATAGCAAGCCCTTTATGCATATTCTCTTCATTATCATTCGAGTACCGGACAAAAGCATAAAGCAATAAAGGAGAAGCAACCACAGCAATTGTTCTAAGCAATGCATGGATCCCAACAATCAAATTCTCTTCAACATAAATTTTTGCCAATGCCCAAAAAACCAAATTCTTAGAATAGTAAGGATTTTTCTCTCTAAGTTCATTCCAGGCACGATAAAAATTTTGGTATGCTAAAGCAGCTTCATCTTCCAATTCCAAAGAAGGGATATCTTCAAGAGCTAACGCTTTCGCATTTCCCAAATGAAGTAAAGGATTGATCCAAGAAAAGGTTAACTTACTAAAGAAACTAGACTCTTGTAGTCTGGATCGACTTTTGTCAGACTTGCCTACTAATAGAGGTTTAGAGAGAGTCTCATCTAATTTGGACCGTTGAGAAACAAGTTGACATAAGCTTCTAGAAGCACAAACCAGAAGCAAGAAATTCACAGGCCATGGACCTATCTTAAACAAATCCAAAGAATATGTTGCAAAGAAAATCTTGATATTTACTACAGATACTAGTGCAAAAAACCACACCCACCAAATAGAAACCAAAATTTTGACGTACTTGGTAGTCTGAACTAGCACTGAAATTGTCAAAGAAATCCAAATAAACCCTCTCATGAAGTGAATCAACCATCCCCATTGGCTGAACTCAGCATTCTTGACTATAATATCTTGAAAACCGGTAGTGACATATGCAATGCTAATTATAGCACAACAGACTGAAACAATTGAAGAGACTAAGTCTCTGTTAGTGTTCTCTCTTCTATATTGATTTCTCACGGACCCCACGAGCAAGAACGCATAGAAAACAAATAGAAATAGCAAGTTTGTGACATCTATGATTGTGCTTAGGATGCATGAAGAGCCAAAATTTATTTCTCCTTCACACAGCCAAGAGAACACCCCTGCATGTATGTTAAAAATTGAAGAAAACATTACAATTCATATATTCATGAATATGAAGTTCATGAACTTCAACGAAATCAGAGAAGTGATGAAAAAACTATGAAGAAGAAAAACCAAGAAGTGGGTGCTCCATACCAAGTGACATGTTCAAGGTAGCCATTGATGGGAGAGTGTGAGAGTTCTCACTTGTTAAGAATTTCAAGTTCCAGTCTTACAGAGAGCTGTCAAAGCATAGCATGTCACTCAAAATTACTTTGTTAAAGAATGGACAACAACCCCATGAATGTAATGTGGCATATGAGTGAAAGATGCCATCAGGATCATTAATGATCACTCAATTCCAATAGCCTATGATGAGTTATTTTACCACAGAATGTGGTCAGAACAAATCTTAATAATTATTCAAAATTTATTATTATTGTTATTGTATATGTATGATTTTTGGATGTTTTTATATTTAACTCTTAAACTCTTCTCATTCACTTCCTAAAAAGAAAGCATTCTTATGATTTCATATATGTTATAATGTATAATACAAATTTTATGCATTACATTTGATGCTTCCAGTATCGCACTACGTGTGAATACAAAGTCTTTCTTTCTTTAGTTTAGAACAAAGTATTTCCAATAATTTGAATCCATTAATATTTGCATGCAAATCACTATTGCTATAGACACATTAAAAGAAAATGAATTGGCAATGAAAAATCCTCGAGATTTATGTTTAATAGCATTATAGACATTAGGAAAAATTAAATGTAAAAAATAAATTATATAAATTTTATTATTCACATAATTTATATTTACAAGTTTGTGCTGGTTTCTATTCTTTTTTAATCTATTTTTTTTATAAATCATCGGTGTCCGATAATCACGTTAAAATTGACTAAATCTGATTCGATACAAGTTGAATTTTTAAAGACAAAACTCTTCTACACTTTTCCTATGAAGTAGGTGGTGGTTTGTAATCTAATTAAGGTCACGATTATTCAAAGATCTTAAAAGCCGCCATTTATTTTTCACAAGCGGATAGAAAAGATGGAGGAGGAAAAAAATGTCTTGTCAATAGAAAGAGTAAAGGCAAAGCCGGTGTCCGAGCTTTTTCTTCTTTTTATCTCTAAAATTCGATAATTATATTAAATTTGACTAAATTTAATTCGATTCATGTTAAATTATTATTTAAGAAGTATCAGTGTCCATACAGGATAAATTAGACGTTTGGTAGCAATGTTAAGTTTAGTTTTTAGTCAACTAGATTGTTTGTTCCTTAAGAAATTTCTCATATTTTGATAGGTTTTTGGAGGTAAGAGCCCCATTCTAATAAAAGAAACTATTTATCACTACTATAATTTACTAATTAAAAATTTTTAAAAATATAATATATACTTTATTCAGCCAAATTATTTGGACATATATCACTGCCCAAATTAAGATTTTTTATTGTTAAATGCTTACAAGTGTAAATCTTATCATAATGGATATTTGGCATATAGGTGACCCCATTATCAATTCTTTATTATTATTATTATTATTATTATTATTATTATTATTATTATTATTGCCATTATTATTATATATGAGACTCTTAAGTTGCTTCATCACAAAATCTTGTCTCCCACTTGCTAATAAAATTTTTAGTCTATCTTTAATAACATATATATAATTTAAGAAATCAATAATATTCTTTTTTTTTGTAAATAATACCTTGAGATGGAGTATGAATAATCTCCTCTTTTTTATATGAAAATACAAAAAAAAAAAATTATCAAAATAACCTTGAATTCCATTTTTCATATTTTTTTCTTATTTTACTTAGAAACGCCGGAGCGAAAATTACATTTATAATAAGATAATATAAAATAAGAAATTACGTTTAAAGATAATTTTCGCAAATTTGAAATAATAAATAGTTAAAATATCAACTCAATTCATTCACATGTAAGGCTCTGTGTATTTTTAAAAATATAAAATCATACCCTTTAATAATATTTCTGTCTTGTTAAAAATCAAACAATTGCAATAGAAACAAAAAAAAAAAATTAAAGAATTGAGTATGAATAAATTTAATTTACAGAAAATTAAATTAGAAAATAGTAATACCTGATTCAATTTCTCTGATCAGATTTTGAATTTGCATCTCGATGCCTGCGACCCTAACTCTGATCTTTTGAATGAATGATTTGAATGCTCAAATCAAATAGAATTGGTTCTCCTACCCAAAAAAAAAAAAAAAAAAAATAGAATTGGTTCTTTATAAAGAAATCTCCATTTTCCTGAAATTTTGGGTAAGCTAATACAAAAGAGCAAAACTCTAGGGGTTTAGAAAAATGCAGCTGAAAATTTCTGTCTCACACACACAAACCCTATCATATATATAACTTTGAAATTTTCAAAATTCACAAAAGAGTCTTGAAACTTTTAAAAATTCTAAAACAGACCAAGTTAAAAACTATACTGTTACATTTAGATCCTCAACATGCCAATTAATTTCATTAAATAATTAGAACTATGTTCTAAGAATTATTTTGATTTTAAAATTGTTTATAATAGAAATACCTCCAAAAATTAAAAATTAAAATAAAAAAATTTACCATAGAAGTAAAGTCCAAATCCAACTCATTCAACTAGCTAAATAAGTTAAGTTTTAATATTTTTTAAACTTATTTACAAATAATGTTTACTAATAGTGTATACTATACGATGTATAATGAATTAAGTGACAGAAAAGCGTTATCGTATTTTATGATTTTAAAATAAAAGTGTATACTATACATTGTACAAACCAACGTGGGTTGGCTTAACTGAATGTGAGATTGAGTTTCCTTAAGTATGATTGAGATTCGACTCCCGCTGAGAGTATCAGACCCTCATTTGTATCAAGCATTTCTCATTGGGAGACCCGCTCTCTAAAAGGGAGTTATTATAGCGGTCGATCCAGATTAATCGGAATGAAATCTCGGATACCGGACGATATCCAAGATATGATACCAAAAAGCTTTTATGATTTTAAAGACAAGAATACCCTAAATTTTTTATATAAAAAAAATAACCATAAAAGTAAAGTCCAAATGCAACTTATTTAACTAGCTAAATAAGTTAAGTTTTAATATTTTTTAAAACTTATTTGCAAATAATATTTGCCGAAACTTATGGTCTTTTAGATAAATAGACTTGATCTGATTGTAATTTTACATGAATTAATCGAAAGAAAAAGATTATTATCGAACAATTTTCAAATCATTTATAATTACAAATTGGGTTAATGTGTAATATAGAGGTTCCATGCCTTGTTCGCATAATTATGCTTTCCTTAGTGAATTCAAGCTCATATGGTTATCATTAGAATGTTTGATACATTTCCATGTTGACATTATTGTTCAAAACCTTAACTTATCTTTATTTTATTTTATTTTATTTATATTATTTTTTAACTTTCGAGAAAATAGAGATAATTCATAGAGAAAAAAAATATATAGAAAATTCAGAAATTCTTTATTAATACTATTTTTTTAATTCGAGATTTCTGATTAAGGGGTTAAAGTATTTAACTATTCAATTAAAAAAAAATTGATATTAATACACATCGTATACAAGGGCAGATAGCTAGCCGGAGAAGAGAAAGAAAGGTACAACACCAAATGGTTGGCCAAATAAGAGTGCCAAATGGTCGTTCAGAAAATAGATACAGAGTTGATAATAGGGCTAGAAAGTCGGCCAGATAACACGTACAAAGCATGTAAGAGGGTGAGGGTGAGAGAGTCAGCCAAATAACAGGTACAAAGCAGATAAGGGAGCCAAAAGGAGTCAAAAACCGGAGTCAGATGCTAGAGAACCGGTCAGAAGAGTAGTAAACCGGTTAGAAATTAAAAAAAAAAAATGAACGGTTTAGGCGGTTGAACCTGGTTAGGATGAGAGAGAACCAGGTGAGTTAGCACGGGCGAGTCGGTGGAGGCAGGATCGGCGGGAAAAAAATAATTTTTGTTTAATTATACTGATCAGTATTTAGAGTTATATTGAAATTAATATAATCTAAAATTATAATGGTCGGACTACCCTCCTAATATAATTAGTTTCATATTAAACTCGTGAATCGAATTTAAAATCTTGATTAAAGGATGTAGTATCATATTTCACAAAATCAATTGATCGTGGGTAAAAAAAAAAAGGATAATTTTTATGAGTAAATTCTATCCCTCAAATTATTATTCTTCTGCCACATATTCCCTGACATCGAATTAATCCATTTTTGAAAAATGATAGAAATTAAGCCTGATTAAATTCTTTATTTTTACCCTTACACGCACGAAGACCCTAAGTTCACCGTGCTCACCAACGCCCGGAAGTTCGCGGTGCTCACCGATGCCTGCTTGGTTTGTGATCGTGTAACTTTTAATTAAAATTTTAAATTTAAATTTTATATATGATAAAAAAAATATCGAGAGATTTATCTTTTAATTATTCAAATTAATTTAAATCAAATTTAATCAGATATAATATCTCAAGAGTGAAAACGTCCGGCCCAAAGGAGGCGATCGAACTGGTTAGAAATTTTTGTAGCTCTCTTTTTTCGGGGCATGGAAAGTGGAAACAAAGAAGGAGATAGAAAATTTAATAATTTCTTTTTCTAACTTTGCTATTATATATTTTTTAAATTTCAATCATATTCATTCTATCCGATTTTTATGAACATGGGGAGTATGGTTTATGAAAATAATATTTCATTTTTCAAAAGATAATTGCTCCAACGGGTTTAATTCTTAATATTTTCAATGGGAGAAAATTTTTGTCCCTCGACTCAACTTGTTCATCCGATTAAAAAGAGTTATGCTTTTAAAAAATTTTAAGCTCGATTGATAAATAAATTCTGTTTATGTTGAATGTTCTTAAACTCGACTGAACTCGATTCGATTGCAGTTGTATGTGAATTGATCGACAGATATATGTTTCCATCTATTATGATTTTGAAGTTGTTGATAATGGGGATGGATTTTCAAGTAAGAAATCCATTTTTCATATAAAAGTTTTTCATCAATTTTGTGAAACACCCCCACCCCCCAAAAAGGGTTTTTTGGACCGGAGAGGTATAGTGCGGGCCCAATAAACATCCCTCTAGATTTGGACTTTAGTTTTACTGCAGTGATTTGTTTTTTTTTTTAGTTCAATCTCTTGGATCATACTCGGCCTATGTTTAGAACAAAAGTAAAGACGGGCCCAAGCCATACATTCTTCTTTGTTAGCTTCTTTATTTATTTATGTTTTAACTACCGATATTCAATAACCACCGATTCAAAGCGATTTGAATCTTAAGGGAGCAAAACTCTCAAAATGATTATTTTTACCGTACAAAAGATTTGAAATCGAGATCTTTACTTAAAAGTTCCAATGCCCAATCACTTAACCAACTAGTTAGCTTCTTAAATGCATGCCATATGAGACATTGATAGATTTCTTCTATATGATTATTGATCTTAATATCTTCTATATGATAGACTTCTTAAAAGGGATAAAAAGTGAAAAAAGGTGACTATTGATCTTAATATCTTCTATATGATTTCTCATTAAGTGTCAAGATCGGATAGAATGGAGAGATTTTATCAACAAAAACTAGAAAATCCCTTTATGTAACAAAAAAAAAAAGAAAGAAAGAAAATCCCTCTATACTAACAAACTAAGAATTATAGTCTCTTCATTTTGGGTCTAAGTCCTCCGCTGAGGAGGGGCGAAGGGAACCAACAGGGACACTTGCCCCTTGAAATTTAAATAAAAAAATTTTAATATATATAATTTTAAAAATTATAATTGCACATATTATTTAACTCATTACCCTATTATATATTATATTTTACCCTCTTAACATAAATTTCTAACTTTACAACTTCCTATCATCTTGCTGACCTAAATCTTGCATCGATCTTACATCTCATAGCCACAGACATCTCTCTCTCTCTCTCTCTCTCTCTCTCTCTCTCTCTCTCACTCTCACACACACACATTACACAAAGTGAGGTCAGGAAAGTACTAGATTGAAAGGTAAAATCATGCATGGAATAGAAGAGAACTGGATTCCATGGAGAGTAGGGAGTCACTAAATGTTAAAGTTCCTTTAATACCCACATGACATTATGATTGTACAATCAAACACTGTCATCAATCGAGTCAAAACACAATGCAGAAGGATACCTATGGCTTAATTTCTGAAAAATCTGAACTCTGTAAAGACAATATGCACCCCATGGAATCCAGGCCTCCCAGACCAAGACGATCAAAACAACCAAAAAACTATTTATGGCCCTTCAAAACTCTCTTTCATTTCTTGTGCAATTTCCCCCATGACATTAATCTTTACTAATTCTCTACTTTTTGACAAATTAAGACTCAAAACTCTATTAGTTAAAGGGTTATATTAAGACCCTCAAGTTGTTTTTACGATCTTATATTAAAAATGTAAGAAATTTCAATTTATAGTATGATTAACCTATATCGATCGTTAAAAACCATGAAAAGAATATTAAAAGAGACTAAAATTAATTTTTTTTTATCTTTATCAAAATGGGGAGATTTATGGATAGGGAGAAACATCTCTAATGTATGGTTCGAAGTAAAAATACTATATAAAAAAAAATCATGATAAGATTTTCGTAAAGGTTTCCCAAATATCAATATACATTGTTTTCTCGTGGTTGTTCAAAACAAGACGGAATTTATCTCTATTTTATTTTATTTAACTTCTGGTATATTTTTAAAAAATTAAAAAATTGCAAGTAAAAATCAAATATTATTTTTAAAAAAATGACTCAAATTATCATTATTTGTTAATATTTTTTTAATTAAATTTTTTCTCTAATTTGAATTAAGCCTAGTCTCAAGTTCTCCGGTCGGCTTTTCAAGGCGTAGCAATCAACTGTTCAGACAAATTCCTTAACAAAAGGTCATGGTAAATGTCCTTTTAGCTATGAAGCTCTTCAAACAAAGAAGATATTTTTGCCCAACCAAATAACATCTAGCAATAAAAGAGTAACAAAATTTTAGTACTAGAATTATTAATTTTTCTTTTTTTAATTTTTACATGTCGAGATTTGAGAACCCTGAAATTGTAAGTAGGGATTGTATTTTTTGATACTCTCCCTAGAATACACCGTCGCTGTCAAACCCAGATAAAACAGGAGAACTGTAATAAATTAACAGTCAGTATAAAATTTTTACCAACAATAAGTGATGAAAACAAGGATTGTATTTTTTGGATTGCAAGACTACAATCGGCTCCATTGAAAATTTTGATATTATACTCAATTTTAATTATGTAGTTTTATAATAATTTGGGTTTTAATTTTTTTATGAAAATTTTAATTTGTACTTGAAAAATTTTATAATTTTTAAATTTTTTCTCTATAATTAGAAAATATTATAGAACATTTTTTTTTCCTCTTGGAAGAAAGAAACAAAATTAATGAGGTGACGGGTCGGTGAAAACCCACAAGGGTTGCTTTGTTGCTGATTCCCATGAAACATCTAATTTATGGACCCCTCATAGGAAGACGCAGACAGAAGTTAAATGATCTCTTTGATCTGAGTCTGAGCCGCAGACATTCATTCAAGAGGTCCATAGAAAGCTGCAAATTCGCCAACTGGGGCATATAGCTTGTAGCCCCGGAAACCACCCCCCCCCTCCGGGGCACCCCATGCCCTCAGGGACGGGGACTTATACAGTGTATGTCATTTTAGTGATGAGAATCTTTCTTTTTCAATTCTGAGATATAAAATTTAAATCACTAAATAAAAAAAATATCATTTAATACTGTTCTTTTCATAATAATATTAACAAATAATCAATTTAATAAAATAAAATATTAAACTTTTTAATCAAATTCTATATTTAAAATTTAAAAATAAGAAACTACGTTATAAGAAATGTTTATAAATAGGATCTAATAAATTCTCGAATTAAATTAATCAAAATATGATTTCAAATATCGATTCTGAAAATTTAAAATAATTCTTTTCAAAATAATTAAATTATTATGAAAAAAAATTCATAATTGTCCCTACGCATCATTTTAATAAATTTATATAAGTGTTCTTACCATAGGCTAGATATGGTGATAAAATAATCAAACTTAGGGTTTTCTTTTTCATTAAAGGGAAAAAATTGAGTGCATTATCAATCTATTACTATTATATATATATATATATATATATGTTTGGGTGAGGATAAAATATTTAATATATGCGACGATAATATTATTTCAAAATAATCAAAGTTAGGGTTTGTGAGTCCAAATCATTATTTCAAATTATTTTTATAATTAGTAAAATTATTTGGTAATATATAATAATTTTCTTAAATTTGATGGGGCTTATTTGCCATGTCAACCAAAGGCAAAATCCCAGTCGTACTAAAGGCTAATGTGGCAGAAGATTTGAACCATCTTAAAGGGCAGAAAAGACAGCAAATTCGCTTTCCACAAAGCTCCATAGAGATAGAAGGAATGCTCTCATGAACGTCCAGGGAGATGCATGCAAACGCAGCTTTGGCTGGCTAAGTTGGCGTTGGAGAGAGAGAGAGAGAGATAGAGAGCTGATATAGTGGAAAGTAGTGTTATATCTTTCAATTAAGTTTTCAATCTTGATTCATGGTTTGGGAATAAAAAAATTATGTTGAGAGGATAATCCCCTTAAATAGATTACTGTAAATCTCGAACCGGATTAATCGAAATATGATTTCAAATACCAATTAGTATAGTATCAAAAAGAGAGAGAATCTCAAGTACATGTATTTTTTTGTTAGAATATTTATTTTTTTTAATATATAAGTCAAGAAAATCATACATAACATATGTATTCACGAAAATATAAATACTAAATTTTAACGAATATTCAAATACTAAATATTGATTTCAGAAAAATATTTAAATAAAAACTCGTTACTATTGAGTGTGTGTGCTGTAAGGACAAAATCTCAAGTACATTTCCATAACAGTGATTAGAAGAAAACTTTTGTTGTTACTCTTCACTTCTACTAATTAAAATACTACAACTAATTGTGATTGGAAAGAAATTAGGAAAAGCTTGCAATACGAACAAAGGAAAGTAGAAACCAGATAATCGAAGAGGAGGGTATGGTTGGGTCCCCTGATGAATGGGACAGGACACATGATCTGAACATGGGCAAGTACTTTTTCCTTTATGTTTTTTCATATTTATTAATCAATATAATTGTTGGGGGTGACAAGATTTGCATTTGATCGAATAAAATCTCCCCCACCCGACCCACCCACTCCCCCACAGCCATCAATCAAGGCGCATTGCATTGGAGCAAGCAAAAATACAGCTAAGTTTTCTGGCTCATGCAAATTTGAGAACACACACACATTCCTCCTCCGAAGGATACAAAGAATGGAAATTTTCAATCATCTTACTCTCCTTTGTTTTTGGTATGTTAAAGAATATTTTTTCTCACCGTAATCATATTTCAAATAATTCAGTTCGAACGTTTGTAATATCCTATTTAAGGGTGACTCTCCTAACG
The DNA here is from genome assembly GCA_033439265.1 of Dillenia suffruticosa. NCBI lineage: Eukaryota > Viridiplantae > Streptophyta > Magnoliopsida > Dilleniales > Dilleniaceae > Dillenia > Dillenia suffruticosa. Next base: position 23,091,476 of record JAVTVX010000004.1, read on the forward strand.
TAATTTTTTTTATTTCTAAATTCTAAACTTAAGATTTGATTAACAAATCTAATATTTCATCTAATTAAACTAACTGTCCGTTAATGATATATTAAATAATTTTGATAAATTATCCATAAAAAATTATCCATAAAAAATATTTATTATTATATTTTAACCAACTTGTGAGCTTTGAAGTCGAGTAATAAAAATTCTAAACTCCGCTCTTAACTATTAAATTCAAACTCAACCCGTTTAATAAATATGCGAACCTAATTAACCTTACCTAATCATACCAAACCGAGTCCAAACTCCTCGTCGAGAGCTTGTTTCATTTACACCTCCTGCACCCCTACTTGTAAATAAAAAAGTTACAGCCCTCCCAATCAACCAAAAATATTCAATAATATTATATGGTTATATCTAACCAATATATTGCACTAAACAAACAAAAATCTCATTAAAAGGCATAAATAAGTCAAACAATAGTACAATATGAGTATGTTTTTAGCCTCTATATAAGAATACTTTTACTCTTTCCATAATACGATCGAATAGAATTATACATACTAAACACAAAAAAGAGAATAAAAAATTACTCGAATAACTTTTAGATCTCCTTTTACCACGTCTCAAACCGTAAGTTATTGGGATCTTAGGGTTCTTGCAAATTGAGTCAATCTCATTCAATGTAACAAAAAATAGGGAAAGTAAAAACCTTTGATAAGAGGGTTAAAATTAAATAAAAACTAATAAAAGTAGAATTAATCTTGATCTTGTATCTGCACTTTCCAATGGGATGTATTTGAGTCAAGTTGATCCCGAGTTTTCTTATGTTCAAATTCAAACTCGAATTTTTTAATGGTAATCAAATTCAAATTCAAACTCAACGAATAATAATAATATAACTCGAATTGAACTCATTTATAGATATGAATATTTATATAATATATTAATATATTTCACTTAATTTAATTTTTTATATTATAATAATATGGATATATATATAATACATATTAATATATATTATCGAGTTATTTAATAAATTTTTAATTTTAAAATTTTATTATTTAAATTTGATTTAATTTTATAATGAAATTGTTGAATTCAATTCGAATTTAATTAAAATTAGATGAGTCGAATTTTTGGTTGAGTTGGTCGACTCGACTCGTGTCCCCTGACAGCCCTACTCCCCGCAAAGCATGTCTGCTAGGCACGGTGTTGGCATGAAAAGTCTGTTTTAGCCTAGTGAGGATAATATTTTCGATCATCACTCCCATTACACTGATGATGAAATTGAGCGTCCTTGTTGTCCCAACATTGCCCTCACCATTTGTTTAATCACTACCTGACAAATTATCCTTTTGGGCCAATTGCATGTTCATAACTTGATTAAATTATTGATGATTAGCCACATTATTCTGCGGGGACAATTCGGCCATCCGCACACTCACGAGGGCGAATCCGTCAACGAATAGTTGATTTAATAAAATATAATATTAGATATATTAATAAAATTTTGAATTTGAAAAAAAAAAAAATTATACTAAAAGAGTCACCCTTCTAAATAAAATCTTTCATATATTTAAATTAGATATATCTTCATAACTTGATTAAATTATTGATGATTAGCCATATTATTCTATAGGGACTATTCGGCCATCCGCACACCTGTAAGAGGGATTGTTTCAACAAACAGTTGATTTAGTGGGACACAATATTAGATATATTAATTAAATTTCAAATTTGAAATAATAAAAAAAAACTATACTAAGAGAGTCACATTCCTAAATAAGATATTTCATATATTTAAATTAGGTTAGTCAGAATATTTGGGTCAATTGCATGTTCATAACTTGATTAAATTATCGATGATTAGCCACATTATTCTGTAGGGATAATTTTGCCATCTGCACACCCGTGAGGGGGGACTGTATCAATAAACAGTTGATTTAGTGGGACGTAATATTAGATATATTAACTAAATTTCGAATTCGATATTTAAAAAAAAAAATCAAACTATACTAGGAGAGTTACCTTCCTAAATAAGATCTTTCATATATTTAAAATAAATTAATCAAAATATAATTTTAAATATCGATAATTTAATAAAAAAAAAAGAAAAAGAGAGAAATAGTATCCACATAAAGGGCCAGGATGTTTATATTATTTGGAAGACGGTAATATTTTTAACCCCTTCTAAAAATAAGTATGTTTTTAGCCTCCATATAAGATTACTTTTACTCTTTCCATGATACAGTCAAACTGAATTTTACATGCCAAACACAGTAGAAAGAGTAAAAAAATTACTAGAGTAACTTTTTGATCTCCTTTTACCTCTCTCAAACTGTACGTTAATGGGATCTCAGGGCTATTGCAAATCGAGTTAAACTCATTCACCGTAAGTAAAAATAGGGAAAGTAAAAACCTTTGGAAACAGATTTAAAATTAAAGAAATACTAATAAAAGTGGAATTAATCCTGATCTTGCATATCCACTTCCCGCCAAGCACGTCTGCAAAGCACGGTGTTGACATGAAAAGTCTGTTTTAGCCTTGCGAGGATAAAATTTTTTATCACCACTCCACTACACTGATGATGAAATTGAGGGTCTTTGTTGTCCCTACATTGTCCTAACCATTCTTTTAATCACTACCTGACAAATTATTCTTTTGGGCCAATTGCATGCTCGTAACCTGATTAAAGTATTGATGATTAGCCGCATTATTCTATAGGATAATTCCTATTTAATCAAATTTAAAATTTAAAATTTAAAAATAAAAATATATTTTTAAAAAATTATTCCCACATAGAATTTTTATAAATACTCGAATCAGATCGATTAGGATATAATTTTCTATAGCGATAATTTGGTTAAGAGAGAAAGAGTATCCACGTATTGGACTAGGATGCATTCAAATCAATGTAAGAAAAAAATATATTTTGAGACAAAATTTGAAATTTAATTCCGTTAAATTACACCGAAAAATTTTTGAATCCGTGATTTATCGGGTATTATATATATCTAACGAGTTTGCTAATATATACTTGAAAACCGGTAGATGAAACATGTTAGTAAGAGAGAAAAGAGAGATGATATGAAAACGACAAAGTTTGTATTTATTGTAGAATTAGATTAAAACTCTAATTTTATTTTTTACGCGATAGTTATATCTTTTTTAGCATCGCATTTCAGGACTTCAACGTGTAATGCAACCTAAATTTATGGGAACTAAATTATTTTCATGCAAAGAATTGCCGATAGGAGTGATTAAGTAGTCATAATCTTTGTCTTTTTTAGGGGAGAAAATGAAGCACGAGAAAGACAACACTAACTATGATTCATTTCTAACCGAAACTTGATAATCTGAAATTTCTATCCGGTCTTTCCTGAAAACAAGACTAAAGTGAGATGAATTTTTTTTTATATTGATATATGAAATCATATTTTAATTAATTTAGATCGATTTACTGTCACTCTCTTTAGAAGAAAATTTTTCTAATGCAATTCTCTTTATTCTCAATATTTGAATCCGAATTTTAGTTATAAGATTTAATATTTTTTTTATTAAATAAATTATTCGTTGATCGAAATGAAATTTTAGAAAACACGGAGAGTTACCCTAGATTACCATAATTTGCATCAATATTTGTCAAGAACTCAATAAATCTTTAAAACGTAATCTTAAAAAAGCAAAATTAAATTCAAGTAAAATTCAATTTATTTTCATTTTAGGTGTAATACTCTCATTGTTTATTGTAATATCATAAGTAACCCACAAACCATGCTACATTGGAAAGTACGAAAATCAAATTATAAATCCAAAATGCTCAAGAAACCCAAGTGAAAATGCTTTGTTGGCAACGAAAACGCATGCTATTAAATTTTTTAAATTAAATAGTCAGATATTCTATTTTTTTAATTAAAAATTTCAAATTTAAAATTTAAAAATAGTGAAAAAAGATTTAAAAAAATCGATATCTGAATAAATTTTATAGTATTTTAAATAGATTAATAAGTTAAAATTAAAATATTTTTGATAAAAGTAAAAATAAAAAACGAAAAGGCATGCTATTTCTTGGGTTGCATGGGATTCTCCTTGCATATTGTGACAAAGATCATCATTAACAAATCACAAACTGTGGATTTTATGCGTAAAAGCCACCATAGTCTCCTTTTCTTTCCCTTTGCCACCTTAGCATATTGCCTTCGTCTGACAAACTCTTCCCCCGGATAAGACAAACATTGCATTGTAGAAAAAAAAAAAGATATATAAAATGATTTAAAGATTTTATCTTTTTATTTATTTATCGTAACCCCAAAAATAATAATAAAATAGGGCCTCGAAATAAGTAATAAATGGTTTCGCAGGTTCGAAAGCTGAGAAACGCGATCCGTAGGTAATAGAGCCAGAAACAACAGCACGTTAACGGCGTCAGCCGTCAAAATTAAAGAATTCTTTTTTATTGCTAAGATACACGTGATTATAATTAGGGACGTTATGATATTGGAGTCGAATCGATAACGCCGATCTCCAAGTTCAACTTGAGTGTTGGATAGGCGAGCTCGAGATCGTGGAGCTTTTATTCCTTGAGTTGAGCTCGAGCTCGAAACATCGTTGATCAGAAATATTATTTAATTAATTAATTTTGAATAATATATTTTAAAAAAATATATTTATAAACATAATTTTATATATAAAAATTATTTTAAAAATTAATTAAATAATATAATTTAAATTTTTAATTCCATCCCTAAATATTGATTATATGGGTGAAGGTGAAACATAACTTTTTAAAGGGAAAGAAAAATTAAGTCAGATCTTATAAAATTAGGGTTTGATCTAATTAAATTGGAAGGGATAAATATTTAATTTATTTATAAATATGCACTCATGGGTTTTTTTTGGGTTAAAAAATTTACAATGAATATTAAAAAAGAAAAGAAAGGAAAAGAAAAGATGTTGGGAAGGAAAACTGACGGGGGACGTTTGGTCGCCGTCAGTGGCAGAGGGTCTCTGCAGTTGACATGAACCAAACGATAACTGACGTTTGGGGGCTGGGCTGAGCTGAGCTGACAGTTATGGTGTGCAAGTCTGGTTAACGTGGGACGTGGGACGTTAGCTACTCCAAACGGAAAACGTTTGGCCTCGGGACTTGTTCTTTATCTCGGTGCGTTAACAAATTACAGATGGATGAGGCGAGTGGGTCCCATGTTAGTTTCGTATTGTCTTTTACTTGTAGAGAGAGAAAGAAAGATAGAGAGAGAATACAATTTAAAACAGGAGGTGGGGATTTAAATGCTAACCGGAGCATGTGGTTAACGTTCACGCTTTCATTTATGGACAGTTTACCCTATTCAAAAATTCGAACCTAGTGGTGAGAGGGTACGCAAATGCCACGACTTTTTGCGTTTAATTTCGAACAATGCCATTTCGTCTTCAATCTTGCCACGAGAACACGTTTAATTATATTAAATTTCTTAATAAAATTCAAATCTTAAAAATTTAAAAATTAAACCAAAAAAATCATTTCCTAAATAAGATTTCATATATATTCAAATCAAATTAATTAAAAATTGATTTTAAATACTAATAATAAAAAAATTCAATTATGCCGAACATGACTATGATCGGAGTAATGCTTTGATTAAAAGTACCTCCTGCACACGTGTTTATTTTGGCCGTAGTATGGTGATTGATCCCTTTGCGTAAATTTCAAATAGGGTTAGACAAATGGTACAAAAATTTATGAGGCCAACATGTATGGGTCAATGCCAGCTCAAATTTGTCTCTCCATTTTGAGGATTTGCAACCAATGCTACCTATTTGCCCCACTTTGAAGTGTTTTGTATGAGGACGAAGTCCTGTCATACCAAAGTACACCCAAATTATAGATTTAAATCAAGTAAAAACCTAAAATTCAAAAATATCCATCAAAATATAAACTATAGAGATTAAAAGAAAAGAAACCGATTAGCATAGATCACTCAAGAGAGTTATCTTTGGTCTCACATAGTAAACAATGACCCAAATGTTGAGTGAGGATTGGCCGAGGGGAAGTCCATGATGTAGCTGAGCTAGTAAAGAAAAAGATACGAATTAATAGATAGTTGATTTAATGAGAAGTTAAAAATTATATTAAATAAAATCTCATTTATAAACAAATAAAATTAATGAAAAATTAATTTTAAATATCGATAATAAAATAAAAATTCAATTATGCAAAACATGATTGCGGTTTGAGTAATGCTTTGATTAAAAGTACCTGCACACGTGTTCATTTGGGCCATGGTATCATGATTGATCCCTTTTGTTAAATTTCAAATAGGGTAAGACAAGTGGTACAAAAATTTGTAGGCCAACATGTATGGGTCAATGCCAGCTCAATTTTGTCCCCCCTGCATCCAATGCTCCCTATTACCCCCGCTTTGAAGTGTTTTATGAGGACGAAGTCCTGTCATACCAAAGTACACCCAAATTAGCGATTCAAATTAAGTACAAACCTAAAAATCAAAAATGCCCCCAAGATATAAACTACAATGATTAAAAAGAAAAGAAACCAACTAGCATAGATCAATTAACTTTGGTCTCACATAGTAATTGAAATCGAAAATTTGTGTTCATCGTTTATTAATTTGAAATCGAGTTATTATCGATGAAAAGAATCAAGAAAGACTAGATAGACGAGAAAAATGACATTCCAATCAGAATTGTAATAACTATCAAAAGCCCCACTAGTTTATTACTTCAATTTGAATTCAAAAACCCACCAAAGTAATAATAAAAAACAATCAAATCATGTAAGAAAATTTAATTTTACGTAAGGATTCAGATTTATCTGATTTTAGTATTAAAGATAAAAAACGAAGTATTACAATTTTACGTGTAGTATTCTACACGAACCAAATGATTCATCGATCAAATGAATCAAATCCAATTTAAGAATTAATATTGAACCGTGGCATGAATCAAATTTAGAGTTCCTATTTAAAATAGGGTTATTTGATGATTGAATCGGGAGGGAAAGTATACTGGGATGGGAGCAAAGAGACAAGGGACACCCACACAAGATGACCGGTAAAGCAAGAGTTTTAAAACAAAGGGGGTGGCCAGTAAAAGGCCACAAGATGCGCCGCCTATCTTAAATGTTACGAACTGGTCAGGGCACAAAGGACACATATACCATAACTCAAAAAGCCAAAAATGAATTGAGATCTGGCCACAAAAGACACATTTCCCTGTGCCCAAAAGAGAAAGGCAATTCTTTTCTATTCCCAGAGGCGGGCTTCTCCGCTCAATTCAAATCTCAAATTAAAGATAGGGTTTTGTTTTTTTATCAATGCCCTTAGCTTTTAGGCTGAGTGGTTGTCCGAAGGAGGGAGGGTAACCAAGAAGAGAAACACTCTCTTTTTGGTGGAAAAGAAAATAATTTTGTTAGAATGAGCCATACCCTTCAAGTCATTGTCAATACAAAGGGATCAATCTCTTCGAGGAGGGCAATGAAATGTATTAACGAGAGAAAAAAATTTATTAGTTTATATATTAGAATTTTTAAAAATATAATTAATTCAGCTATCTCGAATATCTATCAATAAGTACCTATAGCTAAGAGTAATAGATAAAGTTCTTTATATTTTTTTGGGTAATTAAAATTTTCATATTTTCTCTGGTTGGATTTAGTTAAAAATGTTACGATTTTCGGACTTAAATGAACGAAAAAAGGGTTATCTGCTTTGAAAATCGAGAATTTTTATACTTTTAATCACAAATAAATAACACGGTGCCTATACATATGTGAATGTAGAAGTTTGTATTGCCATTATTTTTTTTAAATAAACTATCGATATCTGATAATTACGTTGAATTCGATTAAATCTGGTATGATTCTGATTAAATTTTTAAGAATAGAACTTTCATGACATTTATTTTTTTCATACAAAAGATTTAAACCTAAAATCTTACTTATAAGGTATTAGTGTCTAATTACTGAATCAACTAAATGTTGATATTTGTATCGTTATTATAGTTTATATTTTAAATTATTTAAATAATTTATTATTCACAAAAGGATTAAATGACTAAAAGACCTAAATTATTTGAAAGGTTGGGAAAGAGAAGGCCCGTCTCATATAGGATATTGAGAAAAAAAAATTATAATCTTAATTAAATCTAATTTTAACGTACCAATTTATATAAACGTGGGGAGGTCGGTAGGATTGGCAATTTCGTAGTTTAGTCGAAAGCGAGGGGCTATTGTTTTGGTTAACCAAAACGCCGAAACGAAGTTAAAAATTAGGAAACTGAATATCGGGGTGGACTCTGAAGCGTGACTTTCATGTATGCACACTACCATCTTCAGACAGAGAGATTGAGAGGGAAAATAGAGAGAGAAAGAGAGAGAGAGAGAGAGAGAAGAGAGAGAGAGAGAGAGAGAGAGAGAGAGATTCATAATTTCAGGTAAATAAATATGTGTGTGTTATTATTACAAGCGGTGTTACAGTTTTGATTCCAACCCAAATCTTCATCCTCATCTCTCTCTCTCTCTCTCTGGTTTTTATTATAAACGTTTTTTTTTCCTGGATCCAAACATGAAGGGTCAATGCACACTCATGCATTTTGTTTCAAGTTATTCTTGAATGGTGAGAGGAAAGAAAAATGCTGATTGGTTTATATTAATCTCTTTCTTTCTCTTCTCTCTATCTCATTTTAATGATGTGTATGCTTGATTAATGGAAGATATTGTGTCGTTATATCTCTCTATCATCCATGATTTATCAGAAGACAAACCGTAACTTAATTTCAGTTTTTTCTCTCTAATCAGTTTTCAATTAAAATAAGCAAATGTAGTGCCTGAACATCATCTTTAGAATTGACCCATTTGATTTAACGAACAAATGCAGTGTTTGTATTTGAATGTTTTTCTCTCTAAGTTCTTTGGTTTGGGAATTTGGAAGAATTTGAGAGAATGGTTGGGGTTTGTACGTTTGCAGAATATTTATCGATGATTTCTTGTTTCATGCTTTCAGGTTCTGATTATGGAGGCTAATGGCCCTCAATTAGGGCAGTAATTGGGTCTTGATTAGGTCATTTCCCATCAAACAGTGTTCGATTCGTCTTGTCATTTCTCTGATTTTATCGTTTCTTTATACCAATCTAGAGAGAGAGATTTTGAGTTGACCTGATTCGGGAGAAAACCGTTTGTTTTTTTAGGGTTCTGATTACTCACTGATGCCCAGGTGGGCTTCAACTCTTTTACTGTCGTTTTCTGCCAATAGGGTACATTCATTGAAACCGCTCATATACTCATTTCACTGTTCTCTCTGATCCTTTCTTCTTTCTCAGTCTTCAGAACAGGGGAAGCTTTTCCCTGGGTTGAATTTCTTTCTTTTTGATATCTTGATTTCTGAACCCAATAGGGTTTGTGTTTTGTGTTTCCTTAGGTCTTTATAGAGGGTTTTTATTTCTTTTTTCGCATTTATCACGCCATCCACTCCGTTTTAGATCGATAAGGAAACCCAGGAGATATTGTGAATCTTGTTCACTTGATTGGGAAATTTTTGGAAAGTGAAATCAGGGTTATTATCTTCATCTTTTTGTGAGAGAGAGAGAGAGAGAAGATCGAAAGGTAGTTAAAAATGTCTTTTCCTTGAAGCCCTTTTACAATGGGTATGCCTGTCTTTTAAACCCAAGTTTAGTGGGGGCAGAGAGCAATAATGGTAGAGACATTTTCTCTGTCATCTAGGATGATTTTTGTTTTGTCTTAAATTATGGGTTCGTGGGACTTGATCTGTTGAAGAGAAAATTTGGCGAGTGAGAAGGAGTTCATTTGTGGACAATGAGTCTGCAGCAGAAGCCGGAGAAAGGGTCCGGTGGTGTGGCGGAGAAGGTGGTTGTTGCGGTGAAGGCTTCAAAGGAGATTCCTAGAACTGCTCTTGTGTGGGCTTTGACACATGTTGTTCAACCTGGAGACTGCATTACATTGCTTGTAGTTGTCCCTTCCCAAAGTTCCGGTAATAAAAATTGCTTCCTTATACGGTTTTTTTTTTCCCAGTCATTTTGGCTCTAGAATTTAGAATCAGATCTCCAGAAGGTCATTTGTTGTTTGAATTTCTTGTGAGGCCTAGACTATGGATTTCCTTTGTTCTGTGGTTTTGTATGGTTTTTACTAAACCTTTGTACTTTAAATTTCTTTATCTTCATTTAACTTTTGAGTGTAAACTGTGTTAAATCATTTGAAATGCCCTTTTTTGTATCTATTGATTTTGTGACCAGTCCTAACATTAATGAGAATTTGATTATTTGAAAGAATCCTTTAGGCTTTTGGCTACGATTTCCTTCAATTGTTTGATGGAATGCCTCCAGATGCACTTTGTCTCTTGCCGGTGGATGCAGACAAAATTTCCTCCGCTAGTGCCTTCCTAGTTTGGCTGAGGATATGTGCACTTGAACGCTTGACTGACCAACTAATCCTGCAGCTACCTTTATCATACTTGGATGCTTTGGCCAAGTCAGCTTTTCTGTTTGTAAGGCTCAGCTCCACATGGAGCAAACTTGGAGAACGTACAACTTGGTTACCTAGCCCGCAACCTGGGTTTCCCTGGGGCTTGGGTTTTGGTTTTACGGTCTTATAGAATTCTATCTATGTTTAATGGATAATCAATCACTTATCATGATTGCCATGCGGTCTCTTTAGCAGAATACTATGTATAATATAACTGGAAAGTTTAGTAATTAAGAATGAATTCTGGGTCATATTGGAGAAGAGACCTAATGGTCTCTCCCTTCCTCGCCAGGTATTTTCAGAGGATATGCCAATAAATGACCAGCTTCATTATTCAATTGCTCAGGTAGAAAATGGGGGTTTCCAAGATTTGCTGGAGACTGTGCCAGTGGCCACAGAAGGTCTTATTCAGCTTCAAGTTCAGAACATAAGTCCGATATTACGGATTCTTGCTCTCAAATGATACTTCAGCTTCATGATGTTTATGATCCAAACAAGGTTGTTGCCTCAGTCCAGTTGAGAGTGTTTTTTTATTGGATGAATGCCTATTGATGATGTTCTATATTAACCTGTTTCATTTCTTAGATAAATGTCAAAATCAAAATTGTTTCTGGATCCCCATGTGGAGCGGTTGCTGCGGAGGCAAAGAGGACTCAAGCAAATTGGGTGGTGTTGGACAAGTAATGTTCTTTAAATAACATATTCTTTTCACACCATGGAATTTGTGATTCATTTTATTGAAAAGTAATGTAGTCTTCTTTTCACAGACAGCTCAAACATGAGGAAAAGTGCTGCATGGAGGAGTTGCAGTGTAATATCGTGGTTATGAAACGCTCTCAGCCAAAAGTTCTACGACTAAACTTGGTCGGATCATCTAAGAGGGCATCTGAAGAACCTTGTGCACTGCCTTCAGAGCCACATGAAGCATCCAAGAAACATTTTAAAAACAAGAATGACCAATTGAATACCATTCGTGCTCCAGTAGTGACTCCAACAAGTAGTCCAGAGCTAGGAACTCCCTTTACAGCAACTGAAGCTGGAACTTCATCGGTATCAAGTTCAGATCCTGGAACCTCACCGTTTTTCATCTCTGAATTTAATGGGGAATTAAAGAAAGAGGAGACTCTTGTGATGAAAGCAAATAATGGTGTTGAAGACTTGAGTTCAGACACTGAGAGTGAAAAGTTGGGCTCATCATCTAGAAGTTTAAGATTTCAGCCATGGATGGGAGAGATTTTACGTTCTTATCAACATTCTTCACAGTATGCTCAAGAAACATCGCAAAGGTTTAATGATAAAGCTCAAACTTCCACGGCTAGGGCCTTGCTCGAGAAATTCTCTAAACTTGATCTAGAGGCTGGAATTGGAAGAATGAACTCCAGCAATGAGCATGACTACAGTGGAAATGTGAGGGAAGCAATTTCACTTTCTAGAAATGCACCACCTGGGCCACCTCCTTTGTGTTCAATATGTCAACATAAGGCACCTGTATTTGGAAAACCTCCCAGGTGGTTCAGCTATGCTGAACTGGAGCTTGCGACTGGTGGATTTTCAAAAGCTAATTTCTTGGCAGAAGGAGGCTTCGGCTCTGTCCATAGAGGGGTCTTACCAGATGGTCTGGCAGTTGCTGTCAAACAGCACAAACTGGCTAGTTCTCAAGGGGACCTTGAGTTCTGTTCGGAGGTGGAGGTATTAAGTTGTGCACAGCACCGAAATGTAGTAATGCTGATTGGGTTCTGTATTGAGGAGAGTAGAAGGCTGCTTGTCTATGAATACATCTGCAATGGATCCTTGGATTCCCATCTATATGGTATGTTTCATTCACAACTATTATGAAAATTCTATTTTGGGAAGTTGCTTGATTAATATCATTGTAAATGTTGTACTCTCAAGTCTCGAACGACTTCCAAGTTTGGTAATTACTTTTGCTTCTGGACTTAAACATGGCTTTATTCATATTGTGACTTTGAGCACTTTTAGGACGCCATAGAGATCCATTAGAATGGTCTGCTCGGCAAAAGATAGCTGTCGGGGCTGCTCGAGGTCTGCGATATCTTCACGAGGAATGCCGAGTAGGTTGCATTGTCCACCGAGATATGCGGCCAAACAATATACTCCTCACCCATGACTTTGAACCACTGGTACTCTTTCTTGTCATCTTATACCTTCAAAGCTCCTATATTAAAGTTTACCTGCTCCGCTTATTGTTTTGGCCATCTATATATGTTACTGTCATCTTTGGTTACTGTATATTCCAAGATGTTTTGTATATATAGGTTTTTCACATCACAGGATCTCTGTTAACATGCACAACTCATTCAAGGAAAAGGAAGAGTTTTACTATAACTTGTGAAACTATAACAATGGCGATCTGTTTCAAGTTTTGACTAAGAACTCATTTTTCCTCCCAAAGAAGTACCTAATCCCTCTAGTTTTATTGGCCAGTTCAGGCCCGAAGGCTATGTTTTCATAGTGCAAGGGAATAAAAACCTTTTGCAGTCTCAGTTCTTTCTTGCTCTGTCATGTGTAGGTTTATAATGTAATCATGATGATGTTTCACAATATATTTTCATGAAAAAGACTAGGCTTTTTTTCCTTATTTGTATTTATTAATATGTTAATTTATGCTGCAAAACTGCTGCTGCAATCAAGACAAACCTTGCAATTGTAGATTGGGGTTTCTGTCTGGAATTTGAGCATGTATTTGCTAAAAACTTTTCATAATTAGCTAAAATGTACATGATTTAGACGTTATGTTGTACTCACATACACTAACTTTTGCTGTTTGTGGTCCTTCTCTATTATACCCCATATTGGTTGGTAGCCTCATCCTAGCATTACTAGATATGCTACAGCTATCCAATAATAAGCTGGATGAGAGAATTAATCATACTTCGGTCATTCCAAGCTGATCTGGCATAACTTATATCTGCAATCAAGAGTATGTTATTCAGAACTTGCTTGGTAATAGGTTGGAGATTTTGGCCTGGCAAGATGGCAGCCTGACGGAGACACAGGGGTAGAAACAAGAGTAATTGGTACATTTGGGTATGTGTTCAATTATTTTTTTCTACTTGGGGGCATAAGCTTCATGGTCTTACTGGATGATGGATTAAGACTTTCTGTTTTAATTTAGGTATCTGGCTCCAGAATACGCTCAAAGTGGCCAAATTACAGAAAAGGCTGATGTGTATTCTTTTGGGGTTGTGTTGGTGGAACTTGTCACCGGAAGGAAAGCTGTTGACCTTAATCGGCCAAAGGGTCAGCAATGTCTCACTGAATGGGTAAGATTTTTGGTATTCTCATTTTTGACATGCATCTGGATAGAGGAAGATGGCAGCATATTGCTGGTATCCCAGGCTGTACCATGCTGGATAGATTCTTCTCATTTGTGCACCTTCTCTTGTTTTATCATCTAGGTTTTTCTTAAAAATGCTTTAAATTTGGGCAGGCACGGCCATTGCTAGAAGAGTTTTCCATTGATGAGTTGGTTGATCCAAGGCTGGGAAATTGTTATTCAGAGAATGAAGTATGTTGCATGTTGCATGCAGCATCCTTGTGCATACGACGTGATCCTCTAACAAGGCCTCGCATGTCACAGGCAAGTGAAAATGCATTTTGAAGCAAGTTTTGAAAAGTCATGATGGTTTTAGGACTGTTGAGGGCTTTGGGGTTTTCTAATTGGTATTAGATAGACTTGTGGAGAATAGCATAAAACGTAAGTTGAAACTAGTTGAATAACACCCCAGGGTTCTTACTCAGCTTCTGGTTATGCCTATTCATTTACACTGGAAGTTTTTGTAAACTTCCCATGAAACACCAAAATTGGGATATTTTTTGGTGAGTTTATTATATGAGGTCACTGGGCATGCCAGAAAATGTTTCAATTGGCAGGCTATTGAACTTAAGTTTCTGGGAGGACAAAATTTGCCGGCTATTCTCAAGCTGGTTGGAACACAATTAATGGGCTAGAAATCCTCTCAAGTTGGTTGCAACACAATAAGACCAGAAATCCTGCAGGACTAAGTTATAGATATGAGGGTAACACTATTATTGTTTCCATCGAGATTTCATGAATCATGATACCCATTTCTAATTGTAGTCTAATTGTAGAAATTATTGTCCTTAAGATCGGTAGATTTGGGGTTGCCAATTTGTTTGAGGATGAGGTTGGAATCTGTTTATACTTGAATTTATTGCTTCTAGATATGATTGGCATTGATATGGTTTCAAGTTTAGTCACTTGTACATCAAGACATTCGACAATATACATAAGTTGCACTCTACCTTGTTATAATATTATTGTTTTGCATGGTTTTTGAGGTCCTGATCAGGGTTCCTATTTTTTTTTTTTTTAATTGGAGTAGGTTTTACGAATATTGGAGGGTGACATGGTCATGGACACAAATTACATGTCAACACCGGGATCCGGGTATGATGTGGGAAATCGAAGTGGCCGGATTTGGACAGAGCAGCAACATCAGAATTATGGTTCAGTCTTCAACGGTTCATCAGACTTGTCAAGTGGAAAGTTGTCGGCCTTCTGGGAAAGGGAAAAGGGCAGGAGAATTTCATCGGAGCACGACTTGTGAGGACCTCACTTGATCATTAATTCCACGAATGAATGGCCAAAATATGTTATTTGGCCCCTCTGGGTATTTTCTTGCTCATGTCCTATTTTTGTTCAAATATTCTGTAGATGGTCGCTTTTGTATAGAAGAGGGAAGGTGTGGGCATATAATAGTGTAGTAACAAATGGTAAGCCTTTTGTCAATCATTGGGTAAATTTTGAGTAAGCTGGGTAGGTGATTGCAAATCTCTTAAGTCTTGATATATTTATATTAATATGCTTTGTTTTTAATTCAAGAAGCAAGTCTCAACGAGTGATTCGATTTTGGGCAAATTACAGCTCTAATCAAGTCAGGATTTGAGTAGTGCTAGTTTTGCTCAAAGGGGTCAGATGGTAGAATTGATGGAATTTTACAGTGTATAATTGCTATGGAAGCTGATTTTATTATGAGAATTGTTTACAATTAGAACGATCTGTGCAAAAGTTGTGATTTAAGAAAGAGTGGTTGACGATGATTCTCAAGGGTTTAATTTGGAATGAAATAAACATAATTGAAACATAATTGCATCAATTGACAATTTATTTAGCGGAAAGGAATATTAAATTCTTTCATCAAATCTCATTTGAATCTTAAGAATGAGGATTACTTTAAAAGAGTTGTTTTCCTAAATAGTTTCATAAATATTCGAATAAGATTAATTAAAGCATGATTTTAAATACAGATGGTGGAAACAAAAGGAATCAACATGCAGGAGATAAGTCATTGTGCCCCTTAATCAAAATTATAATTGAACCAACAAGCATGGAGTTGGATTACGTTGGGAGATCTTTACCTCTAAGAGGGATCTTAGTTGGGTTACTTGGATTAGTTGGGATAAAGTTCTGGATGACGGTGGGTTACTTGGATTAGTTAGGATAAAGCTCCGGATACCGATGGTGGACCAAGTCTAAGGGCACCATAAAAAAAAGGAAAAAGAAAAAGAAAAAAGAAAAAAAGAAAAAAACAACAACAATTAAACACAATTGGGCCCAACCATGAACAAATTGGGCTTGTCATTTATTTAACACGGACCCCCAATAAGCACAGAAAATAGAAATCCACAGCCATGACTGGGCCCGCACAATGAAGTCCAAGGTGTTACTAGCGAAGTACGGCCCTAGATGGTTCCAATATGTACTTTAGTAGGACCGGATATTGTTAGAACCCTTAGGCTCAAGCCTAGACACCGCCAAGTGGGCCCAGGATGTCTTGGGCAGGACAGATGAGAAGTCCACGGGCCCACAATCCCTGTTAGGCCCCAGCCGACCTAGTATGGAAGTAGGCCTATCACACAGTAAATAGGACACTCCATTCAAAACATCATCCACATGCTCATGAGCATAGAGACTGCCGAAAAACTAAAAAACTAACATAATCGATTCGGTCCATCAAAGATCTATCTCCGTCCCCGAGGAAATAGTCCAGTGATTACAATCCTCTTCCTTCAACCCACCCGGTGATTTCGGGTTCAAATATTGATATAATTAAAAAAAAAAAAATCTATCTCAACATGCAGACACCAAGCCTTACTCCTCTTATGGATAAATGCCTTGCAATGTTCATATACACCTGTAAGTACTAATAATTACATTGAAACAACCAACGGATAGTCTAATAGGATGAAATTCTAAGGGCCTTAACCAAGTCTTGAGTTCGATACTTGAGAAGAGAGAATCACCCGCCTAAATAAGATTCCTACAAACGTTCGAATCGAATTAATAGGAACATGACCCCAAATGCCCATGATGGGAACTAAAAAAATAAGAATGTCGAAACAATGGCATTGTAGCATTCGGCCAATCACAAAGCATGGGATCTCCATATTAGTTGTTTTTGACCAAGTGCAAGCAAAGCTTAACACAAGATATAAGAAGAAACGTGGAGCTAGCTCAACATCGTCAACATTAAGTGTCATAGGTTTAAGTTGTCCCTACAGTCATCCTAAAAACAAACAATGCATGCAACTATAAGTATTCTACAAACCAATAAAACATACAACTACAATTCTAACCTAGTTCCCGGGCAAGTGCAAGGCTCAAGAGATTATGAGGAAAACCTATGTGAAAAACAGGGTGCTCTGCTCCTTTTCCTTCTTCCTAGCTTTGTTATCGCTTCTTCATTTTTGACCTTGCATACCTAAATAGAACCATTTGTTAATAAATACAAAACTCCTCTTTGGGCTGAGGGTTTGAGCATTTCACATTTGAGTACTAAAGACTTGAAGGCAAAAAATAATTAATTAATAATATCAATCATACTCAATGTGCATGCCGCCACGATCTGATGATGGCAATGAGCTTCCCTGAAGAGACTGCATGGCTTCAGTGGCCTGTTCAACTTTCTGAAGCAAGAATTGTAGCCATCAGCTATTAATTTTTGTCATAACCCCTTCTTGAAAAATTTCAAGATAATTTCAGCAGCAAATGCCTTCGAGAACAAATCCCAGATTTCATCCCTTTATTCAGAACCAGGTATAAATTTGTCATGTGGGAAAAACCAAAATTATGGCAGACACCAATGGCTACTTGGGACAGTTTTTGCATTAATGGTTTAGGGATCCTTTGGACACACTTATAAGAAGTGCTTATTCACCTTTTCTTTTGTGTGAATTCTCGACTTTCAGACAAAAACAACTTTGGACTAATAAATAATTTTAAAGCATTTCAGAAGGAAATTTTAAATTATTATGAAAAATGATACTTTTCATATAATTTTTTAATTGACAAATGTTATTTTTGGAATAAGACAAAATAGTCAATAAGCACCTTTAATAAAAGGTAACAAATGCTCCCTTACTCTTGAAAATATGGAAGTCTTTGCCAAAACAAAAAGAAAGAGAAAACAAGTCAAAATGATTGGGAGCAAAAAAGAAAAGGAAAAAAAAATCTGCCTGCTACTAACGAATTTTACATTGGACAATTGGAAATGGTTGCATATGAATGATGGGTACAATTTACAAACAGATAAGGTATAAAAGACACAATATGACCTGATCTAACGACTACAACATGACAGAATTTGAGTTAGTTCTAAGAAGTTCCAATCCTATTACTGTTAGGGATCAATCTAGTTCCTTCTCTGGTCTTGGTCGGTTAGTTTAGTAGGACAATTCTAGTCTGTTTCAGAAAGAACTTTGAGTGAACAATAAAAGCCTATCTTTTGATTCACAATAGCTCTCAAGAGAGTCCTTTCTTTGAAACATGGATCATTTATGGAATTATTGGTGTATATAATTGCAGAATTTCCAATATGACAGACATTCATTACCTCAAAGTCTGCAAATGCAACCGGCATGCCACTTCTGGCACACAACTTCAGCATATTGAATCCAGGATATCTGGACATAGAAGTGAAAAAAAGAAAAAAAAAAAATTCATCAATCAATGTTGAATAAGAGGATTAACCAATAAATAAGGCATTTACCATAATGTTGAACCTGGAGACAGAACTTACTGAGACAGAACTTGCTTCAGTTCATCTTCAGTGCAATTCGGACCCAGGTTTGCAATGAACAAAGTTGAACATGCATGATCCCCTCCATCGATGGTATTTTCTGTGTGCTCCTGCAGAAACAGCGAATTGAAATAACTGTTATGTCAGACATTTAGAAGTATCTAAATGGTATTCCCTCTCTCCTATTTTAAGTGACCATTTTTTCACCTTTTCTTATCCCAAAATTAGTGTAAGTTATTTATTTAATCAATATATAATAAGCACGTGATTTCACCATTATGTCCCTAAAATGTCAAAGCAAATAACTTTTAGTGAACAACGTCAAAGCAATTAATGCTTTTTTGTTAATATGTGTTTGGGTAACTTCATCATTTAAAATGGGGTGGAGGGAGTACAAACTTAGCAGTATGATTTACTATAGAAAGATAGCATGAGCCAAAGGATTTCCATATCTCGTACAAAAAGTCTAAACAATTAACAAAAAGTATGATTTATTGATTACAAAGCTACTTTTTGTTACTTGGTAGTAGCAGAGTAACAACTTCTAACTCAACACACTTCAAATTTCTTCCCAAAGTTTTGCAACTTTCTTATAGTACTGAGGAAATAAAGTAAATTGAATTCATGAGGACTTCCTTCTAATACACACACACATACAGAGAGAGACAGAGAGAGAGAGCAAAAAGTTTCAGCTCCCATAGCCACTTAGATACTTCTAAGTCTGCAGACTGAAGTATTACATTTAATTCACTTACCATTTTTCTTTCCAAAGTTCTGCAAGAGACTTTTGCACTACTTGAGGAGTGGAGGGGGGAATTGAACTCATGCAGACTTCCCCCATGTTATACAAGCAAAGAGCTAAAATTTCACTCCAATACTCAGCTTGATAAAATCACAGGTACCACAAGTAATCAAAGAAAAAAGTTGGCATCTTTCCCCCATTGAGTTCAACAGGCCATCTTTTTTCAAACCACAAATTGAACCTGTGAGGACCTCCTCTAACTAAAGATACCCGACCACGTACTTCAGCTCCTATACATACCAGGACAGTAAATGTACCTGCCAGGGGCTTGGAAGATTCTGGCATGAGCAGTCGTTGCTCCTTACATAAGCCATTAATAATGCAATGATTTTTATGCGCTAAAGATACTGAAAACATATCGATCATGTTGACTGTCAGAGAACTTACGTCAATTGCAACTCCAGCACCATCAGGATCCACAGCTGTCTCACCACTGCACATTACCACAAATCAACAATCCTTACGAGCTTTATAAGTTGGCTACAAATATATATCATGAAATTGACAAAATTAAGATTCCATTTAGACAAATTATTGTGCGAGGTAGTGCCCACAACCTCGCTGTATTTGCTATATCACCCTTTTTGCTGGATGCATCAACATTTTCATATTGCTCATTGTGGTCTTCATCTCCTGAACAAGCAAAATGTGCAAGTGAGCTGTAAAATATATCAGGTGATTGTGACTGTCAAGTGAAAATATTGATGGCAATGGCAAAAAGAATAAAGTAAAATGATGGATACAGCCACGGAGACACTTGGTAACACAAAGTAGTGAATCATATCTTAATTCAAATAACAACCATAAAGGTATAAGTGGTATACAATTCACTTTCTTTTTTATAAGAAAATGCTTTGTATTGTTGATTTAATTTCACAATTTCATCACGTCTACTAATTGTGGAAAAGATATTCTCCTTGTTTTTCTCAACAAACAAATCCTCCAAGATGCTTTTGGTGTACAGTAGGTGTGAAAAAAAAGACGCAAATTTGAGTTGGGATACATAGTACATGTTCTCTTTTAGAGGAAAAAAAAAAAAAAAAAAAAAAGGAGGGGGGCAGCATTTACCATCATCACTTGATATTTCTTGGGCACCAGTTTTTGTTTTTTGCCTCTTATCAATGACAACATAGGGTCCACCAGCTGCGCTCAAGTAAACATTGTCACCAGATTTCAAAAAAGTAAACTGAAAACACCAAACTAAAACAGCTAATGATTTAGTCTCGAACTTCCAATTATTGTTATTCCATTTGGGCGTTTTTCTTATTATTTAGCCCTTACCAGGTCCCCTTTTCCTCCTTGAATTTGACCTTGCCAATTCAATGTGCAAAGTGGCTCCGGTCTCGGGGTCAAATCTCACACCCTGAACAATATTAGAAAGAAACTTTACTCTAGCATGTTACACTATCATTTGACATTTAAAACCTAGAACCCTTGACCTTTAAAGTATACACAAGAATTTCCAAGTCATTTGAATGACCGTTTGCGCCAAAACCCTTGCTCAAGCATTTTAAATTTTTTATATAGAAAAAGGAGAATACATTTAATGTATTAGAGAATGTAAAAAATCTTCCAAGGATTAGAAAAACCACAGAAGTAAGAAAGCACAAAACAAACCAGAGACAAAAGACTAATACAAAAAGGCTCTTCAATCCCTTTTCAAATCTTCTAAAGTATAATATTTAAAAATTCCCGAGATATGATCTCAAAGATAAGTATAAAAAAACAATTTTGTCCCATAAAAGGGGAGGTCCAAGCTTGAACATTTCATTCTCTCTAAACGCACCATTGGATGCCAAAAACACACATTTCGACAACTAATGGGCATCTCTCTTCCCTCCAAAACCTCTAAATTTTGTGAGGAATAAATCAAAATTTTCCCAGAGTACACAAACATTGTCACACATAGGAAAAAACGGTTCCACATCTCCCTCACGATAAAACAATGCAAATATAAGTAATCTCTAGATTCAGAGTTGGCATAACACATGACACAAACATTCGGAGTGAAATTTATAGGCTACTCTTTTGGGAAAGATTATTGGTGTTAATTCTATTGAAGGAGAAAAATAAAAGATAAAAACTCAACCACTTCTCTATCGTTCAAATTCCTTAAAAAATGAAGTTCCAAGAAGGCGAATGATCCTCCAAAAGATCTTTGATACGAGCAAAGTATGGATAACCTAATAAAGGCAAGGGATAACAAAATAGGGCCAATAATTAACTAAGCAAAGAAAGAAAATATTTTCTATCTAAGAAAAAGTTAAAAAAAAAAAAAAGAAATAGTATTAAAAAAAACTCTATTTTCTTCATCACTATGAAATCAAGAAAATAGCAAATTAGTAATTTCATTATCAAACTACCAAATAATGATACAAGATTGGATAAAGTAAGGTTTTGTTTGGTGAAAGAACATATTTGGAAGGCTTGGAATTAGCAAAGTGAGTAGGATAGAATAAAAGAAAATTGCATAAAACTAGGATTGAGGGGAAAGCACCCTAAAAATTTTGGGGGAAAGCTATGCTGCCAAAGAAGAAATTTGTAGGTGCAAGAGGAGGATAACTTCCTTCCAAAGAAGGGCTCAATGGATGTGAGATGAGTGATGTCTAATTGAGTTGTTGCTAAGCTAGGCAAATCCAAAAATATGAGAGAGAGAGAGAGAGAGAGATGTGGCGC
The DNA here is from genome assembly GCA_033439265.1 of Dillenia suffruticosa. Classification (NCBI taxonomy): domain Eukaryota; kingdom Viridiplantae; phylum Streptophyta; class Magnoliopsida; order Dilleniales; family Dilleniaceae; genus Dillenia; species Dillenia suffruticosa. The sequence continues at coordinate 23,113,498 of JAVTVX010000004.1, forward strand.
AAGAATTTCTCTTCGGCAGAAAGACATAGATTTGAAATGGTGGATATCTGGAAATTAGGAGAGGGAAGAGAGAGATGAAGCTTGGTTGCTTTTAATGAAGGTTGCAGAAAGAGACAGTTGTAAATGAGATTTATTTTTCCTCTTCATGAAATGGTTGCTTTTATCTCAGTCCCACCTCCCCACTCGGGTATCATGAAAGTGGGCCCTGATTTGCACATTTTCTCTTTCCTAGAACAAAAGTGGCAGCCACAAACACTGGTTCCAAAACCTGCAATCCAAATGAGGCTGACCTACGTGGTTGTGCACGCTCATATGACCTAAAAGTACACATTCTAAACACACATATATGCACATGCGTCACTTACTTAATTCCTCTGTGCCTAAAAAACACACCCAACACCTAGATTTTGTGTCAAAAGCACTGCTTCAAACTCTAATCCTAGATTCAAGAAAGAAAACTAAAACCACCTAAGAAGCACGAATGTGGATATAGTGTTGTATCTGACACAATATGGATACGACAATATCGATACGACAATATTAACAAACTGAACCTTAATCCCAAATTTTGAGTTCGGTTGTTTGAGAGACTAATATAAGAGAGAGTAGAAAGAAAAATAATAACATAAAGTAAAATAACATAAAATTAAAGTTTGAGAGCAAAATGACAAAACTAAAATATTTTTCTTAATTGTATTTTATAGATCATAATGCTTTCTTTTTGAATTTTAAAGATTTGAATTTGTGGTTTCCTCTCACCCCAAAAAGCCTTAAACTTGTGTGTCAAAAGCTTAGGACCAAAGTGTGTGGGAGAGAGTGCGGAGAGAAGCAGAAGTGAAATGCGAAAAAAGAAGGCTTACTCGTGTAAACCTTGGGGAGAAGAATAATAAAGTAGATAAGAAAGAAAAGAGAAGCTGCAAAGGAGAAGAAGTATGAGGAAAATAAAAAGAAGAAATAAGAAAGAAATCAGAAGCTGCTTTCTTTTCGCCTTCCGCGATGATTGAAGGTTTCTCTCTTTCTCTTCCCTTTTCCTTTGTCCTCTTCCCATAATCTGAAAGAAACTCCAAGCTGTCTGTTTTCCTAGGTCAAACTTCTCTCTTCATTTCTGTTCCTCTTGAATGCTTGAAGACCGAAGATTCTATAAATTTGAAAGCGTTCATCTCCCCCTTCTTCCTTCACCTCTTTGCTTCAACAAAAAGATTCGAAGAGACTTTTATGTGTGTCTATTATTTGTATTTTTTAATTTTAAACATAAGTTTCAATTTTTATGCTTTAACCCTATTTTTCTTGAAAGGAATTTTCAATTTAGTCCCCAACCATTATCCTGCAGCATAAAAAATAAATAAAATAATTGGATATGCCAGGTGTATCATATACATATCTGACATGTATCCAGCCCTATTCATGTTTGTAAACATGTCTGATACCATGAGGGTTTTGAAGTATCTGCCTTCCTAGACAACCAAAACTCTGATCTCAATATTAAACTGAGAAATGAAAGAGGGTTAAGGTTTTAACCTTGAAATCACATTGATTCTAAATCCTCAGAACCCCTAGCCAAAGATCTAGTAATGGGATCTTTGAATGTGGAGTAAAGGATAAGAAATCATCCAAATGAGAGATTATAGAGAAAGACAGTAGAAAAAGAGAGAGATGTTGAGAGAGATAGCAAAAGAGATTTGAGAGAGAAGAATTGATAAGACAAGAAATTAAAATATTATTAGATTTTTCCCTTTTTAGATGTCAATAATTTGGCCTCCAAACTAATAACCAACAATTTATACACAAAGCAAAGAAAGAACGAAAACCTGCATGAAGAGCTGAGGTTATTATGGAGCTTTGTTTCTTTGTTAATAACATGTTTTAGCCAGTTTCTGTGTATCAACTTGTTGGCACTTGATCTATTGGGCTGGGTCATTAAATGGGGACAACCATACCAGGTAGAAGGTTATCACATGACACATCTCAAACTGTTTTCCAAAAATTTTGAGGTCTCTTATGCAGAAAAATATTGGATATAGATAACAAAAGGGCAAACTAATTTCAAGCAAAGGTTTGGAAAAGCTTACATTTAGTGATTGGAGTGCTGCAATAGCTGATTGATGGCTGAAGAAGGTAGCAAATGCAACAACCTGCAAACAATGAGGACCACCATTTAGTCTTACTTGGTTGAATCAAGACTCCTAAAAATGCTGAAAAATCAAGGAAATAGAACTATTTCTCATTTTTAATTTCAGCAAAACGTAATGCAATATATTCATGCATAACATTTCCCACAAATTTGTAATAACTTTTGTGGTCTAAGAAAGAAAGGGGATAACAAAGACATTTATCATAAACCTGAGGAGAACAAAACAAGCATTTAGCACCAATATACACTGTGATTTATGCAAATTGTGTCATGCATACTTGCTCAATAAGACTCTTCCTCATAGCTTGCACACAGTTTGCATGATTGGCGTAACTCCTTGTGGCATAAAATTGGCAGATAGCCCTCTCATACTTATCATTGTTAGCTTCAGAAACCCATATCTTATATCAGGGTTAATAGGGTTGTGACATGCACATGCACTCATTTTTACTCTAATTTAATTTTCTTCTCAAAATTAAAAAAAAAAAAAAAAGAAAAATTTTCTTCATGTTGCTGATAAATTCTGAAACCATAAAGTTTAATCAAACCAGATTTCTGCAACTGAAGGAAGAGGAAATGATCAAATCAATTCCAACAATATCCTTTGCAATTTGAGTTCAAGAACTGTAAAATTAGTCTGCAAAATTTTATTTGCTTTGACTTCAATTAGGTACTTATTTAATATCAGCACATGAACAGGTTCAGGCCCAAAAAAAAAGGGAAAAAAAAAGATCTAACACTTTCCTCATTTTCTTTCGGTGCCTCACATTTAGGGATAACTTCTCACACATCTCATGTAAGGCTAATGTGATTGATACTGATTGAATTGAACATCTTGTAGAAAAATTTATGAGGCTTATAGCCCAGAAACATAATGGTTGTATTGTGGGCATTAACACACATCGAATATCATGCACTTGCATCCACAATAACAAATTCCATGGTCATACTCCACCTTGCTCTCACTCTCCTAAGCCCCCCAATAAGGGGAGTTTAATGTTACAAATTCAAAAAAATTTCTCTCTTTCTTTCCCCTCTCTCATGTTGTCAAATTTTCAATTGGGAACCCCAAATGCTAATCCAGATAAACACAGATTCTAAAAAAGCAATGGAGAATTATCTATTTAAGCATAGGTAAACGCAGTTAGAAATTAAGCATACTGGAATCAATGAAATTGATATAACGAGGGCATCAATTGATTAAAACTACAGCGATGTAGAGAAAAGAAACAACAGGGATCAGGAGTAGCAAAGAATGATAAAACTACAGTAAATAGAACCATATACACAGCCAAAGTGGGCTGTCTTCTAGGCGGTAGCAGCCATAAAACAATAGAAAACCCATATGAGAGTACCCCATGATGCAAAATGCTGACATAAAATTTCAAATGGTGTTAATTTTCTCAATTATGTCCCTTTGTCCTTCTCCATTGTATCGAATAGAGCTGTGTGGATTAATACACAAAGAATCTAAAAAAAGCATCACTAAATTAAAAACCTACGGAGAAATTCATATCTTCTGTTTATGTTTGACGTCCTTGCAATCAAACCTTAAAAGTTTTAACTAGAGAAAAGCAATTCAAGTTCAGATCAACCCCATTTCTCAATTAAGCACAGTTTAATCAACAAAGGTTAAAACAATACAAATGATTATCGATTTGATAATGCATAGAAAAACTAACCCAAATACAAGGTCTTAGACCCAAAAGTGCACAAACAAATTAAAACCCAAAAAGCAATTCACTCACTCACACTCTAACATTCTACCAAATGCCGAAAGGGGGAGGGGAAAAATAGCAATTCAACTTCAGATAAACCTTAGTTGGCAAACAAGATTCAACCATGAAAAAGAGAAAGGAAAAAGCTAGAAATTCGAAACACAGACAAAACCTAAGTAGCAATCAAACGCACTGTAATATCAACAAAAGATGGGAGGGAGAGAGAGAAGGTTGCCTGATTGCCGCGACCAGTGTACTTGAGTTGACAACTATCAAAACCAGGACGGCGACGAAAGAGATTGTGAATCTCACGAGGCTTGACATCGTCGGGAAGACCTGAGATGAAGAGAGTATTTATGCCCGTGTCGTAGTTATAGTGTTGGTGTTGAATTGTTGGACCTCCTCCTATGTAGTACGGATCGTACGCCATTGCTGCCTTTCGATTCCCAACTCCTCTGTTCCCCCACCTTTTTAGGGTTTCTCCTTCCCTCAGATTCTCAGATTCACGGCTACTTCCACCGCCACGAGTATGAATTTGAAGACATCAACAAAAATACAGGCGGCTTTAATTAAAATGAACGCATCGTTCTCAATTATTTTTTTAAATCAATATTAATAGTCGATTTTTAGATTTTAAATTGCGACTACTCGTTTTTTTGGTCAGCAACTATTATTAACAATATCAAATATTAGATTTTTGGTATTAAATATTTCTCAATTATTAGAAACTTAATTCTAATCAATTATTAAAATCAACTATATTAATAGTTCTCAATTATTTCCAAGGACTAAAATTAGAAATTCGATAGCCCTTGGAAACTTAATTATTAGATTTTAAATTAGATTAATAGTTCTTTATTAGATTTTAAATAATTTTTTAAGGGCTAAAATTAGAAATTCGATAACCCCTGAAAACTTAATACCAGAAACTCTAAAAATAACTATTAGATTTTAAATTTCTAATCAAAAAAAGCCCTTTTGGAAACTTAATTCTAATAATTGCGATTACTTGTTTTATTGAATTCTTTTTGTAAAACTATTATGATTATAAAAATTTTGAAATGAATACTAAATAATTTAGCTTTTTCAAGCGTATTTAATAATTTAACACATGTCGGGATAAATACAGGTCGGGCAACTCTTAATTTTTGAAATAATGAGATGGGTCGATATCACATGCTTATAATATTTTTGATTGTGAAATTGAAGGTAATTTGATTTTGCTCACATTTTATGTAGGATTCATCCAAATTAACAAAATTTGGATGTTGTTTGAATTAATCGAATAGAGAGAGAGAGAGAGAGAGAGAGAGTTAAATGCCCAGTATACTCTCCTCATGTGGATGTCTACTTGCCTCCTCGCAAGAGATCTCGAAGCAGTGGCCCTTTCCTTTTCCAAGAACATCTCTTTGGCAGCCAATTGTTTAGTAATAATTTAGAGATAAATTAATTCCTTTCATAAATATATTTAAAAAAAAAGAAACATAGAAGGAAGAGAAGTATATACAAATATGAACCCAAATTAGTAACGTGAAACTAGGGTTTTTTATCAATCAAGCTCAACTTTCATAAATTCAATAGCATATTTCTTTTTTTTTTTTGAGATAAACAATCAATATTTGAAAATTATTTTGGTTTTGATTAAATTCGATTCTAATTGAATTGAACTCGAAAAAACTCTGTTGACGTCTGTTTTCTCCGTGCATACTTCTATTTTATGGGTATATATATAATGCACTTAGGTCAAAATTTTCAGATATATAAATGTGTGGTGAAATTTTTGAAAAAAATTTAGTAATATTATAAAAATTTTATTTTTAATGAAAAAAATTGAGTTTTTTACTTGTAAATTTTTATTTTTGATTTTATTTTAATAAAAAATATTATAGTTAAAAATAAGATACAATTAACTTTTTAGAAAATAAAATAAGATACAAATGAGGATAAATAAAAGTTTTTCAAGCATGACCTTCGAGGATTACCATATGCCGTAGCCACACCGGATTATTTCTTTCAGCTGCCTTCTTCTCGGGATAACAATGAGAGAGAGAGAGAGAGAGAGAGAGAGCTTTGTGTTTGTCATCACAACGTTGTAGGGACGGCGACGTGGTGCCGTGCCGACCCGTGTAAACATCGTGCCTTGTTGCTGAAGAGGAATATCAACCTGATTTTCACTTATATTATAATATTAAAATTTAATGTTTATTTTTGATAAGCTAAAATTAATATTTAAACAAAGTGTTTGACTCCGAATAGATAAAGATTGCAATGGGGATTGACCAATGATGGTATAACTTTGTGGGCAGCTTAGGATAACTTGACAGTACAATGACAAGGCAAGAAGAGGGTTTAGATATAAATCCCATTTGATTAAGCTTAGCATCGCGTTAAGCCCTATTCTTTAACTTGACAGTACAATGACGAGGCACGACGCCACCTCTGTAATGACCATAAATTTCGGCCCTAATACGGCAGAGGGAGTAAGGGTCTCTTTTTGGCGTCGTGCCTGATGTGAACGTGATGTTTACCTACACCACGTGAGGAAGTAGTATACTTTTCTTCCAAAAGTAGAGAGAGAGAGAGGAAGGGAGGAATCCTACCAAGCAATATGTGTTATGGTTTTTGGACCCTTCGAGCCCCTCAAGTCCAGGACTCAGAGGAGCACGACCAATTCGTTGGCGTCGTGCCCAATTTGGCCCAATTTTGAGACTTTTGGGTGAATGTGGCCCAAGTTTGATGGAAAGTAGGTCCTATCTGACCTTTTTTTTTTTTTTTTTTTTTCTTACACAGCGATTTAAACCTTGAAGGGATGAAAATTGTGACCTCTATATCCCCTTTGAAACTCTGTCCGAGGTACAAAAAAAGTTAATGAGGTGTCAGAAGTTTCCCCCCGTGTGAAACGGTTCATGGGTTTGTTTTCTTCTGCTCTCTTGGATATTCCCTCTGTTGGAATTTGCAATTTCTCTTTTTTTTCTTTCTTTTGATTGGTTGAAAATTATTTTTTGCTTTTACTAATTTGGCCATTCCATCCTATTTTGCAACTTTGATTACTTTATACTTCACAACTTTCTACCCCCACAACAAATGCTTTTTCTATAGGGTCATGTTGATGTTTTCCTTCTACATGCCACAATACTTTATATATATTTATGAAATTACCTTTTTTTTTTGGATTTTTCTTTACCCCAATTGCCATAAAAAACGAGTAAATTAAATTGGATAAGAGATTTTTTTTTTTAATAAACAACTGATATTCGGTAACAACTATGTTGAATCTAACTAAATCTGATTCACGTCGAATTTAATACTTAAGAACGATACACAAGATTACCAGTACTACCTAACCACTGGACTTTTAATTTTATTTTCTTCTATTTTCTGGGACCTCTCCCTACCCTGATCTTCCCCCCCCCAAAAGCTTTGAATCAAGGATCAAAACAGCATGAAGGCCATTGTTGTACAACGTCCAAGGATGCTAAGGACTGATCCTCCAGCTTGAGACATCTTTCTTCTGACTCAAGAATTATTTTCTCTGTTTGTTTTACCATGCCATAAGATGCAATGCATTTTGCAAAAGAAATATATGCATGAAATAATTAAGCCTCGACATATCACTTGATTCCCTATATTAGCAGACGTAAGAGAGGTAGGGCGAAAAGGGAAGAGCCGATATGACAATTGTCATAGGTATGAAATCTATGACCTTTCTCTACTATTCCTACCATTATCCTACTAGGAGAGTGCCCTACAGGCAATCTGTTGACATGGCATAGCTTCCCATCATCTGGAGAAAGGTCATAGGCCTCATGGCAATCTGAGATTGACTGTGGCCCCATCACTAGCAAGAAACTAGAATGGCAATCTCAGAATGGCAACAGAACCCAGCCAACAGAGAGAGACCATAATGTAAGAAACTAGAATGGCAATATCAGATTTCTCATCAGAGAAAATTTATGTAGAGGATGGCCTACGACTGTGAAAACACCGTGTATGGTAGAGCCCATGGTTCTACATTTGCCAGCAGGATAACATTACTGTGGCCACATCATTAGCTAGGGCAGCGGATGGGGGCATGGTGAAGAGTACCTAAAGCATCATCACAGCCCCAAAATAGGAACTCACCTCTATCATGTTTTCTTTGGCAACCATCAGGAGAATAAACATTCTGCACTGCAGGCTGAAAACAAATTTATAATAATCCACGTGTGAGCTCTTCCATATCATCAGATGGATCAGCAAGAATGGGCAACTCCAGGGGCAATGACAACATGGGAGGATGAAGCTTCAAATTATCCTCCCACTTACGATACAAGAATACCTGGGAAGGGTGCAGTTCTAGAGCCACTTGAGGGATTAGTTTGAAGGGTTTGACTTCCGCCAAACTTTACCTCTTACCTTCATCCACATAATAGAAACTGAACTTTGACCTGCAGGGTTTGATCCAAGAGGTATTCCCTTAAAACACATAGATGCCCACGAAAACCACTTCCTAACAAAAAATTTTCCTCCCTTTCCAATGGCAGGACTGAAATTGGCTCAGATGAAAGTTAATGCAGTGAAGTTTCAGCCTTCATTTTGGAAAGCATATACAAATTTGCCAGCATTTCTTGTATAACCTTTGAACAAAATGTCCCCGGGGTGTAAATCTGCAGCACAAAGAAGACACGTAGGATAGTTAGAAACAGTACTCAGAATTAAATACTAGATGGAACTTCTGCAATAAAGATCGAACCTATAAAGATATGCAAAGTAATAGCAACAAAAGATTCACACGTACAAACATGAAGTAATGCCTAAATTCTCGTGATCTAAGTCAGAATATATTTGAGGGCAGGGGCAGCAGGTAGAAGTTAAAACTACAGATAATACATGCCATTTCAATCCTCCGAACCATACTTGAGAAGAGCAGTAAAATGGAAATCTATAACTTGGATGGATTGTATCAGAACAGGTACAATAAACATAAAACTCAATGAAGTTGAACTTTTATAGTTTCTTTATGATTTATTGGAAAATGAAAAAAAATAAATGTTCCAATCTTAGCATTGACGCTGAGAAATGACGCTTTCTTTTTGGCTGTCTACTTTCTCCGAGCCTTGAAAATCCATCTCAATTGCTTTTGATGAAAATATCAATTCTTTGACAAGTTTCAGTCATTGTGTTCATTAACTGTTTCCTCTTCAGTAAAGAAGTGGTATATACCCAGTAATCCACGTAGTTAACATAAGACCAACACACACTGATAATGTTTGTGGTCCATAGTCTAATGCCGCAGAACCAACACCTTCCGCACACAGAGTATGAAACAAAACTTCTATATATAACTTCCCACAGAATCAAGGATCTTCAACTATTCTCAGGAATACGCCTATAACGACCTAAAAATTACATGGTTCAATGCAATAATCAGTCCTAAAGGAAGATTTTATAACGTGTGATTTAATAAAATATATTATATGTTATATATTTACCCTCTCCATCAAAAATCAACATCAGGAAAGTGTCTCATATTACATAAAAATAAGACATCTTGACTATGATGTAACATTCAAATGGAAAAGCAACCTAAGAATCTTTTGGATCTATAACCCATTCCACTTCTGTAACTCAGATGGGGTACACATTACAGTCTGCGACTAACCAGAAAAATTTATGCAGCCTCCAAGAAACATTCCATGGGGAACCCAATTACACTACTTGTCAAGTGACTCCTACCCCCATGGTTTCAGAAAAGTTACGACTGGTTAAACTGTTGATCTCCACAAATCCTACAAGGATGAATACTAAATGCACAACTATCATCCATGGTATTAGCCTATCATCATTTCAGTACTAACCCCTTCAACTAGTCTCAGAAATAAGCCTTCAACAACCTATATCATGTGGTCCAATGCAAAAATCAGTCCCAAAAGAAAATTTTCTAATGCATGATTTAGTGTATGTGCAAGTGCAGGTGTGTGTGTGTGTGTGTGTGTGTGTTTACCCTCTCCATCAAACATCAACTTCAGCAAACTGTCTCATATAAAATAAAAAATAAGAGATCTTGACTATGACATAACACTCAAATGAAAAAGCAACCCAAGACGGAATCTTTCGGATCCATAAGCTATTCCACTTCAATAGTTACATGTAACTCAGTGGTGATCACACCTACTGCAACACAATAAATCTAACCAGAAAACTTTATGCAGCCTCCAAGAATCATTCCATGGGGTCCCTAATTAAAGTACTTGCCAACTAGCTCATAGTCCTACCCCATCATTTTCCTCAAGTTATGACCTGTTTATCTGTTGATCTCCACCAATCCTACAACAATGAATACTAGATACATAACTATCACCCTATTGTTTTAAAAGTACAGCGTTTCACTTGATATGCAACTCCATGCTAATCTCAAACTGACCTTGATTAAGCACACTTCAGAAGCTAGCAGATGTTCACTCCCAGAATCAACCACCAAATTATTTGTCACAGTTGTATCTAGGGAAAAGATGTCCAACCATAAAGTTCAACCATACCCTTCACTTTTCAGGTTACTTGTGTTCAAGCGGCAAAATTTGCAGTATGACCATCATCCAAACTACACCTTTGCAAATTCTATCACAAGCAAGATGTATGGCAAGCTACCAAAGGCCCATAATAAACTTGAAATCAATGATGATTACAAGTTATGGTTCTACCAATTGATGGTAAAAAAATAACTATATTTGGACCAAATCATGGAATTTGAATATGGTTATGGTTTCTTTTCCAGGGGGTGTACAAAAGAAGTGCAAACACCAAGTAAAATGTATCACCAACTACCTTAAGCATTAAAGGGGAGGAAGCAAGTAAAGTAAGCATGAATTCTAGATCTAAAAATCAAAACAGATGGGAACCTTGAGCCCATAAAACAGAGATAGAAAACTTGCCTATGCTGTTCAGATCAGTAGACAGCCCCTTGTCACTTGGTGCGCCCACCATTCTCTTCAGATTAGATGGGGATGTATCAAAGCATGATGAAGCAACTTGGCATAATAGAGCCGGACACGGTATTGTAAAAACTGCATGACATCGTGAACTTCAAATAAAGGGCACAGTATATAAGTCGGTGGTTGAGAATGAGACCCAGAAACAGAGCATAACTTTCCATCATTTGATTAAACTGGCACTGCAACCAAACTCTTTAAGGTCCCACCAAGTCTGTGGGCACTGCCTTTCAATCTGCTCATTCTAGAGCATCTAAACCACTGTCTGTATCATTCAGTGGAAGCCTCTAAGATTCATCCCAAGTGCAACCTGGCTTACACCACCCATGCATGGCACTGCATGCTAAAAACACTACTCCCCCAAGAAAATCCAATCTCATCAAATCCACCTGATTTTAACCTTATTTGATGAACCTTACATTCAACCTTCCACGTAGAATTTGTTTGATGGGCTTCCATAAGACCAGCTTAAAGGATAAATATCAGTCAAAGGGAAGATGATGCAACACACTATAGAAATTATTAGACCTTACACGTGACCAGCCTCCATAACAATTCATGAACATTACCACCATCACCTAGAAGGCCAACAGCCCAAATCAATGCCCCTACTCCCGTTGCTTACAATACAATAATCCCTCTGCTTAGTATCATACAACTCATGTGGTTCTCCATGCATGGAACAACAAAAAATTAGGAAACCACATGGAACTTCGTTTATATGAGAATCAATATAAAGCATTCCCCTTCCCCAGCATGCCAGCATAAAAACTATTTGTATCCAAAATAAGTTACATAGAATTCCTTTGAGGGTCCCTACTTAATCTGACCAAACATGTCTTCCACCACTGATGCTTTCTGGTTGAAGGTGCGGAATCAGAGAGAAAGAGCTTAGGGGACATGGTTTCTTCCCCTGGATATTTTGTTGAAACTAACTAGTCTATCCAGCGTCAGACCAAAAAATCCTTTCCCAGTATATTCGCACTTGTCACATGGTGCCCATAAAATAGGATATGAGAACAGAAGTAATGGTGTAAATAGGTACCTAGAGCAAAACTAACAGTTTACTGTACAATAATGCAAAACCTAGAAACTCCCCAAAATTTGACATTCTCTTACTACGGACCTAAAGGGCATGCAAAGGAGCTCCTTCCTATAAAGCAAATGAGCACTTCACTTGTTATCAACGTGCTCATACCTTTAGAATACTAGACCAGACATACTCTCTCAAATTCTCATACCAAAAAGCAGCACAGGTAAGATAGTTCCAACCACAAGCATGACCCCCACAAATTTTGTATTAGCAACAGTAAATAATCACACAGCCGATGACTATTATAAAGCAGGATGATTACCATCACACTCCTGATTCCACTAAACTAATGAGAAAAAAGATCACTAAATTAGGCTCTCCAATCTCAGTCACTTCCAAGCTACATGTTTCGAAAGCTTCAGCCACAAACTAAATGACTTTCCACTTCCACAGTCAGATAGTGAATCATCTACATTATTTTGCCTTGGCAACAACATAAAGCATTGTTTCCAACACAGTCAAAAAGTGAAAACTTCTGCAACACAAAGTTTGGAGGAGCCCATATAGTCTCTCATAGATGCCACCTAACAAACCAAAACCACTATATTACAATGAAATGTTTCATATATTGCAGTCAAATGAGTTGTTTAACGTGTTCCTTGCTGAATACTGAATAGGAAATATAAGTTTTTAAGCATCTTCCCCTCACAAACCAAATTCAACAGCAGCTCTAGCTTCTCAATAGTAGACCAATTCCAGAGCTCAAGAAGTTATCATAGAACATTTTAGACATAAGCTATAACAAGAGTCATAAAACATTCTGTCAACAACGACCTCTAATAATTGGGAAATCATGCATGGCGTTTAGAAATATGAAGTAGACCTAGAAGCCGATAACTTCAATCAACTTGAGAAATAAACATTCCAAACTAGAGTATTATACCATCACACATAAAAGGATCAGAAAATAAATCACATTGTCCACAACCAATTTATAACCCCCTATGTGCATCAGTTTTGATAATTAAGTCTAAATAGAAAAGATTACTGACACTTCAGCCAATTCAAGTATGGATGGTCGCAACGAAAATGAAAATGGATGCCTTCCTGTACTGCAATCAAGAGATATCCAGCTCTCTCAACGACGGGGAATGCGAGAAGCAGGGCCAGCTCCATACAGTGGACCCTTGTCAGCAACCCCCTGCCAAAACAAGAAAAAAAAAGGTAAGCTTATGCACTTGAATAACAAAAATATACAAATTTTCCATGTAACTGTCGTCTACCAACAAGAACAATTGCATATCCAAGTTACATAATCAGCCTACCAGGTGAGCCCCATATCCATCTCCATAAGGAGCAGGAAAACCACTTTCTGGACTGTTGAATTTCATCCCATAAGGTCCCCCACCTTGATACACAAGACATAAGGAAAAAAAAAGTTTAGAAGCAGCAAGAAATCACAGAAGTACCTAAGGAAGTAAATTAAGAAACCAGTCTCAAAATGGAAACAATAAAGATCCAGTAAGCATCCTCTGAAAGCCTTCCAAATCCAGACATTCAGACACAATAGTTTATTTCTATCATTGCAATCATCTCAACAACAACGCGAAACATAAAGAAAGATCACAAAACTTTACACAAAAAGAAAGGTAAAAAATGAGGAAATTATATCATGTCATATCATCTCAAATGCACGTCTCCACGATTCTAAATATAAAATAAGTATTTGTGTTGCCAGGATTACTGAGAAACAGGGAAACCTTCCGATGGTCAATGTGGTAGTTCTAGAGTACAACCAGGTTATCTTCACAAAATTTAAGACAATCTCACCTAATAATTTCATACCAGGGCCATTTTCATGGAGGAAATAAATAATATTGGACGCTAAATGGTGTCGATAGTTTTCACCTTCAACTTTAGTCTGATGGAAGAGAATTGGCAGCTATGGAGTTAGACGTAAGTCATTAAAACCTTTGATGGTGATGCCTCCTTTGGGTTTTCCACAAATTCTTAATTTTCCAAGTTCTAAACTTGTAGTTACAGTGTTGAATTCCTAAGCACAGTCATTCCTCTTCTCATAAATTTTAATTAAAATATATCAACTGCCCACACCCTAGAATGATGAACAGTAACCATGGAAAAGAGACAAAGCTTGAACATTCCATTGTCTCTCCTTGTCACTTACTTATCACCTCAAAAGAGAAAGAATTAAATGATTTGTCATTCTATTCCCCTCAATGGAACATACATGTACTGCAAAGAAACTCAAAATAATTCAAAAGATAAACAATGAGAGATGGAGGCAGTGGATAGGTTGCTAGGAAGCCCTTAAAAGATTCTTTGAAGGATGGAAAGAGACGGATACAGTAAATTTAGAAGTTTCTCTGCATCAGCTAGATTTTTGAAGCTCTGCGCATCATCCTTTCTCACTTGATAGCCTTAAGTAGGGTGATGTCCTTTGATTAAAAAAAGAAAGTAATGTATTTGTCCAATTCGCTCTTAATTCAAACAGCAACCATCTGCAGTCCTATGCCATAACTGGTCCTCATATCCTCTTTTTCCACCTCAGAAACCATATGCCTAGGCTCAAAAGTTTGTTGTGCTGGCAGCGCAAAGGTAATACGGTTAACAATGTATATATAGAGAGAGGAGAATGCCTACACATCTTAACTCACTGCTATTTAGTTGGATATGATTGAATATGAGTAATAGAGGTAATCGATTATGGAAAGATACAAGAATGTGCTATTTTGGAATGTTAGGAAAAAAGGATAATCAACGCTTTCAAATATTTGATTAATTTTTGATATATCTGCAAACAGTAATTTGCAGACTTTTGTGGGAGCCCTCATATTATTAAATTCATTTCTTCTTTAGTTCATGAACACTAATATGATACCACAATTGTTTTACAGAGGCAACATGCATGTGTTCTAGTCTTCGTACAACCTAATAGCACCCAACAAAACCAGGCTTATTGACCATGTGGGATCTGTATGCACAAGGTTAATTAACATCCAAGAATAAATCCAAAAATCAATTAGCCATCCCAAGAAAGCTTACCATATTGTAGCTCATATAAGCAGGGGAATGCCCAAAGACTAAGGCATCATTACTTAGAACACAGTATGTTTTGAATCATGGAATGGTTGGCAGGTCATGGAATGCAGCAATTTCAAACGCAAGGATCACTTAGGATTAACTTAGTCCACTAATTAGGTTGCAGGCCACTTCAATGACAAAGTACGACAAATAACAGGATTTAATGCACAAAAAAGGTGAGACACATATACACTATATCTATATTGGACTCATTCCTCGTACTCTTATAACCGTCTCTTGTTTCTTTTTAAGGTACTTCTTGCTTCTAATTTGTATGGGAGTCCAAAGTAAGGGATCCACTTCACTGGTGTACCAAGTTTTAGGTCAAAGGATCTAGGATCCAAATCGAGGTTACTAAGGAGGTTACAAATCCAGCAACCTTGATATGGAACACCCTTGTTTGGTTAAGGAAAACCAAGTACAAATGTTATTCATGATCAATTATGGAACACCACACGTCGGGACTGTTAAGAAGTATAATTAATTGTTTTCCAGGGTTACATCATCCTTGGTGGATCTTTATATGGTACTTTGGATTCTTTTCAAATAACCTGCTCTTATATTTGACAAATTATTTCCCCACTTTCTCAAGCTTGCATGCGCAAAGATTGGCATTATCTTTTCCTTATCAAGACTTTCTTACTTACCCATACACTAGTTTTATCCAAATAAAATATATTTCTTATCAAAAGGATATAAACAAGGACGGGACAGAAATAGAACAAGTAGCACAGAACACAAATCCATGAAAATGAATTTCCCAAATGAAATTGATTACCATGTTGGTCAGGACATTTGCAAGATTAGGCTCGTTTTGGACAGACTTGATTACAAGCAGCCTTCATTAGGAATAAGATCTTGATATTAGGATATATAGTGTCTGGCGATGACTCGGCCAAGGAATGTGGACTTCCCTATATGTGTATCATTCCTTTCCTAGCAAGGAGGGAGTGCAGCAAGAGAGATTTTTAAGAAATTGGGAAATTCAGCCAACAAATTGTGAGAACTTGATTTTGGACTTCACTTTATTGTTTATGCAAGTAATAGACCGCAAATATACTCTGAAGTCCTATTTCTCTCTTTTACAGGTTGGAGCTCTAGTAGTTGGCCACTCTCATTTTCCTTGGAGAGGTATTTAGAAGGTGCAGGCTTCCCTCAGGGTTTCTTTCTTCAGGGGTGAGGCTGCGTGGGAGAACATTCTTACCTTGGATAATTTGCAAAAAAGGGGCCAGATTCTTGTGAATAGATGATTTATGTGCAAATCTGAGACAAAATCCGTTTGTTGTCTTCTATTACATTGCCCATGTGTGAGGGAGTTGTGGGATATGGTTTTGGGTTTTCTTGGTTGTTCTCGGGTGGTGGCGGGAAGTATTGAAGATGAAGTCTGGATTTGGTCGTACTTGCCTACGCATAAGGCAAAGTGATGTCTTTTGACTTTGGTTCCTTTGTCTATCTCTTGACTAGTGTGGCGAGAATGAAATTTGAGAACTTTTGAAGGTAGAAAGAGCTCTTTAGATCAGCTAAAAGTCAAGTGGATATCTTCCTTTTCTTTTTGGGCTCCTAGAAATTCTATGGGTCTGCTTACATTGAGTTTCTAGCCTTGTATTTTCCTTTTGGATGGCTACCCCTTGAAGCCCTTAATACAGCATTTTATTTATCAAAAAAATAGACCACAAATAAATCAAGTGTAGAGAACATTAAACAAAATGGATTTGAAACAAAACAAAAGAAAAATCATGTCATTCAAGAAATCTCAATTATCTAGACATTGAAAAGGCTTCTGCAGAAAAAGCAAATCAACAGGACATCAATCAAGAACTTCAAGTCATGCACCTTTTCTGTTCCACACACATCAACTTATTTATTCTATAACTTCATGAAAAGGAAATGATTCAATAACATTCTTCAACATTACCTTAATCAGGATTCAAAAGCAACACTGAAGAAAGAATTGCACATTTCTATACACAATAAGAATGAATCTGATAGGTATATCAATAGTGTTTGAACATTAAAATGAAAAAAACCATAGTAGATAGGGCATACCAGCCTTCCAGGGTCTTGCATCAGCACTAGCAAGTTCAGCACGAAGTTTCTCAACTTCACGTGCCATCGAAACCAAGTTTTTCTCCATTGCTTGCCTCTGCTCCACCAGCTCCATATTTGCCTTCTTCTCATAGTCAATAGCAGATCTATAAAATCAATGATTAATTTTAGCATCCATGAAGTCGGTATCTCATACAGCGCACAATATCAAAAATTAGGCAGAATACGGGACAGCATTATAAAACCATAAAAGAGAAATAAACAGACCGGGCACGAAGTAGCTCCTGATGTAAGCCATCAATCTCAGCCCTCATGAGTGGAATCTGCTGATTGTCCGCTTTCATTCTTGTAATATCCTGCGTGAGGGTCTGAATTTGTCCAGCCAAGTCCTGCCTAATATTGTTCAGCTTCTGAACCTCGGATCGAAGCTGTGTAGCCTCACTTTTCAAACTCTCAGTAGCCCGAAGATCAGCTTCCAGCTTCATGTTTTTCTCAATAAGATCTCTTGAATGCATTTCTTGTTCACCACGCATTTCAGCAATAATGATATTCATGCGATGAAGTTCTTCCTTTGCTGCTCCTAGCTCTCTCTGCATCGCAATCCTATCCTCCACTAGCCTCCTATTCTCCACCATTAGCCTCCGAATTTCAACATGCTGTAATTCAAGTTCCTCTTCCAACATGGCGGGATGAGGAGGTGGGCGAGGCATAGGTGGACCCCGAATAAAAGGCCCCTCTGGTGGTGGGAAACCACGTCGATTATCAAAAGGTGGCTCACGAGGCATACGGCTTCTCCCTGCCATCACAAAACTACGGCACAACCCAACAAAGAAACAGATATTCATCACATGCTCATAACCCTAAAAAGCCAAAAAATCTTACAAGACTGCATCCGGGGTTATATCATTCTCACTTATAAATCAACCTGAGAAGTCATGTTCAGTGACCAAAACACCCAATTCTCAGGACACTGCCTATTTTCTTCGGCAAACAAGCTATGGAACTTCCGTGAGGAGACATCCTCACGATTCACATGAAAGCTAACCAGCACAAAATACAGATGAATCTTACTATCCCCATTGCCCCCCACCCAAAAAAAAAAAAAAAAACACACAGAAATCTTTCAAGACTTCATCTGGGTCTGCATTTCAAGTTTAGAACAGTCTTAGCTTAAAAATGGGCCACGTGACAGATGCAACCCTAATTCAACTCTATATCTAAGCAACAAATACAAACATCATCATGACATCTTAGAAACCAGCACAATGGGTGTATCAAAACAACTATGCAGATGAAATTGATGAAACTTCCAACGGAAACACGAATTTGGCTACTCTTTTTTAGCGCTTTCAATAGAAAGAAAGAGAGAGTACCTGATGAAATCGCTTTTCGTCGAAGTCAATCAAAATTCCAGAGCAGAGAGAGAGGGAGATCGGTCAGAGACCCTTCGGTGAGGGAAGGTGTTAATGGTAGGGACTGTCCTCCATCTTGGTCTGGTTCGGCATAAGGTAGAAAGCTACTAAAAGGAAAACCGATTTCATAAATTTTTTTTTTTTAAAAAAATAATTGTTTTTTGTTTTTTTTTTTTTGGTAGGGAATTTATTTTTGTTTAAAACATTAGCTAAAATCATATTTTATACATATACATATATATATATATCACCTAATTGTAATTGTAATAAAATGTTTTAAGTATTTCAAAATATAACATAATTTTATTCTACATTAATTGATCAAAATAATTAAATATATCAACTATTTTTGTGAAATTTTTTAAAATATTATTTTCATATATATATTCGAATGATAAAAAAATTATTTTTTTAAAATTTAGTGTTCGAATTTTTATAAATATATATAATTCTTTTATTCTTAAAACTTAAAATCAAAAACTCAATGAAGCGAAATAAGGTTAGGTATTCAAATTTAATAAAAGAAAAATGTTAAACAAGATCGTTAAAGAGACAGTCTGGTGTTCAAAATTTTCCTTTCTCGACGTGAAAATTCAAGAGTCGAATATGTACAATAAAAAAAAAAGAAAAGAAAAAAGAAAAATGTTTAACTTGATCTTAGCCAAAAGGCCGAGAAAGGTATAAAAAATGTTCAACAAGGAGACGCCTTTCGGATTCAGACAACTTAAGTTGGGAGAACTCAGCTTACACGATGGATCAGACCCAATTTGATGGACGACTGTGGTTTGATTTTGGGCCCAAGTGCCCTCTGCTAGTCATTGCAAGGCCAACACATTGTAGCAAGCTCTTTGGGCTGCTTTTTAGTACGGATCAGACTCGAAGTTTATCGGTGATAATCCCCTCTCTCAATCTCACGATAAAATTTAAATTTTTTGTAAAACAAAAAAATTCAGTTGATTCAATTTCAAAGACGATATATATAAAATTTGAAATTTTTATCTTAACCGCTAAATATTTTAAGGGAAAAATTAACTTCTCTCTTAATCGCATGTATATATAATATTATTTCACATATATGTGAAGTTAGTCGATTCCAGAATATCAAATTTTTAAATAATTTTTTTATTTATACAGAAGTCATGAAAATCGTAAAAATACATGCAGTCATAAATATTTAAATATAAGATTTCAGAAAAAATATTTGAACAATTACTTTTTATTATTCGAATATCTCTTACAAAGACTTTTAAAAATATTATTGTCCAAATTCAATTCATTTGTCTTATTAAAAAACAAGTTTAAACTAATGTTTAAATTTGCAGAGTGATTGTGCCTTAACTAAGTCAAGTTTAACTTTATATTAAACAACCCGTTTGAAAGATTTTAATTACTAATTAATTGAACAAGTTAAAACAAATTACAGGTCATAAATTATATATAAATAATTTAATTCATTTATAAGCCCTTCTATTTAAAAAAGTAGCAACCAGAAAAAAAAAAAAAAAAAAACAAAACAAAAACAATCTTTTTTTTTTCCTAAGTATCCAGAGTTCTTCTCAATCACGTGCTATCTTGCACATTTGAATTAGGGGTATTATGGACACTCGAGTCGAGTCAAATAGTGTCAATACCCGAGTGTTAGTTAGGTGAACTCGAGCTTAGCTCGGAGTGTCATTGAATAACTCGAGCTCGAGTGTCGTTAGGGTTAGCAGCATTGGACCCGAGCTTGACACAATATAAAAATTTCATATTTAAAAATTATTTTACAAAAATATATAATTATATTGGGTAACTAAATGAATTTGCAAACTCAACACAATATCGATGCCGAGCTACCCGAGATCGAGTCGAGTTTTGACAAGGTAGTGTCATAGGCATCCGTGACACTACAACTCTTATAACACCCCTAATTTGAATACATGAGCAAGGATTATAAGGTTTAAAAAATAAATAATATTTGAATAATAATATTAAAAATAATATAAATATTTAAAAGAAAAATTCGAGATTCTTGATGTAGGGATTGCAAGAAGCTCCTAAGGTACCGTTGATATTAATGAATAGTATTATTTTTATTACTTAGCCCAGCTTATGTATTGATGTTGGATTCATGTAGTGATTCTTCACTAACATTGCTGTAATTCAACTTTTCTTTGTCTCTCCCCTTTTAAATTTAATCGAAGATATGTGATAATATTTTTCTGTATAATCACTAAATAAATTAAAAATCTCTAAGAAGACACTTTAGTGATTATAATCCCTTTCCCAATCTCGTGATCTGGAATTCAAATCTCGTAAAACAAAAATAACTAAATAAATCAGAATTATTATTATAATTTGAATTTATTTTCTCTAAAAAAATTACTAAATACACTAATTACCAAATTATGTTTGTATGTATAACAAAAAAACTATATAAATCAGAATAATTATTATAATTTGAATTTATTTTCTTTAAAAAAAATTACTAAATACATTAATTATCAAATTATGTTTGTATTTATACGATACAATCCGAATTTTAGGAAAAGTAAAAGATGAAACAAAATGGTTTTGCATACAAAAGACATTACAAGCCACAAAAGTTGAATTTTAGGATTTTACAAACGTCTTGCTTCTAAATTTATTGGGTTTTTTATTATCGATGTATAGATTTTTATTCGATTAATCTGATTTGACTATTGTAAGATTCATTTTAGAGATTGACTCTCATAAATTCTTTTTCACCATTCTCGAAATTCATATTGCTTTTAAATACTCTAATTTATTTTTTAATTATATAAATATTTAAATATTAAATTATTAAATTAAAAAAGAGAAATTTAAATCACTGGACTATTCTCTTGTGATTAAATGCTTCAACATCCAACTACACATGCCTTGCTCTACTTTAATACAAGTAATTTTCAAGTAGAGGAACACATTTATCATCTTTTTACACTACTTTTGAAACCCATAAGCATTGTCCCATCTTTGGGTGGATAAAACAAATACATCGACATCAAGATGGAGCCAAATCCTCATCAATGGATGCTAACATTATTCTACCGTACATGATTGAGGGTCCATTAATAAACCATGGTGGGCCATGTACTAGATTTTGCTGTCCAGCTCATCATAAAATCAACCGGGAAATGGAAGGTAACAAACGAGAAATAAAATATGCAGAGCGTCGGTGTCATCCGAATCAAATTTTAATTTTGTATATATATAAAAAAAATATTAAAAAAAAATTTATCTCTTAACGACTTAATTTGACTCGAATCAAATTTAATTATTTTTAAAATAATTATCAGATATTAATAATTTTTTAAAAAAATACAAGATAGGCCGAGCACCGGTTGATTTACTTTATTTTTAATATTTTTAATTAAAATAAGATATTTTTATAAGAAATATAAAATGTTATATATCAAAAAAAATTAAATTATCATTATATTGACAATTTTTTATATTAAAAAATATATTTCTCACAATTTGAATATTAACTTTTAAAAATATAGAGAGATTGTTAGATATTATTTTCCAAACGGCAGAGTTATGTGAAATTAGAGAGGGTTTGATTCTTCTGAGTCGTACAAAATTTTCTCCAATTATTCTAAAGAGTGACTCAAATCTTACTTCGGATATAGTTCCCTCACATGTATATAATCCCATAATTCGGGAATGCTAGGAATTAATTTGTAATACGTCGATGTATCATGTGATTTTTATTCATAGAGAAGATAATACTTGTGCAGATAAGCTTGCTAGACTAGCGGCGGAAGATAGCCTTGGAGTCCACGAGCTAGACTCGCCTCCTTATGAGATATATCGTTAGTTAAAGCATGATATTCGAGAAAGGAACTGTTTTAGGGGTTAATCTGACCATCCCTCAATATAACCAAAAAAAAAAAAATACTAACTTTTTTAAAAGGGACTCAATAGCAATGCACTTTGGAGAGACAGAATTTGAAATTTTTTATAATAATATTAAATTAATGCAAAAATAAAAATTATACTCTTAAAAATGAATATAGGGGTTCATAGTAAATTTTTTAAACTATAAGATGAAAAAAGAAATACTTATAGCCATTTTTCTTAATTTAGGTAGTAGATTGTTATTAAATAATTGAAAGACAACCAATCTCATAAAATATGCCACAAGCATTTTTCACTGTCCTTCACAATTTTTTTCCACACGAGTTATTCATTTTTTTTTAATACTTGATCATTCATATTAATTCGATTTGAATATTATGGAATATAATTTAGGGACGATCTTTTCTGATCTCTATTTTTCTATTTTCGATATTTAAATTCAAATTTTTTATTAAAAGGATTTAGTGTCGTGTCATTAAACTCATAATACGTTGATACACAGATTGCTCTATTGATCAAAATGCCAATTTCATTTTGGGGACCCGTAATTCTTCAAATATCACTGTCTAATGACCACCAGACAACAAAGACAAGCTCCATTAGTACATTCATTTTTCTTACAAACTGCAAGAACAAAGGAGAAAAAGGCCAAAAATAAAAGGGAAAGGGGCAATCATGGGTCCCCCAAGAATTATGTATCGATTTTGTCTACATGTGTTATGGTATACACAAAGGTAATTTAAAAAAAGATAAAAGAAAAAGAGTGTCATCACTTCACTCAGCAGCTCTTTTTCTCCTCTCCCTCTCATCTTCCATTGGCCTCCAAACGTGTGCAATGTAAACCCCACAATTTACTTTTGTTGTTCCTCATGTCCTTTCAAATGTTTGCATGCTGCGTGTAATTGCATAGAACTTCCCTTTTTACCATTTGATTGTTTCTTTTCTGGGGGGCCAAAGGAGTAACTCAAGGGTCCTTTCTTCTTTTGACCCAAACCGGCATTCTTCTTTTCATTCTTACTGTGGGGAAGTTGACAATTGAATCTTCCTCAGCTACCCATCTACCCAATAATGAAAAATAGAAAGCTGTTAGACATTGAAAAACAAGCATGCTTTAACAATTGTCCCCCATTTGTGTCCCAAAGAAAAGGATATTGTCCTTTGAATCACAACCTTCTGTGTTTGTGTGTTTATAGTAAAAAGCATATATCATTAGCATCCCAACAAATATATCACAGTTATTTTCTCTAATACAAATTTTAGTTCTTTTTTTCATAATTTATAAAAGTTTCAACATCATTTTCACGACCGACCGACATTCCAATTGCTCTACTGACATCATTCCAAATGCCCCTACGTAGTTTTTGGATATCAAATAAAATTTTGATAATTAATTTAACTCAAATAATCAGTGTCGCTATAGTATTTGCTAGTTTACGCATCGTTCACCCTTTTCAAGTGTGATTTCTATGTGCCTAAATATAATTTTGTTGAAAAAAATTACTTAAGTCTCTTTGGAGAGCTTTGTCGAAAGAAAACATCTTACATTCAGTTGTTTTTCGATGGATGTTACAATAGTCCAAAGTTTGTGAAAATCAGTGAAGAGTCACATGCTTGTTGTTCACGGAGTAAGCAATATGGAGCATCAAATTGATGTGCCTGAGGATTTCATTTTCTCTACTTTAGGTCACCGGACACTAGTATTTGTCTTTTTGACAAACGTGCCCGCACATAAAATGGCATCTACATGGGATCTCTCCCTCTTTTGATCATCAATATCCCAGAAGCATATTTCGATTAATTCAGTTTGGATATTTATAAGAATTTTATTTAGGGGACGACTTTCTTAACATAATTTTTTTTATTCTTAATTTTCAAACTCAAAATTTAATTAATAAATCTAATATTGCATCTCATTAAGACGAATACCCATTGAAATATACATAGGATCTCTCTTTGTTACGGGTTTGCTTTTCTTAGATTTGTGTCTTTTCTTTTCCTAGATTTTTGTTGGATTGGTCTTTGCTATCATCTTGTAAAAAATGGAATCTACTCCAGAAGGAGAGAGGGGTACCTAAATAGTAAAGGGAAAAATAAGATAGAGGTAGAGAGAGGGGTACCTAAATTGAGTAACAAAATGGTGGAGAAAAATGGAAGCTTCAAGCCTGGCCAAGTCAAGCCCCGGACACAACCTTTGGCCACCTCCAAAAGGAGTGAAGTTACAACCACTCACATCTTTGTTCTGCATTATTAGTCCCCCAAGACATATAACTTAGGTTAGAAGAAGAAAACAACAATAGAAAACAAAAGAAATCCAAATTATAATGCAAAGAGGTGTGTCTCCTTACTTGCCATCGCCATGGATTGAATTGGTAGGGCAAGTCATACAGATTTTCATCCAGATGAACTGATCTAAAATATGTGAAAACACACCATCCTTTTGGTATCAAATACCCTTTAACCTCAACATCTCTCATTGCCTTTCTCATCACCCCAATAATAATATTTCCCATCCTCAATGTTTCTGTTATCACCTGCACACACAAGGGTCAGTCTAATGAATCCCATGTTTCAATTTTAGTTTTCGCTTGTAATAATACCACACAAAATATATATTCAAAAAATTAATAATAACCCAAATAACTAAATAACATTGTATCGTATTTTAGACTGTCCAAGTTATTCTTTTATTTTTTATTTTTAATTTCTTTTAAGCTTCTTATTTTATGAATTTGGGACTTAATTACAGTTTGTGTGAATGGTAGCATTGATATGTAGTCGCTCCAGCTCAATGGTTCTCCTAGCTGATCTTTGAGTTGTTTCAACTTTCTGTTCTCCTCCTGAAAAATTCATAGAAACCATAAAGGAACCACTTTTAAAACAAATAATCCACAATATATCAATATATCAAAACCAACAAAATTCTTAGATAGAGAGAGAGAGTGATAGAGAGAGAGAGAGAGAGGGAGAGAGAGGAACATTTTAAGAAATGCACTTGGATACAAAAATCATTGGATGTATACCTGCAATAATTGGTCACAAATTATTGAGTGTGCATAGCCCACCATAACATTCATATTTACTAGCAAAATTAGAGAGCTGATTCATGAGACTGCATACTTTAGACACTTGAAAAAATATAGCCCTTGATCTTGGTGTAATAATCAACAAATAATTTCAATCTCTTTTTAATTAAAGAAAAAATATTTTCACCGAACCTCAATTTTTTTCCCCTAAAAAGGTGACAAGAGGGGCAACAGCGTTGCGATCTCCTCTGGACGTTATCATGTGGGACTTTACCCACAATGAAGCATTCGGTTTAATCGTAACTGTGTCTCGCGTAAGTTTTTCTAAAAAACTAAATGTGAGAAAAAATTAATTGATAAATCAAGTGAACATGATTAAAAATTAAAAGACATATGGATTTTTCATACCATTAATTGTTGCAAAGCAATGGGATTATCAGATAAATATTTGACAGCAAGAGTGATCAAAACAGGTACAGAATCCTCTCCAGGTATCATCAAGTCAATAATATTGTCTGAGATTAGATCATCTGTTAATTGATCACTAGCATCATTTAGTAGCACATCTAGCACATCTCTTGGGTCAGCTGAACCGAGGCTAGTATGATCTCTCCTCCTATCTCGGATAATTTTTCTCACTAACTTCACCATTTTCTTCTTTGCCTGAAAACCCCCCCAGCAAAAGAAAAAATAAAAATAAATAAATAAATAGAAAACTTTTTTGTTATGTGAAAAATGGAGCTAGGCTTGCCTGTAATGATCTGTAGAGTCTGCTTCCAGGTATGTTAATGGGCAAAGACATGAGCCCAGAAATGAAAATTTGAAATTGTTTCTTTAGAAACTCCATTTCTTCTCCAGGGTCTAGACTAATCAGTGCCTTCACCAGTACTTGAAATGCAATCTGAAAAAGCCAAAGGAAAAAAATAAGATAGAATTTCTTTTAACATTAATATTTATGATATTTGAATAATGGTAGGAAAAAAAGATTACTGGAATAATCAAAACTAGGAGGAATGTGTTCCAATATTGTCTTGCCTCTAAATTGCAAGAGAGAGAAAGAGGAATGAGATGACATTATCTTTTGTTTTTTCCCTTGGAAACTGGCCAAAAGAATTGGAAGTATAGGAGTTGTAAATTTTGTGTTCAAACATTGAAAGAATTTCCACTGCTTCTTGCGCCCCCTTGTGTGTGTGTTATGGTGAGAGAGAGAGAGAGAATTTTAATTTGGAAAAACACATAAATGTGTTGTTGCCAAAGCGCTATCATTCTTTAAAATGATAGAGGGGATGACAAACATCAAATTTCACATCCTTAGCTAAAGAAAAGCATATAATTGTTTAATTTAGAATTTCTAGATAGAATTCAAACTTCTAAGATTCCCTTCACTCCCCTCATCATGTCTATATCTTTGTTGTATGTGAATATATCATATGAGAGAGACAGAGAGAGAGAGAGAGAGAGAGAGAGAGAGAGAGAGAGAGAGAGAGAGAGAGAGAGAGAGGAGGGAGGGAGGGAGAGGCTGACATTTTTGGTCTCATCTTGCAAGTAGACAGGATGATGATCAGACCACATCTGCATAGCTTGTTGTACATAGTTTTGCATGTCTTGAGTGATCTGAGCCTTTAGATTTGCTGACTTGAAAAATGCCCCTATAAGTCCATGAATTCTCCTTTGTAAGCTCCCATTGATTAGCAAAATTGATGACTTTCCCATCAACTCAGTTAGTGATTTTGGATATGATGGCACAAATACTCTTGCATCACTCTGCAACACAAATTTGCTCACTTCTCCATCTGTTGATACGATTGTTGGATTCCCAAATATGTGTGACTTGAATACCTTCCCATACCTACACCAAAAAAACCATCATCAAATTTGGATTTCGCAGACAGATCAAATATCGATAATTTTCTTGAGGGAAAAAAATGGAAAGGGTTTGTGTTGTTTATGAAGCAAAAGCATTCTCTTGATTGATAATGAGCTTCCACTTCCACACACACAAAAACCAAACAAACCCTTGAAACATATTCCAATCAAACATCATTTTGTTCCTCTCATAGAAAAGCTTTCACTACCCCACATATCATCATTTTTCCTATGAAGAACAATAGGAAAAACCCCATAAAGGTAGTTCAAAAATTAGGTTATAATTCATAGTTAGATATAATGACAACAAAGGTTTAAGAATAGAGTTAAGATAATTACCCTAGTTAAAAAAAACCCTTGTGAAAAAAAGGTTTTAAAAATGGAAAGAAAACCCCCACAAGATTAAGCGCATGATTAATGTTAGATTAAAGCAAGAAACTTACATGTCACGACGCTTGTCCATGAAGCTTTCGGGGCGATCAGAGTAAGCACAAGCTATGAATTCAAGGGTTTCGCCAATGAAAGGCCAACCAAGAGTACCTAAAGGAATCAGAGAAGATGAACTTCTTCTACTTCTGCTTTGCCTTCTTGTTGTTCTTGTTGTTGAGTGAATTATTACTCTGATAATTCTACTTGAGTTCCTGTAGATAATCATAATGATTGTGGACAACAAGATTGCTTTCACTAATAGCACAATCCATGAATTGCCCATTATGTGGAACCAAAGATTTTTTTTTCCTTCTTCTCCTCCTCCTCTCTCTCTCTCTCTCAGTCACTTAAATATGGCTAATTACCAGGCTAGAAAAGAGAGATGGCAATTGTAGTGTATGCAGGAATAGATATGCATGTCGTATAGAGAGAGAGAGAGAGAGAGGAAGGGAGGTTTTTTAAGCTCTTGTGGCTAAATAAATAACGTAGTAGAGTGTGCAAGTACAGAAGTATAACTACCTTATCATACAAACATGTAAACTTTGTGAGATTCAAACAAAATAAAAAACAATAAGAAAACAGAGGAGAAGAACAAGATTCCTTTCTTACCCCTTCTCACAGAATCCCAAAAGTTTTACCATGAAAACTTCCATTTACCCACGAATGCAACTACAGGACAAAGAGGAATTCATAAGCGTATAAAATTATGTCAGTTCATACGTAGGCCACTATGTTAAAGTAAGAAACTATTTTGATGATATAATGAAGTTGCCTTGGAAGGACAAAATAGTCCTTATATTTCTACCAACATCTAGTTGGTTCAGCCGTAGGCACCGGTACACTTTAAATAAGCTTGTATACGAAGAAAATAGACATAGATGAATTTTGACTCTTAATAGTTTAATCTGACTCAAACCATATTTAGTTAGATCCAAAATAGTTATCGGTTACAGATTATTTATTAAACAAATCCTTATATTTCTCTTTTTTTATTTTTGAAAATAAATGAATCATACAGTAATTTTTTTTTATCAATAAGGGGTTAAGGTCCAACAAAAGCAAACCATGATCAAGTGTCCAAAAGAAGGAAACTCACATTCTACAAAGCATGGGCAAGACCCAATTCCGGCACATCCCTAGCCAACAAAGAGCGTAGACCCACTTGGGGGGGGGAGGTTAGGAGAAGAGTAGAGTCAGGCTTGGAGTTGTGAGGTGTGGAGACCAATCAGTTTACACACTGCATAACAAGGTTACTTTGATTTTGCATATGGGGATCAATAAGCCCTTGAAATGTGGACATGCAGATAACTTTTTTCCTTTAACGAAGACAAAAGGTATTAATTATCAAGGGTCATGGTGTTTTCTAGTTTCACATCCTGGGACTCTCACAATAGCTTGTGAAGGATAATCTCCATCTTTCCCTGCAAAGAATGTCCTACTACAGGCTTTTGCTCTTTGGATGCTCAGAGCCGAAAAGGTGAAGCTGACCTTTGCTTCGATTTGAATCACTTTGGACGTAGTTTTTGCTCATTGGATTAATTAAATCTGTAAATGAATATTAAGGTGTAGGATGTGATGTGGTACCAAAAGCCCTCTGCAGGGGCATTAGTCCATCAACAAAAAGTTGGAGTGACCTTAAAAAATCTCATAGACTAGGGTCGCCATCTTTGCATCATTATAGGAGCGGTGCTCTTAACACTAATGCATATTTATGTTATATAAGGATACAACCACTTCACCATTTGAAGATCCAAAATTAGATTATTGTTTTATCAATCTAAGTAATTATTCGGGTTAGGTCAAATTCAGTCTAAGAGTGAAATAGCACAAATAGTAATCTCAATCCGGTGGATATAATATTATTGTCTAATAAGTATAAAGGTAGACGGGGAAAGCTAAAATGCAGACTTATGTTATTTTTTATCGAAAATTCTAACTAAATCTGTTAATAATTTTAGTTTTTTTCACAAACCGATAAAATAATTGTAAATCTAAAAACTTAAACCGAGAACAAACGAAAAAAAAAAAGTGAGAGAAATTAACTCATAAAATGAATTTACAATTAGTCATTTTTTAATAAAAAAAATTCTAAGAAATATAGTGAACCAAAGAGGTCAAACCCATACACACATATATGTAATTAACAATTGATCATGCCACTTCTGCACTTAAGACTCAATACTTACAGTACATGGTGCATATGATTAGTCAAGCTTCTATGCAAGCCTAAATGAGGTTATTCATTTGTAAACAAATAAAAAAGTGTGTGTGGGGGTTGGGGGGAGGGGAGAGAGAGAGGTGACCCACATACATGATTGTCTCGTGGCACAGTGGATTGTAGAGACCCCTCCTTACAGTTCAGATGGTGGCCTCGTGCATTCATGTGAGACTCAATAAATCCAACACACGCCTCTCCCATCATCCCATCTGCCTCGACTTTTGTCCCTCTCCTTCATCTCTCTCTCTCTCTCTCTCTCCCCCACCGAAATCATCACCCAATCCACACACCAGGCCAGCCTCTCATGTTACTCTCATTCCCATCCTTTCCTTCATTTTTATTAAGATGGCACATGTGTCTCTCTCTTTCTCTTTCCCCCATTCCAATTTTATAAATAAAATAAATTCCCAAACATAGTAAATTAATAATACAATTACAACCAACCAACCCTCCCGAGAATAACTTGGGGCAATGGTCACTACACCTTCTGACAGGTAGCTTCTGAAATCATAACAGCATACAAAAAGTTTCATGTCTTAGAAAAATAAAATAAAAAATATCTCAAAAAATCAATATTTTATTAATTTATACAATTAAATAATATATCTATTTATATTAATTTATGTTATTTAATATTTAAAAATTAAATTAAAATTATATCTAAAAAGTTATTAGCATTCAACAATTTGGTAAGTAGTTACCCTAAAGACCTTAAAATATGGAATTGTGGAATGGGTCTGAAATTTGAGACTCACCGCTTTGAAATAAGCGAAGACAGAGAATGAAAAACAAAGAATTTTTCGTTTTTTTGTGCATAGAATGCGTCGAACAAATTAAATATTTATACAAATTACGTTATTAACTTTAAAAAAAAAAACATTAAAGTTAGACAAATCAAATATTCTAGCATACGCCTAGAAGAATGCCATAACCATCATGTCCCAATCGGCCAACCAAAGTTTGATAGCAATACCGGGGTTCGAGTCCCTCTCCATCCGCGCGGTCATAAAAACGTTAAACTAATCAAATCTTTTCTAACATATATAATAAGTCAATATATTCTAACATATACGATCAGAAAAGAAGTGAAGTTAGAAAGCCATATGATAGAGGTAACTATCTTGTACGATTCGGGGTTAATTGGCGTACTCCGATTAGTGGGGGGGGAATCTTTGGCTCAATTGAACATATAGGGAATTGGAGGTAGCACTCCACCGATGTCAAGTCATGGACCGATTCCTTCAACCCTTTTCTATGTATTGGTGTTTTATATAACCGACAATAATATAACTTGACATATGTGAAGATATACGAAAAATGGGAATAAATGATGAGAGAATAACATCATACATGTCCACAAATGATAAAATAAGGTTATATGTGACCATATCAGTTCAATCGAAAATTATTTTCTTTTTTTTTTTTTTTTTTGGGTAAACAAACGGAATAAAAAATAATAATTTATTTTAGGGGAAAGGTTAAAATTGATGCCCTTTATTCTCTTTCTTCAAATATAATTAAAATAAATCCTCTCTTTAACTTTCAAAACCCTCTGTTTGACTACTGATTAAGAATGCCAATCCACAAACAACACAATGAATAAATTATTGTTTGCTTATTTTATGTTAAGCTCCGCTCCCCAACATTCCTTTGAGATTTCTTTTGTTCCACTACCTAACCTAAACAATGATCTTTTAGCTATGATATCCAATATAAAAAACATTATACCATACCATGATTTAATATCCTCGTTCAGTGAAAAGCTCTCTCTTTCTCTCTCTCTCTCTCTGTTAAATCAATGGATATCCGAATTTTTTGATTAATTCGATTCAAATATTATGAAATTCATTCTATATTTATACGACATTGGTCACTCTATTCCCTGATTGTGGGGATTCACATCATTCGATATTGTATATTTGAGGGTGTCCACGCCTTTTTGGAAATTGTGTGCATGCTTTCATTTATTTATTTCTTGAAATTTCATAGAATTGGAAACAGAGACCCACTTGGATTTCAAGATATTGAAATGTAATATCTTCTTATATTATATAAATACCTGGAAAAGGATTCCAAATTTCAGGGAATTAGTAGGAGATGTATTTCTTTTCCATAAACATTTAGGAGCCATTTGGTATAATATAAAATATTAGATGTAAATTATTTTTTATTTTGATATAATAAAATGTGAATTTTCTCATTTAAAATTGTTTTTCATATTCATTAATTTTAAAAATTAAGTAAAAATAGTTTAACCTGAACTCTTGTACATTTTTTTTGGGTATAAAATATCGGTATCCAGTAATCATATTAGTCTCAATTATCTCTATTTTTGTTAATCATAAAATTTAAATTAAAATATTATTTAAAAGATATCGATGCTAATCAAACATTGGTTGAGCTCTTGTACTCCAAATACCCTCCCAGTCTATCAAATCCAATTGCACATTCCAAAGAGTTCTATTATTATAATATTGTAAGATGAAATGCTCGCAAAGGAGAAGAATAAATACTTAATAATTTACTTGCAAAGCAGGCACCATTTTTTTTTTTTTTTTGGTTGTAACAAAGCAGACACCATAAAACTAGTTAGCAAATCAAATATCTGAAAACTAATATTTCATTTATGAGATGTCCATGCCCCCCCCCCCCAACCAACTTTGCAACTTCTATTGTTTGGTCCCTATGCACATGTAAATGTATAAACTTGCAGTTGCACAATTGGTGACAGATCATCTTATGACAAAGAAAATGACTGGCCCATGATCTTACAGATAATAGAGCAGAAAGTGGCGTAGAGAGAGAAAGATCTGTTGTAATAATTAGTGACTTGTTCCTGAGTTCCTTTAAGCCGTAGAAAAGCATGTCCACAGAAGTAAACTAGCGTAGGTAGCGGACCATGAAGTCTGCAGATGGAGGATACGAAAATCCAATTATGACGTCTCCAAAGAGACAGTCTAGTGGGTGGGCACAACCTCCCTCCCTTGATCTTGTGATCCAAGATTCAAATAAGATGTAATCAAAACACAGACATTCATATTATTCATGAAAAACAATGGATTTCATTTGATACCGACATACAGATTTGTCACACCCCCCAAAAAGGCAAGGAAAATAATTTCACAAAGCCAAAATCCTGGAATCTGAAAATGAACTAAGTTTTAAGCATTTCACATTCAAGTTCGAATGAGTAACACAAAATGAGATTTGCTTTACATGGAAGCCGTAAGCAATGAGACACCACCAATCTTTGGACAAAGAAGGGCTGCTATCACTCATCCGAGGGCCAAATTGAAAGGAAGCCATTTGTGGGGAATACATTATAAAACTAAATATCCAGAGAGGCATATTCAACCCCACGTTAGGGTGAAAAGGATCCTGATTCTACTAAAAGACAATTTTTTCA
Organism: Dillenia suffruticosa; assembly: GCA_033439265.1. Taxonomy (NCBI): domain Eukaryota; kingdom Viridiplantae; phylum Streptophyta; class Magnoliopsida; order Dilleniales; family Dilleniaceae; genus Dillenia; species Dillenia suffruticosa. The sequence continues at coordinate 23,146,711 of JAVTVX010000004.1, forward strand.
AATACTTGGAATGGATTGTGATCGGATGAAGTGTTTGAGAATGGCTTTCTCTTCATCGATCCGCTTCTTCTCCTCCGCATCTTTTGGCTTGACCTTCCTTTTCTCTTCCAATAACCATTTGAATAGTTCACGCTGCTGAATCTCAGGAATTGGTTCACGTGGCTTCACAGCTTCAGCAACCGGTGCAGCAGGTAAGGGTTTTTCCTCAACTGGAGCAGTTGTGACAGCTGCAGTCGAAACTGGAGTGGAATGAACATCTGCCTTAACTTCTCCGTCAGTGTCTGTTTCTTTCTTCTTTGTCCTCATAAACAGGTAAGCTACGAAAGGTCAACACAACTTTAGGTCAGAAGGGCACAAAAAGCTGAAGACCAGATTGCAAGGCAAGTGTACCAAAATTCATAAGCTGTTAACATTATAGATGACAATATAAGTGACTGGCATGAACAAGTGAATAATTCTGCGGCGTTGAGGGGAAAAGAAGTTATAAGACATTAAGATGCACATTCCCTATCAAATAAAATGCAACAGCACTCATTTGGTTCTGCCTGAAGTGCTCATCCATGAGCAACTGCAAAGCCAAAATTGTTGCCTGCACCCACAAACTCAATCACTATGGGAATTTTTGTGACGTTATCCAGAATTACATTAAATTTCTTACATAAGCCCATCAATTTTACTGCAGTTCTGAAATATTGTGGCTTGATTAACTATGGACAAATAAAAATGCTTTGACCACACAAATGGTATCTCTATTTTTCCTTGGCATAGATGATGATGTACGATGAATCTATTTAGAGTTGCTGTCTTTGCAAATGTGGCACGATGAATCATACGGCTTCTACTTCAAGAGTGGCTCTTTTAATATTAAAGACATAAAATCAGCTCAAATAAAAATGCTTTGACCACACAAATGATATCTCTATTTTTCCTTGGTATAGATGATGATGTACAATGAATCTATTTAGAGTTGCTGCCTTTACAAATGTGGCATAATGAATTATACTGCTTCTACTTCAAGAGTGGCTCTTTTAATATTAAAGAAATAAAATCAGCTCAAATAGGTACAAAACTCTTTGCCTGAACACAGGCACTGCCAACCTTATCTATTGCAAAAATCAATAATCACACTTTGAATTAATCCTAAATTTTGCATGTCTCAAGTGCATTAATGCAAGGAATCAAAAAGTTATGGTGTATTCTGTAGCTTCTTGCTATGGGAAAAAAGGTGATGCACATGTTTGTCTTCACTGCAGCTCAAGAAGATCCATAATGCATACCCCAAACCTATAATCCAGCCTATTTACACAGAGTGCCCTATACTTAACAAAAACCAAAAGGACGCTTCACAGTAATACATTCTAATGGTTTTTGTAGGACAATAGAAAGATGGCCCACCATGTAATCATCCCCCAATGCAATTTAGTATAGATTCCATATCTTATTTGGAAATGCACTACAAGGGGTTTATAATGCCACAGAATGCCTATGTTGTAGTGTCAATCACAGCATGTGACACTGATTTGATTGATAAACTATGAACTCAGTACAGGTTTGCGTGAGATAAGTATGAATTTTAGAATCAATCATGAAGTTGGCTACAGGCTGTAAGGCTTCTAAGTACTTGGTCAATGGATGCAAATTCTAGTTTTTTTCTGAAGCCGGCTATAAAGCCCTTACTCAATAGAGGTCAGTGGCATCTATACTAGATCCGTAACCTATAGCATCATTAGCAGAGCTAGCGCCAAATTCTTTAGCACTCAAGCTTTCACCCATCTAACACTATAGCCCATCCAGCCACCCATCAATACTACAAACATCATCCACCACCCACACCCTTCCATCAACCATAGCCTCCAACAATTATTGCTGACACTGCAACCACCATAACACCTGTCCATCTCTGCTAACACCTTCTCCACCTACCCATTCACACAGATTACGACTCACTGCTGCCAGCATCTGTAGTTATTATTATTATCTATTGTGAAATTACCAATTAAATCCAATGTATTTGCACAAAGTATTTACACAAAAAATTCCGAATGACCCAAAAAGTTCTTAGACTTTGAAATTCCTTTCAAATCTTGCAACCAAACATAACCTAACTGGACTCGTCTGTGTAAGGTTGCAAATAGATCAAGGAGAGAAAGTGCAACTAATGTAGGTTTCTAGATAGTTCCTTGATGAAAGCGTATTTTCTAGTTAGAGCTGAAACAGACAAAATGTCAACAAGATGAGAAAGGAGAAAGAGGTTAACAAAATGGAAGACAGAGACCTCTTCATGTTTAGAAGTGTCTGATATAACTGATTGCAATAAAATGCAATCCCGCTGTTAAGATCCAATTCTAGGATTTTTCATATTCCATTTTACCCTAGGATGAAAGATAGAAATTTTTTTATTTATTCACACAAGCATGCACATGTATATTAGGCATTAAAAAGCATACGGCACTCCAGAAAATGAACATATGTTAAACTGGTGTGTCAATGATATATGACAAGTTCTACAGAGATTGCCATATAAGCATTCTTGGGCCTACAAACTGAAATCATCATACCAATTGTTGTCCTCTTTTTCTTCAAATCATGCAAATCAAGCAAAAGAGAAGTAGCGCTTCTGCGGGCAGTGCACCTGTGCCAACCCAACAAAGAATTGGAGGATAACTTCTAAGGCAACACCAAAGAAGCCCACAAATCTATAGATCTGCTGACCTTTTGCACATCAAGCACAAATTAAGATGGGATCTTTTGGGGACTAATGCTACACTTACCAAAAAAGGTCAACTACTAAAAGCACTGAATCAAATGTGGCAGAATCTAACTGGTAATCTAGAGTGCATGGTGGTGGTACATAGTACAACTTTCAACTAATGAAATCATGCCACATTGAATATAGTATTTTGAATAGCTGACTTTAGCTGTACATATAGCATTGTTCTTGTTAATGTTGAGATCATCATCACAATCAAAAGGCAAATTTTCTTTCTAGTTTTTGTTCAAATACAACTTTAATAGCAAATGATTTAGTCCACCATTTTAAAGAGCACAACGAATCTAAGGTTCCAGTGTCAATTATGCTGTCTCATTTGTGAGAAGTCAAGATACACAAACATCATCCCGACTAGAATTTAGGCAGACTATATTGGAAAGACAATTTAAAAAGTGATCTAGGAAAACAAAATCTTGTGCAAAACTGTACATTTCTAAGCATGTGACAAATGAAATTTATGGAAGGAGTAAAAACCAATGTTTAGAAAACCAAACCGATCACTGCGCCAGTCAAAGTACTGGTACTGATTCACAGTTCAGTGGTCCAGTCATTGTCGAACCATTTAAGTATAAAATATTATAAAATATAATATATAATTATACAATACTATATATGAGTATTTATATACATATAATTGAAAAAATAATATTTTAAAAAAAATTATAAATTTTAAAATATACAAACATGTAAAATTTACAGCATCTTAAATAAGTTAACTAACTCTAATTCAGTACTAAATTCATAAGCAGTTGGAATAAGGACTCTAAGTTTAAAGCAGTAAATATATAACTATAAAGCAAGTTCCGCATCATGCTTCAACCATGGTCCATAACATAACATTCCATAATCCATGGACAATGACACTTACAAATTGGTTGTTCTCACATGGTTTCACTTTGCGAATATAATTCGCCTTGTGCAGATGTTTGTCTTGTGATGAAATTTCTCTATTCATGCTAAATTAGTAAGCATGAACTTTTGTTTTCTTGTTTTTTCCAATATAGTTGTTCGCATAGATTTGTTCATTCATAGGTCAGATATTGGATATTGTCCATTCAACAAAATCTGACTCTGCCTCGAATATGGCTTTTTAATATTAATTCGTTGGTAGTAATCAACAGTTTTCACGAGTTCATCAATTCATCAGTTTTCACAAGTTTATCGGTTTTTAGACAGGTTTTGCAATCATTGATTATAATAGCCTGATTGGACTGGCTAGGTCATCGATTCCTGATTTGCCAGTGTGAATGGTCGGTCCAGTGTTGCTTAATTCGTCCCTTCCCCCTACAATGTCCATTATGGTATGTGCAATCGCAAAAGAGAATCGTTTGCGTACCGGAATGATAAAACCATCATATCCTTTTGAAAAGATGATTTGAACACAAAATTAGGTTTAGGAGTTGAAAAAGTAATACATTTAAGCAGAAATCAAAAGAATTACGCTTACTGGCAACGGCCAGAGCTCGAAGGATGGTGGCTATGGCGAATTTTGGCAACGGGTGATGGAATTGGTGGCTGGAATGGGTCTTTAAGGGTATTTGAAGGATAAAGGAGATGTCGGCCGTTAAAATTGAAAAGGAAAATGGGAAAATTTGAGACAGAGAGGTGAGATTCGAATAAGAAGAAGAAGAGAGAGACTTAGCATGGTTGAAGAAGGGGTCAAGAATGAAGAGGAACACTGCCCCTCTTTTGTTTTCTTTTTCTCTTTTTTTTTTTGGTCGAATGAACACAATAGAAAATGAGAGATGGAACAGTACCTTGCTTGGATGAATTGTGACCTCTTATAAAGATATTAGTGGTTGGGATAGAAAGATTGATGGACGATCATGATTGCAAGATTTTTAAATGGTTGAGATTGGTGTGTATCTAAAAATGAATGGTTGACATAAATTTAAACTCTGATCAACTAAGATTGTTATTATTGACTATTTTTCTTTGTTAATTTTATTTGTTAAGAATATAAATACAGAATAATCTTTTAATATGTAAATAACTATGAATATTTAATTTTTGTGTACATAAATTCAAGTGAATTAAAACAGACTAATACAGTGTCCTGTGAACCGAAAATGTGTACCAAGTGTACCCCATTCATGTTGTGAATTATCAAAATTACTGTATCCCATACCGAAACCCATATAACTTACCATGACAAACCACGAATTATGCAACACAGGGCTGATATGACCCGGTTTTCTAAACTTGGTAAAAGCACTACATCCTAACTTAATACTTCTCCAAATATCACAAATACAAATACATCACCTTCTTAACAGAAATGTGGGGCAAACGGTTGGAGGGAAGGGGGTTCACCCTATCCACCAAATCATTTTTCACCAACTTCTTTTTCCAAATGTGACCTCTGCTTGATAAAATTTTGAACTCGCTAACTTAGAATTGCCACATTGTTTGAATTAAGTTGTTACACCATCCTCTCATTTTCCAAAGATGATTACATCAGCCACGTGATTGTATTTGAACCATTAATCAAATCCTTCCCAGACTGAAGTCCTATTGAGAAATTCTGACCAATTCCCAAACATTATTGAAACTGGAATAAAGTGAAACTGCATAAAAGAAAAGAGTCAGCTCATTTTATAAGAGATAACATAGCTGCCTATGATAAAATAATTCTTCTAACATGCTTATTGTCCATCGATGTTCTATACGAAGATTCCAACGTGAACAAGTGGGAGGCTAAATCTAGGCAACCAAACTCAATTGCCAAGAGGGCCCAAGTTTGCATCGCAACGCAAGCTTTGCCACCTCCCCAGCACCCCTCCCTTATCCAACATCACCTTTAACCTGAGATTATTATCTGATGAAAACTTTTAGTCTAGTACCCCACTATATAAAGAGAAAACCCTAATGTAACTGGATTGGGCCACATCTACATCAAACGTTTAAGTAACTTCAACAAATAATTTATAAGATACCATCATAATTTCTTTAGGTTTAATCGTGTCCTAGATGATGTTCAAACACTCACCCTTCTTCCAAAAATATGCAGCAATCACATTCTACGACAGATGCACCTCATGTAAGAGCAGCAGAAACCAGTGCTCAGTAGGGCCGGCATTGTTCGCATGTGCCCATTAGATGCCACTGAGTTTTGGAATTTGGTTCTTGTTTGTGCATGGTCTTGCAACTGCCAGTGGCAATCCATACTGGCATAGGACCACAATAGGCATTGCTCAATACCCACAGTTTCCCAAATTAGTAGGAAAGAGGATTAAAATTTTCATAACAATGCTTACAGCCAAATCAGTCAAAGTCATGGTCATAGCCATTACCATTATAAGACTGCCATGAACTGTTATTTCATCTTATGACATCCTCTGATGTAAATGATGTGAAATGAATATATTATCCCATAGGCCCCATGCTCAAAGAAAAAGAAAAAGAAAAAGGCAAGAAAAAAGGCTGAGAAGTTCTACTAAAGATCTTTCCATGGAAGGGCTAGTGCAGCTGCAAAAGTTTAACTTCCAGTAGAGTTAGATATTCTTGTCCATCAAATCTTATTTGTTTCTAGTTCTAGTCATAACCAATATCTAAATTTAAAAGCAAAATTATCCTGACCTAAAACAAAAAAGATAGATGTAGACGAAAACAACCCACTTCTTCCATTTTCCCCAAGGTCATTTCCATCCAAGATGGGCTAAAAAATTCTTATTTGTGTCATCTGAGAATCAAAAAAAAAAAAAAAAAAAAAGAAAAAGGTATCAACTTACAAGTAACTTATGAAATTACCTTGTTCTTAAGATATTCATTAGTAACAAGATCAATATCTATCATCCAATAAATCATTCTAATGATTGATAACAAATGTAATGAGCACCCCTTTAATCTATGTACTAGCATTTTAGCCAAAAATTCGAAGATATTCATTTCATTTCCCTTATCCTTGGATAGGCCATAAATATATTTCTATGGCAGCAGTCTTCTTGAGCAACGTTTAGCTGTCCACTTTGTTTTTCACCAAGAGCCATGACAGATAGTTTAACACACTGCCACCTGCTTTACATCCATTGGAGCAATATTCACATTATGCCGAATGTTCAATAGTCTGATTACCCTAATTGATGCTTACGTGATGCACGTGCTAAACAATTTAGAGCATTTGATGCAAGGGCAAATAAACTTCAATAACGTAGCATTTGGCACCACTTAGTAATTCCACCATTCTATTCAAAGTGATACACTCATGATCTCACAACTTTGTAAATGCTTCTATTCAAATTTTGCTGAGAATCTAGCCCCGTCATATACAGTTACTCTTGATGTGGGTCTAGTGGGATCTCAATTTTTACAAGACCCTTGGAGACTGCTAACCAAACTCCTTATTAAATAAAATACTGTTTTGGAAAACAAAATGTCAATCTCAAAATGATATTTCTGTTTTCATCAATTTTTATCATCAAAACATACAAAAATGATATTGAAGAGCTTTGTAAGAAAATGACCCTTTAAAAAAAAATGCTTAAAAAAATCCAGTTGAAAAAATAATTTCCAAAATAACCGAGATTGGTCAAGAGTTGAACACTCGACCAACATTGGTTTAGTATTCAACACTCAACCAACATTGTTGGTCGAGTGTTCAACACTCGACCAACATTGTTGGTGGTCAACACTCGACCATTTCACAAATAACCCCCCACCCCTTCTTTCCCCATTCTTTCTCTTCTCCCCCTCCCTTCTCCTCGCGGCCAAAACTGAAAACCTAACCCTAACCCTTCTAGACCACTGTAATCCGGTGACGTGAAGGAGTTTCCGGCGGACATCCTAATCTATGCAACCTCTGGCGGCCACAGCAAAATTCGGTCTCTGCAAGCGATCGTCTCCACTTCTGCCAAAGGTATACTCTACTCTTGGCATTTCTTTAGCTCATTTAAAATCTAGAGGGGTTAGGATTAGGGTTAAGGTTTTCAGTTTCGACCACGGGGAGAAGGGAGGAGGAGAAGAGAAAGAATGGGGAAAGAAGGGAAGGGGTTGTTTGCGAGAGCTTTGCTTTGTACGCATATATCCATCAGAAAAAAGAAAAAAAAAAAAACATCTCCCATGGAAAAAAATTTTCGAAATTAATATAGCATATCGATTTTTCAAGACTCGACATGAACTGTTCATGCATGTTGAGTCTTGAAAACTCGACATACTTAAAAAAAAAATTAATAGTGCATATCGAGAGTTGAACTCTCGACATGCACTATGCTCTCCTCCCTCTCTGCCTCTCTCTCTCTTCATCCCTCCCCCACTCTCTCTCTCTCCCTCCCACCCTCTCTCCCTCCCTCCCTCACTCTCTCTCCAGAAATCCAAGCGGGAGAGAGAGAGAGAGAGAGTGGAGGGAGAGAGAGGGGGGCAGAGAGGGCGGGAGGGAGAGAGAGAGAGAGTGGGGGAGGGAGGGAGAGAGAGAGGCAGAGAGGGAGGAGAGCACAGTGCATGACATGCACGTACATGTCGAGACATGCGCTGTTTATTTTTTTTTTAAGTATGTCAAGTCTTCAAGACTCGACATGCATGAACAGTGCATGTCGAGTTTTGAAAACTCGACATGTTATGTCAATTTCAAAAAATTTTTTCCACGAGAGATGTTTTAAAAATTTTTTTTTCTCTGATGGATATATGCATGCAAATCTCTTGTTTGCGAAATGGAGAGTGTTATTGTTGCTGAAGTGTTCAACACTCGACCAATGTTGTTACTATTCAACTCTCGACCAACCTGGTTACTTTGGGAATTATTTTCTCAACTAGGTTTTTTTAAGATTTTAAAAAAAAAAAAAAATGGGTCATTTCTTTACAAAGCTCTGACATTGAAACCTAAAACAACACAAGATTCATTCTGGTATATACTCGAGATATAAATCCTAGTTTTGAAAAATGACTATCTAATCATAAAGAGAGAGAGAGAGATAGAAAGAGAGAAATGACTAAATTCTCACACATTATCCACGAAGAGAAAATGATATACAAGATTTAAAACACATGATAACCTAACCGGCAAAAAATAAAGAAGAATACGAGAAAATCTAAAACCGATCATTCATTCAAAACAACGGCGGGGAGAGAGAGAGAGAGAGAAAGAGACCTCCGACGGCGAGATTAACAGTGAGAAGAAGAGGCCAGAGAAACTTGTAACGACGAGCAAAGGATTCCTTGGTAGGTGGACGAGGAGGAGGCTTGGATGAGGATGATGAATATGCTGCCTGATTTTGAGCCTCCATTGATGACGATGACGATGACGATGACGATGGTGTTGGCGATGAGAACTGTTTCGATTTATGTTGTTTCGGCTTCAGCTGAGCTGTATTGCCCAATTCAATCATTCACTTCATTCTTTAAAAAAGAAAAGAAAAGAAATTCTATAGAGAGAGAGAGAGAGTGAGAGAAGGGGAAGATTCTTCAAAGTCAAAAAAAGGGTTTGGGGTGGGGGGAGTGGGGTTTTTACCTTTCTTTGGTTTGTTTACATAAAGCTTTGGAGCTTCGCTCATTGTCGATTTCACTAGTCACCCTCAACGAGCTCTCTCTATTTCTACTCTCTCTCTCTCTCTCTCTCTCTCACTCTTCTCTCTCTGAGTAAACCGTTCCGTTTCTCCTCTCTCCAATGGTGATGTGATTGTTTTCTTGCCGCCCAACACCGTACAGTGCAGGTGTTCGATGCGGAAGATGAAGAAAAACCCTCTAGAAACGACGTCGTTTTTAGGCAAAGAAAATCACCAGACTTGAATTTTGAATTTCTTTTTCTACCATTTATGGAAAATGGATTTTTTTTTTTTTTTGGGTTAGAATTATGGTAAATGCCTTTCTAGAATACCATTTCATCAAATCTTATAACCTAATCTAATACTCTTTATGCTATTTTAAAGAAGGCAAAGAAAATTATATTTCTCCTTCTAGATTTTGTATTTTAAAATTAACAAAATAAATAAAAAAAATCTATTTTTAAAATCATCATTTACTCTTTAAAACTAAATAACAAAAAAAATAATCATTTAAATAAATTAAATATGAAATTTATTTACAATTGAAAATTCTTTTACTATGAAACCAGAAATTAAAATGCGAAATTCATTTCGATTTTTCTATTTAAATTAATTACATTAGGATAATAAGATAATTTGAAAACTAAAATATATAAACCTATAAACTTTTGCAAAATTCATTTACAAATTATTTTTTTAATTAATTTAAGAATTCATTACTTCTAATGAAGTTAGAATTAGAAATAAACTTTAGATTTTTTTAATTATGAATAACAAAAAAATAAAAATGAATTCCACAACTTGTGTGAAACTCCTTTGGATCTTCATCAAAATTTCATCCTGCAATTGAATTTCCTTTGAGGAAGAAAAAAAGAAGGCAGGATGAAGAATATACAGAGAGAGAAGGTTAGAGGAGATAGGGAAGAGGATAAAACTCATCTTCCACAAACAACAATTTTAAATCATTTTAGTAATTATTTCTTCAAAAATTTTTAGTAAAAGTAACTAATGACCCATAATTTCTAAGTAGAATTATAAACTGAAAAGGGTGTCAAGTAACTTATTTCTTTTTCTCAAAAGCAAATAATTTTTTAAGAAGACCAAACATGTATGCATGACCCTCTTATGAATTTCTCCATGTCAAGCCTCTTGCGAGAAGAGATCAGAAAGATCTACACTTGTCCATTTGAATATTTATGATGTCCTGTTTGATAGAACAAGTGACTAACAGTCCTTACAAAAGCACCTAGAACTTTTAATCAAGTGTCTTTCTCGACCGAGATTTCATGTTCGAACTTTTGTGAACGTGTGATTTTCACGATTTTCGTGATCTCTATGTAACTGCAAAAAAAAAGACACACAAGTGATACAAGGAGGAAGATAGGAGTGACCATGGGAAACATTAACAAAATCAGCATTGTACATTTCCTCTTTCTACATGACCTAGGTTTATATTACAAAGAAATGATGCCGCAAGTTAAAACCCCACAACACACTTTTAGAACAACCAGTTCCCAACTGATTTTGCAAAGGGAGCACAAAGAAAGCCGGTAAAAGACTTCAAAGCGTCAGGGCCTTATCGATGCAACAATGTGGAGCCAAGCCAGGAATGCAGTGTTTTTAATATGCTTGCATTGGCTTGATCCTCGACCAAGAAATAATTTGTGGGTGAACTTGATGAATTAGCTCCATGGTCGACCGCCATAACCCCGGCCACGATCTCGGAAACCCCCATGACCTGATCAAGAATTAACCAATGATCATAAATCTCATACAATTGTGCAGACAAAGAGTTCACATGCACCAGAGCAAAGGGATAAATGAGACCTGTGGAAGAGACCATAAAAACTAACCATTACCACAACTAGGATAAAATTAAGCCCTCTGATTTTTACTCTAGGTCATTCAACCTTTTTGTGCAAGTAAACTCCCAAATTTGTGTTAGGCTGAGAATAGTCTGTGGTACTTTGGAATACAATTATAATATACTTAACTCTTATTGGTCCATGGCTGTGTGGAAAAATGAAAAGGGAGTTCAAGGATTGTGGCTCGCTATGTATGGAACATGGGTACAAAAATGTTGCACACTACCTTTCCCTATATGCAGTGGAGGGTAGGCTTAGACACTTAACTACTATTTCTTGTGGTAGTTATCACATGTTTGTATTTATGGTTTCGTTGAAAGAAGTCAATACCAAAACTCACAAGGAAAACATGCATTGAATATCATAATTGCTTTTCATATAATTTTTTTCCTATTAATGTGGTTAGTATTTTGTGAACTAATTAAAACCTATATCGAGTGCAGATTGCTCATTTTAATAATCTAGTACCCTATAGTACCACATTTTGCATGTTGGAATTTCACATGATTTGGATAAGTAGACGATTCCAGAAACCAAGATCCACAAAAAGAGGTTGACATGCAGGAGAAGGCTCTTAACATTTTCCACAACAAAGATACAATACTACTAACCTGGAGGTGCGGGAGGAGCTCCACGGCCCATTGCTGCAAGCTCAGCACTGACCTTCTGGCCAGCTTCCTGAAGTATCCCAATAAGTTCCTTAGCAAATCTGGCATTTGCAGCAGTAAAGAAAGTGTATGCAGTTCCCTTAGCCCCAGCCCTTCCTGTTCGACCAATACGGTGGACATAGTCCTCGAGGGATCCAGGAAAGTCATAATTGATAACATATTTCACATCCTTTACATCTGCCACCAAACAAAATGTCTATCAGAGAATCCACCACATCCACCAAATTAAACACTTCAGCGAACAATTTAGGTAAGATCGGAAGAAGTGTCACCTAAGAAACACAGCACTTCACCCAAGACCACCTATGTATAAGGAAACCCAAGAAAGGCAATTGTTTATTGCAGATGGGTTGCGGCCTTGGATGATGTGATGAAGAGATATCATGTAACGGGAAAACATTATTATAGTTGATTAGCAAGATGGATGGATAGTGGACCAAACCAAGTAACAGGATGAAAGGAGAAACAAGGATGTGGCTCCCTGCATTGTAAGTGATCACAGAAAGTAGGATGAAATGATTATTAAGCGACATGGGCTGGAAAAAAAAAAAAAGTCAAATAGTTCTCAAGGAGCTTAAAACAATGGAAGAAAAAGAAAAAAAAAATGCATGTGTATATATATCTTATTAGATATATTATGATCTCAGTGGCAGTAGCTAGAGGGCTTTTTGTTCGTGGATGTGAATGACTGTAAAGTTTGGGTAAACTTTTGATGGACCAGATTACAAATTATGGCTCAGCCATAAACAACTTAACTATGGGCACCCCCATCTCTCCCAGAACAAAAGACACCCATTACCCATGCAGATACTGCACATACCTAAACCACGGGCTGCAACATCTGTTGCAGTCATTATTGGGCTCTTGCCGGATTTGAACTCCGACAGGACCCAGTCTCTTTCTGCTTGACTCTTGTCCCCATGAATGGAAAGGGCAGGCCAACCATCCATGCGAAGCTGCCGGGTGATCTGGTCACAGCCTTTCTTTGTATCCATAAAAATGAGAATACGGCTGCCATCCATGATATCATCCAGCAACTTTACCAATCTGATTTACAAGTGCAAATTATTAAAAACTTCAAGGGGTTCCATTGAATACAGAAGGCACAAAAGAGATATAAAGCAGGGGCAAATGAAACCCAACTTGTTATATTTCTGGCTCTCAGTTACAATATCCACGATCTGGCGAATTGCATGGTTAGCTTTCAAATCTTCTGAACCAATAACCACCTGTCCAAACCCAAGGACATATAAGCAACAAACACAACGATACCTTGTGTACCTCAAGGACAAGAAATATACACTCATACAAGAGAACAGCACAGAATATGCTTCGCTTGATTTAAGTACCATTTACCTTGTACGGATTGTAAAGGAACCGCCTCGCAAGTTGTTCAACCTCTTTAGGCCATGTTGCACTCCAATACAGAGTTTGACGGTCTGGACGAATCTGTGGAACCACCAAAACCAACACAATTAAATGATTTTGCATGCAAAGAGGGCATGCCTGACAAGCAACACCAAACAAAACCAATAGATCTAAATGCAAATCAATTGCCACAATTGGCTCTCTGAAATATCAAGTATGGGCACCTAAGACTAAGATAACTCAAAATTTAGCTTTGAGATTTAGTTAGTGATGCTCTTGACGTAGTTGATTTCATACACCATTTGTACATAATTTTAGCTTGTGATACAAGGACATCTTGCAGCTTGCAACTTGCACGAAGACCATAACCAAATCATTAGCTATTAAGACTCAACAAATGGCTGGGTAGTTTCGGGGGCACTATATCATTCATCTTAGTGCTGGTATTGTATCTTTTTCCCACTTTTCCCATATAGGTGGGTTTGAACAGGATGCAGACAAAGAATCAATACAAAAGTAAGCTCATTTCAAGGGGTAAGCAAAATAAAAATGACTTGCACTTGGATGATGAGTGTTGTTAGGATTATGAAATAAAAATCATGATGAAAACCAAGAAAATTACCAAGTCTTGGTGAAGGATATCAAAAATAAAAAGCAAATTTGTTTCTTTCACACATGCTCATACTCATTGAAGTTGAAGCATAAAGAAATTGGATCTCCATTTAATTATATGGTCAACACATTGATGGATTGGAGGAAATTATTAACCAATATTTCCACTCATCGAAAGAACTCCACCAATATGCAGAGAGTATGACAAACCGACACAATTTTTGTTTGACTAGCTCTACACATACGGCCCAAAGACTTGATAAATAACGAACATAGACACACAGAAAAGAAGGCTATGAATATAACAGCATGCATTTACGCATAGATCCATGCATTTATCTATGTATTGAGCTATAAAAGCACAGACATCTCCTAGTACAAAATGACTAAACTAGTGCATGAACCCCATGGATTGGCCTCAACTTCATATGGTGACATGTTACCCACCACATCAGATGCGCATAGAAGAAAACTGTAATTTTGCCTGCAAAACTAAAGGCTAATATTAATATTTAATGCAAATTTCCAATATAAAGCTTTCAACTAGCTCAGAAGAGTGGAAGAGTGGAGAGGGAGGTATGGGAGGTCAAAGCAAGCAATAATCATTACGTAACCAGAGGGATCTGTTCTAGGTGTAAGAGGGACCTGAATCCAGCATCTGCATCCGTGGTCATGGGGGAAGGATGCTAGTGCTACAACAAATTACAACACTAAGAATGCCTAACAAGTTTCAACACAGGGTGGAAGGAAAGATGGTAGAAAGAATGGGAAAAGGAAATAATATGCACTTGTGAGAAGTTTCCGCTGCTGCATCTAGCAGACGGCCTTTTAAGAAAAATTCAGAGGTAAAATGAAACAGAAATGGATATAGGATCTAAAACTGCAAACAAAATGCAACTGAGAGCAAGAAAGAAAATAATAAGACCTAAAATATGGTGGAACATTGAGTTATTGCAATATCATAAGAATATATCAAAGTCAGTTACTAGAATGCAAGCATATGGTGGAATATTGAGCCGGAGGCATATCACAAAAATATATCAAAATCACTATAACGCAACATGCAAGGGTAAATATAGCCCTCAACACGCCCCCCAAAAAAATAGATCAAATGGAAAATTCTTGACTTTTCTCAACCTCATTTACCACAAAAGAATTAAAGATAACATTCAGAACATCCTCAAAAGCATTTAAGTTGTACAAGAAGCATTAGCACAATCAACGGAAGTCTTTGCTGCCATTAAGTTCTTCTCTTTTTCTTCACCAATGTTCAAAGCTAATTAACAATAGACTGTTTATAAACTGAAAAGTGCTAGTAGCATCCAAGTGCTAAAAAGGAATGTCCCTAGAGTGAAGATTTCTCTTTCCTTACCCAAAAATAAAAATAAAAAAACTTAATTGGAATTATTGGCCATTGAAAATTTCTAATGGGAGTATTATTGGCATTGATCAATAAGCCAACAAATCACCAATCTCAAGTTAACTTCAGCCCCTCTTTGCATTTGGAATAGTCAACAAGACTGACAAATTTCTTTAAAAAATTAAAAAAAATTAAAAAAGAAAAAGGAAAAATCAAGGTCCACAGACACCACCAACACCCAAAAGTTAGTCTCAGCTAATGCATAGAAATACTACTACAGCATTATTGTTGGTTCAATTATGAAGAAGACACATTTCATTCTTGTCCTCTCACATGCTTTGATGGCACAGGATGTGTTTGCCTTATTTGGCTTATGGGAAGATATATATAAGTGCTAGAAATGATGGCCGTTGAATGAGACTTGCACATAAACGCGACTATTGTGTAGTCCCTAGCAGCAAATTTGTGGTTCTATCAAGACATGAACGCACAGCAAGCAGAAGAGCAAGTCCTTGAATGTAGCTTAAGAGCCAAAACTGGCCCCAGGAGTTGTTAACCTGGGCCCTCCCAAGGGTACCACATAAGCACATTCAAAACAAGGCCCCGATTGTCCAGTCAGGCAGACCACTTGGCCTAAGGTCACAAACTACAACTATCCATGATCTTGATTCCCAAATACCATAAGAGTGAAACTAAGCAAATTTGAGAGTCAAATACTCAAGGATTTGAGAAAGGAAAATAAGGACCAGAAACAGAAAGTGAGAGCCACAATGCCAACACTACTTAGTCAATCAAAAAACAAAGATCAAGATTTTGGTTAAGGTCCCAACTACCATTATTATAGCAATGGACACATAAATCAGTAATGATAACCCCAAAAGTAAGTACAATCTAAAAAGTGGAAGAAAATAAATTCAATGAAAATGGAGACAATCAAGGTCCGTGTATATGGTAAACTATCCTGATTTCAGCCCACGCCTAACCAGAGAAATCAACCCTAATCTCACACCCCCCCAAAAAAAGCAACCTGTTACATCCCCCCCCCAAAAAAAAAGGTTTTTTCCTTTCCCTTTTTTTTCACAGCAGGCAAGGAAGAGAAAACCATTATCCCACACTCAAAAGGTGCCAGCCAAGCATGAAGGTCTTACATCAAGCATGTATAAGACCAACCAAAAGATGAATATTTGAAGAATACAATCCCTGTTCTTAAAATGGGACCCTCAAGCAAAAAACCTAAAACTCCAGTCAGTCAACAAAAAGAAAATCCCAACCACCATGTTTGCAGACAGTGCCTCCTAATGCCAAACGAAATAATCTTCCAAAAACATGAGCCAGTCAAAAACCATCTGTTAAACTTTCAAGAAAATCAGCAGAAAGGCAATACCATCGGCCATCTCACCAACAGTCCCAAAAACGAGGTACTTTCCACAAGTACATCAGTATGCTAATTTTCATCTTCTTTCTCCTCTAACTACCAGACTTTGGACCAAGTTTATCAAATTACTAAATGCAAAACTAATTCTTCCTGCCATTGGTCACAAAATTGAACAAGGAACTTCTTCTTAGAAATATAAGTAGCAGACATTATCAATATGAAGCTGAACTTCTAAACTTCGTTTAGAACGAGCGTGTACAAATGAATCATCTCTAACTCACTTAAATACCAAACAATCTGCAGCACGAAGCAACTTAAAAACATTGGAAATCTAATGACAACCATCAAACTCACATAATTTAAGTTGTGTCTGACCCACCTGAGTCAACTTAAGTACTTTCAGTTGGAGAACTATACCAAGCCAAGGAAACGTTTGGCCACCGAACACAACTATTTCAAATCTCATTATTCTTTCTTACGTCTCTTTTTAGCAGCTTTGCATTAGTTTAGTAGGATGCTCTTGTTTTAAGCTAATTGGGACATTTTGGTGCTCTAGTTTAGTTTACCATTAGTCCATAGCCCACATCTAGTTTAGTGTGCACTAAGTTCTCATTAAATGATATTGATTGTTAAACACCACAAAGGAGAAAATGCTTCCAAGTTCCAACTAATTAGTCCAAAAAGATAACTCTAGGCTAGCTACATGCCTCACCTAGAATGGATAAATAACTAACCTGCTCAACAATTTTTCTTATCTGAGGCTCAAAACCCATGTCAAGCATTCGATCCGCCTCATCCAAGACAAGGTAAGTAACTCTTCGAAAGTTTGTATGATGAGATTCCAGCATATCAATCAACCTTCCCGGTGTGGCAATAACAATTTCAACACCTAACCCACATGATGACAACGATAAAAATAACTTTCAAAGGAAAAATAGCATCGCTCAACACCAACAAAAATACTGTTTACTTGCATGACTATTGGCAAAGAAAGCAATACAGTAGATTATACATCAAAAAAAGATATATATATATGTGTGTGTGTGTGTGTGTGTGTGTGTACACACACACACATGTATATATGTATAAATAAATCTCTCCAACCTTTCTGGAGGTCACGTACTTGAGGTCCCTTTGGAACCCCACCATATATGCAGGTGTTCTTAATCCTTGATGAGGCACCAAATTTAGTTGCTTCTTGTTGTATCTGAACAGCAAGTTCCCGGGTTGGAGCTAAAACAAGCACAATAGGGCCATCTCCAGGGGCTGATATGTTAAATGTGGATTCAAAAGTTATGCCCAGTAACCATAAAATCAGAGTTCAGACGAACAAAAACAGCATGTCAATTGCAATACTAACCTAAAAATGGCTGAGCGTTAACATGCACAATCGCAGGCAATAGGTAGGCTAATGTCTTCCCTGAACCTGTTTCTGCAATACCTATAAGATCACGACCTTTCAAGGCCATTGGCCACCCTTGAGCTTGAATTGGAGTAGGTTCAACAAAGCCAGCTTTTGTAAGTTCTTGCATTACATAGTCTGAAATGAAATAAATAAATTTAGATTCCAAAGTCTGCAATGAAATAAATAAATTTCAATAATTAGATTCCAAAGACAAACCCACATAATAAATTGTAAATGATTCTACGTAATTTCAGAGACTTGAACAAGAACTAGACATGCTAATGATTTGCAACCATATCTCATTCATCAATCATTTTTGTATAGGCCCTTCTTGTGTTGGACCAACAGAACACAGATTGTATTCCTTGCCCACAATCTAAGTTGCTTCTTCTCCTTTCTTGAATATCAGCTGCACTAAAGTAAATGCCATCCCACAACCATGATCAACATCCACATTTCTAATCAAAACTAAAATCACGTAATTAGTGCAAACCACGTCCAACCTCCCCCACCCCCAAGCAAAGAAATTGAACCCTTAAAACCATAACAAGCTAGTTTCTGTATATTGTAATTGAATCTTCATTTATGCTATGTCAAACTTGCGGCTGTTCTTAGTGGTTCATACACACACCCGCCAAGCATTTGACAAGGGCCAAGCAGCATTTATCACAAAAAACTCAAATATTAATTGGGGTCAACCACACAATTGTGCTTTTTGCGTTCAGCTCTATACGAAGTCATGTCAGTGGCAAATTTAAAAGCATGGGGCCGTTCATCTATTCTCCTACTAAATTCAAATTATGCAATCCCCACACTAAGAAACTAGAATTAAGGAATTCAAAGCAATGCCCAGATAGCATTTCTATTCCGGAATTTGCACAGAAATTACCCGGAAATCCCACATCGCGAAACTCCTTGACAGGTTTGGGCACGTCACGGCCTTCGACTGTAATTTCTCTCCGGCGACGATACTCCTCGACCTCAGTCTCACTCATTGCAGCAACAGCAGAAGACTCCACGTAGAAGTTCTTCTCAAATGGCGTTAACCCATCTAAGTCCGCTTTACTTAGCGACGGGGTGTAACCATCATAATCTTTCTTACTAGACGAAGACGAACGACCTCCACTGCTGTATCCTGAACCCCCACCAAACCCTGAATCGCTGAATAACAAACAAACACAATTGCACACAATCATTAGACCGTACAGTGAACTTTTTTAATCGTGATGTGTAGAGCGAGAGAGAGAGAGAGATTACGTTCGGCGTTCACGGTACGAGCCGGGGTCGGCTGAGCGACTATCGTAACGGCTCATGTCGTGTGCAGAGCGAAATGGAGAGAGTGAAATCTGAGTTGCAGCGCGAGAGAGAGAGAGAGAGAGAGAGAGAGAGAGAGAGAGAGAGGAAGAAGGAGAGAGAGGGAAATGAAAACCCCCGAAAAAAAAAAACCTAAAACCTAAAACCTATTGATCGTTTCTCTCTCTCTCTCTCTCTCTCTCTCTAATCTGTAAGTAGACTTTTCCGCACTCGAGATTTCAGCGCGTGATGAACAATAAGTCTCTACACACCCTTTTTTCGCTCTTTTTTTTTTTCTTTTATAATTCCCCTTTTTATTATTATGTTGGAAAATAAAAAAGAATGTCGCCCGATGAATTCATTGAATCCCGTAATTACATTAAAAATAAAATATATTTTTTTATTAAAAATAAAATCCAAATATATATTTTAAATAAATTTTTCGAATTTTTCAGCTCATAAAAGTATTAAATTTTAATTTATTAGACTTTTTAGTTTTGTTCCTTCTTATAAAAAAATACTTGCAAATAAAGGGTGGTTGATTCACGGAAATTTTTTAATATTAATGTTTTTTCATTTGCGAAACAATTTTTGTTTTTGAAACACTTATAAATTAATTAAAATTTAAATAAAAATTTTATAATTTTTTATTTATACATTTTTATATATTTAACAAATTATTTATTTAATTATAATTTTTATTTTTGTGTTATTAGTCTTATAAAATAATTGATCATTTTGGTTTTTATTATAAAATATAATTATTTTATTATTTTCATAAAATAATTAATATTTACATAAAAATCTTTATTTTTTATATTTACATATTTATTCATGTTTCTAATTCTTATATTTTTACAAAATATCATTTTTCGATATCGTTTCATATTTATTTCCATTTATCATTTTCATTTCTATGCAACTTAGGTTTATGCTTATAAATCCAAATTAGATTTAGAATTAAAAATTTTGAAAATAAATTTTAAAAATTCATGTATTCATTTGGTTTCAAAAATCTCATAATTTAAAGATTTCATTTTTAAATTTTATTGTTATTTCATTAATTTAAATAAATTATATGAATTTCAAGTTCAGTTTATAGTTTCGATTCATTTTAACTAAATACTCTTAAATTAAATTAAATGGTAACTACAACCCCCGGCAACAGGAAAGGTGATTCTTTCTTGTATCAATAAACTTAACTCCATGAAAATTAATGTTGGAATTGCTTGTTATCATTTTAAAAACTTTTATGAATTTTTATTTTTTTAATTTATAACGTGAATTGATTATATATATATTAATTTTGATTGTACCACAAAAAAGAAAAGAAGAAGAAAACTAAATTTATCATTCTAACGTAAGTATTACATTATCTGGTAAATATCAAAATCTAAACTGTAATATTTCAGTATATCGAGTGCTTTTTGTTCGCAAAGAGAATAATAATTATACTAATATTTTTGTAAAATTAGATCCGTCGGTCTATCTTGAACTTTCTTAAAATTTGATATTTTGGACACGATTAACTTCCCCATATTCCCTTTTGTAAATATATATATATATATATATATGATAATAATAATAATAATAATAATGCTTAAGAAGAAAAATTATTTGGACTCGCAAGTTCATTTCAAAATTAAACTATGCTTACAAATGGTAAAGAAAAATTAAGAAAAAAAAAATTATTGTATAGCTACCTTTCAAATTTTATTTATATTAAATAGTAAGTTTAATACTACTTATTTATTTAGTCCTAAAAATAACCAAATTTTCGAGGGAAAGGGACTCGGTGAAGATTACTCATTGGATTGGAGTGCAGTGCTAGTTCGAGAGAAGCGCAAAGAAAATGGCAGTACTGGCCATGGCTTCTCAGAGTGTGAAATCTTCATGGGATACTCAACAGAGGCTTCCCTATAATCCTAATGCTCCTCGTATCCCCCAAAAACCCAAACCCATAGCAACAACGACGACTATAAAAATTCCATCAACCCTTTCTGCTTCTTCTTCTACATCGAGCAAAATCAAACCCTCGTCTGTTTCAGAGCTTCTCAAGCGGAAAAACCTGAACCCCACACCAGGTTTCCTTTGTTTTTATCATGTTTTATGAAGTGGGTTTTGCTCAATTTGTCTTGAATTTTCTTTGTTTGTCTGAAACGGGTTTTTCTTTGTCTTAGTTGTTATTTGCTTGTCTGCAGTGGGGTTTGTTTTTTTTCTTGTGTTTTCTGAAATGGGTTTTGTTTAATTTGTCTTGATTGTTCATTCTTGAGTGGAATTGATTTGGCAGACTTGGATGAAACTTATTTGGGGTATGAGAGATGGATGCCCGTTGCACCAAAAATGGAGAAGCCTCGGTCGATTTACAATGCGGCCTCTTTGGCCTATATTGGGGATTGTATTTATGAGGTGCGTTAGAGCCTTCATTCTTGCGTTATTGTTGGAGGTCCTTTGCTCTTTGAATCTACTCATTGAGTATACTTGGTCATTCCATCTAGATCAGTTTTAGATAGCTTGTGTCCTCCATTACTCAACTGGCATGCAAGAGTCATTTAGCAAAGGCAATCACAGCAACGAATTTGCCATAGCATCATCTTTAGAATAACTCGTATCTATGAGTATTTTACCACCTACACAATTACACGTGATTAGGCCATTAGACCTACAGAAGTTCCCAATTAGTGGGATGTTTTACATAATCATTCTTAACTATCTTGGAATCTAGCCTGTGCACTTCGGACCTGTGTCCTTTAAGGCCTGAGATTGTGTCTTTAACTCATCATTCTTTTAGGAATTTAGTTGAGAGAACTTGGAAAAGTTATGTAGTGAATCATCGAAATGTTTGAAATTTGCAAGCTAACTAAAATCTTTCAACTACCCCATGAAAAGCTCTAATTTAGAGGTGTTTAGGGATTTTAGAGTTAAGAAAGAGAGCTTCGTTGAGGAGCTTGAGGCCATTGAAATCATAGATACTGAGAGGGGATTTTTGAGGAGGGGATGGCTTGAAGAGGATGCCTTGAGAATGATTTTTTCAGGATATTCTTTTGAACTATAGAATGAGTTGGAAACCGAAGACTAGATTCAATTAGACAAGGAAGGATTTTTGGACTAGTTGAGAATGATAGGAAAAAGGAAGAGTTTTGACTTAGGTGATTGAGAAACTGGATGAGACTATTTTAATGGACCTAGGTTGATTCTGGAGGAGATCACAAGTTTGTATGTAGAGCTCTATTGCGAGAGGATACTCAAAAGCTTATGGTTGATTGATTGTTTGGTTCCTTCAATATAGTAATAAGGCTTGGTTAGAGAGATCTTTTGACAGGATGTAGGAAGTTTAGACAGCTATTATGACATGCACAGAGAGGACACCTGGTTTTAATGAATGCACCATAACGTTTTCTCAAGATTATCCGAAAGTTGTCATTGTGGATCTGTTCAAGGTCTTGTTGGAATATTATGCAAGTGCTGTTGTTGGGAAGAGTATGAAGTCTACTTTTATCACTCTTACCTGGAAGAAGGATTGATAACCTGCAAAATGAAGTATTTAGGCTTATCAGCTTGGCCTCTAGTAGGTAAAGAATTTTGGCCAATGTTTTAGCTAATCATCTGAGCTGTGTTCTAGATGACACAATGTTGCAATGCTCATCTCTTGGAGGTAGATAGATATTAGATGCAATTCTGGTGGTTACTGAGGGGGAGGAGGATACTTGCAGAAAAAATAGATGAGCGATTTTGCTAATGTTGGCTTTTGAAAAAGCTTGTGATTCGTGATTGAAATAATTCAGCATTGAAAATTTGCGGCACTGTTTCTTTTTCATAAGAGTGGTTGGTGTCCTGGGTACTATTGATGGAAACAAGCATCAAAGGATTTTATGGCTTAGGAAAAGATCAAACTTGTTGATAAGACAGAGGGTAATCCTATTCTAAGCAGTTAAGGTACATATATATATTTTTAAATGTTTCCTCTGTACTTCTCATTGTATCTTCATTAACCTACATAGTTGGGTACCAATTACAATCAAGAGTCATGGAAGAGAGAGAGATGATAACAGAGCTTCGAGTTGGTTGTCCAAGCATGATATCTCTGCTTGACATTGATGTCTTCAGTAAAATAGTTACTGAAACGATGTGCTTTGACCTTGTAATACGGACTCACACGATCTCTTGATCTGCAGTTGTATGCTCGAAGGCACTTTTTGTTTCCTCCCCTGGATATTGAAGAATACAATGATCGTGTAATGGCAGTAGTATGTTGTGAAGCACAAGTATGCACACTATTCTTCTCTACTTATCTTTTATTATGGTCTTTAGCTTTATCATCATATTGGCATGTGTTTCTATGGTGAACTCAAAATATACACCTTCCTTAATAAATTTTCCCCAACAAATCATCTTTTTCTGGATTTGTAGTCTCAACTGGTCTACTCCCCAGTCAAGTATCTTAAAACAAGCATGCGAAAGACATTTAGTGCATGTTATTAGCTGCCCTAGTAATTATTGGCACATGGCACCCAGCTCACAGCCTGAGGAGATAGAGGAAAAATTGACATAGTCAGTTGAGTCTTTTGTGATTTGTAACATTGAATACTTGAATTCATAATGTTAACTTATTATTATCATTTTTCCATAGCGAGGGAGGTTCTGTGTCATAGTTGTCCTAACTTTGTATCTTTGAGCTTTGTTTTGCTGTTTTGCCTGTTCAAGTTTCTAACAGAAACCGTAACTCTTTGTGATGAAAAGGAACGTTATATGTTTCTCCTTGCTTCTGGTGCAGGATATGTTGCTTCAGAAGCTTCTTGATGATAATTTCTTACTGGAAGAAGAGAGGTCAGTGGATGATTGTGCTTTTTCTTTGTTTTCCTGATTTGATTGATTTACAACTGATGCATCGTCTAGTGAAGCAGCAGGCAATGGACTCCTTTTTTCACAATGATTAAGGAGAATTATGTTTGCTGCTGTAATGGGCATATAGAACATGCTGTAATGAAGTAGCAGGAAATGCATTCATCCTTTTTAAAATGTTTAAAGTGAATTCCATCCACTTCTTGATAATTGTGGATGAAGGAAAGTACTTAATTTTTGTTAATGTAGAGGACATTGGTGTTTTTTATTAATTTTTTAAACGATATCCAGGCTCAATGAGTGAAATATTAAAAAAAAAAAAAATTTCGTGATATGAGGCTTTATTTGATCTTAACCCATGGTCACACTAGTTTGCTTCTATCCTTGTGTTTCAATTTTATGAGACATCGGTTCTAAGTTCACATTCTTTTCGGGGAGAAAATGCTGGAAGAGATTATGCCTCACTACCGTTACACTTTGTGAAAGGAGCTTGCAGCTCCAATATCTGCTACCAAAATAGTTGTATTTCTTTGTTGGACTGATTGCAACTGAAGTATATATATATCCTGCAGGAGCATTCTTCGGTGGGGAAAGAATGTTGGTTCTGGTAAAACAACAAGGACAAAAAAACGTGCTGGTGTTGCAGTTTACAGCAGAGCATCTTCATTGGAAACACTAGTCAGTACCTGATCACGTTTAGCCTTTTTTTTTTTATAATTTACTTATATCGGTTCTTTAAGTTAGTTTGTGGTCGCTATAATGGATAGCAGAGATCATACAAGACATTTTACTGCATTAAATTTTGGCTACTGTATGTAATGTAAATCAATATCTCATGTTTGATTCCTATCATCAGAACAACACGTAATTACACCTGTCCGCTATGCGATGTGAGTTACTCAGGCAATAGAGCCATGCATTCTAGATTTGATTGATCATGGAAGATGTATAAAATGTACTAGGAAAAATATGTCTGATTATGTGAGTGGTCATCTACTTGACAAGAAATCTTTGTCATCGGTTATATTGCAGGTTGGTTATCTTTATCTGACAAACATGGAGCGTCTAGATGAAGTAATGCAAAAGTTGGGTTTCGCTAACGGTGCTTCAACCCAGTTGATCTTCGAAGAAGAAAATAAGAAGGTAATAGTTTCAGAATGGGTTCCACTGACAGTAACATTTTCTTGAACACCCGTTCCCTTCTTGCAACATATAATTTCCTAGGCTTCTTATGCTATATTTACATGCATAACAAGTTAGCCATTTTTTCTCTATTTGAAATGCGCAATTATGTTCCAGCATCTAATCTTAATGATGTTATGCATACTGAGCTGGAATTGTTGGGGGCATTATGATGGTAAAAAGAGATCACTGGTCTAGGATTTCTTAAGAGAACAAAGAGTAGACTTGTGCCAGTCAATTGAAAACTGCATTTTTATTGGCAGTCTTCTCCTTGGTTTTATTTTATCTTTTTGTGCATTCATTGACATTTTAACGTCTGATGTATTGCTTCTCTAACTTCCTGTTGCTTCATAGGTGGGCAAACTGAGACTGTCCGTATAGATGAACTCCAATTTCAGGTTTGTAAATATTTAGGCTTTCTTGAATCTTTACAAATTCAAAGCATCCCTTGAGATTGCTCGTTTTAACTTATATTGTATATCATGTTTGTTTAAAAATCTGTGACTGCTTTAAAACCTGATGCCACTTTTTCCAAGTAACTTCTGGTTTTGATGGCCAATTTTTCTGATCCTCAAATTAGACTTTTTGGTTGAACCATCACCGAAGGCATGGAATACACATATTAAATGGCTGCAACGGAATTAACTATACTCTTTAATGCACAAAATCGGCTGATATGCTTAGCCTTTTTTTCATTTCTCATCCCAAGTCATGCTTCTCATGAAATTGAAGTGCTCTGGAAATGGAACAAATATGTTACTTGTTCTCTTTTAATTGTGTGTGTGCTCTTTTTTTTTGTTGGGGGGGGGACTTCAAACTCCTTAACATGACTAATTTGAAGTCATTGGATCTGATGAAGTTTCTCTTATCTGTTTCTTTGGAAAATAAAATTTCTTTTCCAGTATTAAATTTCTCTACTTGTCTTTATCTCTTAGCTATCCATTGCTAATAAAACCTCTAAACTTCCTAACAAACCTCTCTCTACAAAAGTGATTGCTTGCAAGAGCCATATGCATTGTAACGTCCATATGGAATCAATTGAGTTTGTTGGGACTTAGATGTGATTAAGTGGGTCATTGACATGGGTTAAGAGATGATTGAACCCGGTTAATTTGGTTTTATTTTTGCTTTATGTCCTTGTGTTTGGTGTTAATCCTTTGTTTTGATTTAATCATTAGCGACGGAAGGCTTGAAGGGTGAAATTGTGCGGAGCTACATGAGACTCTTGTTGATTGATGGAGGACAGATTGAGAGTTTCCAAATGTCTTTGTAGAGGTGGCCTGCAAAAATGCTGCTCCACCTCAGCCTGCACTCAAATTTCAGATTTCAAACAACAATTCAAGGATATGAACTGAGTCACTAATGCAGTCCAAACTCGCGAAGGCCATCATCTAACATACACCCAAAAATTTCTATATTGAGCCATCCAGTCCTTTTCTCATTTGTTACAAATATTTGCAGTGAATGGTAAATAGAAGGCTTGTCTTGAATGATGAGATTGGTGATTTGTGCCCTGTTGGCTCAGTTGGGGGAGTAACAATTTTTTAAACTCATGCTATATGATTCTAAATCTAAATTAAAAGAAGTTCACTCCTCTTGATTATTATATTTGTGCATTTCTTATTCCTTTATTTTGTTTATTTCGATTTTCAAACTCTTCTTTCTTTTATTTAACTTTTTGTGTACATATTGAGCAAGATAGATATGTGAGGTGTGGCATACAACACCCTTTATTTGGATAGATCTTCAATTGTCTCGATTTGTTTTAACTTATTTTTATTCTATGTTATTCATCTTGTAATATTCTTTTTCATTAATGTGATTTTTTTTTTCTTTTAGAAAATATAGAATTTTATTATAGAAGTCAAATTTTGCAGCAAGATAAAGATTTGGTTAAGAGATTCAGTATTTGTAGACTAAAGTTTGTTTTGAATAGTTGAGCTTTCGCCCACCATCGTGGTGCAGGTTAACCACTTTCTTAAATTGGGCCCTTCCTATTGCCTCCACATCACTGTCCTAACAAGTATGACACATGAGGTTTGTAGCTACTAATCAGCGCAACGCTAGCCCAATCTATCTGGGCAATTCGTATGGGCTCCCTCCCTCTCTCTCTCTCTCTCTCTCTCTCTCTCTCTCTCTCTCTCTTATTTTTTTTTATTTTACTGATCACTAATTCGGTTTGAATACTGTGGCATCCATTAAGAATTGATTTTTTCAAATTTCATTTCTCTATTTTCATAACTCGAATCAATCTGTGATTAAAGAAGTATAGTGTTTTATTGTTACATTTATGGGAGTTTGGCTATGGGCTCTCTCTCTCCCTCTCTGGAAGGGAGCAATATCAATAATTACGAATCAAAACAAACAGGAGGGAAAGGGTATCAAAAAATGGAAGATTTCGAAACGTCTAATCTAGCTAGAGCATGATAAATATGTAACTTGAACATATCCACCTCATTCATCAAAGACCAGCAATCATCGACAATTATCAAAAACTGGAGAAATTGTGATGCGAACTTGAGAATCCAATTGAACGATTAAAGATTTAAGATCCATTTCCTTGGCGAAGTGCAGCCCATTCCTCAAACCTCATGGCTCTGCCTGCATAGAAGAAGCCCACCCCAAGTTACACCTAAATCCATTCAACCATTGCCTTTTAGTCTCTGATGAGGCCACCGGCCCCAGCCGGTCCGGGGTTTCCCAAATATGACCCACGGCGCCAGCTGGTCTGGGATTTCCCAAATATGACCCATCCTTATTTATTTATTTATTAGTGTTTAATCGAACAGTATCCGATAATTAATTTATTAATACCAACTAATCCGACTCGAGTTAACTGTCGAGTCTATTAAGAGACGAACTCTCCCAATATCTGATTTTCATATTAAATAAATAAATTATTTATTTTTTTATAATTTTTATTTTTATATTAATTGTCTTATAATTAATAATTACATATTTGATCATTTTAGATTTTTATTATAAAATACAACTATTTTATTATTTTTATAAAATGATTAATATTTACCTAAAAATCCTTATAATTTTGTTATATTTACGTATTTACCTATATTTCTAATTTTTATATTCTTACAAAATGCCGTTTCGCTATGTCGTTTTGCATTCGTTTTTGTTTTTCCATTTCCATTTCCGTTTCCATGCAGCGCAAATCATCACATGGACTATAGACCAATTATTATTGTTATCATACGAAGAAATATATGAGAGAGAGAAAGAAAAATAGAGAATTTTGTATATTTATGTGTGTTTAATATATTGAATAAATAAGATATTTATAAAATTTAGGGTAGACACATTTAAGATACAAAATCTAAAATCAAGTTAATCATATATTTTCTTAAATACGTGATATATTAACATATCGTGATATATAGTAACATAATTTGAAATATTTAAAGATATACTAATGAATGGTAACCAAATAACGTTATATATGAATATAAATCTTAACACTATAATTTCATGCTGCGTATGCCTTTTCTCTTATTTAATTGTTTTCTTATCTCTCCATCTATTTCCTATCAAGAGGGAGTGAAGCTTTTATATTTTACTGGAATGTTTTTTTTTTTTTGTTATAGTAATCGATACGTGGAATTATATTTTGATTAATTCGGTTCGGAACTTGTAGTAACCAATTAAGAGACTACTCTTCTAACGTAATTTTTTTCATACTTAAATTACAAGTCAAACTCAGAAACTTTGTTAAAGGATTTAACGTCACATTCTATTATACCAACTGTCTATCGGTATATTTTACTGGAATGTTGAAAACGGACGTAGAGGATTTTTCCGAAAGCAGCCTTATAAGGAAAAGAACAAAAGGGGCATGTTTGATTTTTGTTCACAAGGATCCTCGATTGATCGTGTGATTCACATTTAATAAAGGATTGAGAGACGAGGGCACATGCCAAGGGGACTTAAAAAGGTAACACGTAACCTCTACACCGGTTCATAATTGATTTAATAAAAAAATATTAAATTTTTTAATTAAAACTTAAATTCAAGTCATAAAAATAAAAAATTATATTAAAATATCTCTTTTTTATAAAGGGTTTGATAATATTTTGAATGAAATTAATCAAAATATAATTTCGAATATCGATTGTTTAAACATTTGAAAAAAAAAAAGACTCACAATGCTGCATCAGCAAAGAAAAACTGCAAAATAAAATTTGAGATCGTTTAATTGGATATAATGCGGAGCCAACCAAGTCCAAAAGTTTTAGAGATGCCTCTAATCAAGAGCCATAGTCAGTATGTGGCAAAGCAATCACAACCCAAACCAAGATAAGAAAGCACCTCTCCATCCGTGGGGTATCTGCGATAGGTCTTATCGAGGAAATTGCCGATGTTGGACTCTTTAAGATATCAGTGGAGGTAAATTATCTCACACTAAATGAGGAGTCTCTCTCGCTCTTGGGATTAGCCAGCATCACTATCCCCTCTGATATTCATGAGGCCTCATATTGCTGTTGACCACTTAAAATTTTTTATCGTGCCTAATTCATTTCATCCGGCCAATTTGCGCGGGCGTGCGCGTGCGCGTGCACGGAGAGAGAGAGAGAGCACGGGACCGGCCTCATCGCTGTTATTAGGAGAGCAACGGGGGGGATGGCTTAAAGAAGCCTGCAAATGATGCTGCATGAAAGCAATTTGGAATTGTCTTATCCCGAAAAATATTGGGCAAGCCCCACACGCCACAACCTTGTTCCTTAAAAATAAATTTTAGGAGCCACCCCCTCCCCTCTCCCACTCTTGTGTAATCTTGTGTAAATAGTTGGGCCCGTGGTCTAAGCCGCTTATGACTCAAGCGCATCATATTGAGTCCAAAAATAAGAGAGGTATTAGCTTTATAAGATTACCCAAATCCCCAAATTAGCTTTACAAGAGAGAGATTTTGGTAATTGAATCCAGCTTACTTGAACAAAACTTACAATTTTTGGGCCTTTGCCATTTTTGACCACAAGATATTGTCCAACTAATTTAAGGCATGGTTTGGAGATTTAAGGCCAAGAATAGCTATTTCCTTTCATTTGTTTCTATTGAAAATTAAACGTTCAACCAATATTTGTTGACGTAGATAAAATTGGTACTTTCATCGCTTAATCAGGTTAGGAGTTCGACTCTCTTTGGATATGAAAAAAACAATGTTAGGAGACCTACCCCTATAAAGTAGACTCTACAACGATCGATATAGATTAATTGAGACAAAACTTCATATACTAAGTAGTGACTAAGGCAAGGTACAAAATAAAAAAGAAACTTAAATGTTCAGGTTTGATGCTTCTCCTGGCCTAAAAAAAGGGGCTCGGATATTAACGTCTTATCGGTGTACTAAATTTTTTTAATTAAAATTTTAAATTCGAATTTTATAAATAAAAAAATAAATATTGAGAGAGTTAATTCTTAATAGATTTTACAGTATTCGAATCGGATTAATTGAATAACCTGAATATCGATCGGTTAATTAAAAAAAAGGTCTTGGGACTCTCTACCCTACACAAAACAATCTAAACTGTAATGCAATTTTGGTGGGGAACTAGTAGAGCCACCCATTTTTGTAGGTTGAATAATATGGTTCCTCATAATTGTGACATCGACTAAATACCACGACTATGGTTTTTGCAAGATGGGTCCATCTCAACCAACAGGAAAAATGGGTGGCAACTTTCATCAAGACTTCTCTTCTTCTATGAAAAACATTGTTATTTAAATCGAAAATTTTAATTATTAGAATAACAAAATCAAATTTAATAATTTATTTCACTTTACGTATTACTTTTATTTTTTGATGACTAATGAAATTATACTATATTATATTTAATTATTTTAGGTTTATGTAGCAATAGAAAGACAGAGAGAGAGGGGGGGGGGCGGCTGGTGATGGAGATTTTTCAAGAATTGGAAATTTAAAACTTGGGAATTGACCCAGAGAATGCTAGCATAGTGGTGTGGGTCACAATGCAAGCTGAACTAATGAAATCTGATACCCTCACCAGAAAAAAAAAAAAAAAAGAAAAAAAAAAAGGAAAATGAAATCAGATACGTCAGCATTAACAGCGGCCATGCATAACAGATGCTTATTTGAATGTATGAATTAATTAATAATAAAAACCATTTAATAAATAAATAAATAAATTCTAAATGGAGAAAGACACCATCACCAGTGATATTGTTAGGACGTCAACGTCTCGCAACGACAATACTTGTTAATCATTCACTTGTATGGGAAAATGAAGTTTGGCCGATCCCTCTTCACCACGAGGTGTGGGTGGCGATGTATCAAACATACACTAAATTTTTTTATTAAAATTTTAAATTAAAATTTTAAATTAAAATTTTAAGAATAAAAAAATAGATATAAAGAGAATCAATTTCTTAATTAGATTTCGTAATTATTCAAACTGAATTAATCGAGTTTTTAGATATCGATAATTAAATATAAAAAAAGAAAGCGATATAATAACTGGGGTAATACTTTTTTATCAAACAAATTAAGAAAAAAAGGAAAAATTAATATATCATGGATTTTGATTCCAATGATACCATAAACTTCTCTCTTAACCTGAGCTGAGTTCTAGAGTGTGAGTTTTCATCCTCCTCTTTAAAGTAATACTCTCTCTTTGTAATAGAAATATATACAGATAGATATATACATGAAAGATACATTTGGAGCTTTAATTTGAGGGGTATAGAGATTATAAATTTTAAGAGAATAAACGACATTTGAGATTATAATTTTTTAAGTTAAAAATATAAAATTATTTTCTTAAAATTTTTAGTGGGCAGGTTGCTCGGCCCCTTTCCGTTCGAATCTGGGATGAAAACCCGGTGGGTTTAATTTTTATCGTAAGGAAATGTTTAAAAATTTAAGATCTAATTTTGAAATAGAATCATAGTGGGAACCCTAAGACATTCTTGACGTTTAATGTAATTTTTATGGGACTCATTTCTTTGTAGTGCTTGGGCATGGTGTTGGAGTCTTGTTAGATTCAATGCAAAATAATTATGTAGGCATTCATCATCATGCTCTATAATTGCAAAACAGTGAACTCTTTTTGATAAGATAGTGTAACAATAAAAGATTTGTTAGGTCATGTTTTTAAATAATTTAATTATTCAATACTATGATTCATTAATATAATTTTGTTGGTGACCACCGAGCACTCATATTTTTTTTAATAAATCACTGATTAGATCTGATTAAATTTGATTCGAGTTGGATTGAATTCTTAACGGGTAAAACTTTTATAATATCTAATTTTTTTCATACATTAAAACTCAAACCTGAAACGTTACAGGATTCGACCATTAAACCAACTAGGCATGGTGATCGCCAAACAATCGTGAGAGAAGTGCATTAAGACCAAAATTTCTTTGTAAATGGTATTTGACAAATCATTCGGTTTAATGATCCACAAAGTATGAGAAGTGCATTAAAACCTGAAGACTGTCTTGCAATATTTTATGGAATTCACACTTGGGACGCCATTTCAAGTAAATTTGAGATATTGGAGGATAGTGTCTCCTCTTTTCTTTCCTCCTTTCATACTCTAATTCCCATGCCTCCATGCTCTTAGACCAACTTTCCCACTACATGAAAAGTTTAAGCTACATAATTATCATAAAGAAAATGTCCCACAAATTCTCCACAACACTTTGGGTCTTTCATAGAGAGAGAGAGAGAGAGAGAGAGAGAGAGAGAGAGAGAGAGAGAGAGAGAGTAGTTGTGGATAAAGCAAGGTCCACCATGATCAATTCGTGACAAACACATCCACAGATTAATCCTCTCCTAGTCTTTCTTTCTTTGTTTCACCATATTTATTTATTCTATTTAGTGTGCTAAATGAGCATGAGAAGAGATTCTTTCTCCTACGTTTGTGCAAAAATCCATTTCACTCGATATAGATAGAATAGAAATTTAGACAAAGTTTGAGTTTACCATAAAAATTAACCTCAACCATCATTCAATAATTTTTAATATTAAAATTCCCATATATTAATTTTACCTAATCTCAATTTCAGACGCAGCAATATGTGAGAGGTTGGTCTCCTTTTTTTTTCGGTCCCTGTGGTAGAGTTTTTGTGTCACACTCATCCAACTCATGCCCCTATCAGGTTCCACTCCTTAGGGCTCCGCGCGCGCGCGACAGCGAGAGCGAGACATAGAGATTGCACTTTTGTAGTAATAGAAAAAAGAGTAAAAATGTAATTTTCAATCAATCATGCGTTGGTGAGTGGAAAATTTGTAACCCTTTGAGAGAAAAATGTAATTTTCAATTAATCACGCGTTGTTTAGTGGAAAATTTGCAAGAATTTCAAAGAAATCAACATTTCTCATTTTTATTTTAGAAAAAGAAAACTAATACCTAGTTGATCCAAAACACTGATACTTTTTAAATAAATTCTCATATTCGACTTTTATATATTGCAAATATGGAAGAGTTGTTTTTTTAAAAAAATTTAACTCGATTGAAATCAGATTTAGTCAAATCCAATATAATTGTCGAACACCGATAGTTTATTAAAAGAAAAAAAAAAAGAAAACGTAGCTTTCAAGGTGAGATAGACCAGTAGCTGAGAGTATTAATCAATTTAAATCTACAGGCTTAGAATTCTTGTTAAAATTTTCACTGTGGTGTACTTTATAGCACGGCTGCTATTTGGGTGGATAGACCAAAACTTGGATGGATTGGACATGCACCGAAAGAAAATTGGGTCAATTTTGGTATGTTTTCATGATGAAAAAGTATGCTGTTTTTGACTCTTTACCTGAAGACTTACGAACCAAAATATAGTCTGTATCCCCCACAACACCCATACACTTTAATTTGTATTTAAAAGGTAAAAATATAATATGTGTTTAAAATTATAATTTTAGAAAATAAAAGTTATGATTTGTAATTTTTAAAATTAAATATATGCAATTTTTTAAATTTAAGGAGAGTGATGCTTGGCTTTTAGGAGTTATTATACTATATTGGCACCTTAAAAAAGATTTCGGACTTGAGTCCTATAGATAGAGAAAACAGGTATTAGGAAAAGTTCTTTAAAAAACTAGTTCAATTCAAATCTAATTTAGTCGAGATGATTTATTCCCCCCAAAAAAAAATACTCATGATTACTGATATCCAAAGGATTTTGAAGAAATTTAAACTGTTATGAGGCATCCAAATGGACCTTCCTAAAATATCCAAGACTTTAAATATTTAGCAAATTCTTTTAGGAAATACTCAAAAAATCTTAAATATCCCATAGATTTCATAAGTAATCGATATTTATGAAAATGATAAAATTGTCACACTCATAAAACCAGACATAATCGTTTTATAAGCCAAGCATGGTTTGGTTTGAACCTTGTCAAACCCACTCGTGTTCATGCATGTAACTAAAAAATGATTGCTTTAGTTTTTTGTTTAATTGGGTTTGATAATATTTAAAATAAATTAATTAAAATATAATTTCAGATATCAATGTTATAAGGAAAAAACAAAAGAGTAAAAAAGGGATGCCTTTTGATCTCAACAACAGACCCTTTTATTTTCTTCTGTTGGCGTTGAGTGGACTGTAGTGTTGCCAAGACACCAATATGTGGCGCAAGTATATAGCGTAAATCCCAAGCCATGGCAATGACTAGAAAGAAACAAAAGGTGGAATTGAGGGGGAACATCCCAATTGGTCCTACCAAGATTAGCATACATCAAATAGTCTTCATGTCAAATGCTTTTAATTGGCCATGGCCTTCGCTTCTACACATCCCACCGCTCTATTTAAAAAAGTTTCATCTTCCTATTAATTTAATTTAGTTGGTTTAGTAATTAAACATCGATATCCATTAAATAAAATTTTGAGTTCAATTCTTATGAACGGAAGTCAAGAAAATTTTATCCCTTAAAAGTCTAATAGATACCGGATATCGTATTATATATATAAAAAGATTGTCTTTTTTTTGTTATCTTGACTAGATCACCACTCAGTATCTAGAGTTTTGTTCTTACTATTTTAGACCGATCGCTGTAGAGCCCAAGTCAAACCCTGAAAGTGGTGGAATGGTACAATCCCCTATATTGGTATATAAAAAGATTGTCTAAAACAAAGGTTTAATTAATATATAGATTTTTGGGAAATTGGGACTCCATTTTAAATTGAAATTATTAGGGTTGTTTAGATTTGAAATTTGAAAAATATAAAACTAGTTTTTTATTATGTCAATGCATGCTTCACGCTATCCCAGTGTGGTCGAGTGGCCACCAACAAGAGCGGTCTGTTGTACCCAAGACAGACATAAGTCCTCTGTTTCGTGCGGTTACACCAACATGAGTGCATCGGATCCCTCTCGGCGAGAGTGATATTAAGATAGGTGATCTTCTCAAAAGTTCTCGTGTCCATCATATGATTTCTACACTTCTTCTTAGTCCCTTGAATTAATTTTGATTATCATTTTAAAAATATAAATAATTTTTATTTTAAATCATTTTTAAATTTTTTCTAATCAAATAAATTTGATAAATGCCGTTAGTTAATATTATGTCAGTGTTACGTTACTACCAAACAATCTAATTTAGAATATTTTTGGAAAAAGCGATTTCACCATTTTATGTGTTTAGGTTCTTGGGTAATTCAACTTGTTTAAGAGGCTGAATGAGTCGACTCCATAGTTTAATGAATGGAATCGTGAATTATATATGAACAATTTGGTTCATTTACAATTTTTTTTTTGGTTTCAAACAATCATTAGTTTGGAAGAGAATTAGAGAAAGGGGATAGGAGTTCGAATTCGAGTTCTAAATCAAAAGAGTAGATTTTAGTACCATTAAATCTAAAGATGTCAATAGTCACTTATAAGTCCCATTATACCGATACTTAGTTAATTTCGTGACAGTACACTGATACTACTTAAACAAAATTTTAAGCTAGAGTCAAAAAATATATGACGAAGAGTTTTGTTACTTAAGAAGTCAATATGACTCGAACCAGATTTAATCAAAACTAATATGATTATCACATATGGATAGTTTATATATATATATATATATATATATAAACTCGCATTATTAGGTTGTCTTTTATTACTAATTTTCACTATTCTTTCATTGTTAATATTCTTCCTACGTCCTCTTTTTTTTTTTTATTCAAATGTTATTTCACTCGCATTATCAGTTCAATTGTGGATAAAATGGAAAAAAGTTGTTTGAGGTGATTTGTGTATGTGAAAAGAAGATCCAAAAATTACCGGTTAGGAAAATCGAGAACTTAAATATAGGAAATCTAATAAAACGTAAAGATAAACCGTTAAAAATTTAGATACAAATTATTCGTAAAAATATGATAGTTAAGGGTTTAGATGAAAAGATGATATTGGATAGAAATGAGTGACGTAGAAAAATTCACATAAATTAAACTAACATATTTTAGATATATACATTTATTTATTTATTTTGTATGTATTTATTTATTTATTTATTTTTCTTTTTTAATTATCTCTAATTTTGTCTCTCAAATGGCCTATCACAAATTATTGAAATTAAGTCTCAGTTTGTTATTATTGTTGTTATTCCCCTCGAAACAAACATAAGAAAATTTTCACTTTCCAGAATTTAGTTTGCTTTTTCAAGAATTTTTCAGAAAACAAATCTTAGTAATCTTTAAGAACTTTGTAAATATTTTTCTCTCTCTCTCTTCAATTTAATACTCGATTATGCTAATTACAATAATTACATTTCTTAATTACATTCTTTATTTGATGAGCTTAGTGCAACACAAACCTAACTCAATGATGTAATAAGAACATGTGCTCCAGCTATGGCTAACATGAGCTAAAAGCAAGATCTAACTGAGACCCCATTTTTAATGTTGGACTGGAAAGCTCCACGGTGTTTGGATTGAACTAGGATTGCAAACATATAAACCCTAGAAAATACTTTTCATATAATTTTTCATTTTGTTTTGATTATCTGCGAAGCAGCGTTCGATCTTCTTTAAATTTTTATAATATATTCAGATCCCAGAAACAGCTGAGGCATACTCTTTTGATTCCTAAGCAACCAACAATAATGTGCATTATTCTATAATGATTCTGCCTATGTAGAGATCTTGTCCATTTTTGCTTTATAATGCACCAAATTTAGATCATTATAGTATAGTTAGTCGCACCTACTACAGAGACGGGCAAAACCCCAAAGTACCCATTGATGTTGCTATAGAATTTGGAACATCACTGTTGGGGATGTAAGAAGAAATTAAGACTATAAACAAGATGAACAAAATGAGTAAATAATCGTATAACATAAATATTTTATATGAAAAACCCAAAATGGAAAAAATTACGTGAAGAGATTTTACAAAGTCTAATAACTCGAATTCCCATTCCAATTCTTATTTATTGAGAGAGTGTAAGGAGTTAATTCAGAGACTTTCCATCCTGAATGTTCAATGTCTCCTTAGGAAAGGAAATTCGTGTGCCAATGCTATTGCAAAGTTGGGTTATAAGGTCTCTCCTGAGGTTCACACATTCTACTCACCTTCTATTGAGATTCTTCGTCTTTTAAAGAGACCCGAGAGACATGGCCTCTCTTAGAGATTGATCGTGTTGGATAAAAAGATTTTTGATTTTCAAGTAAAAAGAGATTTCGCTAAAGAAAAGACTTTTAATGCTGATTGACACCCTTTCTTTTTTTTTAAATATTTTTACGAATACGCTTTTTTGACATAGAAGTACCTTTTTTTTTTAACTACAAATTCTCTTCTTTAACTCTTTCTTATTCTTTAAAATATTAATTTTGGCTCTCATATTAGACAAAACTCATTTTATAGTTAGATTTGAGGGGCGGGGGAGGAGAAAAAGAAGAAGAAAGGGAAAGCTGCTCGCCATTGCATGGAAGTGTGAGGCACACCACCATAGCTATGAGCTTTAAAGGAGTATCATATGAGTACCCCACGAGCCACTCCCATAGCAGTGCTCATGGCCCTAAAGACAGATTGGTACGCTATAACAATATTGGGCCAACACAGATACACATTTCTCTATTGCCACCGGTGTTTTTAAAACTGAACTAGACCGTTGGTTCGATCAGTTCGTAGTTAAATTCAATTTGTACTGTTAAATCAGATAAAATCAAATCCAGTTAAAATCGTTGAAAATCGATCAAAACCGATAAAATTGATAAACTGTTCAAACCGGTTTTCTTGATGCTAATGTTTTTCATATATCGATATAAATTCATTTTTTTATAGAGATATATGAATTTTATTTTATTTTAAAATAGTAATATACAAATTATATATATAACATGATAATATCATTTGATTTGTCAATTGGTCCAATCTGAGTCAACCAATGAACCGATTGATTAGTCGAGTTGATTAGTGGTCCGGTTTTAAAAGCATTGACCGCCACAAAGCAAAACTCTAATGAAAATGCAATGAAATTTTAAATCAACCATCGCAATAACTATTCACAAAAAAAAAAAAAAAAATTGTCTATTGGTACACCAGAGTAATATTTTACAAGTTTGATTACATATGAGGTAGAAACACATATGAGGTTGTAATACATAACTAAGCCATTGAATTATAGTTTAATTGTCACCGTTTTTCTCTTGTCGTAAAAGTTTCGAGTTCGAACTGTCATATATATAACAAAGAAAAAGACATAACTATATTATATTTTAGTATTTAAGTGAAATTGTAATTATGTCCGAAGATTTTTACATTTGCATTTCCTTTGATCGTTTGATATAAAAACAAAATATGATCAAAGAATGTCAAACAATTTCTCGACTCGTGGAATAAATTATAATATATATTTGGTATTTTTCATTTTTTGAACTTTTATGTGTGTGTGTGTGTATGTGTGTGTATATGATAATTCTTAGAGATGTCCCTTCGGGGACATCCGATAATTCTTAGAGATGGCATTTTATAAGGGCATTATTGACTTTTTGCAAAGCGCCGGTGCCACAGGAATAAGGAAAGGGAAAACGGAGGACATGCATGTGGCTCACAAATACTATAAAGATATTCAATCATGTATTTTATTTTAATAAGATAGAGAAACTTTGGAAATGAAAAGAGGGTTTGGTGTGCATAATGATGCAGAGGCGAGTTGAGGAGTGCATGCGAGAGAGAGAGAGAGAGAGACTTTTAGATTGCTTTGCTAATGGGACTTGTAACTGAAAATATAATGTCTAGTGGGTTCAGGAGATTTATTTGTTTTGAAAAAAGAAGCTTTTTTCTCTCCTTTCTCTTCCTCCTCCCGGCACGTAAACCATCTATTCCATTTTGATCTCTGATAGTGAAAGCTTTGCTCAATTAGTTATTGGTTAGTTGATGAAGAAAAGGAAGCTTGCATGCTTTAATGCATGATAGAGAGGGAGAGAAAGGGAGAGAAAGGGAGAGAATTAATGGATCATCGACTTAGTGATTTGGATATAATTAAATTTTAAATTTTAAACTTGAAAATGAGAAATATTATACCGAAAGAGTTGTTTTTTAAATAAAATTTTATAAATATTTAATCTGAATTAGTTGTAATATAATTTCAAGTATTAATGTGGGAACTAGAGAGAGGGAAAGTAATAGAAACCAATGTGGATTGATTCAAATGGATATAGGATTGAGTATTCTTAAGTATGATCGAGTACCCTTAAATATGATCGAAATTCGACTCCCGTTGGGAGTATCGGATCCTCATGTGTATGGAGTATTTCTCGTTGGGAGACCCGTCCTCCGAAAGGAGCCACTGTAACGATTTGTCTAGATTAATTGGGGTGAAATTCTGGATACCGGACAGTACTTAAGATATAATACCAAAAAAAAAGGAAAGTAATAGAACCGGAGCAAATTTTATCTGGGCTGGAAACCAAGGGCACCGCTACCATAAATGATGAAAATGTTACCATTATAATAATCAATGCATATGATATTTTTCACATTTTTCTCTTAAAGTCCCAAATTTTGTACTTTTATTACAGCCCTACAACCTCTCCCCTCATTGGACACCCAATGTGATTAATGAGACTTTAATATGCATCATTTAGTGATTTTGTATGAGTTGTCACTCATTTACTTGCATATGTAATTTAAGAATTTCAAACCAAATTTAAAATTCAATTTTCACCCCCAAAAGATGTGAAAAATTCGGATCAACCCTCCGTTTCACACTTACTCAATTTTAATAAAATGTCAAATTATTATTATTTTCGATATAAAATATTTTCATATTTTGTATTAAAAACAGAAAATTAAAAAACTTGCCCTTTTGAAAAAAAAAAAGAAACTATTCAAAGGAATTTCTGTAATTTATAAAATTTTTAAAAATAAGTGTTTTTTGTAATTAAACACTTCCTTGATAAAATATGAGATGAATCAAAAGTTTCAAAGTAGCTTAAGATTTTAGGCAATCTATCTGCACAAATGATTTACTTCTTTAAAGACATTTACTAACTTAATTACCTTCATAATTTGTATTTTTTTTAAAAGAAATTATCGATATTTATAATTATATTAATTCGATTAAATTCAATTTGAATCAAATTGAATATTTAAAGGTAAAATTTTATAATATTTGATTTATTATGCATAAAATTTAAATTTAAAATTTTATTTAAATGATATCACGAGCCCAGTGGCTATCAAGGAAGTTAGTGGCTATCAATCAAGTATCCGTTGGTACCTCCGTAATGAAATTAACCTTAAATTCAGAATCCGCTTCAGTGATCTCTCTCTCTCTCTCTCTCTCTCTCTCTCTCTCTCCATATTAAAACAGGGCATCCGAAGGACGTCCTTGTTTTGTTTGGTGACATGTCTCTCTTATCATGACTTAACACTGATACCTCCTACGATTGGTATTGTATTCTTCTCGTTTATCACATATTCCCCCATCTTCCCATTTCATTTCACCATCCCAAGTTTGCCATAGAGGACTATGAAAAGGGACCTTCAAAAGGGCACGCGCCTGCGCTGCACGTGACCAACACTAATATTCTCTTTTTCCAAAAGTGAAAAAATGCTACTTCCCCGATACAAAGAAATAATGAAATCAACAAGGCTAGATAAGCTAAATGACTTATAATCAATTTAGAATTAATCAAATTAAAAAATTTTAATTTATTAAAATATAAATTATCATGTAATATTTGATATATTTAGCATCTGACTCATTTAATCGATAAATATTACTTTTAATATTATAGAATATTATGATATATCGACAATTATTTAGTTTTTCAAATAACTATTACAAATAATTTCTAATATCTTGATTTCATAAGAAAGATATTAATTTTGTTAATTACTAATCCACTATTTCCGACAGTAATTGATTATCATAACAGATTATCTTTAGTTCAAATTATCATATATATAATTATTAATATTCATATCGAATATTATCATATTGGTTAAACTTGCTTAGAATCGACAAAGTTAAAAATTAGCTTACGTTCATATTCATTGGCCCTTTTATTCACGTGATAAGTTTGAGATCGTATATCATTGTGAAGAGAATTAACAGACAATCAGTTCAGTGAAATAAATAGTTAGATTTCTTAACTAAATCTCAAAAATTTAGAAATAAAAAAATTACATTAGTTAAGAATTTATAAATATTTAAATCGAATTTATCAGAATATGACTTTAAATACCAATATACTTGTTAAAAACAAATCAATTGCGAGGAGAAAGTTTTAGTCACTAAAGTTAGGAACCGATATGGGGGAATGGGCAAAGAATCTTTCTTACGTACAAAAGGGGAGACAGAAAAACTTACGGCCCAAACATTACTCAAATTAAGAATAATTTCACTACCCCAATCACCAACCTAACCTTGATTTGATTTCTCGTTTATGTAGTTTTACACGTCCTTTAATATTAAATAAAGGGGTATTATTGGAACTCTACACGTCAAGAGGAAAATAATAAAATAGCACATTTTTATTAGTTCTCATTAAATATATTTTAACCGAATTATATCTGAAATGAACCTGACAAGTACTTGAATCAGATTAATTAAACTATAATTTTGGATACGGATTGATGTAATACTAAAAAAATAAAATAAAATATAATTTAATTTTTTAAATATATTTAGTTAAAGTAATATTTTAAAGATTTAGAGCACAAATGCATCACATTAAAATTGAAATCGATTCAATTATATATATTTGTTCATTGCAATATCAGTTTCTAACATTAACGGTAGTGATGGGCGACAATTCATTATATTGCACTAAATATTTTTTAATATGATTATTATAAGCATATTTTATTATGCTTTAGTAATACAATAAGAATAAATATATATAATATTTTTTTTTTTCTAAAATAATTTGAAGTTTTCATTTTGGCAATTAATACTTTCCCTTTTGTAAAAAGTATTTTTCGTCTCAATTATTCTCTTTCTATTTTTAATTGTTTCAAAAATAGTACTTCAAATATTTAATAAAAGTATTTATTACCTAATCTTCTGTCTAAGCCTTTTGCTTGATCTTTTCCTTTCAACCATTGAAACACCAAAGGAAGCTAACCCATAACCCAAAAAGAGAGAGAGAGAGAGAGAGAGAGTCTAAAATTTATTAGGCATCCTTAATAAATTATAGGAAAATTTTGGTTCATTGGATGAAGATCCTCGTCAGTAAGGGAGAGTCCAAAAAAGGTGGGCCCAACTTTGCCTCTTTCTTCGGTGTTTATAAAGTACTTCCCTCCGCTCCTCTCAGCGGCACCATTTTTACTATCCCTTCCTCTCTCTTTCTCTCTCTAGAAAATTTGCTATCATTTTGCTGTTTTACAATAAATTTTTTTCCATAGAAGAAAGAACAAAATATTTTATTGAAAGAAAAAAAAGGAAGGCCCAGACACAAAACAGCTGGTTCTCTTTCTCATTGTTTCTTTCCTTTTCACAGACCAATAAAGAACTTGTACAGAATAAAGTGCAAGTGGGGGAGAGGGGAGAGAGAGAGAGAGAGAGGGAGAATAAGCAACGAAATACGATTGCTACCTTGGGGAAGCAAAAAACCCAGATAGGTTTCATGGGGTTCGAACCCAAAATACTTTTGTTGTTCTTGGTGTTTTCTCTGTTTTCCTCTGTTTTTGCCTCTGTTTCTTATGACCGTAAGGCTATTGTCATCAATGGACAAAGAAGAATTCTTATTTCAGGATCTATTCACTATCCCAGAAGCTCTCCTGAGGTATTCTACCCAAATGTGCTTCATGGGTCTCTCTTAATTTTCTGTTTTTTGGGTTGTTTTCCCTTTTTTCTGTCTACTTAGTTCTTTCAAGCTTCGCTTCAA
The DNA here is from genome assembly GCA_033439265.1 of Dillenia suffruticosa. NCBI lineage: Eukaryota > Viridiplantae > Streptophyta > Magnoliopsida > Dilleniales > Dilleniaceae > Dillenia > Dillenia suffruticosa. The sequence goes on from JAVTVX010000004.1 coordinate 23,190,235, forward strand.
GATGGGTTTCTTTTTTCCTCATTTTTAGTTTATTTTTCTTGTTTTGTATTTCTCCATTGTTCTTGCCAATGTAATAAATGGCTCTCTCTCTCTCACTCTCTCTCTAAATTTTATTTTTATTTTCAATTCCTAACTCGTTAGTAGTTTGGAAGTTCCAACGAAATGGGCATCTTTAAATTTCTTTTGTTTCATTTTTGTTAATGTTTTTTTTTCTGGGATTAAAAATTTTTTGTTTTTGTCACTTGGGCTCTTTATACAGATGTGGCCAGATCTCATTCAGAAAGCTAAAGAAGGAGGATTGGATGTGATTCAGACTTATGTTTTCTGGAATGGGCATGAACCCTCACCAGGCAAAGTAGTGGAAAAGATTTTAAAAAATCATTTTTCAGATTTTGTAAGTATTGCTAATTATGATTATTGATTATCTACTTATTTTTTATTGTTGGTGTAGTATTATTTTGAGGGAAGATATGATCTAGTAAGATTCATCAAGCTAATCAAGCAAGCTGGTCTCTATGTTCATCTGAGAATTGGTCCATATGTTTGTGCTGAGTGGAATTTTGGGTAATGTTAAACTTAAATTTTTAAGTATTTCTTTTTCTGAAAGAAATCTTTTTTTTTTTTTCAGAAAGCAATTATATAACTATATGTTTGATTTCCAGGGGTTTTCCTGTTTGGTTGAAATATGTTCCTGGGATAAGTTTCAGAACAGATAATGGACCTTTCAAGGTTAGATTTTTTTTTTAATTAAAAAAAAAATAAAGATTTTTCACATGTGATCATTTCCTTGTTTTAGTTTTACTTATCATAGTCCACTCAAGTGATGACATTAATTTCTCCCAACTAACTTTGCAATTTGCATTGGTATAATAAATTGAAGGCGGCCATGCAAGAATTTACTAAGAAGATTGTTAATATGATGAAAGCAGAAGGATTGTTCGAGTCTCAAGGGGGTCCAATAATCCTATCCCAGGCAAGCAAACAACTCATCCTATACTTTTCCCTTGTCTTAAGCAACACTTATATTGTTTTCCAACACTTATATTGTTTTCCAGTTATTGTATATCATATTTGCTCAAAATCACTCACTGTCAATAAGAATCTAGAAGTAAAACCACAGAAGTTACCATTTTTGGCGATGTCTGTGTATGACAGATTGAGAATGAATATGGTCCAATGGAATATGAAATTGGTGCACCTGGAAGAACATATACAGAATGGGCAGCTAAAATGGCCGTGGGCCTCAGCACCGGAGTTCCCTGGGTCATGTGCAAGCAAGATGATGCTCCTGATCCCATTGTAAGCTTCGATGGTTCGCCAAGTCTTCTTTTTCTTATTGTTTTTACAACTTTTGATTGCCTTTTTCTTGTCACTTTCTTACCTTCAATCTTGATGATTCTCATGCTCTGTGCTTTAAACCTTGGTGTGGTTGTTACCTAATAGTTTGATGCCCCCTCTTTTAGTGAAGGGTAAAATGAATATTTTTCTTGCCTGCACATGGCTTTGTTTTTGCTCTTTCTCTATCCTATCTGTTTTATTTTGTCTTTTATTTATACATATGCAATGATAGATTGATGATTGTCTTCTTCTAAATCACAACCTCATGCACCTCAACTTCTATTGTCAGTGTTACTGGTCAACTGTGACCTTTTCCTTCTGATCTTGATGATATAAAAAGCAATATTTAATTCTATTTGTGGAAAGTGAAGTGTTTCATTTGGTTTATGCATTTGGTATTGGAATCCTAGGATGCATGCCTAGATCTCTGGGTGGTTAAATTATTCTTTTCATTTGTATACTAATTATTTTGCTGATTTTAGTTCTTTTATGTTCAAATTGTGTCAGATCAATTCATGCAATGGCTTCTACTGCGACTACTTCTCTCCTAACAAGGCTTATAAGCCAAAAATGTGGACAGAAGCCTGGACTGGCTGGTAATTTGCATGCTTGCATATATATATATATATGTTTCTTTTAGCAAAATTTATTGCAATCTTATGCCCCTTTTAATTTTTCTTCTGTATTTGCAATTGCAGGTTTACAGAATTTGGAGGGGCTGTTCCTTATCGGCCAGTTGAAGACTTGGCATTTGCTGTTGCAAGGTTTATACAGAACGGAGGATCTTTCATCAACTACTATATGGTAAGTTAAGTGTTAATTGTGTGGACATAATGGATTCGATTCTTGGTTGATTCTATTCTTACTTGTTTGTATTGTACCAGTATCATGGAGGAACAAATTTTGGCCGAACAGCTGGTGGTCCTTTCATTGCGACTAGCTACGATTATGATGCTCCTCTTGATGAATATGGTGAGCTCTTAGACTAGCGAATAAGAAGTGTAGACTTGTAGTTATCTATCGTCCATGCTTTTGTTCTCAAAGTAATATGCATGTTTACATGATGTTTAAAATCTTGCCAGCTCTCATTTTTAAAATAAGGCGGGAACCTAATTAAACTGCTTCAAAAATGATGTACTTTCCAGCATGTCACTGGTCACCATCTGGCATGTCATGTGTGAAGTGTGGTTACCACCCTCCTTTAATTTAAAAGCAATTGCTAACTCAATATTTAGATTGAATGAAATTACAGCAGTGCCCCTTTATGTTGTTACATGAGTTGTTGAGATTGGTGACCCAGTAGGGATTTCAACGTTTGCGGAAAAACTGAACTCCACACGTAATGACGCTACTTGAAGTTTGTAGACAAAATGGGAACAGTGGACTGCATGATGGTCGCTGTCTTCGCCTTCTAGTTATCCCGATATTCATCTGTCAGAAGTTATTTTCTGTCTTTACTTGGCCAGCAAAACAGTTCTATTTGCTTGATTCTCAACAGAGGCATGGATAGTTCTTATTTCTATTCTGACCAAAAAAAAAAAAAAAATCACTTTTGCATCATTTGTGAAATGGCTGTGGTTTTCAGCTCAAAAAATTTTGGTTTGCCATTTATTAGTGTCTAACATTCTTTTAGTATTCTTCTGTAGAGGACTTTGAAATGTTTTTACGAATGTAAGCATATTGCTTGGCAAATCCTATTGACTACCATTTCTTGTTTTGTGAAGGATTGTTGAGGCAACCTAAATGGGGCCATTTGAAAGATCTTCATAGAGCAATTAAGCTGTGTGAACCAGCTTTAGTATCTGCTGATCCTTACGTGATGCCACTTGGAAATTATGAACAGGTCATTGTTACTGCAGTCCGAGGATAACTGTAAAGCATGTTTGTCAAAAACATGCCATATTTCAAGCTTAACTTGGAACTGAATCTTATTCCTAGATTTCTTGGGTATGTAGGCATATGTGTTCAAATCATCCGGAGCTTGTGCCGCATTCCTTGCAAATTATAACCCAAGTACTTATGCAAAAGTTGCCTTTGGAAACCAGCATCACAACCTGCCCCCGTGGTCCATCAGCATCCTTCCTGACTGCAAGAACACTGTTTATAACACTGCAAGGGTGAGGGGGAAAAAAGAACTCTTCATTGCATTTTTTATAATTTTATGGCCTGCAATGGTAGGAATTGCATATTATATTCAGAGGCACTTGTGAAATATATATCAAAAGCTACCAGTTTGTTTGTATTTTCACCCATAATCTCTCTACTTTCTATCAACTTACTGGTCTGCCTTTATTTTCACTAACTCTTAAATTCCTGAAACCATAGAAAAACCAAACAAAAATTTCATATGCTAAAATCTTCCTATAGGTGGGTGCCCAAAGTGCACAGATGAAGATGACTCCTGTTGTTTATGGACATGGATTTGATTGGAAAGCTTACAATGAAGAACCATCTTCCTATGACGAAAATACATTTACAATGGTGGGATTGCTTGAGCAGATAAATACTACCAGAGATGTTTCTGACTATTTGTGGTATATGACCGAGTACGTAATACATTCCTTTTCCTCTTGTCTACTGAACATTTCCTCCAAACATACTTATCCTACTAGCTATTGATAAATTGTGTTACTTTTATTCTTGCCATCTGATACCTTTTCTCTTTCTGTTTTCAGTGTCAGAATTGACCCCAACGAAGGCTTTCTGAGAAGTGGACAGTATCCTGTTCTAACAGTCATGTCGGCAGGACATGCTTTGCATGTTTTCATCAATGGTCAAAAAGCAGGTGGGCAATATACTATATGTTTTGCTGTACTAGGAACAACTTTGTGAAAACGGCTTATCTATTACACTGTTCTCATCAGGAACGGCCTTTGGAAGCCTTGAGGATCCAAAGTTAACTTTTAGTCAAGGTATAGATTTGAGAGCAGGGGTTAACAGGATTGCTCTACTAAGTATTGCTGTTGGTCTTCCGGTTCGTTCTCTCTCTCTCTCTCTCTCTTGCACCCACACACATGTTCTCTTTAGCTGACCAAATTTTTTGACTCTAAATATTCTTTCTTTGGGTGTCACCCTGTCTTGTAGAATGTTGGCCCACATTTTGAGACGTGGAATGCAGGTGTTCTAGGGCCAGTGTCATTAAATGGTCTCAATGAAGGGAGAAGAGATTTGACATGGCAAAAATGGTCATATAAGGTCTGTCAAGAAGAACCTCACTTTTTTGTTTGAATGTCCTTTTGCCTTGGCATGCTTGGAACTCATCCAGATGCCTCCTATCTCTCAGGTTGGTCTAAATGGTGAAGCTTTAAGTCTTCATACGGTCAGTGGGAGTTCCTCTGTTGAGTGGTTGGAAGGGTCTCTTGAATCTGAACAGCAACCTTTGACATGGTACAAAGTGAGTATCTCTATCCTCTGTAAAGGCTTCTGCATTATTTTATTGCCGCAAGTAATAATTTGGTTGTAGATGTCATTTGTCTGGACAAACATAACCATTTTTCTACCGATTGTAGCTGCAAGTTTATTTCTTTCTTTTCATTCTTCCATTTTTTTTTCCCCTCAGAAGCATGTGCTAAAACTTGTTGATAATCATGGGTGGAGAATCTGAAATGATCAGTGTCAAAATAATAATTTGAGTGTTGATTTAAATGATTAAATGCATTGTATATCTTCTCTAATGAATTTCATTTCTGACATGGCACTTGCATTTAGAAGAGACATCTTCCTGCTAAATCTTGAAGTCTTACTGAATCTTGTATCTGCATCCTGTTTGTCGTGTTTGTAGACCACTTTCAATGCTCCAGATGGAGATGAACCTCTTGCTTTAGACATGGGGAGTATGGGCAAAGGACAAGTTTGGATTAATGGGCAGAACATTGGCCGCTTTTGGCCTTCATATAAAGCATCTGGTTCTTGTGGAAACTGCACTTATGCTGGAACATTCGATGAGAACAAATGCCGGACCAATTGTGGAGATGCTTCACAAAGATGGTGAGAGATGATATTTCCATGCTTTGAAAATTTTGATTTTTTAGATAAATGACAATATTTATGAAACTAGTGGTGGTGTTCAAATGGTTTCAGGTACCATGTTCCTAGATCATGGTTGTACCCAACAGGAAATTTGTTGGTAGTGTTTGAAGAATGGGATGGAAACCCATACGGAATTTCATTGGTCAAAAGAGAAGTAGAAAGTGTTTGTTCTGATATATATGAATATCAGCCAACTCTAATGAATTGGGAGTTGCAACACTCCGGTAGAGTGAATAGACCTTTGGAGCCCAAAGCTCATCTGTGGTGTCCTCCTGGGAAGAAGATAACATCAATAAAGTTTGCTAGCTTCGGCACACCACAGGGGACTTGCGGAAACTACCTTGAGGGAAGCTGTCATGCCTATCACTCTTATGATGCTTTTGAAAAGGTATCAACTGGTGGTTGGGAAAATCATTCCTTACCGGTTATATCGAGATGCATTGCGACAAATCCTTGCACTAACTTCTTAATTTGTTTGACCTATCTTTAGAAGGATCGAACCGTTTGAAACTGTAGTTACTTCATGAAATCAGTCATAGGAAGCAGATGTTTCTAAAATTCACATTTCATGCTCGATTGAATGATACTACCTGAAGAAATTCCTGCATCTAATTTTCTTCCTTATTTTCACTGCAGAACTGTATTGGACAGGCAGGTTGTTCGGTAACTGTAGCGCCACCAATTTTTGGGGGAGACCCATGTCCAGGTGTCATGAAGAAACTCTCTGCGGAAGCCATTTGCAGCTGAGTACCATCAACAACCAAATCAGACAAAATGAAATAAACACCCACATTTTGATTCTTCTCAGACTGGCATTTTTCAAAAGATTTTTTCCTAGCTATTAAATACCTTATACATCCAAATCTAAGATCTCGAAGAAGGCCATTTCTTTTCAGCTTCTTTTCCAAGAGTGAAGTTGTACAAAAATCTACAGCACGCTATTTGGTAAGAAGCTTGTTATGAAGATGATTGCACAGAGGGAATTGATGTATATATATCCATCTATTCAATTAGTTGCCCTTTGTGTTTATACACACAAATTGAAGAAGAAAGAGGGAGTTTATCAGAAGCACAATGAGATGATGCTAATTGAGTCCATGTGTGAGTTGTGCCCTGTTAGATTATGCTTAGTTTTGTAAGCTATTTGCTTGCAGTCTCATTTATCAGGTTTTTCTTTTTTTTTTTTTTTTTTGGTTAATGCCAAGAAGCAATTGCTCCCATTGCCTTGTACCTCTAAGAATGCTGTCACAAGAATGGAATAAAATAGTAAAGTTTATGAGCTTAATGTGGTTCGGCAGACCTTTTCTGGATCTTATTTTTCTCATTTACGCAGTAGCATTGCCATGCAGCCTCTTATATTATAGAGGGAGGAGAAATTTTATGCCCATTTGGAGAATTTAATATATTTTTTGGCTAAAATAATTTTTCCTCCCTCATACGTATGTGGGGCATTAATTTCGTCCTTTAGTCGAATTCTAGATCAAGTTCGAAGAAAAGGGTGAAACCAAGGCTCGATTTGGTGACATCACAAAGCATAAGGCAGTGAATTTTGCCTGTGACAATCGGCCTCTTAAAAGTTTGGTGTTAAATACCCCTTATTTTTTCTTTTTTGTTATAATAAATTTAAACACTAAATCACGGAATTAAGAGAGTGGACTGTGACCACTAAACTTTCCCAGAACAAATACCCCTTATATAGGATCACAAAGTTTGGTGCTAAATACTAATCATGGTGCTCAAGAGTTTTGTTTTTAAAGATTTAAATTAACTCGAATCAAATTTAATCGGATTTAATATAATTATGAAAAAATGATAATTTATAAAAAATAATTATAATAATAATAAGAGGAGTTTCAACATGAGCATATATCTCCAGAGCCGCGTGGTTTGAAACCTTAGAAAATGGCGGAATCAGATCACCCGAAATCTCTAGAGCCGCGTGCCTAATCAAGCCCATGGCCCGATTTTTTTATGTGATGTCCCGACATGACCCTGCCTAACCCAAACAGGAAGGTTTGGACCAATTCCACAAACAAATTAATATAAACCAATTCTAAGAGTGCTCGGGCCGAATCGATGGGCGCAGGCCGATATCGGCAGGTGAAAATCAAAAAACATAAACCAATTCTAAGAAGCTCGCTCTTTCTTTCTCCTATTTTTTTTTTTATTTTTTATTTTCACTTATTGATATCTAAATTTTACTCGATTAATTTAGTTCAAACAAAAGATTGACTCTTCTAAAATTTTTTTTTTTTCATTCTCAGCCGAACTCTATATCTTTAACTAAAAAAGAAAAATATCTGACCACTTAATAAAAAAAAGTTTGATTCAAATTTCTATCTCAATTATTAAAAAAAGGGTTTGCTTCTATTTGATTTGAACGAATAAGATCCAGAAAATCCGATCATTCGATCATTTTTTGTAAAGACATGAATTGATTGTGAGAAGTGACATCATTCTTAGTATTATTACCCCCAACTAAAGCATGAAGAAAGAACCTTATTATCTGAACAAAAGGCCAAGATGAAGAACTTGCAGTGGAAGAAGTCATTACACTGTATGGGGTTATAGGGATACCCCCATGACCCCATAGGTTCTCATGCATGGTAGGGTCAATTCCCAAATAACACGTTCTGATTTTCACAAAATCATTCTAATCAGCCAATCTTAACCATACAATTTGTTGCGAGGGAGATGAAGGCATAGTCTGGACCCCTTTCTTCTTGTCGCCCTTCACTTGTTTGGAAAATGATCCATTACCTCGTAACATTGGAACTTGTCTAGGTTGATTACTTGGACGCATTAACATTAATACAACCGTCTAATCAACCTAGGCTACCTGAAATCAAATTATCAGGTTAAATTCTTAAATAATAAAACTCTCATAAGATCTATTTTTATTATATAAAAAATTAATATTCAAAATTTTATTTAAAAGGTATCAGTTAGTAGACCAATTAAATATTGGTATAATAAAAAACTCCTTATGAATCCGAAAAAAAAAAAAAACAATATTATGGAAAAGTACACAAAATGTTATTCTTTGATAATATTAGTTTTACTAAAATGGGGTCGTTAAGGAAAGTTTTAACATCTTTAATCTGATTTAACTTATTTTTATTTTATTTTATTTTATATCATTTATAAATTTTTTAATTAAAATAAAAAATTTTGAGTAAAAAGATTAAATGTACAAGTAGTTTGTTTATTGAAAAAAAAAATTAGTTGAATTGAAGTAGTTTGTTTATTTTGTATAGATCAATTAACTCATAATACAAATAAAATAAAAAAAATTTCATTAAATATGAAAAATATGTAAATATAAAAAATATAAAAACTTGTATATAAATATTAATTAATTTAGTATATTAAATTATTTTGAAAATAAGAAATGTTAATATTTGAAAAGTTTCTATGTATCGGAGAATACTAATATTTTTATTATGGTAATTTGCAAATAAGGAACCTTACAAATATGTATTAAAAATCTTGAATTTTGTTTAACCCAAAGTTCATAATAAGTTTAGTTGGGATTAAATCGAAGTTTTAATACAAAATATATCGATATGTCAATAATTTTAATTCATTACCGGGAGAATTTTGATTTTTTTAGTCATAAAACTTTTTTAAAAAGAAATTAATTTTAATTAAAAATAATATAAGTAAATGAGATAGAAGCGAAATAAATTGAGATAAGTTGAATATTATAATTTAAATTAAATATTTTATAAAAGGTAAAGATTTTTTGGAATGAATTATTGATATTCGATAATCACGTTAAAATTCGAAATATTACTTAAAAATTGTATGGGTATTGAGTCACTAGACCAATTAGACGTCAGTTATAAAAGGCAGAGATTGACACTTAAAAGGGAATATAACGTTTATGAGCTGAATCCTTTTATTTAATAATTAAAATTTAAATAAATAACATTATCATTTTGATTATTATTTAATATCATAAGCTAAAATATGGACAAATTGCAAGTAAGATATGGTAGGGTAACCCAAATCACAAAAGGGCACAATCCTGAGGCAAATTATATAAGAATTCAAGGGAATATTTGCATATTTTATTTGGTAATTAGTGTAAGAAAATGATGGCAACAGAAGAATTTTCTTTTCAAAACCCTAATTTATGGGGAAGATAAGATTAAAATCAATTCTTGGTATATGTTATATTTTTATATTTATAATTTATATGTCAAGAAAATATATGCAATTGTGTACTACAAAAGGGGAGAGAGAGAGAGAGAGAGAGAGAGAACCTTCAAAGCAGCCATGGAATGAGAGCAATCTTCAGATCACACCATTGCTTTTTGAACCGCTAAAACACTGGACTAGCAGAAAGAAAAAGAACTCTCTCTCTCTCCCTCTCTCTTATATGCTATGGTGGCGGACAAGTTTTCTCTTTCATCAACAGCGTCTACCTCACTCTCCTCCTCTCTAATGGAACTCCACCTCCATCTTCTTCAACCCATTTTACCATTCCTCATCTTGGGTCTCTCTCTCCTCAGTGTCTCCCTCGTCGTCATCTCTCTCTTTCAGAAAATCAGAAAAACAACAACCCAACAAAACCAACAACTTAACGTCGACGATGACATAACACAGAAAGCTTTATCGATCCTAGAATGCTCCTTATCAAAAATTGTAGATAGAACACACGAAACCCATCAATCAAATTCCCTTCTTTTAGAGATCTTACCTTCAAATTCTCCAAAGCTGGATTCAGTCTCTGATGGGTCTTCTGAATTTGGGGATAATAAAAGTGTGGAAGATTGTGGGAAGAAGAAGAGGAAGAAAAGAGCGAAGAAAAAGAGAACGAGTTTGGAGTTTGAAATTGGTGAAGAGGAGAGAGAGAGAAGTGTAGAGAGAGAAGAAATGGGGTTGAAGGAAAAAGAAGAATTGGTTTGTTTGTATCCCTTCACAAATTCTTCGAGTGCCACGCAGAGGAAAATTAAGCAACAGTACGATCTGCTTGTCAAGTCCCACGAGTCCAATGGCTTGACTCTTGCTCAGGTACTCTCTCTCTCTCTCTCTCGTTTTGGTATTTGGTATTGGAATTTGGTGCCTATTGTTTTAGTCTTAATTCTTATGTTTGATTGTTGCTTATGGATTATGAAATCTTTTGGTTGTGCGAGTTCGTTTTTTATCTACTCTTACACATATGCAATTGTGGTGTGTGGGTGTTATGGCATTGGTAAAGGGAAGATCGAGGAGTGTTTAGGAGAATGAAAGAATTGAACTATGTGTTGATCAATAGGACAAGTTTTTGGGTGAATGTGTTGAATTAGGGTTATGGTTGAGTGGGTCTTCTCTCAAGCGAAGGATGGTTGGTATGAGGGATTTTACACAGTTCTTCATTGTTGTATGATTATGGTTTTAGATCGACCAAATCAATCATAGACCAAATCCTATTCAGTAGTCCTTATCAACATGTAATGACCTATTTTTAATCAAATCATTTGTACATTTTTACCAATTCAAACAAACATTTGACTAAAATTGGTCAAAACATACTCATGCACATTGTTGTACAAAATTTGTTCAATTTGGTTTGAGATTCATTTGGTTTCATCAAGCATTACTTAAAGCTGAATGCATGTTGCTGAACCCAACTAATTTTTTGGATTTCAAGCTTAGTTTAGTTAAATAGAGTATCATTGTTATATTAGCATATCGAGGTGTGAAGGTAGTTTGAAGGGTCCAAGTTGGATAAGGCATGCTAAAAGTGCATTTATGGCAAATATTAGCCAAAAAGAGAAAGAAAATGAATCCTTAGCTTATGTGGACTTGTTAGTGGATGATTTGAGAGGATAAGGGAAGAAAACACAAATTGTTGTCTTTAGTGTTAATTTGTGAATAAGAACTTTGGAAACCATAAGGTAGGTGTTACCATACTTATTTAACAAACCTTTTGGCCTCTGGAATAAGATGGAAGAGTGAAAAACACTACAAAACCATGTGACTTTATATAGCTTAGCTGTTTGCACAAGAATTCTACATAACAGGAGCCAGATATGGACAATGGTGATCCCATTCTGATCAAATTAAATGTCAAGTTGCAGGCAAAGAAATGGTCTTAATTACAAGCAAACCCCTAGTTTGAAATGTCCTATAAAGCTTTTTGCAAGGAATAAAAGTTTTAATTACAAGTGTTCTTTGGTTTTCTCTAATCAATTAGCTACCAAACAAGTGAAATGGAATAAACAGTTACAAGCTGTCTCCTCTTGCTGTTCCTGGACACCCAGCCCTTCCCCTTTGCCAGTATATCCTGGTGATTTGATTGAATACTGTTGAGAAGGGTAAGTCTTGCTAGATAGATGGCTCTTTTTCAAGTTTCCAGCTTCTTTTGAAACCTCTCCAAAACCAGATCTGATACATTCATGTCCTGAATCTGGAATCAAGAGGCAGATTATATGGGAGAGAGGAATAGGCCGCACCCTGTATGCAAGATGATAGGAACTTAAAATAAAAAATGGTAGGAGTGAAGGGATGGAATGATCAATCCATGATATCTATTTGCCAACAGAACTATGCTTTAATGTTTCAAAACGCCATCTGGTGATGCTTTCTGAAGTTTGTTTGTTTGTCTACACACACACACACACACACACACACACACACACACACACACACACACACACACACACACACACATTAAATGTGTATGGTATGGCAGAACTTTCTTTGCCACAGTCAGATTTTTTTTTTTATTATTATTATCCTTTTTTATCCATATATTTCTAAATGGTAAACAACTTTAGGCAACTTATGCATGAACAGCATAATGATCCTTGCTGTTTAATGCTGCATTTTGTGCTGATTCTGAGAAATTTCTGGAGAATGGGTGATGTTAGGTGCTTTGTTTCTGTTGATTATAGAAGTGCAACTTAATGTAAACAAGATAGTCAGAATTAGCTTTGTTAATCTAAAAAGCAGCATATGCTATTTTATTTTTCTCAGCTTTATACATTCTCCTTGTGCAGGTTGGGCAGTTTGCTAATTGCTTGATTGAGGCTAGGAATGAGCTACAGCACAAGTATGTCCTGCAACTTTTCATGAATTTTATGATTCTTAAATTTTCTCGTGCTTGATTTTTCCTCCTCCCCTCTCCCATTTCGAGGTGTTAACCATAATAACACCATCTCTTTCTTTCTTCTTACTCAGACAGTTCCATGATAGAAGTTGTTTGCAGATTTTATATTACATTTATGTTGAAAATTGGAGATTTTATGTGGAGAATTGCTCTAATATTAGAAGGGGCTAACATTGATATACAATATGTAACATCGATGCATTATACTGGAAACTTTTTTCTTTATCTTCATAGAATGGAATTTTTTTTTTTCAATTCTGGAATGGATCATGGACACATCTTGCATTGGAACTGTGTGCATGGGAAAATTTTATCAGATCAAGTGCTTACGGAAGTGGGTGGCCATTGGACTAACATCTAAAGTCCCAGTAGAATGAGGAATTTTGTTAAACTACAGTTGTTAATGGGAGTTCTATGCTTCTACTCCAATAAGATGGCTTCTAATACATTGTGCCCTGATGTCTGTGTCATTTTCTACTGGAAGATTTATTTTAATAACCATCTTCTATCTTTTCATTCCCAAATGCCTAATCTTTCTCAACTGAGCTTTACACTTTTTAGCAATTTCTGAGTTTGTTTAAAAAATTGTAATGTCGCAAAATTTGAAGAATATAGAAAGGAGGAATAAAGAGTTGTACTTTGTGCTACTATATCCTACGGCACTGTATTTTCTTGTAGAGAAATGCTAGGGCTTTTATAGTTATATCATTATCTTAAAAATGATTGTTAGATTATTCTCTTGGAAATGAGATTTCTGAGCTTTTTGTTTCTGGTGGTCTTTGGTAACTGCCCCTATAAGCCAACACCCCCCCCCCCAAAAAAAAAGATGAGGAAGAAGCAGTATTTAAAAGAATGAAAGTTCTTATGATATACAGCATTCCAATTCAATTGGAGAGCTTTTACATTGCTAAATCCAGTCCATTATCCTTTATTTGCTAAATTTTCCTCCTTAAGGATGAATGTGTGGTCTGGAGCATGTATATATATGATGCTAGCTTGTTTCATTGCTCAAGACATGGCTTAAAACTGCACAAAGGATACATATTGTGCACGCTAGCTATTTAGAAGAGGCTTTGATTAAATTGAATTGCATTAGATTCGAAAATATTGGTTAATAAATTCATGGCTTGCTATTCTCTTCCATGCAGTGTTGAGCCATTGAAGATATCTGACACATATTATTTAATAATGTTGTATTTATATTCACATTCTGAAAAGTGTTCCGTGTTATTTGAGTAGCCATTATACTCTCCTCGCATTTACCTTCTGCCATATAAAGCTTTCCTTCCATACCCTGAATACTGGAGCTCAAAATGTAGAAATGAGGTTTGGGACACTTTATGATGCCTTCCCCAAACCCACAGTTAACATCTGAGCTTTGGTAGCTTTCCTTCCATATTATTTCTTCTGCATACTACTATTTTGTGATTGCAATCCCCTGACTGATATTAGTGTATTGCCTGAATTTCCTTACATGTTTTTATTATGTTATAGCATCGACTATTCCCTAAGAGACGGAGAAATGACAGTCCATTCCTCTTTGTTTGACAGGTCTGAGGTAATCCAGCGTAAATTCACAATAACAAAGGCTCTACTATTCAAAGCAAACAGGGCTTCCTTTGACCGCCTTCATCAACAGGTTGTTATTACAACATACCGACTTGTGAATTGGTCTAACAATTGTGTCTATCTTGTGTCCAAATCATGGTGTCATTACGATTTGTTTGGCAGATATACAAATTAGAAATGGAACAGAAGAGATTAGAGGAGGATGCTTTTGTTTATAACTGGCTTCAACAACAACTTAAGCTTTCCCCAGCATACAAGAAGGTATAATTGAGCCTGTACCACATAATCTCTTATGTACCATCCATTTGAGCTCGAATTTGTCTTCTGACTTGGATTCACTATAAAGCATGCAAGAATGCAAATGAAATAGAACTTAAATGACGTGATGATTAATGCATGCTAGTGACAGAGCACTGTGCAACTTGTTCTCCCATAAAAGGTGCAAAGAGATCTGACCTAACAATTTAAAAATGAAAAGGATTGTACTCAAATATTTCGGGATGCAACTTTGCCATGTTTCCCTGTTACTGAAAATCATGGTCTACCCTATGAAGGGCGGACTTGGGACACTGCACAACATGACAAGGATATAATGTCACAACAAAGTTATAGAAGGGTTTACACTTTTGTGATGTAAAAAAGTGTCATTGTTCATGGCCAAAGAAAGATGTCCGACATTGACATGACTCATTTATAGAAATATGGGTGTAACATGGTGGTTTAACTTGCAGATACTGATAAACATATAAAAGGGAAAATTCCTTCAAATATTTTTGGGTGGGACAACCTGTTGCTGTATAGGAGAAAGATAAATGCTCCTGCTTGGAGAAATTTATATTTCTGTCATTTCTTTCCCATCTGATCCGCCAAATGTAGGGTTCTGTATGTCAGATAACATTTCTGTAATTTGACCAACAGATTCTGATCGTTTTTTTCATTGAATAGATGCTTGAAATTACTACGTCCATGAAATTGAAGTCCAAACCTGGTGAGCTGACAGAAGGTGCAGAAACTGAAAGTGAATTCAGTGATATTTCATTTGAAGAGTTACTGGCACAAGAAAAGAAGGATTCATTTTGGTAAGAATGCTTATAACCAATGTCAATCTAATTTATTGTTATTATAATAATATTTCGTCTGTCCTGGCCTAGTATCCTAGTTGACTTGTAATTTGATCCCTATTTGCAGGCAGAGAAATGGGAAGCCTAAACCATGCACAGGCTGATAAGGACCATTTGCTAACTTCACTTATGTTCAGTTGTCTGCAGTGAGTACACACTGTACCCGAGATCATGCACTGTTGCAGGAATTTTCTTGGCTACCTGTGCTTCTTTGGGTTCTTTTGGCATCAAAGTATTGCCTGAGTTCTCTCATCCTTTTTTGGTTCTTCCAGTGGGAAGTTAGTCAGTCAGTGGTAAACGCTGAATGTACAAAATGCCTTCTGCTTTTCTTGAAATTAGCCTTTGTTAAAGCAACTGATTGCTGTCCTTCCAACTAAGGTGAGAGAGAGAGAGAGAGAGAGAGAGAGAGAGAGGGCACTTTACACCCATAATGTGCATATCATATATATTGTTATGACCAATTGCGGAACATAGATTGAGCTCATAAGCTCTATGATTTCAAGTGTTCTTGGATTGTCGTGTTGGTCCTGATTCTAAGAATAGATCGACAATGGTAAGCCAGGCCATGCCTAAATGATCAAAGAAGGCCTTACATTTAAACTTTTGCCCCCACTTTTACTTTTCTTCCCTGGATGGAAAATTATTTGTGCTGATAATTATCGGATCCATTTTTCTATTGTGCTGCATATGCAATCAGATTGGTGCTTCAGTTTTTGTATGCTTTTGTCAAACCTGTGTGGAACCTCAACACATTCATCCCCTCGGGAAGAACAGGTGTTGACTCCGCTTTGGACTGGAGTAATTTTTTTTTTTTAAATCTTATCCCGGACTACCAAAAATTCTCAGCAGTGGCTCCCTTGAAAAAACGGCAAATTGTCCAGAAGCTGCAGCTAATTTGGCAGGCTTGCTTGGATTTGAACAAACAGTAATCAAGCCTGGCCTAGGTTTTGGGCCTGGAGTTGATTTTTTTTTTATTATTTTTGGTTTGTGCCTGGAGTTTGATGTGCAAGCCGATATATAGACATGATCCTTTCAAGGTGCTGTTCCGAGAAACAAAGTTAACCTGATAAAAGCTACTTACGGAGCATCATAATCTAAGGCTTAGCAAGAGAATCAGGAGAGGACACTGCAGGAACAAATAAGAGAAACAACTCATTCAAGATTTTCTCGTGATATAAGCTTCGGCCCTCAACCCACGCTAGCGCGTCTCAGCTCGGCTCTGCCTAGGCCATGCGCTTGTGCAGTTGGGGTTGGGTTAATTGAGAGAAAAAGATCTAGTGAACCCAGTGACACATTTCTGCTTTAGTTTATGACTGCCTACAGCTCCAAAATACAGTACTCTCAGCTCATCAAGGTTTTCAAACCCAGACCGGACAGTGAACCAGAAAGGGTGCTGGTTCATGGTTTCAGTTCAACTGCGGTTGAATCACCGGTCAAACTGTGACATCAGCATGAAGTGAAATAATTATTTAACATCAAGACTTATATTCATAAATACAAAAATTTATATAAATGATCTCCAAGTTAAAACAAAATGGCATTTACAAGTCACCTTGGGTTTTCTTAATCAGACCCTTTTCTAAGCCAGTTTTTTACTCTACTCAGGTTTTTAAGAAATTTGACGCGAACCTCATCCTGGTCCAACAGGTAAGATGGTCCCCCAAAAAAAAAAAAAAAAAAAAAAAAAAAAAAAAAAACAAACAAACAAACAACCAGAAGCTCAATTGTTGCTCAACAAGTTGATCCATCGATAAATGATCCAAGACAGCTTAATTGGCCGAGAAAAGGGTCATAGTGATTCCTATAGCTTTGTTTCAGAAAGCACTGAAGATACAGCTCATAACAATTAATATTAACTATGACAAGAACTGAACAGAGAGGGTGGAAAAGGGGTAAGGAAAATTACATGCCAAGCATCAGCTGTGCTACAATCCGTGGAGATCCTCTCTGGATCTAAAATTTATCATCCTCGACCGTTGGAGCTCTCAGAGGAGAAAGTTGCAGATGTTCTTGCTTCCTCTGATGTTTCATTGTGCTGGTTCCATGGTCCTTTAGTCCTTTGTAAGTCCCTTTCTGCATCTTTACATCAGTCAATCTTCACAGAGGAGTAGATTTTTTGGACAAACCAGAAACAGGCATAGAAGCCTATTGTTCCCGTCAAGACAAAGAAGGCGTAAGATATAATCAACATATAGCCAAAGTAAAGGACGCCCAAAACGAACTTGGTGATTTCCAGCTTGGTGAAGAAGTAAAAGACCGAGTAAAGGAAAAGGTACAAAGCAGATGAGCCAGCAGTCAGGTATGCCCTCAACCACCACTGGTAGTCTTCGCTACATAATTGGAAGTAGCAAAGCACAATTGTTATCTCAGCGCAGGTGATCAGAAGGATAACAAACACTATAAAGAGGAAGCCGAAGATGTAATAGAGCTGATTGAGCCAAATTGAGGTCAAGATGAAGAAGAATACAATGAAAACAGCTCCAAATGGCAGAATGCCTCCAATCAGTATAGCAAATACTGGTTTCATGTACCATGCCTGCTCTGGTATCTGTCTTGGAATTTTGTTTGTCTTCACTGGGTCTTCAATGACTGACTTCTTGAAACCCAAGTGACTGCCCACAAAAACTAGCAGCACTGATATTCCAAACCATAGGCACACAAAAGCAAACATTGTCCCAAAAGGCATAGCCCCAGAAGATTTCTGTCCCCAGATTAGACCATTCAGCACAAAGAAGATAGAAAAAAGGATTCCGGGAAACATAAAAGCTGTTTTCAAGGTATTCCTCTTCCACTCTGTGCCCTTGAACATTTTATACAAACGTGATGAGGAGTAGCCACCTAATAAGCCCGTGAAGACCCACAGTAGAACCATAGCAGTCATAAGCCCTCCTCTGTTGGAAGGAGAGAGAAAACCTAGCAAGGCAAACATCATTGTGACGAGTGTCATCCCAAAGATCTGGACTCCAGTTCCAACATAAACACGTAGTAAATTAGAATTCATAGGAGGCCTAAAGACGTCGCCATAGACTAGTTTCCATCCTGTTTCTTCCTGAGCTTCATCTTGTGTTTCCAACTGGTTATAGTTGGCAATATCCCTGTATAATGTTCTCATCATGATCATGGCCACCATACCAGAAAGGAAGAGGACAATCATCAGGGAATTGATGATGGAAAACCAGTGGATTTGATCATCATTCATGAGAAGGTAGGTGTTGGATTTGATCATCATTCATGAGAAGGTAGGTGTTCCAACACGATGCCCATTTGACATCACTCTCCGGTTCAAGTTAAGGGGGAAATAAGCATGAAAAAGACTGAGGCCGATAAAAGCAGGCAAAAATCAAAGACAAAGTACCTTGAATGTAACATCATAGGTAAACACCACTTCTGTCCTTGCCTCTACCTCCTGAGGGACAGTGCTACCCTGGATTATAGTTTTGGTGTTGGCATTGCATGTCACCAACAGAGGGTTTTTCTCATCCCCATCCTTGTATTCATGCTTAATACTGTTCAAAATAGCAAAATTAGAAGATATTGCAGACTTTTTCTCAACACCATGACAAAAATAAGGTAAATTAAAATGGACATGGTTTTTTATTAGTCACAGATAGTTGCGCAGCTTCACATTTCAAAGATGGAAGCAGAATGGGGATAAACTGAATTTCATGGGAAAAGGGCAAATCCTTGTCAAACAACGCCAATATCCTTCTAGAGTGATAATTATCTTAACTGAAGGTCTGTGTGCAACAACATACATGTCACAAATCCTTCCCTCTGCCTGCATGTATGCATCTGAATGCGACTCAGGTGCATGCGGATTCTATAGGAATCAAAAACATTTCCACCAGCGTGTGTTTGTGTGTGTGTGTGTGTGTGTGTGTGCGCGCATGCTTGAGAGAGAGAGAGAGAAAGCCTTCTCACTCAACATTGGTCACCAAGGCTAAGTCAATAATGGATTGACTAGGAGGCTTGTGCCAAAACATAAATGCAAAAAGAGGAAATTCCCAGCAACTAAGATGATGAATTAAATTCCATAAATCTTAGCTCAAAAAGATCTCTCCAAAGCACTAATTAATGCAGCAGGTAAAGCACAACTTAAGCTTATAATTTACCCATTATGCAGCAGGTAAAGTACCATTAGTGAAATAAAAAATTCTGCAGAAAAAAGTTAGGACAGTGAACTGAATAAGCAATAAGAAGAAAAGCTTCAAGAACAAATGTTACCATAATACCAACTTTAATTGACACAAAAGAAAGTGATGATAACAAGCATGAGAGTATAAAACAAGGGCAGAATAACCATCAAACCTGTTAGGAGTAACCTCAAACCCCACAATCCTGGAAGAATCAGTTCCTAGATCGCTGTGATACATCACTCTAAAGCTCAAGTGGTTATTGATGAAATATTTCTCATTTTTGCTCTGCCAAAAACTAAAAAAAAAAATATTTAAAGGAATGGTATCAAACATAAATTTGCTAGGAAGTTTTAAAGCAGTTTCCATTTCATGCAGCTTACCACCGCATAATTTCCTTTAAACCCAACACGGAAACCATGTTCATAAGTTGTCGAAATAATTCCATCCCTCCTCTGTCTAAGAACAGCAACCGGAAGATTATCCAAAATCCTGCAAGTTAAAGCCAAGGCCTTCAATGCAAGTAATGTATTAAGTTCACAGTGAAGGTAATATCAAAACAAGGTTATATTGTAAAGCAATATGCACTTCCAGAAATCATAGGAAATTACAAGTTCAGTTTGAAATTCAAGCTTACATATTGACTCAGTATTCATCCTCAATTTTTTCCCTAAAATTTTTTGCAGCAGCATTATCAAGGGTTACTCGGCATGCTACTTTACATGGCTGCTCCTCCCTCATTTGAAACTGCATTGTAATGCAAAAGGCATAACATAAGCCTCTTCAAAACATGTAGACACACAATGCCATAAAAAAAGGCTCACCCAGTGCACAAAGTGCTCCCCGGTTGGGTGGGCGTATATATACGCAGCCTTCCCCATTTTTTGCAAAGAGGCAGTTTCACACACACAATCCCTTAATTAAAAAGATAAATTCTTTGTGTAATTACTGAGCTACAATAAAACTAGAGAAAGGATGAACAAATGCTTACCACATGAACAGAATTTTCAATACGGTCTCCTCGAAGAACCTCTCCCAAATTCTCCGCACTGTTCATTATTTTCTTGGGCTTGCAATATTTCAAGAAATAATAGTCATAAGGAAGCTGTGTCTTGGTTGAGGACAACTCGTTCACTTTCACTAGAAGGGGATCACCCTAGGAAAGAGAGAACACCCATGAGACAAAAATTAATTAACTCTTAATGCTAATATTAACCAAGACTATAAATCGCATAAGGCAGTTCAAGACCTTTTCTTCTATTTCATAATACAAAATGATGAGTTTAGCTTCTGCTCCATTCACCAAGGAGACAGTTGACAACATGGTTGTCGAGACGGCACATTATGGCACCATATGCTACCTTGACAACTGGTCGA
Organism: Dillenia suffruticosa; assembly: GCA_033439265.1. Classification (NCBI taxonomy): domain Eukaryota; kingdom Viridiplantae; phylum Streptophyta; class Magnoliopsida; order Dilleniales; family Dilleniaceae; genus Dillenia; species Dillenia suffruticosa. The sequence goes on from JAVTVX010000004.1 coordinate 23,210,901, forward strand.
CCACTCCGTCAGGTGAAGGAAGGTTCTTCCCACTCTAAAAGGTAATCTACTCTCAGTTACTATAAGGCTTTGACCTTTCCATACAATGGCTCTTCTTGACATCCTAAATTTTACAAACCATATACGTAGTACCATATAAGGATAAACAGACAACATAGGCGCTGTTTGTATCAATATAAGTTCCAAGTAACGCCATCTCTAAAAACCCATGTCGAAACCGATAAAATATTCCAATATATGCACTCAAATATTCTGATGAAGATGAATTTGCAATGCCCACATATTTACGCACACCATTGCAGTCTCAAAGTCAAAAACCCATGAAAGAATAAAAAATAAAATAATCATAAGACAGTCTCTAGCTATATAAATACAGACCCTCCAACAATTATGTCTAAAAAAATTCCAAGAATTAATTATTCAACTTCTTGAAACAAACATGAAGGAAAAAAGAAAAAATGGGAACTTGAGGATACAAGCAAATCTTGTTAAAATAATAATTCACATTATAACACACCATGAACTTTCCAAATAAAGTAACAAAAATTTCACATGAACGAAATAAAAAGCATGCAATCTACCAAAACGCAAGATATGTAGTGAAGATGACAACTCCAAACCCTAGATCCAAGACAACTCAAGAAAATCACACAAAGGTATACACATTGCAAGATCCGAAATGAGAGAGAGAGAGTAAGAATGTGTTACCCGTTGGAAGTCACGAGGTGCGACGCCTGGAAGATAGAAGGAATGGGAAGCGGAGAAGAAGATGAGGAGAGAGAGAATAAGAGTTGAGAAGCGAGGCAAGGTTCCCGCGAGAGAGAGAGAGATATACTCAGAGAGAGAACACAGGACTGGTCTTAATTACGAAGCAAAAGAAAATGCAGATTGAGAGAGAGAGAGAGAGACTATTTTCAAGCTTGCTTCCGATGCCCCCACCGACCTTTGTTTTTCATTTATCTTTTTAAATTTTGGATACTTGATATTGAAAAATGTCATTGTGACTGAAAATTTGAAAAATAAAAGAAAATAATAATAATAATAATAATAATAATAAATGTCAGTACGAATTTATAAATTTTAGTTATTAACTTTTTATCTCAATAATATATATATATATATATATATATATATTTATATATTTTCTATTTTTAATGGTTGCACTTATTTAATTTAAACCTTTTTTTTTATTTTGGAGGTATATTAGTTTTTTGGATATTTAATTATTTTATATTTTAAATATTGTTTAATTTTAAATATATTTTTATTAATTCAAAATTATTTTTTTATTTTTTAATATAAATTACCGACTACAGAAAAATATTGAAAAGTACAAATTTAAAAACAATAAGAATTGAAAAAATATTGTTCAACTGTTTTAAATACATGGGTTTTAGTGCTACCTTGTTCATGTGGTAGAAACTCTTATGGTAAAACTATAAAGTTATGGTAAATTAAAAAAAAAAAAAAAGAAAGCAAAATCACCTTTATAATCACACTAATATTAGAAAAGTAATACAAATTTATTATTTTTTTGTAACGATACAAAGTAGTCTTAAAAATTGATGAGCGGAAAGGGCGAAGTACTATTTAAAAACACATCAATGAGAGCAAAAATACCAAAGTAGAAAATACAGTTTAGTTAATTCAATCAATGGACTGAACGGTAATACATTTTAAATAACATTTCAAGTTTAACTTCTATGTATAAAAAAAGATTATGAAAAACTCAATCTGATTCAAATCGAATTTAATCATATTTAAGATAATTATCAAATACTAATTATTTAAAAAAAAATGAGAACAAAAATTTTAATAATCAAAATCCATGCAAACCCTAGGAGGGTGTAAATTAATTTTTGTTTTTTCCTGTTGGATTATAATCATCGTGATAGCCAAAAGTAAAGGAACACTTAACAATCTTAGCCAAATAGTATTCGAGCATCGAAAGACCCTTTAGCTCCAAAAGGGGCAGCAAAGAGACCATAGAAGTGGGGCTTGTGCTTGAGAACACCTGCATATGAAATCCATCAATGTCTGATGTTCCATTTTAGGTGATAGTACATAGACTAAACCGTGTGGCGCCCAAACCTATCAGGCTCACAGCTTATCAACAGATCTCGTCGATTCTTGCCAACCACTCTTTCAATAGTCAACTATTCGACACCTCAACCAGTTGGTACCAGGTTTTTTCAGTGTTCGATATGAAATGTTCAATTTGCTAAAAAGATATTCACTTTTTCTAAAAAGATAGAAAGAATCTTACATAACTAGAAAGGAGATTTACAATCATAACCGATGAAAAAGAGAATCTCTGAGATAATTTGAACTTTCGAAACGGGTAAAATTTTACATCTTAGAGAATCTTTCGATTTGATTCCCCAAAATTTTAGAATACTCTCATAAGAAAATTAAGATTTTATCACCCTACATACACAATACTCTCATAAACAAAAGTTATATAAGATTTAATGCATCTACTGTCCAAGTAAATTCTCTCGATCCACACATAGCACACAAAACATATAGAGCTCCTGCTCTCTCGTATGCTCTCTCTCAGTATTAATCTGCTTCTTTCATTTCGAAAATTTGAGTGTTAGAGTCTCTCTCGTTGAAATACCCTCCTATGGAATTTTTGCAGGTCTCTTCGATCGAGATCAGTGGAGGGCCAAGCTATTCCGTTTGAGTTAACAGAATCATTATCTGTGAACCCGAACCCATCTCCAACAAATTAATGCCATCTATGAGAACAGACTTTTTTTCCGACCAAATTAGCCCTTACTACTATCTTATCTCTATCTTAGTCAAAAGAAAGAAACCAACAATTGGTTTCGATGATGACGATTTGACGGGAGTTGATACACGTCGAAACAATCCTTTAATCATCACGTGAGAATTGGTTCTTATCTCGTCAAGTGGACCTTCATAGATTAAGGAATAGAATGCGACATCCTCTTCTAGAATGCCTTTCAGCAGTTGAGTTTCATCATATCCCAACTTCAATCCTCCGATCAGCCCATTAGAGGGTTCGCTGGTAAATGCATATAGTCAGAAGGTCTTATCTCACTCGTTGTATCACTAGGAACGCCTTCTCATCATACTGCTATCAAAACCACTTTTTACGTGGTAAAACTTTTGTCCCCCTACAATGCCATCTTGGGTCATCTTAGCCTAGATGGTATCGAAACACTACCAAACACTAGACACATGAAAGTCAATTTTAGAACGCTCTTGGGGATCGTGACACTTCATGGCAACATTGATCCATTAACCATCCCTATTGTGGGAGTAGAAGGGAAAATTTTAACATTAGATACTATGGAACTCTAAGACAACACCGAACAACAATTGAAACCTCAACCTAGAGAGGAGGTAATTGAAGTTTCTATCATCGACACACCCGATCAAACTATTCAGATCGGTGCCCACTTACTGACATCCCTTCATAAGACAATCGTAAATTGCCTGCGACGCCATTCCAGAGTTTTCGCGTGGTCTCCCGAAGACATGTCAGACATTCACCCCTTGATCATAGTTCACAAGTTAACCGAAGATGCCAGTCGCAAGCTTGTAGAATGCTTTGAGTGGTTAACTAACATAGTCATGGTGAAAAAAAAAACAAACAAAAAGTGGAAATTGTGTATGGACTTCACCGATCTCAATAAGGCATGTCCAAAGGATAGCTATCCACTCTCCAATATTGATAAGTTGGTCGACAATTCGTCTACTTACTAGCTCTTGAGTTTCATAGACGCATATTATAGGTACAACCAAATACTTATGGCTCCCGAAAATGAAAAAACCAGCTTCATTACGAAATTCGAACCTATTGTTGTCGTTCGATCTCAAGAACACTAGAACAACCTTTTAACGCCTAGTCAATAAGGTATTCAATGAACAACTAGCAAAAACGTGGAAGTCTATATCAACAACATGCTCATCAAAAACTCTAATGCCGACAATCACGTCGCAGACCTATAAGAAACATTCCAAACGTTAGAATGATACAATATGAGACTGAACCCTGCGAAGTGTACTTTCGGGATCACATTTAGGAAATTTATGAGCTTTTTAATTATCTACCAGGGAATTGAGGCGAATCCAGAGAAAATTCAAACCATACTAAATATGACACCACCGAGAACAGTGAAAAACGTGCAACGCCTTATGTGTAGGATTGCAGCTTTGAACCGATTCATGTCGAAAGTGGGGGAAAAGTATAAACCTTTCTAGAATACACTAAAGAAGTCTTAGAAGTTCGTGTGGACACCTAAGTACCAGGCCGCATTCAAAAAGTTCAAAAAACATCTCATGTCATCCCCGCTCCTCTTCCAACTGATCTCTAGTGAGAGAAACTATATCTCTAACTTTCTATTTTTGATCATACATTCTGCTTTATCCCTGTGAAATAGGAATCCACCATACAAAAGTCGATATACTATCAGTCGCATACTCCATGAGTTCGAGGTGAACTACAGGTCTATCGAGAAGATAGTTTTTGCCTTGGTCATCATCGCTAGGCATCTCCAACCTTACTTCCAAGCCCACACCATCATGGTGCTGACCAACCAGCCCCTGGAGCAGATCTTACAGAAGAGAGATATCTTAAGTCTACTCATCAAGTAAAGTATCGAACTAGGCGAGTTCAACATTAAATACCAGCCAAGACTGGTTATCAAGGGCAAAACACTCAGAAACTTTATCCTCGAGTCCATATTCCAGATGTCTATCGAGCAACCATGGACCCTCCATGTCGATGGATCATCTAATTTTTCAGGAAGCGGAGGCTGAACTCATTCTAGTAGGGCCAGATAATTTTGAAACAGAAAACACCCTCCGTTTTGACTTTCAAGTGACCAACAGCTATACCGAATATGAAACCCTTCTAACCGAGTCATGGATCGCGACGTCATTAGGGGCCCGAAATATACAGATCTTCACTGACAGCCAATTGATCGTCAAGTAGATCAAGGGGTTTATAAGACTAAAGAGCCAACGATGGAGAAATATTTATCCAAAATATACCAAATGATAGATAAATTTGATAAAGTGAATATACAAAAAATTTCTCGATCTGAGAACCCACAAGCTAACACGCTCTCGAAATTTGCCGACTCTAATTCAATGGCGACTGGGCACACCGACTAAATAGAGAACCTACCATACTCTAGCATCGAAGAGCTTGAATAAGTCTTGTTGGCGAACAACTTACCAAGTTAGAAAGACCCCATAGGAGCCTATTTGAAGCATGAGAAATTACCGAGCTCACCCTTCGAAACCAACAAGTTGAGACTCAAGACCACCCATTATGCCATTATCCACAATGACCTTTACAATAAGTCCTATACCCATTCGTATCTGAAGTGTTTGACAGTCGAAGAAGAGGACTATGTCCTCAGAAAAATCCATGAAAGAATATGCGACAGTCACTTGGGCACTCGAAATCTGGTGAATAAAGCCCTTTGACAAGGACACTACTGGCCAACTATGAAAGCTAATGCGGACGACTATGTTAAAAGATATGACAACTGTTAGCGCTTTTCGTCAGTGTCATGCCAACCTTCATTGTGTTTTGCCCCATACCTAGTCCGTGGCCATTCACATAATGGGAAATGGACATACTAGGACCATTCGCCCAACGACCGGACAATGAAAGTTCTTAATTGTGGTTGTAGACTATTTCACAAAGTGGGTAAAAACCAAATCATTAGCCCAAATCACCACTGACAAGATACAACACTTCGTGTGGACATCCATTATCACCAGATTTGACATATCTTACGTTCTAATCACGGACAATGGTAAGCAATTTGACAATAGAAGTTTCTAAGATTTCTGCAGTAGATTGGAGATCCAACACCACTTCACTTATATCATCTACCCGCAAACTAATGGTATCGTAGAGATAACTAATCGAACGATTCTACAAGGGCTAAAAGTTGCGTTAGACGAAGTCAAAAACCACCGGGTAGACAATCTCTAGAGCATTCTCGGTATTTATCATACGACGTCCCTAAAGGCAATAGGGGAGACATCGTTCAGCATAACATATGGTTGCGCGGCGATGAGACCAGTCAAAATTAACATTCACTCACCATGGGTAGATCAATACGAAGAAGGGCAGAACAAATCCATACTGCGTGAACGCCTAAATATACTTCCTGAGTTAAAAGAGACCGCCTTCGTTTGAATGGCCGCTTATCAATAGCAAACAGTAAAGTATTACAACTAACGGGTCAAAACCAGAACATTCAAATCGGGTGACCTAGTACTTAAGAAGGTGGAAGCCACTAGTCAACCCAAACCAGGGGGCAAGTTAGCACCCAATTAGGAGGTCTTTACAGGATATGCTCAGAAGTGCACTGAGACACATATCACCTCAATCATCTAGATGGCTCGACCATGCCCAGAATATGGAACTCCAAGAACCTGCGCATCTATTATCAATGAAGATTAACACTTTACTACCGTGGGAACATGCTCTACGCATAGTTGGATGATCATGTAAGACTTCTACAGTCACCTCTCTTTCGTTACGCTAACTCATTGATCGACTTTCATGCTCCTCACGAACGGAGTCTATCGTTAAGAATCTATTTTTTCAAACGGGTCAATGTCGCCCAGTTCTCCGAACGGAGTCTATCGTTAGGGATCTATCTCTTTACATGGGTCAATATCGCTCAATTCTCCCGAAGAGTCTGTCATTCAGGATCTATCTCCCTAAACAGGCAAGTATCACATAGTCCTTCCAAATGGAGCTTATCATTAGGGATTTATCTCCCTGAATAGGTTAGTATCACCTAGTCCTCCCGAACAGAGTCTATCGTTAGGAATCGATCTCCATGAACGAGCAAGCTTCGCCCTGTCCTCCCGAATGGAGTCTATCTTTAGGGATCCATCTCCCCGAACTGGCAAGTATCACCCAATCCTCCCAAACAGAATCTATCGTTAGGGACCAAGCAGGCAAATATAGCCTAGTCCTCCCGAACGGAATCCATCGTTAGAGATCTATCTCTCTAAATGGACGAATATCATCTGGTCTTCCCGAACAAAGTATATTGTAAGGGATCTGTCTCCCTGAATAGGTAAACATCGCCCCGCTTGTCGAACAAAGATGATGATGAAAAGGGATAAGCCTCTCAAACAGACAAACATGGCCCTTTCACTTAATTAAACAAACATGTGGACCAAAAGAGATGAATCCATTGCTCGAGCAAGCTCACTCTTTCAGTTGCGGACTGCACAGTAAACGAACGAACAATAGCACCCCACGTCTAATGACCCCAATGGTTAAGTCACCTAGCAGTGCGGCACTCACCATATGCATCAGCAAACTACTAACGACGATATGATCATTCAAAAGCAAGATCAACAAATAACATAAAACCTTTTTTTTATTTCAATACGATAAACACATATCAGAATACATAGTCGGATACAATGCAAAAAAAATCTACAAGTCTATAAGTCAGACCAAGTTACATCGAAAGAAATACATGAGAAATGTACAGTAGAAAACTAATCCAATACAAGCCAAGAACCGGAAGAAACTCCATGACCCATCAATGTTACACAATCGGGACAAGAAAACCATAGAAGCCTCCACAATTTGCCAAACCACCTTTGAGCAATGAAGTTAAGGGGATAAAAATTACAAACCCTTTCCAGCAAAAATTGAAAAGAATTTTGAGAAAATAGGAGTAGGCAAAAAATGAGACTAAAAGGATACATCAAACCTCCTACCAACTCCCAACTCCTCTTATTGCCCGACCCAATGGAAACCAAGAAATATTTCAAACAATCCCTGCTACACCAAGCGGACAAACTATGAATTCAACATGGAGAGAAGAGCTTCCTCTACGAACAAAGATCTCTCTCTCCTTAAGGCCAAATTCTTGCTGAGGGCCCTGACGGTGCCACCGCAATGAACGAGCACCGAACGACACAATGGAATCTCACATCAACAAACACCTCCTTAATGGAATCTTGCATTGACAGAAATCTCTTAAGCCACAGGGTTTTGTGGCTCAAAACCCAATATCCAGATATTTCCAAAAAATATAGATTTTCAGTAGTGGAAACTCACAGAATTGTTTATAAAAGTACACAAAATCTCTCTGAGACAATGTTGGGTCATACGGCCCCTATTTATAACCGCAAAGACATGTTCCTCGCAATCTTGGACAAACAAAATGATCCAATGAGAAATGTATACAATGAATGTGGAATCTCAACATTTTCAACTTCCTATGAATCATTTATTCTTGAGTTAAACGCATTTACTCTATCGCAACTCTCTAAGTCTCATTACTTGATTTACTTTTTATGCCTCTCCTTTGAGATAACATAAGGAGTAGGGGGTAAGTGATAGTACATAAACCAAATCGTGTGAGATCCAAAACTATGAGGCCCACGGCACGTCAACAGACCTCGTCGGTACTTGCCAACTGCTCCTCTTTCGATAGTCAACTGCTCGACATCTCAACAAGTCAGTTTCCAGATTTCCTTAGTGCTCGGTGTGAATTGCTCGATTTGTTAAAGAGATATTCATTTTTCCTAAAAAGACAGAGAATCTTACATAAGTAGAAAAAAAATCTACAACCATAACTGATGAAGAAAAAAATCTCTATAACTTTTTGAACTTCTCAAACGGGTAAAATTTTACAATTTTTGAGAATTTTACAATCTGATTCCCTGAAATCTAGAGACTCTCATAAGGAAATTAGGGTTTTATCACCCTACATGCACACAACTCTCACAAGCAAAAGTTATATAAGTTTTAATGCGTCCACGGCTCAAATAAATACTCTTGACCTACACAGCACACAAAACAAACAAAGCTCTCGCTTCTCCTACCCTCTTATCAATCTGTTTCTTTTCTTTCAAAAACTACTCTAACTTAAACATTGGAATCTCTTCCATTGGAACACCCTCCAGTGGTCTTTTTGCATGTTTCTTTAATCGAGATCACCAGATAGCCAAGCCATTCCGTTCAAGTTAGCAGAACCATTATTTATAGAGACAAACCCACCTCCAACACTAGGGTTACAGAATTATTGCAAATCAATCTGCATAACTATCCGAAAAGATAACATAGCATAAATTCTGGAGCAAAGATCTGACAGCCATAATAGCATCGACATCAAATTAAAGTTGATGGTTTGCTATTACGTATGGCTTATATTTTGCCTGATAATACAACAAATAAAACCATCAGCATCCCAAACGGGTAAAATTTTACAATTTTTGAGAATTTTACAATCTGATTCCCTGAAATCTAGAGACTCTCATAAGGAAATTAGGGTTTTATCACTCTGCATGCACACAACTCTCACAAGCAAAAGTTATATAAGTTTTAATGCGTCCACGGCTCAAATAAATACTCTTGACCTACACAGCACACAAAACAAACAGAGCTCTCGCTTCTCCTACTCTCTCTTATCAATCTGTTTCTTTTCTTTCAAAAACTGCTCTAACTTAAACATTGGAATCTCTTCCATTGGAACACCCTCCGGTGGTCTTTTTGCATGTTTCTTTAATCGAGATCACCAGATAACCAAGCCATTCCGTTCAAGTTAGCAGAACCATTATTTGTAGAGACAAACCCACCTCCAACACTAGGGTTACAGAATTATTGCAAATCAATCTGCATAACTATCCGAAAAGATAACATAGCATAAATTCTGGAGCAAAGATCTGACAGCCATAATAGCATCGACATCAAATTAAAGTTGATGGTTTGCTATTACGTATGGCTTATATTTTGCCCGATAATACAACAAATAAAACCATCAGCATCCCAATCCTAGCCAGAGAAAATGGAAAGTCTAACACAGTATGTATAAAGAAAAAAAGGGGAGCGGATTTTTAGTTACTTGCTGCCATATAGGATATGGGAGCACAAGATTGCATAACACCAAGGAACCAACTACTAGTGGCATATTGTTTTCTCTAAAACCAAGAATTCTCATGTATAATCTAGGAGGAACAGTTAAGGATGTGGGACTTGAACTTTTCAAGCTCTGAAAGAACCTCGTCTTCATCCCTGTAAATCAAGTCAATCATGCGCCAGATCTGCATAAAAGATCAACTATTGGTTAGAGTGAGCACAAGAAACATTCATTCTCATGAAAGAAAGCAAGCACAGGTCGCACAAGAAATTATAGTAAAGACTGCTTCAACAAAAAATATCCAAAAAAGAGAGATGGATTCAAGGTGCCAACAAAGATTGCTCTTCATATCTTTCTGTTTTCGAACGATGACCAACTTTAGTGATGGTTTCCACCAAGTGCATTCCATCCGTAAGAAAGAAAAAATTTTACTGATTAAACTATCTACTAAGCTATCTACAAGAATATTAGAGACAAAAACATAGTGCAACCGGTTCCACCACTTGACCAACATAGTCCAATACTAGCAACCTGTCCCAACGCATGAGGGATTGTCAGCTTTGACCCGAAAGCCTCACAGTTTTGTCCATAAAAGGCACCTCACTATTTTAGGGGTGTGGTTACTTGTATATGGCCAAGAATCATTTTAATGCAACCAATATGGGACTCAAGCTCCACCGCACCAACATCCCGCACCCTCAACCAATGTGGGATGTTACAAACTCCCCTCCTTCAAGGGCACCATGTCCTCATGGGCAGAGGTTTTGTCCACAAAAGGTGCCTCACGATGTTGGGGTGCGGTCACATATATGGCGAAGAATCACTCTAGCACTAGCTAGTATGTGATTCAAATTCCACCCCACAAACATTTCACACCCTCAACTGATGTGGGATGTTACAAATACAATTTTAATTTGACTAATTTTTTCTATAAAAACCCTTACAGACCTACAAACTTCCATGATCAAAAGAAACAACTGAAGAACTAAATATTTGAGAACCATTTGATGTCAAATTGAATATCAACATGAATCCAAATAATAAGGGGGCATTCCGGGATTTACCTGCAGAGTGCCTCCTCCACCAGTACTCTCACAATCATCAGAGACACTAACGATGGTCCACGGGTCAGATGCATTCCAGTGGAAATCAACAATCTTATCCCTGCAAGCAGATTTAAAATTCCTTTGCAATCAAATGAAGAAATAAAGGGGGAAAAAACTATATGATAAAGAAATGGCACCACTACAACCCAATTACGATCTCCAATGAAAAAATCTAATTAGCATAGAAGCAATTCAGATCTTCAGCAAGAAGCATTTCGTTTTCAATATGTAATATTTATTATTTAAAACACCCATAAGATTGAACATTTGGATAATGCCCTTACAATTGCATAAAAAGAGTCTACCACATTGTTTATGCAAGAGAAAAAATAAAAGCACTTAAGAGGACACTTCAGGTGCAGTGAATGCAAATAAATATGTTCTGATGCCATTTTATGCGGAAATTTTCTAAATTAAGGTTTCAACTTTAACTTTTCCTCAACTTCTAGTTAATGAGTTGAAATCAATCAGGTGACCTACAATTGATTGAACTGCTGAGTCTAACAAAGAACCAGTGAGACCAATTTTAAAGGTTTTGATGGCTTCTCATGTGTCCTGGTCAATGCAGAGTATAAACTGAACAACTCAGCTCTATCCTAAAATTTGCCTAAAAGTGGACGAGCGAATTGATTTTCATCTCTATTAGCCAAAACACTCACCAGACATGAGTCAGAAATTCTACATGGTGTGTACAATTATTTATTTTCTTTTGAATATCAAGTACTTCGTGAACTACACATCACATTTATTATCAAGAAAACTAGAACATCTGTATTGATCCAATATAATTGTAGACAATATAAGTTTTACATCAAATATATATAACAATTATGTGCTCATTTTTCAATGCTAAATAGCAGAACTTACGATACCATTTTAATTATGTACATATATATTCACAAAAAGAATATATATTTCTTTTTTGACAGAAAAGAATGATATATTAGATGAAGGAAGAATATACAAAAAACTCCTAAAGGATAGAAAAGTTAGGGGTATGAAGGGTCAAAACAAGAAAGAGCAAAGGAAACTAATGTACAATTGCTTTCCCATCGCTCTTCAAATCTTTGACTATAATTTTTATAAATCTCCAAGACATAAGCTCATAGAGAAGTATATATTAGGAGGGGGGAAAAAACACTTTGTCCCACAAAAGAGAAATTTCAATGGTCTGCAAAAATCTCATATTCCGCTTCCCTAAATACTCCCCAAATACACTACACAATGGTAGAAACGTGCATTTTCACAACAGCTGAGTATCTTTCTTTCCTCCAAAATCTCTAAAAGTAATAAGGAACAAATTAGGAAGACTTTTAGGACAAACACACTCATTGCACACACAACAAAGAGGTGGCACCACAACTTCCTCGCAATAGAGCAATGTAAAAATAAGAAGTCTCTAGTTTCTAAACCACTATAGCACAAAGACAAAAACGACGAGGGAGATAGCCTTATATGGTCTCCTCTTCGGAAAAGATTATCGGTATTAATTTTATTAAACACGATGGACCAAATAAAAGTTTTAACCTCTGTAGGAACCTTTGCCTTCCAAATAAATTTGCTTAGCTGAAAAGGATGACTTTGGGGAAGAGTGGTTAGATGATGAAATGTTAGATCTACAAGCCTACTTTTTTTTGTATGTTGTCACATGCAAATGTGTTTCCAAAGGCCTACTGGTAAAAGCCGGTAATTTAGTGAAGAAATGCCCAAGCCTCCAAGACTTTTTGACAGCACCACATATGCTAGCTCTTCATCAGAAAATAAAACACAATATCACATACAGAATATGGGCCACTCATACCTGTGCCCAGCATGGCGGAAGAAGAGACCAGGAGGGGAATTAGGGATTCTTGCAGCGCGATCTTGCTTTTTACCAACCTGATTGGCAGTAAATTTGTCAAAATATTGATGAAAAGAACTATAAACTCATGCTGTGTTTTAGCACTAACCAAAGAAAAAGAAATGAGTTTAGATTGATCACTAAAATTCTTGATAAACAATGAAATGATGTTTAATTTTTGGTAGCAAGCACAGCATCAAGAATATCCAAGAGAAGATGGAAAAATCTGAATGGTAGCACATAACCATATGTAAAATCAAAATGCCAGAAGCATACATCATAAGAAAACCGCTCTCTCCAAGAGCAACAGAACAATGGAATTTTAACAACAATATCGCAAAACCACTTAAAACAGATTTGAGCAACAGATTTCAGTGAAAAATAAATAGACAAATAACCACATGCAGACAGGCATATACACAGACAACGAAAAAGAAAGAGAACTCAACAGTTTCTCAATTCCAATTCAATGACACTCGTCTTTTTCACCATGCCAACACTTCATCCATGCAAATGGCAAGTAAATAACAATATTGGGTAATCCTACAATATCGCAGGAAAGGAACAATGTTGAAATAGCATGCTACGGTGTGTCAGTAGGCAGGCTTCAACAAAAATAAAATGTAATAGCCAGGGACAATTTCATCATTGGGATTTTTTTTTGGGAGGGGGTGGGAGGGGGGGAGGGAATCCTTTCCATTGCATGTTGCTTACACTAGACTTGCCATGTGAGTTGGATTTTTCACTCCTAGACGAATCATACATCAGTACAACTTCTATTACATGCTCTAGGGAGCTATATTATGTGCATGGACAGTTCATCCAAAAAGTGATGACCCTTGTTTGGCATTTTATTTTTCATTATCATTTCTCTTCCTTTTTGAAAGCCATTTTGTGCTGTCAGGACTTTTCCTAATTTGGGAAACACCTTCCCTCCTAAATAGTCATCCTACCCATCCATACAGATACTCCAACAAAAGGGTAAATGATGGAATGTCAGACCACACCTTCATCCAAGGGAAAAATGGGTAGAGCTTTATGCAGTTGCTAGGACACCTTTTATGGATGGAATTGATTCCCCAAATAAGGAATTCTTGAGAGGTTTTGAAACCAATAATAGAGAATAGAACAAGGTAACTTTCATCTGCTAATAATGTACTGTCACCAACCAAGGAATTATTAAACAGTGGAAAGCTGCTTGACCTAGTTATCATTCTATCCAGGGAAGGGGATATTTAGGTGTCAACATTGAGAATAAAACTGACAAAAGGCAAAAAATGTAATAACATAATAAACCAAAGCACTTGTCTAAGAATAAAGCCACTTCTTGTAAGAGGTTCATGTGGGCACTGGCTGACCTTTTCATGATCCCAAATGTTTAACATGCCATCCTCTGCAGAACTCCCAAAAACAGATTTCTTATCCGGGGACCACTGTAATTTAATAAGCATTTATTTAATAGATGAACAAGGAAGACAATCAAGGAAATATTATCAACATACTAACATTCAATATACTGTTCGCAAAAAGCAATATCATTCATCAGATCAGCCTAAAGAAAACAATCTTATACCTGAACACATAGAACAGCTGCACTGTGACCCTCAAATTTATGGACAGGTGATCCACCTCCTGCAGCAGTTAGGTTTCGCCGGTCAAACATACGAACAGAATTATCAGCTGACCTGAAGATACAGCATTGGAAACAAAATTGCGTAAGAACAGCTTCCCAAAGAAAGCAAACATGCGAAAGTTCAATAAAGCACATCAAAGTGGAAAGATAGTAGGACCCCTGCAACGCACTGAGTTGCATTTCAGTATTGAGAATATCATCAGATTCAAAATAAAAAACTAAAAGATGGAGATACCCTGTTAGGATGAGATTGGCATCATGTGGATTCCAATCAACACAGTGAAGATCTGCATTGTGGGCTTTCTCAACCTGCCACAGAAGACCAAAATAATAAAACAAGGCAATGCCGATTCATGAGAAAAGAGAAATGGCACATCATATTCTTCAACAAGCTCCTTTCAGAAATGAAAAGAGAATGAAAACCAGCAAAAGTAAAAAAAATAAAATAAAATGTTGCAAATGGTTTTGATTTTAGAAGGCACTTTTTATTCCTCATCATCTGGCTTCAGAGATGAAATGACCAGAAGAGGCACAGGGCGTACCCAGTGCCGAAGCTCCCACATTGTGGGGTCTGGGGAAGGGAATACCTAGGCAACCTTCCCCTTGCTTTTTTTTGCAAGGAGGCTGATTCGAACCTGGACCTCCAGGACAATGGAGAGACACCAGAAGAGGCACAGGCGGTTGATTATAGTGGAAAAAAATAGAATTGCAAAACAGCCTCATCCAGATCAAGGAGAATTCACTCCCAGACTCAACACCGATAACTTATCATTATTCCGAAAAAAAGAGAAAGAAAATAAGGATTAACACTTGACAATAACGGCAGGAGAGAAGTGATAAGATTGTTTCTACAAGCCAAGTAACAGTTACTGCAGTAAAATGTGTCATCTAACTGAGAGCGGAACTGTCTATTCTGCTCAAAGTTGGAGAGCTAAAAATGCTTAGAATAAGAGAAGCAAATGAAACCTTGATGACGGGAGCACAGCCAACTCTTGCATCCCACAGAATAAGGCAAGAATCATCTCCCACACTGCAGAACTCCTGCGGACTTTAGAAAAGAAGAATAAATGTCAGTGCAAAGCAGTAGGACATTCAGCATGACACCACTTATCAGACAACAAAGCAAACACACAACTGAATGTTGGTGGCATAAGAACATGCTACTTAGATGTATAAAATGTTCGGGAATGATACAATTAGCACCTGGTAGCATACTTTAGGCCCACCCATGCTTCAGCGCATTAAAGTGCGAGCAGATTTATTTACCTAGCAGGGCAGAACTGCACATCTTCAACTGTATCATCATGGCCCAGGTAAATGCCACGTGGTCCAATTGAAGAGCTGTCAATAGGTTTATCATTGCCACCCTTGGAAGGAGTTTTGATTCCAGAACCACCAGATCCCGGAGACTTTGAGGACCCCGCATCCGCAGCCAAGGTTGAAATATGATCATGGATGCTCCACAACACCACCGTTTTGTCCTTTCCTGACATCATATTGACCGATTATAAACATAGTAAATTGAAAAGGTATGAGACCACAAGATAATTAAAAGAACCATTTATTGACATAAACAATAAGACAATAAGTTGAAACTCCGAAACATGATGGCTATAAATCACGGAGCCATATAGAACAAGAAAATGTACCAGAACATTGACATACTTAATGGAAGTGATGATCATGGTTACAGAAAAGCAAGACTCACGGAGCACGAAAGGCATCATGAAAAACCTATTACTCAACTATAAATCACGGAGCCATATAGAACAAGAAAATGTACCAGAACATTGACAAACTAAATGGAAGTAAAGATCATGGTCACAAAGAGCCAGACTCACAAGGACAAAAGGCATCATGAAAAACCTTTTACTCTTTCTGTACACTTCTCTACAAGACGCAAGGAATTAGTTAAAGGATCAATCGCACTGATAAATTATATTTGCTGGTTTTAACAAAATGTTTTACACATTGATGCTTCAAGAATGGTGTAATACACGAGGACTTCAGTTCATGCACCACACTGGAGATGATCTGGGAGTTAAATGAAAGCCTAAGGGGTTTTTGCATCCCAAACAAACTACACTTTAACAATATAATTCAATATCAAAAACAAATATTGGAAAATGTTATACATCATCCTATCCCTGCTAGCCAGACACTGGAAAGCGTGATGGAAATTTAGGGGACGAATTCCACTAATCTCAATAATCATTAATACTGGAAAAGCGTGATGATACATGTTTTTCAGTTCCATGAGCCCATTACAAGTCTGAAGAAGGACCGACATTATCTTGTCCTTCAAGCCTATTTTGTGGCATCAAAACTCACAGGTGAACTTTGTCTTAACCAAGAAACAACTGCAAGCAGTACCAATATTGTCTATGAAATTAATGCCATGAGTTGCAATTAACTCCATTCAGATAGCAACGAGAGCTACAACAAAGAGACCGCAGATGACACTGCTCAAAAGAAACTAAAAATAACTTTGATACCTCCAGAAAGCACGAAAGGTTCAACAGGGCACATGGCAAGGGCAAATTCAGCATTATCCTGATGGCCAGTCAGCACCTGCACGATAACATACTTTCTAAGCTAACAAGATGACCAATTTGAGGTCTAAGGATAAGAGGGAACAATAGTCGAGCCTCATTTACAAACTAACAAATATATTAAAATCTATACCCACCACAATTGTAAACGGCATGCTACCATCATTATTTCAAGGACATAGATACAAAGGGCATTTAAGAACCACTAAACTCTCGTCTTTCCACCAAAGACCAGATATACTCTGGAAGTTTTACTACCTTCTACTTGTACTTCTAATCCATCTCTGAAATGCTAGTAGCTTTTATAATTTCTTATTATTTTGGTAAATGTGAACTTGAATGGTACAAAGGCAAATGCCCTGTACTGCTCAGCATAAAGACAGGAAGTGCAGCTACTTTAGCAATACCAAATTGGCAATGCGCAATTTAACTCTTTTAATAGAAAATGGCCAATTTAACTCTCTTAACACTCCACTTACCGACAAAGAAGATATACCCGTTATTTTGTAACATGTTAACTAATCAAAATTCAAAGAAAACAAATTGAAGATAATGATCAACAGTCTAAGAGAGCATATCTCCAGTTCAATTTCAATAGATCATTTTGTTTTCTCACAGACATTCTCTTGTTCTAGACTAATTGCACACTTTTCATTCACACACCACTCGTACATTTCCACACATTTCAAATCTTGAACCACATCTTGCTTGAGAAAATGTAAAGGGAAAAAGTTGACACCTAACGTTGATGTCAGCCCTGTTCAGTTCATATTCTTATTTATTTGTTGTACCCATTCATTTTTCTTTACCATGACTTATACCATTCTTTCATTTGATTTTCTTCATGAGATAGTCTTCCATACTAAAGACTGAAACATGTGGCTTCTGCAATACATATGGCCTCTGCAAAAGGGATCCCATGTAATAAGCCATCTCCTGCTTCATTATATTTGGACAAGGAAGATATGAAAGCGTATTCCACAATAATATATCTCCTTTGGAGGCTGTAGCAGCGTTCTATGACTAAAAGGAAGTTCATTCTTCTGATTTCTCCAGCAACATTTCCGTGAGCACCACGACAAAGGACAGAGCTATTTGGGAAACAAAAAAGCTCTCTCTCAGTTGGTTGAAGTTCAACTTGAAATACCAAATCATTCACCTGCTTGTGGTTCTTTTACGGATAAAATAACATAGCTAGTTTTGTTGACACCTTGTCATGTTTCTAGGTTATTAAAGTTGTACCCTGTTACTACCTCCACTTTTCAGTTTTCTCAATAGTACAAAGTAGAACTACCAACTATGCTAACAGCTCAAAACACTTGATCTTTTATTCAGTTAAAAATATATTTGCAGCTTTTTTCATATTAACAAACCTATTTTTTAATTTTACAACACGCACCCAAACATAGTGGACCTTCAACACATCAGGTGCATTTGGAGCATTGTTTAAAACTTTCCTTACGAAAATGATTCTAACATAACTAGGATTTATCAAGACCAGGAGATGATTGCACAAAGTGTGCAATAATAATAAGGCTAAAACATTATACGCACCAAATCTGGGCGAGAATCTGCAGCTCCCAGAACAGCATGACGATTGGGTTGAGCGTCGACATCCCATATGAGAACCTATTCAAAGCCCAGCAACTTAAGCCAGCGCTAAAAGCCTTAAAATTGAAATCAAATATCATATAGTCTGACATAAAGCTAAAAAGTGATCAATTTAAAAGAGTGAAGAAGACACTTACATCAGGACTGTCAGTATGAGTGGCTACTATCTTACTGTTCTGTGGAAGTTCCCTAATTCTATTAACCTGCAAATTTCAAGCAGAAAGGGGGTAGAAGTATGATTGCTTCATCTTAAGCACTATTAATTAACAAATAATACGATTGGCACAAGATAATTTTAAAATAAGATTACATTTATTTCAATATATGTCAAAATTGCACAACGTTATTGCCAGAAAAGATAAATCATCATTATAAAATTTTCCATTTCAAATTGAATATCAGCCTTGAAAAAAGTGAATTTTGCATACCATGAATACATGGCAAGAAAATTTCTACTGGCACAAACTTCCATCAAATATATGGGAGCTCTTTTAGTAAGACAGGAAAATTTTATCAATGCCTATAAAGTCTATCAATTAGAAGTTACAATGCAGCACATCCTCTCATGGGGAACAACTATTCCTTGAAGTGTCCAACAAGCATTGCCAACTCAAATTAACTCCTCTTTTTCCACAAATTTTCTCAGTCAATTCAAGAGTTTCAAATTTCTGTCTTTTACAAAACCGAAAACAGATACCACAAGTGGACCACAAGCAATGTAATGATCATTATTTATCACTTAACCTTTCAGCAATCATCATTTGTGTATAACTTTTTATTAAATAAGCATTATACACGAACAAGATATGGCTAGGCCACTTAGGCTACCACCTCAATAGTAATGGAAGAGCAAGCCTTGGGGCAAAGAATGGGTTGCTCTTCGATGATAGGTTCAAACCGTAGAATAGTGTCTCTACTAGTCAAGGAAGATTTCATAAATTACATTCTCTCTAGACCCCACAATGGCGGAGTAGAAGCCTCACATGGGGTCTTCAAAATTCCATTTTATGTATGTGCATACACGTGCACAGCAAGAAGACATAAGTTTCTTATCAACAAACTAATTATGCACATATATCCATTGATTCCATAAATGGAATTTTAATATGAAAATTTATGTCCCTGAATGTATCCTGGTTGCTGTTAGATCGGATTGACGTTGCTTATAACTACCACAAAGGACAAAATAGACAATCTTCGAGTGCAGGCTTTTACTATATACCATTATAGGCACATTGGCACATTCACAGATTAATTATTACCTCTCCAGGATGGATAATGGTTTTGAACTTCTTAACAAATGGAGAGCGAGCTTCTTCATTGAACTGAGACACAAAACAACTAGTCAATTGCATAATTGCTATACCAACTTGAAGACAATCAATAAGGGGTCAAAGTTAGGAGATAAGAACACAAGACACTTCATTTCAAGTGATATCACCTGTGATATGTGCTCCGCAGCTGCAACCCGAGGTTTAACAACTTCACAGTTAGCTATGACAAGTGTATTAGGAACACTGCCATCCGTCTGTGAAATTCAAAGCAGGATGTAAAAGACAAACAAGATGGGTTGGATAAAAATATAAGCCTAACACAACCAAAAGAGCACACACAAGCATATACAATACTACAGCTACCAATTAACTAATGGTCAATCTCAGAACCCTAACCTCCTAATGAGTTCCTTAAGAATGTAGAGGAATATTTTGCACAGACATTTTTCCAAACATTAGTTTAGAAACTCAAATACGCATAGGCCATAAGAGTTGAGACCTAAATCGCATCTACCATTCCTTAAAATACACAAAACCCAATGAAGTCAACCCAAGATCAAAATTCATCTCACTATAACTACCAACATTGAGCATCAGATGCCATCTTTCATACACAAAATAATTTCAAATACAAATATCAGAACCATAGCTTCCTAATGAGTTCCTTAAGAATGTAGACAATTATTCTGCACCATACAGACATTTCTTCCAACATTAGTTCAGAAACTCACATACCCAAAGGGCATAAGAGCTGGGGACCTAAATCACAACTATCATTCCTTTAAACAAATAAATAATTAAAAAAAATCAAACATGAAATCAACCCAAGATAAAAAAATTATCTAACTACACCACCAACATTTAGCATCAGATGTCATCTTTCACTACACAAAATAAGTACTTCAAAATACATATAATTCACAGTGAATACAAGACACAAAATGCTAAAAACCTAGAGAGAGAGAGAGAGATCTTTACCTGTTCTGACAGGTAAAGCCTCTGGCGGTTCTTGTACGTGGCCTGCTCCAGCTGAGGACCCCATCTATCGACACAAGACAAAGACACCACTAAATATTACACCAACTGCAGATCTCTGTTTCTAAAAGGTATACGTTAGGGTTTTTTCATAGTTGTAAATCAAAGAAAAAAAAAAGAAATTACAAAATCGAAAACCCTAAACCCTAGAGAGAGAGAGAGAGAGAGAGAGAGAGAGGGAAAACGAACCGGCAAGAAAGAGAAGGCCAGACTAGGTTATGATTGGCCAGCCAGTCGTAGAGGACGGGAACGAGAGACTTCCATTGAGTGTACCTCTCGTCCACTGATACTAGCCCTGCCTTTCCTCTCTCCTTCATTCCCTCAACCCCCTCTCTATCACTCTCTCTCCCGATCGAAACTTCACTTTCTGTTTTCCCGCCTCTCCTCACTGTTGTCTCTCTCTCTCTCTCTTCTCTCTCCGCTCTCACTAAAAGGCGCACGCGAACCTTAACCTGAGCAGCTTTTTTTTTTTTCCATCTTAAATATTCAAATTTTATTCGATTAATCTAATTTAACTATAATAAAATTTATTTTAAAAATTTATTTTTCTAAATCCTTTTTTTATTATTTTCAAAAGTCAAATTAGAAATATCTGATTAAGGATGAACAGCGTGATTCACTATTATTCCCTTTGTCAATCCTATCACGGGATAAAAATGATAAATACAGGTTTCTTTTATACCAAAATAATTTAATGGGATTCTTTTATTTATTTATTTATTTATGGATAGTTTACTAAAAATAGATTTTTTAAATACATACTAAAATTGAAACTATGGAGGTAAGAAATATTTTATTTAATTGATTTGAGAGACTCGACGGATCGATATAATTATATTAATATAAGAATTGATAAATAATTAATAATAATAATAAAAAAAAAGAATTAGAGGTGAAAGCAAGGGAGGAGTAAGAAAAGGGCAAAATATTATCCTTTGAGAGGAGGATGTCATTATTTAAGATAAAATTGATAAATAAAAGTTAATTAATCGAAGAAAATAAAGTGATACATAGATAAGAGTCAATTAATTAAGGGAAATTGGAAACAAAAAATTACTATTTATTAACTATTTTTTAATTTTAAGAAATTTAAAATTAATTTTTTTCATTATTCAGTAAAAAAATCTGAAATTAATTCAAACAACAACTATAACACAATATTTAGAACACTGCAAATAACATCTAACCCTAGTTTCATGTCAAAAGCTAGGATAAAATAATATCCGATCAATAGATACTAAAACCAATTGTGATTACATAAAATTCTTAATGTAAAAATATCAATAATAATAACTCTTTTTTTAAAAAGTTTGATTTTTATTTACAACAATATATATTCCCAAAAAAAAAAAAGATAAATAAAAAATAGTTAAGATTTCTCAAAACGCTAAAATGTCTTGTTTCATTTCATATTATTTGTCTATTTTATTATTATTGAGTTCATCGATATTTAATTATTTGTATAAAAAAAATTAAACTAAATTGTAGAATGCTTTAGGTTTCTTTCATTTCAATCACTATGAGACAATGAAAGTGAAATTTGATATTGTCCAACTTTTATTGGATTATGATATATGCTATCAATTGATATTTACGATTTTATTTTATTTTTATCGGTCAAATTCTAAATTGATAGTATGAAGTCAAATTAGGAGATTTTTTTTTTTTTCAAACAATCCCATTTAATAAATGGGCTTAGACGGCAATAAAAAATGTAGGCATGGGTAATTGAAATTAAATAATATTAAAAATAATTAGAGAAATAAATAATATAAAGGTCACGAACACTAAAAAGGTAGAATAGAAAGCTTCCAAAGTGGCTGCAGTTGTCATCTAAGCATGTAAGGGTGTTTTGAAGGCTTCTACATGCGACCCCAACCAGGAAAGCTATAGTGAAGAAAGTGAGTTCTAGCTTGGGTTGTTCAGATGGTTAAGGTGTTCAAAACACTGTTGCCCTAAAACCCACAAAATCTTGGTAGAGATGCTTAAATTAAAAGTATCAGTGAATGGTAAAGTGAATAGTCTGAGTTGAACAATAAAAAAGTATTGCTCATCAGATTTATTTATATGTTTGTTTGATTAGCCCTATGCTAACCAGAGAAATGAGAAGTCTATTGCAGTATGTATGAAGAACCAAATAGAGGATTTCAAGTTATCAAATGCTATACAGGATATGTTAACATAAGACTGCATAACACCTGGGCTCAAACTAAACTAGTTTGGGCATTATTCTTTTCTCAAAAATCTCAAAGTCTCATCATGTATATAATTCAGGAGGAACAACTGAGGATGTGGGGCTTTAACTTTTCAAGCTCTGAGAGAACTTCGTCTTGGTCCCGGTAAAGCAAATCAATCATGCGCCAGATCTGCATAAAAGAACAACAATAGTTAAATGTTGGCACAGGAAGCATTCACTCTGGTAAACAAAAATCACAAGGCTGTAAAAATATTATGACATTCACTTTAGGGATGATGTTATGCTATGTGCTTCATCCAACGGTGAGCAAGAGAAAATGTGTTACGGATTAAACTATCTACAACAAGATTTGTGGCAAAAACATAGGGCGACTTGTTCCACCATTTATCTAATTGTTCAATACAATTTTAATTGCACTGTGGGAAAAAAATAACTGACCTAAATATTTGAGAACTATTTTGCCTCAAATTGAATATCAAGATGAATCCAATTAACAATGGGGATTTCTAGGATTTACCTGCAGAGTGCCGCCTCCACCAGTGCTTTCACCATCATCGGAGACACTGACAATTGTCCACGGATCAGATGCATTCCAGTGGAAATCTACGATCTTGTCCCTGCAAGCAGATTTAAAAATCCTTTACAGTCAGATAAAGAAATTAAGGGGAAAAAAAGTAGGGGCACCACCACAACCGAAGTTAGATCTCCAAATAAAGACTCTAATTAGCATTGAAGCACTGCAGATCTTCATCAAGAAGCACTTTGTATGCAATGTATTACATTTCTGATTTAAAACATCCACGAGATTGAACATTTAGATAATGCCCAGACAATTGCACAAAAAAGAGTCTGCCACATTATTCGTGCACAAATAAAGAAAAACAAATATAAAAGCACATGAGAGGACAGTGCAGGTGACCCGAACACTAACTAAATATCTTCCAATAATTCCACTTCCCTGTGAAAATTTTATGAATTAAGGTTTCATTTTTCCTAACTTCTACTTATTGCTTTTAAATCAATTGGGTGCCATGCAATTACTTGAAAACTGACCAAGCCAAATCAAGAATCCTTGAGACCAATTTTAAAGATTTCGTGGGCTTCCTCATGTGGCCGAGTCAATGCAGAGTATAAACCAAGCCAAGTCAAATCTTAATATTTACCTAAAAATTGGTGAAAGAACCGATTTTTATCTCTATTGGACAAATCATTTATCAAACATTAGCGGGACAAGTGTTGGAAATCCTATGTGTTGTGTACAATTATTTATTATTCTTTTGAATATAAAGCACTTCCCGAACATGCACTTGGCATAATTATTATCAATAAAACTAGAACATTTTTCTTGAATCACTATAATTGAAATGTATATTGTTCAAGAATGGAATACGAAGTATATATATCATTTATGTGCTTATTTTGCAATACTAATAGCAAAACTTATCTACACTAGTTAAATTATGTGCATATATATATAATATGTATCTATATGTGTGTGTGTGTATACACAACCAGAATATTTTTAGTCAGCTGAAGTTGCATATGTCCTAATGTTTTGAATTTTTTTTTCCTTGTGTCAATGTTGTGTTGTATCAGTGTCTTGTGCCAAGGTGCTTCCTAAGGCACTGTTAACAGCCTGAAACCTAGAGAAGAGAGATGATGCTAAAGCCTTCAAGAGTCCCTCACACCACTAGATATGTTTGGTCTTCATCAAAATACAAAACACAACATCACATACAAAATATGGGCCACTCATACCTGTGCCCAGCATGGCGGAAGAAGAGGCCAGGAGGGGAATCAGACATTCCTGCAGCACTATCTTGCCTTTTACCAGCCTGATTGGAAGAAAATTTGTCAAAATATCAATCAGAAGAACAATAAACTCATGCTCTGTTTTAGCATGTATCATACAAAAGTTAAATATTATATTTTAAGATCTGAATCATACAATAGAAAATTTTTCCATGCTTAATTGTGTAAGAAGAAAATGTTATTTTTTTCTTGAAGAGAGAGAAAGACAGAGAGCTCTAACTTGGGAAAGAGTGGAGCCCATTAGACATGGTTCAAAAGTAAAATTTCATAATTTTGGTGGATTTAGCCATTATTTATTTTGCTTTTTTTTGGGGGGGGGGTTATGAAATATGAAGCCCATGCAATCGGCACTCAAAAACATGAATACACAGAACTTCACTAAGCAATTCCTAATTAATTCTTTTAAGAATCATAGCACCTACTAGTTATGATTGTCACTCTCACTTCACGGAACACTATTTGATGTAGTGCATATACCAAATTAGTAGGCACTACATACATATAGCGTATCAACCAATAGAATTCATCCCAAGAGGTATTAATCATATAGCAAAACAGCAGTTATAGATCATTCCATTGGTATATGTCAAATTTGTTATCAATAACCATTGTGTTTACTCTAGACTTGGCTTGTGAGTTGGATTTTCATTCCCAGATGAATCACACATCACTATGACTTCTATTACATGTATTTGGGAGTTATATTATGAGCATGGACAGATCTTCTCTACACAATGATTCATCCAAAAATTGAGTCAAATTTGATGTTTGAGATTAAAAAATATGATTTGAAGCAGTGACGAACCATTTTAAAATTTTGATTTTTCATTATCGTTTATTTTCCTTTTGAATGTCATTTTGTGCTATTCGGACTTTTCCTAACTTGGGAAACACGTTCTCTCCTTTTTAGTCATCCTATCCATACCAACTCTCCGACTCAATGGAAATTGATGGGATGTAAGCCCCTAGGTTGCACGAAAACAGAGTTGAATACAAAACGATACGGCAAAACGACATTTTGCAAAAATAGAGGAAATGGAAACGTGGACAACGTAAATATAAAAAATATAAATATTTTTATGTAAATATTAATTATTTTATAAAAATAATAGAATAGTCGTATTTTATAATAAAAATCTAAAATGATCAAATATTTTAGTATTTATTACAAAACAAATAACATAAAAAATAAATAAATAATTTATTAAATATGATAAAAATGTATAAATATAGAAAATATAAGAATTTCTATGTAAATATTAATTAATTTAACATGTTGAAACGATTTGAAAATGGGAAACATTTCCAAAATGGGGAAACATTAGTGTTGAGAAGTTTCGGTACATCATAGGTGAGACTATCACATCATCCAAGGGCAAAATGGGAAATACAGCTTTGAACAGTTGCTAGTACACCTTTATGGATTGAATTGATTCCCCAAACTATTCTTTAACTTCACAAGGTTTTTAAACTACCAATATAGAAGAGAACAGAATAGAATAATTTTTATCTACTAATGATATACTGTCACCGATTAATGTATTGTTATAAAGTTGAAAGCTACTTGACTTAATTATCATTCTATCCAAGGAAGGGGATATTTAGGGGGAACAAAGGAAGATGTGCATGTGAAAAAAGGCGAATAAAAAAAGTTCATAACATAAGGAAACAAAGCACTCGTCTCTAAGTGTAAATTCACTTCCCACAAGAGGTTCGTGGCTGTACCTTTTCATGATCCCAGATGTTTAACGTGCCATCCTCTGCAGAACTTCCAAAAACAGATCTCTTATCCGGGGACCACTGTTATATAATAAGCATTTATTTTGTAGACGAACAAGGAAGACAAACGATAAAATATAATCAACATACATACATGTAACATATTGTATGCAAAAAGCAATAATTCACCGCATCAGCTTAAAGAAAACAATGTTTTACCTGAACACATAGAACAGCTGCACTGTGACCCTCAAATTTATGGACAGGTGATCCACCTCCAGCAGCACTTAGGTTTCGGCGGTCAAACATATGAACAGAATTATCAGCTGACCTGAATATTCAGCATTGAGAAACAATTGGGTGAGAACTCCCACCCATAGGGGGCAAAGATGCGAAAGTTCATTATAGAATGTCAAAGTGGTAAGATAAAGGATCCTAGCAATATGCATTGAGTTGCATTTCAGTATAGAGAAGACTATAAAAACAAAGAGATGGGATACCCTGTCAGGATGACATTGGCATCGTGAGGATTCCAATCAACACAGTGAAGATCTGCATTGTGGGCTTTCTCAACCTGCCACAGAAGACAAAAACAATAAAACAAAGCAACACCAGTCCATGAGAAAAGAGAAATGGCATATCATATTCCTAAACAATCTCCTTTCAGAAATGAAAAAAAGATTGAAACCAGTAAATAACAGAAATTATAAAATATGGTTTTGATTTTGGATGGCACATTTTATTCCTCAACATCTGGCATAAAAGATGAAAAGACCAGAAGAGGCATAGGGAGTCAATTGAAGGAAAATTGCCTCATCCAGAGAGAGAATTTCCACCCAACCTCCAACACGGTAACTTATTATTCAAAAAAGAAAAAAAAAAGGATTATCACCTGACAATAACAGAAGAGAAGTGATTAGATTATTTCTACAATCCAAGCGATGATTACTGTGGTAAAATCTATCATCTAAGTTAGAGCTGAACTGTTGAAGAGCTAAAAATGGTTCGAATAAGAGGAGCAAATGAAACCTTGATGACGGGAGCACAACCGACCCTTGCATCCCACAGTATAAGGCAAGAATCATCTCCCACACTGCAGAATTCCTGCGGACTTCAAAATGAAGGCATGCATGTCAGTGCAAAAATGTCCAACATTCTGCATGACACCAGTTATCAGATTCCACAGCAATACACAAC
This sequence comes from Dillenia suffruticosa, assembly GCA_033439265.1. Lineage (NCBI taxonomy): Eukaryota > Viridiplantae > Streptophyta > Magnoliopsida > Dilleniales > Dilleniaceae > Dillenia > Dillenia suffruticosa. Next base: position 23,238,767 of record JAVTVX010000004.1, read on the forward strand.
TGAATATTGGTGATATAAGAACATGTTATTTAGATGTATAATTTTTGTGGCTAGTAGCATACTTTAGGCCCCATCCATGTCTCCGTGCATTAGAACATGAGCAGGTTTAGTTACCTAGTTGGGCAGAACTGCACATCTTCAACTGTATCATCATGTCCCTGGTAAATGCCCCGTGGTCCAATTGAAGAGCTGTCAATAGGTTTGTTGTTGCCTCCCTTAGAGGGAGGTTTCATTCCAGAACCACCAGACTTCGAGGACCCTGCAACCACATCTGCAGCCAAGGTCGAAATATGATCATGGATGCTCCACAACACCACTGTTTTGTCCTTTCCTGCCACGGTATTAACCAATTAGAAACATAGTAATTGAAAAAAGTATGATACCCCAACATGATTAAAATAACTATTTCTTGACAAAAAAACAAGACAATAAGGAAGTTGAAACTCTGAAACATGTTGGCTACAAGTCACTGAGCCAGATGGAACAGGAAAATGTACCAGAACATGACAAACTTAATGGAAGTGAAGATCATGGATACAAAAGGTTTTGTGTAATTAATGCTTCAAGAATGATGCATACAAGAGAATTTGGGTTCATGCACCACACTCAAGATCATCTGAAAGTTAAATGAAAGCCTAAGTCGTTTGCAAGTCCCTATTCTTAATACACCCCTATTCCTCCGATCCAGAGAAAGCATTGCCATGATCACTCAGACATTCCCACTCCTAGTCCATTATTTCATATTTTCTATGATCATCCATATTTGGTGAATCCTCCTTAATAGACAAAACATACCTATAATATCAATGCCAACTGAATAACTGTTATTAGCTATCAATGACACTTTCGCAACTGGTGAAAGACCGTCTCACGTTTCTGGCTGATTCTTAGATTGAAGAAGCTTTTTATGGGAATAGACACGGGGATGAAGCCAAGGGGGCCGCGCGGGAGGGTGGAACTGCCCTCCTAAAATTTTGGGAGAAAATATTCCTTATGTAGACTTTTAGCAGCATTTTAGAAAAGACTCAAAAATGCCCCTAAAAATAATATAGATATCCCCAAAAAAGAAATCAATGAAATGCAGGTAAAAGTCCTATAAATGCCATTGAAATCCTTGAAAATGCCATTTATTCCCTAAAAATTGCAACATCTCCCTGGCACCCCCTCCCCCCTACATTTTGTATTTTTCCCTCTTCACCCAACATAAATTTCTGGCTTCATTCCTAATAGGCATGAAACCCTTTTGAAGCTGTAGTGCTCAAACAAACTACATTTAACAATAAATCAAATACCAAATACAAATATTAGAAAATGTTATACATTGTACCATCCTACCTGACAAGACACCAAAATGCACGATGGAAATTTAGGGGACGAATTTCACTAATTTCAAAAACCATTCGTACAAGAAAATGCATGATACACATGCTTTTCCGTTCCATGAGCTCATTAAGAGTCTGAAGAAGGATAGACACTATCTACATAAGTTACAATTATCTACACTTAAGAAATCTGCCCAATAGAAACTAAAAGTAACATTGGTACCTCCAGAGAGAACAAAGGGTTCAACAGGGCACATGGCAAGGGCAAATTCCGCATTATCCTGATGGCCAATCAGCACCTGCATGACAAAATGCTTTCTAAGTTAAAAAACTGACTAATTTGAGGTCTCAGGATAAGGGAGAACAATAGTGGAGCCTCATTTTATAAATTGACAAATATATTAAAATATATAATCTACCATAACTGAAAACAGCATCTTACCATCATTACTTCGAGGGCAAAACTAAAATTGAAAAGCATCGGGCGCTCCTAAGAACTGCCAACCTTTCAGCTTTCCACAAAAGTCCAGAGATACTCTGGAAAATATATTACCTTCTACGTATACTTCTGATCCATTTCCAAAATAGTATTGGCATTTGCAACTTCTTCTGACCCATTTCCAAAATAGTATTGGCATTTACAATTTCCTGTTATCTGTTATACGTTTAGTTGAGTGGTACAAAGGGAGTTGCCCCATGCCAACCAGCATAGAGACAGGTAGACTCTAGAGTGCAACTACTTTTGAAATACCAAATTTGCAGTGTCCAATTTAACTCCTTTAAGACTCTACTTTACCAACCAATAAGAAATACTCGCTTTTGTAACATCGTAACAGATTAAAAGTGAGAATAAAACTAATTGAAGATATTTTTCAGCTGTCTAAGATAAAATATCTACTGTTCTATTTTGATAAACGATTTGTTTTCTTATGAACATTCCCTTCAAGAATTGTACATTGTCACATTTTTCAAATTTGAACTACTCACATTTTGCTTGAGAAAATGTGATGAGAACAAGATGGCACCACAAATTGATGTCAGCCCTGTTCATATTTTACAAATCATATTATTAATTATTTGTTGTGACTGTTCATTTCCCTTTGCCATCTCTTACACCATTCTTTGATTTGATCTTCTTTGTGAGATAATCTTCCATACTGAAAACTGATACATGTGGCCTCTGCAGTACATATGGCCTCTGCAAGAGGGATCCTAATTCAATAAGCCATCTCCGGCTTCATTTTCTGTGGGAAAGGACAATATGAAAGCTTGTTCCCTTATGGCATATATCCTTTGGGGGTTGCATGCAGCGTTGCACAACTAAGAGGAAGTTAATTCTTTTGATTTCTCCAGTAAAATTCTGTTAGCATGGAGGCAAAGGATAAGATAGCTTTTTGGGAGAGGAAAAGGGTCTTTCTAGTTCTAGTTCTAGTTCATTCAGTTGTGATTCTTTTATGGATAATGTAATCTAGCTAGTTTTGTTGACACCTTCTCTTGTTTCTAGGTTATTAAGGTTTGTACCTCTATGATGCCTCCACTTTCCCGTTTTCTCAAGCGTACAAAGCAAACCTACCAATTAAACTAACAGCTCAAAACAAGTAACCCTTCCATTAAAGGATAAAGAATATATTTGCAGTTTTTCTCATAGTAACAAACATATTTCCTAATTCTACAATACATAAAATTGACTTTTCTCAAATGCACAACACACACCAAAACGATAGTGTACATTCCAACACCTCAAATGCATCTAGAGCATTGTTTATGACTTTCCTTGGGAAAATGATTAAACCATAACTAGGATTTGCCAAGAACACCAGATGGGTTCACAAAGTGCGCAAAAATTCATACACCTCTTGAACAATAAGGACTAAACAATGTACCCACCAAATCTGGGCGAGAATCTGCCGCTCCGAGAACAGCATGACGATTGGGTTGAGCCTCGACATCCCATATGAGAACCTATTCAAAGCCCAACAACTTAAGCCCGTGCTAAAAGCCTCAAGGTTAAAATCAATTATCACAAATCAAATATCAATTTTAAAGAGCGCAGACAACACTTACATCAGGACTATCAGTATGAGTGGCCACTATCTTCCTGTTCTGCGGAAGTTCCCTAATTCTATTAACCTGGATATTTCAAACAGAATAGATGTAGAAATATGATTGCTTCATATTAACAGCTACTAATAAAAACAACAACAAAATTGGCACAAGATAACTTCAATAGAAGATCACGTTGATTTAAATATATGTCAATGGTTCACATAATTATTGCCAGGAAAAAAAATCACCACACAACATTTTCATTCCACATTGAATATCAACCTTAAAAAAAGAATTTCACACAATATGGATATATAGAAAGAAAATTTCTGTTGAAGCGTCTAACAAGCATTGCCAACTTAAATTTATTCCACTTGTTCCACATATTTTCCTAGTCAGTCCAAGAGTTTCAAATTTTACTCTTTTGTAAAACCGAAAACAGATATCACTAGTGTAGCATAAGCAATGTAATGATTACTGGTTATCACTTAACCATTCTGAAATCATCACTTATATATAACCTTTTTAAATTAAGTACTACAAACAAACGGCATATGGCTAGGCCACTTAGGCTACAAGCTTGGCTGTAATGGAAGGCCATGCCCTGAGGCAACAACCATTCTGAAATCATCACTTATATATAACCTTTTTAAATTAAGTACTACATTGAATATCCATTGATACCGTAAACGAAACTTTAATATGGAAATTTCTCCGTTTCTGTTACGATCAGATTGATGTTGCTTTTAACGACCACAGCAGACAAAATTGGCAATCTTCAAGTGCAGGCAGATACTATACACCGTCATAGGCACATTGGCGCATCGACAGATTAATTACCTCTCCGGGATGGATAATGGTTTTAAACTTCTTAACATATGGAGAGCGAGCTTCTTCATCGAACTGAGACACGAAACAACTAGTCAATAACATAAGTGCTGTATCAACTTGAAGACTAAGAGGGGTCAAATTTAGGAGATAAGAATAGGAAAACTCCATTTCAAAGTGTCATCACCTCTGATATGTGCTCAGCAGCTGCAACCCGAGGTTTAACAACTTCACAGTTAGCTATGACCAGTGTATTAGGAACACTACCATCAGTCTGTGAAATTCAATGCAAGGTGTAAAAGAGAAATACAATGGGCTGGACAAAATTTTGAAGCTAATACAACTAAATAAGCACACATAAGCATTTACAATACAACAGCTATAACTATTTTTTCAAAAACTAGTTCAGAAACATTAGTTCCAAAGGAGTTCTTAAAAATGAAAAATAATAGTAATGATGATGATGATGACAAGAGCTGGGGGTTAAATCTCATCTATCATTCCTTAAAACAAACGAAAAGAATATCAAAAACTTCAAATTCAATGGACATATAAAACCCGATGAAATCAACCCAAGATCAAAATTTAGCTCATTATCACCACCAACATTTAGCATCGGATATCATCTTTTAATGCAGAAAATAGGTTCTTCCGACCACAAATCATTCAAAGTAAATTCAAGACACAAAATGCTAAAAACCTATAGAGAGAGAGAGAGAGAGAGAGAGAGACTTACCTGTTCCGAAAGATACAGTCGCTGGCGATTCTTGTACTTTCCCTGCTCCAGCTGCTGACCCCATCTATCAACGGAAAAAACAGAACACCATGGACATGTTAGGGATTTCCATGGTCGTCAAATCAAAGAAACAATGAAATTATCCAGGAGAGAGTGAGAGTGAGGGAGATGTACGAACCGGCAAGACAGAGAAGGCCAGACAAGGTTGTGGTTGGTGAGCCAGTCGTAAAGGACTGGAATGATAGTCTTCCACTGAATATACCCGTCGTCCACCGATGCTTTCCCTCTCTCCATTTTCCTCTCTCTCTCTCTCTCTCTCTCTCTCTCTCTCTCTCTGAGTACTCCTCACTTTAAGTTTTCCCGCTTCTACCTCACCTCTCTCTCTCTCTCTCTCTCTCTCTCTCTCTCTGGGGGTATCCTTTGATTTAATGTTTCATTTTAATCAACCTGGTCATGGGTCCGCCCGGAGTACATTATATTATTGAAATAATGACTTATTTCAGTTTTTTAATTTCATTTGTTTGCCATCGAAAATAATTATTTGTACATTCAACTTCAAATCTTGGTACTTATAATTAATAACTATTTAACCGATAATAATAATTTCTTTTTAAAATAATATTAAATAAAAATTAGACAGTAGAACTCTCTCTGCTTTTAAAAATACCTCGGTAATAATTTTGTCAAAAATATAATTTCAATGAATATTATTTAAATATTTTCTATTATTTTTAATCATGAAAAATAAAATAAGTTATATTTGTTAAATATATTCATAATCATGTTTTCTATTATTTTTAATATTTTTAAGAAATGTCTCTTAAAATTATAAAAAATATTCAAATTTACTTTTCAAAATTAATATTTTAAAGATTTTTATAATGAATATCAATATTATTAATAAAATAACAGTAACACGATATTCACATAATAATTTTACAATATTCATTATCGTGATAATACAATATTCATTGTATATTGAGAGTATATTTATTATATATATTACTATATATTAAATACTGTTATGATTAGAAAATAAGATATGTGTGTGTCATCTGTATCGTTTATCATATATAGAATAATATATAATATTTTTCAATTACTTATTTTTAGCACTTTGCCTTTTTACTATCTGGATGCTATTATGATTTAGTTTCCAAATTTAAATTATTTTTCGCCTCACCTACTTAGATTTGACGGAGAATGTTAATATAAATATGATAACGCGATATTCTTATAATATTTACTATTATGGTAATATAAGATTTACTATATGTTTGAGAGAATATTAAGAATATATTTATTGTATATATTATAGCATATTTGCTGGTATTAGAGTTAAAGATCAGATTTATATATATAGTTCATACTATTTATTACATACTAAATAATTATACGATATATCTTCATTCTCTATTTTATCAACAATTACTAAAGATATTAAATTGAAATTCAATGAATTAATGATTAATATATTATCTTAAATTTTATATTTAATTTTGAGTTGTATATTTTAGTTTTTTTTTTAAGAACCATATGATAGAATTCAAAGTTATTTTTGCATTTTTTGAGACAATTTGATTGTGGTTTTTTCCATTATTTTTGAATTTGCACTTTTTCGATAATAAGAAAAGATCGAGAAAAGTTGATGCATTTAAGGTATTTATCACGATTTATTTCAAAAACAAATCGAGATAAAAATTAATATAACAAAAAATAGGTTTAAAGGCATACAATTTTTTTTAAAAGAAAAACTTATCTATTATATGCAACAATAGATTACGATGAAACAGATGATACAGATGTTTTCATTGAAAATTTTCAATTTCAAAAAAAGAACGACACATGATTGAAAACATAGAGAATTTAAAAAAGAAAATATTATATACATATAATGTATTGAAATACTAAACTCCGTGAAAAATGATTATGAATAGCTAGCTATTCTCATTATATTGAATATTTAACATAATAATTAAATTTAATAATTTACAAAAATTTCAAAATTCACATTATTAGTATTGCATGAAATTTTTGTGGTTCAAGCATAATATAATTGTGGGGTATAGTCAAAATTCCAAGAATGAGTTATATAAAGTATTTCCTAAAATCTCTTATATTTTTTCAGGCTTTTTAAATGTAGTAGAATTTCGATCTATAAGAAACAATATAAAATTTACATGAAATATAATGATTCGAGCATTATATAATTATCAGGTGCGATCATAACTTCGAAAATGAGTCATATAAAGCATTTTCAAAAAATTATTATATTTTTCGTGTTACAAAACAATTTATAATTACTTTCTTTTTGCCTTGTGTTAATTATGAATATTGTCATAATTATTTTAGAAGTTGTAGTGTTTATTATTTATTATTTATTTTTTTCTTGACTGTGTTTTATTTGTTTTTGTCTATTTTAAATTTTAATTATTATCTTTTATTTCAAAATCTTATTAACTATTTTTCTTAACGTGGTACAAAATAATTAGTAAAGAAACATATGCATCTCATAAAATTTTTAATATTTTTTCATAAAGTTTGCAAGAATTTTAGAAATATTCCAAATGCCGATATTTTGTTAACTTTTCATAAAATATTAGAAAATATCGAACAAAAATATGTAAAATTTTGTTAAAAGATTTTTGTAAAAAAAAAAAAAATTTATGAACGTATATAAGTGTGTAAAAAAAAAATTTTACACATAATTGCTTTTTCAGGATAAACTATCGATATTTGACAATTATTTTTGGTCCAACTAAATATGATTCAAGTCGAGTGCATAATTACTAAAATTAAAACATATGAGAAGAAAATATATCAGTGTTATTTATAAAAATGAAAACTATTTTATTCTTATGTATTTTTATCTGAGTTTTTAAAATTACGAAGATTAAAAATAAAAAATAAATTAAAATTTTTGTCTTGACAATTTGTAAAACAATTTTAATTTTCACAACAGAGAAAAAGCTCCTAAATAACATTTAATTCTATATTAAAATAAAAAGAAATTTAATCTTTCACAAGAAAAGCAATTTTATTTTTGGACTTTCCTAAACTGCATGTCTACTCTAAGTATGAGCCAGCAATGACCACAAGACTATCTTCATGGGTTTTTCTTGTGAATGTTTGTATCCTAAATTTTTGTTTTTTAACTTAGTTTTTTTTTTTTTTTCTTGTGTTGAGTTAAGGAGCGGTTGATTGGATTTTTCATCAATTGGAGACTAGGAACATTAGAGTTATATAATGAAAGTAATTTTTTTTTCATATAACCGGGAAGTAAATTAAAATTATCGTTAAAATTCGAACCTATTTTGTTGAACGAAATTAGTCGATGTACAAAATATAAGATTATGTCTATTTATCTGAATTTGATGACTGTTTTCAAAAGAGACGGACAAATAGTTTTAATAAAATTGAAAATTTATCTCTATACTGGAACGATCAAACCACCCTTAAGAGTCAAGTAAACTCATAAAATTACTCAAGCACTCCTCATATGCACTCTTAGTCAAATAACTTTCTCCCATCTCTTAATCAATTTTTTTTTTGTGTGAATCGATTAATATGTGAAATCATATTCTAATTAATTCATTTTAAATATTGTTGAGTTTAATTTAAGAGAATCTCTTTCGATATAATTTTTTTATTCTCAAATTTCGAAACTGATATTTGATTAGTAGATTTAATACCCTTACTCACTAACCAACTGTTCATTAATATATTTGATCAATTTTCTCTTATCTCTTCTCTCTCTTAATAGATCTGCTCTCTCATTCGTTATCTATCATCAACATCACCTCTCTTTGTTCGTTTTTTTTAAGTTATCATTATTGATATCTAGATTTTATCCGATTAATTTGATTCAAATATTATAAAACTTATTTTTGAAATTGATTTTTTCAAATATTTTTTGCTCTCTATTTTCTCTTTCTTCCCACTCCTCTCTGGTATCCTTTTTCTCTTCACTCTCTTGAAAAGAGAAAATTAATTGCATGGGAGTGGGAGTAGAGATGAATAACTTTTGTAACTTTGCGAGTGCGTGCATGATAATATCATTGCATCGTTTAGGGGTAGTTTGGTCATTTAATTTATTTTAGACACAATCAATGCAGGCCTCCATTTATGATTATGTCACCAACTCTTCAAAAGAATAATTGAAACTACCGAGTTCAAAGCAGAGAGCATCCGCAGACTCGCCGCCCGCGCTTTGGAGAACAGGATGGTTGGGCGGTCAGGTTGGTTGGGTCGGCGCAGCCCATGTGGGCCCATCCTGTCCAAAAATTCTCATCATCCTCACAATTTTCAAAAATCCTGTCCTACCAGTAAAAAACAACCAAAACATGCATTGATTCACCCCATCATTTTTTTTTTCTTTTTAACCGCAGTAAAAAAAAAAAAAAAAACTCGTTTTCTATAATGAAGTCCCAAAAGGGGTTTTTTTTCCCCTTTATGTAAAATTTGAGAAGGGATTTAGTCTCTATTGAACTTGTATTGTGGGTCAAGTGTAAACCAAGGGAGAAAATTTGCATTGCCTTATATTGATAAAATAATTTGAATTTAATTTTTTTAATTGAAAAATCGAACGGATCACTGATTATTTCTATTTGGTAAATCAATGACAAAAATAAGTTTATAATAATAATTAGAAATTTGTGCGTAAGTTTTTTCGATTAATTAAGAATTTCTACCGAGGAAGGATGTGGGGCTCGATGTTTTAATTCGACGTATTTTTTACGATAAATATAAAAATATATTTATTATTAAAAGTTCACAAAATCAATCGTAATAATATAATGTATTTCTAAATTTACTCGATCAATTTAGGAAAAATATAAGTGTAAAATGTTTAAGAAAATCATTTTCCCATTAATAAAAATCCTACTTCTTTGGTCATAATTAGGGCTTTGAAATATGCTTATCTAGAATAAGAAATAATTGCAAAATATTATTCGATCTGAAAAAATTATATATATAAAAATTTTAGAAATGATATGTGCAATATGAAATTTTTTTAATTAAAATAAGTAAAAGATACACTCTATCTCAAATGAATTTAAATTTTTATACTTAGAAAAATAAATAAAATAAAAAGAATATCAATTGCATTGCTAGATTTGCTACAATTTTTCTCCATTTAAGAAATTTTTAACTTAACTTATAAGATTAACAAAATTAAAAAAAAAAAAAAACTATATGGATCGAATGTATTACAATGTATTAACAAAATTCAAAAATCCATTTGCCAATCATTTTCTTAGTTAAAAAAAGGGAGAGTTGCAAAAACATAGCCCAAATCAATTATTCAAAATATGCCGAAAATAGATTACGATTGTTTTATCAATGCTCGAATCGTGGGTGTAGACCACGAGACTAGACTACAATATTTGATAATAGTTGAAAATTATTATTATAGAACTAAAAAATATAATAGCATTGGTCGTCAAATATTTCATTTTTTATTTAAAAACAAACAAAAATACTATAAAATATGTAAATACAATTCTCACACATTTTCAAAATTTGATTCTTATATACAAATATTTGTATGCATTGCCTTAATGATATTTATTTTTTTGAAAAACATTAGAATTTTCTTTTTAGTTATTATATGTATTGATATAATTATTTGACACACTATGCTTATGGACCAATTGTACATTACCATACAAGATAATGAACATCCAGCAAATGAGTAAAAAAATTTCTATATAGATAATATGAAGAATTAGATTTAAGATATTATTATGAAAAATTATACATCAAAATCACTTGATAATAACTTATTTTCTATGTTTTGCTTTATTTTTATTTTTTCTGGTATTAAATCGATTGGTATCTGAATTTGTAAAACTTAATTTATGGGCTAACTCTTTCGGTATTTATCTTTTCATTCGTAAGACTCGAATTCATTATTTTGATTACGAGAGTTTAATATTTTATTATTAAATTCACGTATTATTTGGTTCGATTTTACTTCTTTTTATGCCGTTAATGGAGATCATAATTTAAACCCCTAAAATATATTTATCTGTTTGTCCATATTTCTGTTTCTATATTTTTGCAAGGTATCATTTTCTCCGCATTATTTCATATCTGCTCCGTTTTCGTTTTTGTACGGCTTAAATACCCACAATCTTTTCGATTTAATAAAAGTGAAAATTTTAAATAACCATAATCTTTTCGATTTAATAAAAATAAAAATTTTGATTAGGGATTTGTTAAATAATTTTAAAATTTTTAATGTTTTGCATGGTTGTATAAAATGATCGAATTAAGTAATAACTTAATTTCCTTAGATTTTAAAATTGTTGTAGTCATTAGGTGATTATTGTACTACTTATCCCTCTCTGCACCCTTAAAGAAAAAAAAAAAAAAGGAAAATAGCATAAAATCATTAAATTATTTAATAATATTTTTTTAAAAATGTTTATTTTTTATTTTTTATTTTTTATTTTGGGTTCCTCGGACCGGTCTAACTTTATGCACTTTTTAAGAACACAGAGAAGCTTAAAACGTTAATTGCTCCGGGTGATCTCTCCCTCTCCCCTCTCTCTCTCTGAACTCTCCAACTTTTGAACGGACGATCTATCTCTCTTGCACATTTCAAACTCTACCCATCAAATTCTTCTTAGATTTTTCAATTCACTTTCATGGGTATATCTTCGAATTTCACCTACTTCTATCCTATATATACATATATAATTTGCTGTTTCTTTTTGGTCATTTTCTGTTTCTTATTTTGCGATCTGTCAAATTCGCACCAATTAAGAACTCGGGGTTGATTTAATGATCGGATATTAATTAGAGTTTTCGTTGCTTTTGGTTCTTATTACAATATGCCGTTTTAGATTTGTCGATACGGTTTCGCTTCTCTCTTCATTAACTTTTGACGGGGTTTGTGGGATTCTTGTTTTTCTCTCCTTGATTTTGATGGGTCTGATTAGGGTTTTTGAAATTTGGACTCAAAAGTCATTTGGGTTTTCTGGATCTAATAAAGATTGGCTTAGAATTTTCATGAAAACGAAAATCTTATGTACTATACATGCAATCTTTAGTGGTTTTACGATCAGTGACTTCAAGGTTGGGAAAATACCGGAAGTTGTTCCAGATGATCATTTTAAGGATCATTCTCTTGTGGTTGGTTGTGCATTGTTTTATTGTCAATGGGCATAAGGTTAAGACTGATTGAGTTTGCTATCTTAGTAAGTTTTTGGGCATTTTATGTGATTGCATGTCCGGGACTGTAGTATTACTTTTCTAGTTGGAGGTTTTGATAGCTTTTGCATTTAAGCCAAGCAATGTAGTGTTTGAGGGATGCATCTATCCCCAAATCTCATGAATTGATTTCGGGAGGTTATGAGTCCACACAGAGGGTTTACCTACTGTAATTTCTTGATGTGTGTGGTTTATGAGCAATTTCATGTGCCTGTGGGTTTATAGGTGTACACAAAGGCTTACTAGTCGAGATTCCTGCTGATACAGATGTGGTGTCTCATCGTGTCATTTATGAATTTTCACAAGTATGCTTGTGTGCTTTTGCAGGTGAAGATCAGTGTTGTTCTACTCACCTCATTGATGGGGATGGTGTATTTAATGCTGCCGGAATAGAGAATTTTATGAAGGAGGTGAAATTGGCTGAATGTGGGCTTTCATATGCCGTGGTCTCCATCATGGGACCACAGAGTAGTGGTACGTTTCATTCTAACAGCTGAATGAATTGCTTGAAATGATTGTATTATCAGTAAGGCATGATCATTTGCTAACATCAGAGTAAATTCACTTTTGCAGCGTTGTATGGTTAACCTCTAGCAATATGTACAAAGCTTTTGTCAAGAAGGTCTTTTATACTTATTGAACTTTTAATTGAACCAGGCTAAATTGAATGGGTCAAAGGGCATTATACCATTTTATTCTGCTACATGAGCAGAGTTTGCCAACCAGAATGTTAAGCTTTGATAAAGTAATTTTTTCTGATCTTAAGTTTTTTTTCTTTGATTTTTTTTTTTCCTTTTTTTGTTGATGGTGACAGGCAAGAGCACATTATTGAATCATTTATTTCACACCAACTTTAGGGAAATGGATGCTTTCAAGGGAAGGTATGCCTTTCAATCTCATACTTGATGGTTTTGAGGATATCATACTATTTCCATATTGGAAGAAGTTAGGATACTTGCTAATACCAGTTATTTTCAGGTCTCAAACTACTAAAGGAATTTGGTTGGCAAGGTGTGTCGGTATTGAACCTTGTACACTTGTAATGGATTTGGAGGGTACCGATGGTAGAGAAAGAGGAGAGGTGCTTTTTGTTGGCCTTTTTTTTTTACTTAAAACTTAGATATATTTTATTCATTACTTTAGATATTGCTTGCTGGATATCTTTCTCCTCGCTTGTGGAGTTCATATCAAATCAGAAATCCTGTATCTTTTTGACTGCTAGAACCTTGTTTCTGTAGATATATATATATATATATATATATATATATATTTTGTATTGGAAAAAGGAAGAATTTTATTCACAACAAAAGAAATACGAAAAGCAGCGAAAGAGCGCCAAGGGTTGCTCACCCACCCATCTACAACGTTAGAGGATCTATGAAGTCAACGACCTCTACAAAAGATCATTTCGTATAGATCTATGTGCCTCAAAAAGTACAAACAAGGTCGCATGTACATGTATTATCATCCCAATCTCCAAACGTGGTTTCTCTCCTGGCCGCATTTTTATTCGATTCCTACGACCACGATCAATCCTTTTTAAAATGATGTTACAGCAGGTGTGGTGAAGCCCATGGCCATTTCTGCTATATTGATTCTGGAGCAACCCTCTCACTGTAGTGGGATCTTGACCACATCCCTTACTCCTTTTTGCCTATATGATTCTAACCCTTTGCATCACAATATGAGAATGGGATCTCAGTTTGACCATTAAAATTTTCAATGATTCATTTTCTACATATTGATTCTTGCTTTTCATATTGAATATGTGCATGAAAATGCCATTTTATGTTTATGTCATATTCTGCCTATGTTTTATCTAACTACCATTTTTCCATATCTGCGGTGTCTCCTTCCATATCCAATATCTGTGTCCATGCTTCATGGATATAGCAGCATTTGAACATGCATTTTACATTCATTGCCTTCCACATATATGCTCCTTTTTCTTCCTCCTTCTGGGTATAATTATATTTATTTTGGATAACAAGTTTCATTCTGGAATGTTAGATTAACGAGTATTCTTTGCATGCTTTTAGTTATTTTATTTTCTTATCACAGCTGGTATTTTTGTATTAATTTTTCAGGATGATACAGCATTTGAGAAGCAGAGTGCACTCTTCGCTTTAGCTGTCTCAGACATGGTATTGATAAACATGTAAGATTGCTGTATTCAAGTGTTGCTTACCATTTACAAAGAATTGGCCAGTTAGCAAAATATAGGGAAATTATTTTGAGGAGTATTAATACAGTTCTTCAATTACTGTTATTAGGTGGTGTCATGATATCGGTCGTGAGCAGGCTGCAAATAAGCCTCTTTTGAAGACTGTATTTCAGGTATCTGCAACCTGGTTGACTTCATTGTTTCTCCTGGATATCGAAAGCTTTTTTTATTTATGAAAAGGCACTTGCCCTTTCTTTTACAGGTCATGATGAGATTGTTTAGCCCCCGCAAAACAACTTTGATGTTTGTTATACGTGACAAAACACGGGTATGCTTGCTTTCTTCTGTCTCTCTTAATTTTGTAGGAGCAATTAATTTGAGTTTAGGTGCATATGAAATTCTTTACTTGTGTGTATTTATGGTGCATGCCTGCCTGCCATTATATGTTCAGCTGAATACATTGATCTTAATTTATGTTGGCTGTAGACGCCCCTGGAAAATTTAGAACCTGTTCTAAGGGAAGATATTCAGAAGGTACAGAAAAGCTGGTCTCTGTTTACCTCTTTTTCTTGTTGATAGCAGGTCTCTTTTTACCTTTATCTATGATTTCCTGTCAGTTTTGTGACACTTCTCTGCTGTTGTAGATATGGGACTCTGTACCTAAACCACATGCCCACAAGGATACCCCGCTGAGCGAATTTTTCAATGCAAGTTGTCATTGCCCTTTGAAGATCAAAATAGTCTTCATTGTTTCTTTTATTAAATAAAGTAGCGTGCAAGTAATTGTAAAAATTTGTGTTTCTTGACTCCCAGGTTGAAGTTGTGGCTCTTTCTAGTTATGAAGAGAAGGAAGAACAATTTAAAGAGCAGGTAAATAGATATGCACATTATATTTGTATGGGCGCCTCTAAATAAATTTCTCTCCCTCTTCTCTTTTGGATGCCAGAAATTGAAAATGCATTATATCTTGTTATAATGGCTGACCAATTTAGTGTCCAGTTAATGTGGGTTTCGATTGTCGGTTGACATGGGACTTCGCATGTCAGACCTACCTTGAATAAAGAGAAAATGGAATGGAAAAAGTAATTCTGGCTTGGAAGTGTTGCAAAATGTGATTGTCTGTTGCCTTAGGAGACCTGTAGAAGCAAAGCTTGAATTGTTACCATACCACCTTTTGACAACTTAGCATTTAGATTTATGTGCAAGCAATTAAAGTCAATCTTGTGGGATGTGGAGGTTGCTAGTCTTAGGCAGCGATTCTTCCACTCGATAGCTCCTGGCGGGCTAGCTGGAGATCGACGAGCTGTAGTTCCTGCTTCAGGATTTTCTTTTAGTGCACAACAGATGTGGAAAGTTATTAAGGAGAACAAGGACCTTGACCTTCCTGCTCATAAGGTAATGAAGTGGATATTCACCTGTGGCAGTCACCGTCAATGGTGCAATTGGGTCTGAGATATGTATTATTGTTGCCAAATTTGTAGGTTATGGTTGCCACTGTACGTTGTGAAGAAATAGCTAATGAGAAGTTTGAGGCTTTTGCTGCAAATGAGGTAGTGCTTTCCATTTTCTAGCTTTGGTAACAACTTTTCAAAAGTCTAGTTCCTGTTTTGGTATTGAAACCGGCGATTTTATCTTGGAATCTTTTTAGGAGTGGCGCCAGATAGAAGATGCTGTACAGTCTGGTCCTGTAGTGGGATTCGGGAAGAAGCTGAGTTCTATTATGGGCACATGTCTAAATGAGTATGTTTATCCGTACAGCCAAAAATATTATTTTCTGCTTGCTTTGGTTTTGTCATGTACCTGTTCCATCTTGTGGTAACTTGGTGGTTGTAAAGTAATTTTCTTTATTTGCACTTGTCTTTATCATTCTGCATTATTAGTGTCTATGCTTTCTGGTCAGCTTAGCTGGTGCATTGTTGCACACTATAAGAAACACATCAATAGATCAACTGATGTATGAAATTTTGAACTTTTTTAGTGTCTTACTGGCTAAATTTTATTGTTGAGGTTGAAACTGCTGGAGAGTTGATGAGTTGGATTAGCTTGCAGTACTTTATTCATTCAATTTGATATTATGTGTATGCTTGGAGATTTGGCATTCTTGATGTTGAGTATTAAGTCATGACTAGCTTTGTAAGACACACATGATATTGTTTGTTGGCACTGTTTTGACTTTTTTATTTGGTATCATAATAAGCTCAAGTAGTTCAGGTTTGCACATGAGGCCTCTTGATTCAGAAATATCTCATGTCATAGCATGCAAGGAAGAAGGGGATAGACCAAGATTATTTTGTCAAAAGATGCTGTCAAAATCAAACTAATTGCATTTTATCCTCAAATCTTTCCAATTTGTTTAACATTATATGGGTGTGATTCTTCATAGAATCACTCAACAACATAGCTGGACCTCTAAGGCCTCCATCTAAATAAAGGTGGTATTGTTGATCAGTCCAATTATTTTTAGTAGTCTGCAACCTGACTAAGTACTTGATGCAAATGGGATTCTTTGTAACATAAGAAACTCCCAAAGTAAGAAGCAAGTTGAGTTTTTCAAAAGCCTGCCAAACTTTCTGCATTTAGTTTCAAGATTTAAGCACTTCGGATGCTTGTTCCTGCCAAAAATGATTTCCTCCATCATGGGAGCCATCATCTTGTACTTAGGCTTTTAAAGAGGATATTTGCAATGGCTATGATTGTGCCATTTGGAGTGCTTAACAATTCTGGTCCTGTCTTCTGCTTGATCTAAAGCCCATTGGAGTGGACTAGGAGTGGATAAATGACATAGCACAAACAAGAAGCATCTACTACTAAGTTAGGGACTAGGAATTTAGGCATTTGTTGATTAGCTTTTTTTTTTTTTTTTGAAAAAATTAATGTTGAGAATCGCAAAAGGACATATAAAAACCCGGGGTAATTATTGATTTTTTTTTTCTAGAGTTTGATTTGATGCAGTTTCTAGGTTATCCTGGGCTGTTTGCTTATAAATGGAGGCCAATCTTGTTCTTGTTCTTTTTCAATCATGAATTTCCTGATAGGTGATCATCTCATTCTTTGTTGATGTTGTAGATTTTGTTGGTTCCTTTTTTGCTGCAGGCAGCAAGGTTGGCAACTCTTTGCGCCTTCCATTTTTTCCCCTTTTCTTGTGTTAATAAAATCCTTTTCTCCTATAGATATACAAACAAACATGCATGCAAATCCACTACATTGATACATGGCGTAAAAATAGAATAATAATATCCTCAAATCTACTAAAAAAATTTAGAAACTTCCCAATGTGTACTCTTGCTATGTCACAGTAGAGCTACATCTTTATTGTTGTCTATAGTTGCAGTTTTACAAAGGGCTATGCAAAAGTAGATGCACGAACAAGGAAAATTTGAAGAAAACGAAGAAAATGATTAAAACGGAAAATTTGAAAAGTTTGAGGAGAAGTATTAAGGAGGGAAATGGTGTTAGCTTTTAATCATTGCATGATTCTGCTAAATTTGATTGAGCAATATAGAATGCTTTGTTTTGTTATTTTTTAATGTCAAAACTATAGTGAATAGGTTAAGCATGTCCCAAATGAATCATGGTTTGCTAAATGAGGCCCTTTTCTTTTCCGCCCTTTTACTGTCATCTCTTACTCAAACAACAATTCCCCATTGGATTTTTAGTATACAAATGGTGGAGAGAAGATATTCAGTTGGATATATCCTTGGTGCATATCTTGAAGTGGTGGATGTTAGCTCTTCCACCCTTTTACTGTCATCTCTTACTCAAACAACAATTCCCCATTGGATTTTTAATGTACAAATGGTGGAGAGAAGATATTCAGTTGGATATATCCTTGGTGCTTATCTTGAAGCGGTGGATATTAGCTCTAGAGAGTTCAATTTCTGGATTTAATTAGTTTTGACCTACACTCTTCATTATCATTTCTTTGTAATTTTTCACTTGGCTTCTGTTTTTATCAGCCAGATTATCGGCATGCTACAGGTGCTAGCACCATGTTTTCACCTAATGACTAAATGGTTTTTGTACTATTCTGCAATAACCTGTCTTTTTCCGCTTGAAGTCCTGGATCTAGTTTTGAAATATCCATTACTGACATGAATTTTTTTCATTCTTGCTTGTCTTCTTTAGGTATGATATGGAAGCCACATACTTTGATGAGAGTGTCAGGACTTCAAAGAGAACACAGCTGGAAACTAAACTGCTTCAAGTAAAGTTCACTGCTCTTCATCTTGTTGCTTTAAATTAGCTGATACATCCCTACTAAAGGATGAGTATGGGAGTAGATTGGAACTCTAGAACGCCAAAGCATGCGGCTGGGTGGTGAGGGACTTGATTTAAGGTTGATCATTGTGTAGGTTTAGACCTTTGAATTTGGCTACGAATTTGATTGAGATTCCCCTCTTTGTCATCATCTCTCTTCTAGACCCCAAAAGAAGGAGATTGGTAATATTGTATATATTTTATTATCCATATACTGCAGACATGAGACCGAAGTATTTGTTGTTATGCTTTTTTTTTTTTATTTTCTCTATTTTTTTGGGTGGGAAAATCTGGTACTAATGCTGGCTAATGTTGCCAAAAGCTACTGGTAAATTGAGCCCTTGCATATTGGCCACTTATTGGGGGGAAAAAACCATTGAAGTACACAAGCTTTGCCTCTGATTTTTTCTCTTGTTAAAAGTTATGTTCTTATTATATATTCCTGTCTATGCTTTGCACGTCACTAATTGTCTCTCATTTTTCAGCTCATACAACCAGCCTACCAATCTATGCTGGGACACTTGAGGTCTGAAGCACTAGAAAAGTTCAAGGTAGCGTTTGAAAAGGCCTTGAATGCAGGGGAAGGTTTTTCTGCTGCTGCCTGTGCATGCACCAAGTCTCATATGGTTCTATTTGACGAAAGAACTGCAGGTACATTGAAATTTCTAAAATGTTGCCCATACTCTGCTTAAATTGGCCAACTGAAAAGCATCTTTTAAAACTTAAATACTGTTGTACTTCTTGCTTTCTGCTTAAGGGTTTTCCTTTGCTGCTTGCTCTATTCTACATGCTGTGAAGTTTAGAAATTGTCCTTTTGCTAGTATTAATAATTGGAATAGTTGAACAGTTAAATCTTCTGCCAGGATTGGTTGACTATTTACATGGCAATGATAGTCCTTTGGCCACAGTGACAACAGCTTAGAAAGTCTGTAGTGGTGTTATGCAAAGAAATCTCTGGATTTGATTTAGATTATTCCCTCTCCTTGTAGAAACAGATAAAATATACCAAGATGGTGGCATCTTGATACCACAAGACAAACTAAAATGAGGCTAGATACCAAACTTTTTTGCTGATCTTAATGTAAGAGGTCATGTAATCCCTGTTATCCGAATGTAGAGCAGTAACAAGTATGTTAATGATATCAACTAGATAAAACATAATTGATGAAAGCCTTAAAATCTGATCTCTGTGGTATTTACTAGTGTTCAATTTTCACCTTTAGATTTGATTTGTAAATTAATAATTCCTTACACTTAAGGTTTTTTTTTTTATTTTTTTGTTACAAGGATATTTATTTTGTTTATCTCTAACTCTAATGTATATACAATTCACAAGTTCTCTTAATATTCCCACATTCATTTCCAAATTTTACAAGGATAATTCTCGTACCAAACTCTTGACCCTGATAGTATCTGACCTAACTTAGTTGATCCACCAGAATTTACTTTGCCTACAAATATGCCTACACAAAACACGATAAAAATTTCTCATAATGTAATATGCAACATAATGGCTTTGAATACTCCCATGCAACTCAATATTTCTGTTGATTGCTTTTATCACCACCTTAGAATCTCTTCACTAGTTAAATATGATATACCTATTTTACTTGCCTTAATAAGACCATCCTGCTAGGCTTTTGCTTCTGCCATAGCAATACATTTAAAATCTCAGAGAATTCTTTCTAGGGTGACTGTTGAGATATTGCTGAGGACCTTCCCCGTGTCTCAGTAGGAAAATTGAAAACCAATGGTTTGTAACTTTGTGTTCTAGAGAGCAAGACAAAAGGTTTGTGGGAAATACTTATTCAACAGAACAAGTTAATGAGAAAATGCAAATTAATTGGAATAAAATATCTAGTTGCTTGGGATGCTCATCATTGATATGTTAATTACAGTTTGGTCAAACCTCTAAAATTAATATGAATGCCCTGCAAGAAGCTAGAACTTTAACAAGGAGGAGAAAGGTATTTTGAGAATTATGGAGGGGATTGGTGAACTTAAGATTACACTAGCTACATGGACTATAAACTTCAGAGCTGATCTAAAATTTCTGAAAGGCCATGAGTTTATCCTTCTGCTATTGGTCATACTTAGTATGTTTTAACAGTGTTGCTGGATTAACAACATCAGGGTTAAGAGACATGGACTGTGGTGATATTTCCTTAAGACATGTAGAAAAATGAGTATTTCAATGTGCTGGATGATGGGTCTTTTAAGTTGAGATGCTGCATTTTTGCACACTGTGAATGATTGGGAGTTGCCTATAGTGGTTTTTTTTTTTTTTTTTTTTTTTTTTATATATATTTTTTTTGCTTTTTTACAACATCAGGAATTGGATATCTCGGCGACTGATTCTATTTGGTAGAAGTGGCTGAAGGAATGACAGTTTAATGTTAAGAGTACAACAGATATCGGAAATATCGAGATACCTGTAAAAGAAATTAATAGAGATTTTAAACGTAAAATTCACCCTCATGAAGTGAAAGAGGCTCTAAAGAGGATGAAAAATAATAAAGTCGTAGGACCTGATGACATTCTTATAGAAGTGTGGAAATGTTTGGGTGAATTTGGTGTAAAAGTGTTAACGGATATTTTCAATAAAATTTGACAAACTAAGAGAATGCCCCAAATATAGAGAAAGAGTGTAATTGTACTGCTATATAAGAATAAAGGAAATATACAGGAATGCTCCAACTATAGAGAAATTAAATTATGAGTCATACCATGAAATTATGAGAGAGAGTAATAGAGCATAGATTGAGATTTGAGATAAATGTATCTCAAAATCAATTCGGATTTATGGCAGGAAGATCTATCACGGAGACAATTCACTTGTTAAGACATTTGATGGAGACATATAGAGCACAAAAGAGAGACCTACACATGGTATTCATTGATTTAGAAAAAGCATATAATAGAGTTTCTAGAGAATTATTGTGGTGAGCGTTGATGAAAAAATGGATATCTTTGAAATACATTAATCTCATTAAAGATATGTATGAGGGAGCTACAACTAGGTTAGAACTTGCGGGGGTTTGAGCGATAGTTTTCCCATTAACATTGGACTCCATCAATGTTCGGCATTAAGTCCCCTCCTTTTTACAATAGTGATAGACGAAATTACAAAAAATATTTAAGATGAAATATCATGGTGTATGCTTTTTGCAGATGATATAGTGTTAGTTGATGAAACTAGAGAGAGTGCTAGTGCTAAACTAGAGTTATGGAGACTCACACTAGAATCCAGAGGGTTTTGATTGAGTAGATCGAAAACCAAATATATGAGATGTAGGTTTAGCGATAGTTATAGGAATGATGAGGAAACGATTAGATTATATAGGCAAGATGTTTAAAAAAATGAACGATTTAGATATGTAGACTCTATCATTCAAAATGTTGGCAATATAGATAGAGACGTGAACCATAAGATTCAAGCGGGTTGGATGAAATGGAGAAAGGCATTTGGAGTTATTTGCGATCGGAGGATGCCATTACACTTGAATGGAAAGTTTTATAAGACTACGGTTAGACCTACACTATTGTATGGTACTGGGTGTTGAGCTATTAAACAACAAGAAAAACAAAAGATGGTTGTAGTAGAAATGATGATGCTTAAGTGGATGTGTGGAAAAACTAGAAGAGATAGAATTAGAAATGAAGAGATTCGTAACAAGTTGGGAGTTAGTTCAATTGTGGATAAGATGCGAGAGTGCCGTTTGAGATGGTTCGGACATGTGCAAAAAAGACCTAAAGATGTATCGGTTAAGAGAACCGAGAATTTAAATATAAGAGATCTAGTAAAAGACCTAAAGATGCACCGGTTAGGAGAATTGAGAATTTAAATATAGGAGATCTAGTAAAAGACCTAAAGATGCACCGGTTAGGAGAACCGAGAATTTAAATATAGGAGATCTAATAAAACGTAGAGGTAGACTATTGAAAATTTGGATGCAAATTATCCGTAAAGACATGGAAGTTAAGGGTATAGAAGAGAAAATGGTCTTAAAGAAGAATGGACGGCGTAGTAGAATCCGCACAAATTAAACCAATATATTTTAGATATTTATCTATTGACTTATATATTTATTTTTATTTTTATTTTATTTTCGTTATTTTATTTATTTATTTATTTATTTATATATATATATATTTTATTCTTATTTTTCTCTTTTTCTATCTTTTATAAATTTGTCTCTCAAATGGTTGATCTCAAATTTTGGGAATAAGGCTCAGTTTGTTGTTGTTGTTGTTGTTGTTGTGAAATCCTTGGAGAGGGATTTGGAAGGTATTGGCTCCCCATCTGGGTTTCTTTCTTCGGGTGGGAGGCAATGTGAGAGAGTATTCTTAACTTGGATAATTTGCAAAAAAGAGGTCGGGTTCTTGTGAATAAATGTTTTATATGCAAATCTGAGGTTGAGTCCGTTTGTCATCTTTTATTATAGTGCCCATGTGTGAGGGAGTTTTAGAATATGGTTATGGGTTTTCTTGGCTGTTCTTGGGTAGTGGCAGGAAGTATTGAAGATGAAATCTGGATTTCATCATATTTGTCTATGCATAAGGTGAAGAGACGCCTTTTGACTATGGTTCCTTTGTCCTTCTTCTTCTTCTTTTTCCTTTCTTTTTTTTTGGGGGGGGGGGGCTAATGTGACAAGAACAAAATTCTAAGGCTTTTGAGGGTAGAGAGAGCTCTTCAGATGAGTTAAAAGCTAAGCGGATATCTTCCTTTCCTTTTTGGGCTTCTAGAGATTCTATGGATCTGCATGTAGCTCTTTTTGACCTGCATTGTGTTTCTAGCCTTGTCGCTTCCTTTTGGGCAACTTCCGTTGGTGCCCCCAATGTAGCCGTTTATTCATTGAAAAATAAAGAAAAAGAGTTGCATCTTATTGGGAAGCTTCAATTTACTTCTCTTTTCTATTGTAAAACTTTTGAGGTACATTCTGTTGCACGGAAACTTTGATTCTGTCCCAAGAACATTCTTGCTTAGATGGTTCTGCTGATCTTAGCCTGATACAGGCTGAGATCATGATCCAAAAAATTGTAACATTAATGTGATGCTGAAAACCTGGTTGAGGGTCTAATTTACCTTTCTATTTCGATGAATACTAACATCTAAATCCTGCAGATGCTTATGTTGAACAAGTGAACTGGGATGCGTCTAAAGTGAGGGAAAAGCTACAACGTGATATTGATGCACATGTAGCTTCAGTTCGTGCTGCCAAATTGTGTGAACTTACCACTCATTATGAGGTTTGTTCATTCAATCAGAATGCTCTACTTAGAAGTCATTATGAAAAGTAATGGAATGTGACATTTAGTGTCCTAAAACTTGAAGAAGCTATGAAGAATATATTGACTTGCATGGAAGTTATATTCGTTCCAACGTTTTCTGATTCTGATGCGCAGTAGATATATTGTACTTCTTACATACACCCAGAATGAGGGGTGTCAAGTTTGCACATTATCAAAAGATGGGACAAAGCGAAATTAGTTTTGGAAGTGTGTTTCTGATTATAGCATTCGACTCCTGAGCTTAATATGCTCGGTTTTCCTGAAAAATGTAAATACTGATCTTTGCTTACACTAATGGGTTGTAGTGATAGATAAGTAGCCAGAACATTAGTGTTTTATTTTTATTGCTGACTGTATAACATGTCTAGTTTCATAATTCTGTGCAGAATAACTGTGGTTCCTTATTACTTGATGAAGTTGATATATTACCATTCAGTCATGGGCTCAAAGTGATTGATTCTGATAAGAGTGTTGATTGCAATTCAAAATCACGGCATGTTATTTATTACATAACTTTTCTCCCTTGAATGCTTCTTCTTTTGAGGAAATATTGTGCATTGACGTTTCATTTTCTTGTCATGTTTGTGTCTCATACAAATCTAAACAATGCTTCAAAAGTAAAGTCCAGGAGGGGAGAGTTGTAGTTTGGTAGAGGAAGAAGTAAAGCTTTTATTGCAATGTTAATTAATGTGTACATTTGATGCATTATGCCCGACATTGATGCATTTTCAGGAGAAACTCAAAAAAGCATTACTGGGACCTGTGGAAGGACTTTTAGATGAAGCTAGTAATGATACCTGGCCAGCCATTAGAAAACTTCTTCATCGTGAAACTGAATCAGCATTGTCCAAGTTCTCTATGGCACTTGATGGTTTTGTGATAGATGAAGAAACTAGGAATAAAATGCTGAACAGTCTAGAGGATTATGCAAGGGGATTAGTTGAAGGGAAAGCAAGGGAGGAAGCTGGAAGGGTCCTGATTCGTATGAAGGACAGGTCAGGACACACCCTTTTCTTACACTTCTACTGGTTTGAATTCTGCATTCAGGGAATTGACTTTGGAACCATGTGCAGGTTTACAGCACTGTTTAGCCACGATAGCGACTCTATGCCTCGTGTTTGGACTGGCAAGGAAGACATCAGAGCAATAACCAAAACAGCTCGCTCTGCAGTATGCACATTCCGGTTGTACTCTTTCTTTTAATCTGACATTTGGTCTCTCTAATCTTGCTAATTTTGTGCTGCAGTCCTTGAAGTTGCTGTCTGTTATGGCTGCAATCCGCCTAGATGATGAATCTGATAATATTGAGACTACTCTTGCCCTTTCTTTGGTGGATAATACTAGCGGTGCTATTAAAAATAGAAGCTTAACAACATCAGATCCATTGGCCTCGAGCACTTGGGAGGAGGTACTATTGCTACTCCTCTCTCCCGCACATGTACATTGTGATGAGTTGTTTGCTGATGTATGCTCTTATTAGTAGATCTAGTGTGTGATTGTTCTTGTCAAGTGTTTTTTTGCATGGGAAAAATTAAGTTGCTGTTATCACTTGTAAGCAAAAGAAGAAAACGTTTAAGGCATCATTTGGAAAAAGAAAAGGATTGGATCTAACTCTAGTTGCCATTATCTTGTTTGGATTAATTAGATGCAAATAGGCTTTGTGATTAATGTCATATGGGGTTTGAGCTTGTAATTTTGGGAGTTGTGGCATATAACAGCAGTGGAGG
The DNA here is from genome assembly GCA_033439265.1 of Dillenia suffruticosa. Classification (NCBI taxonomy): domain Eukaryota; kingdom Viridiplantae; phylum Streptophyta; class Magnoliopsida; order Dilleniales; family Dilleniaceae; genus Dillenia; species Dillenia suffruticosa. The sequence goes on from JAVTVX010000004.1 coordinate 23,264,357, forward strand.
AAATGCTTACTTCTATAAGGGTTTCATATTGTTCAAAGTCCTCACTTTGGAGGGTTGAAGTTATGATTTGTTGTTTGAGTACAGCCTCAAGTTTTACCCTGACAAGGCTTCACTGAAGAGAATTGCTGTGTGATTTTTGAGTTGATAACGTGACCTCTACCCTCATATTAAATGAATAACAAAATAGATTTGCAGATAATTGTTTATGGATGTTCCATTTTTGTTGTTAAGCACCCTCTTCTCTTTACCTTGCTTCAGGGAATTTCCCAAACCTTCTTTTGCACCCATATGAGACACTACACTTTTAAAGTGACGGCTCTTTGTTTTATTAAGAACGTTTCAACAAATATTGACCCCTTTTCTTATCTTTATTAAGATTTCAGTGCTTTCTTCTCTCGTACTTTTCTTAAAACTGTTTTGCATTCTTAAATCTGAATAAACAGTAGTGATGATGATGTAGCAAAAAATCAATTGTAATATATCCTTCCATTCAAATTATAGGGTTGGCTGATGACTGTCTGTGTTGCCAAGTGACATTACCCTTTAGGTCCATGATTTATACTTGTGTTTTGGTGTTGAGCACATTGTTTATGATCGTGTTCTTTTATTTCTGTTGCAGCCAAAGTTCTGAACTGTTTTCATTTACTGTTGTTGATGCAGGTTCCACCCACAAAAACACTACTTTCACCTGTACAATGCAAGTCTTTGTGGAGACAATTCAAGATGGAGACAGAATACACTGTGACTCAGGCCATTTCCGCACAGGTATGGTATAACATTTATGCTGTGAATGTTCCCCCTTTTGTTATTTGTCTATTCTCTTAGCTTCTAAGCAAAAGAGGCTGATAATAGGCCTATTGTAATCAATAGATGCATCTCTTTTTGTTTGCTGTGTCTGTGCATATTGTGCCAAATTTAAGACCAATAGGGTTCAAAAGTGAAAGCTTGAAAAAGAAAGTTTGAAAGTAAAATGTAAATATGATGATCTTAGAATAACAGTTCTTGCAATCTATACTAAAAAGGTGGAAAATGTCCAAAGTTGACTGCACTTGTCATTGAAGACAAGAACCTTAGTTTGACTCTGCAAAGATTTATTATTCACTGGACTTTTGGTCAGCCTCTTAGATGTTTAAAAATCCTTGTGATCTATATTGAAAATCAACATGATCTTTTGCATGAAATTAATGTTATCTCATGATATCTCATGTTCACAGGGACTAAATTATCTGTTCTTACTTCATAATAAAAGTGCATCTTATTAAGAGTTTCATGCTCATCCTTTCAGGAAGCCAATAAGCGTAATAACAACTGGTTGCCACCACCATGGGCAATTATTGCCTTGGTTGTTCTTGGTTTTAATGAATTCATGACACTATTGAGGTACGTTGTCTCCAATGTTAGATTTTGTGTCTGCTAGCAACCGTCTTTTGCTTATTACATCATTTTGCTATGGCAGGAATCCTCTGTATCTAGGTATAATTTTTGTTGCATTTCTACTCATCAAGGCCCTGTGGGTCCAGCTTGACATTTCGGGTGAATTCCGTAATGGCGCTGTAAGTATCACCCTGTTGGTACCACTTTGCTGTAATATCTTGTGCTTATGAAAGGAAAAAGAAACGTGTCTTTAAATAAAACTGCTTTCTCTGTTTCCGACCAAAAAAGTAGAAGCACTATAAGGCACTAAGGGATACTACTGGAAGAATCAAGAAAGGAAAAAACAAAAAAATCAGTTTCAAGCCTCTTGTCTCAGTGCATAGTCTTAGCCTCCTAAAATTGCTATTATAACAGCCATGATCTCTACTTGTTCTAAAGAAACTCATTGTGGAGATTGATGGTGATCCTTATGGTCATGAGATCAGTAAAGGTGTCAATTCTCTGATCTTGGATATTTCGTATTTTAATGACATTGAAATGGAGCATTTGATGATTGCAAGTGCTGAAAAGGTGTCAGAGATCTCGTCTAGCAAGCAACTGATTATTTTGGGCTTGTGTTTTGGGCACCATATTGAATTCTATGGTGTTTTATGGATCCTTAGAATCTAGTCTAAGGTGCACATTTTCATGTGTGAGACTTCAATCATTGGTTGCCTTTATTGTGGTTGAAGTTGGTTCTATTTTTGGGATAATATATTCTTCATATAATTGGTTATTTTCCTATCTAAGGTAGCACAAAGAACATGTGAATCTATGTGATTTTACCTGGGAGCACTAGTTTTCTTCAAGTATGAACATGTGCATCTCATTTTAAGGATGATACCGACTTACTGCTTGATGAACTTTTGCTTGTGCTTCATGCTGCTTATTGAGAAGAGAAGTAGGAACGTGTTATATCCTGTTTTCGATAATCAGGGAAACGATAAATTCCTTCTGGTGCTCTGAAAACTGTAGCTAGAATGATTTATTGATTAGTTGAATATAAGTAGGATCTGATTAATGCCTTTTGTCTATTTGCAGCTTCCTGGTCTTCTCTCTTTGTCAACCAAGTTCGTTCCCACAGTAATGAACATTCTTAGAAAACTGGCCGAGGAGGGAAATAAGCCTGCTGGTCCTGAGCCTCAGAGAAACGTGGAACTAACTGCGAAGAGCTTCCGGAGCAGTACCAGTGATCTATCATCAAGTGGGTCATCTGAAGTTACTGCATCTGTAAATGGAACAGAATACTCAAGTTCCTCGAATCATGACAAAATGCAATAAAGCAATCATAAATTGAATGGGGAAGTTTCATCCACTCGAACAAAACCAGCTTTCTGCTTACTTGAGGATCATGTGATGGGGGCTAAATGATCCATGGGCATGAGAATGTAACCCTCTACCACTACTGCGTTATGAGTGTCATAGCTATGGAGGCATTCATTTTTGTCTAGGTGCCACATACTGGGGCTATGGTCTATATGATGAAAAGCCCCATCTAAATAGATTTAACATTTATCCATTCTTTGTTTTTAGCCATTAATGTCGTTTCTTGTTTGTGGATGAGATAAATTGCAAGGCCCTCTGGTTATTGAAACCTGGGTACTTGTTCATTTCGCATTTTTGCCTTGTGTCAGTTTTTTGTGGGAGTTGCGGTATTACATTTTATTGTATATTTTTGAAAAGGATTTATATAATTTAATTATCTTTTTATTCATAGACCATTTTGGAACTTTGCCAAAACGAATTACATTATTTATCAGCATCCATTCATTTTGTTATTGAGGTTTTTTTTTTTTTTTTTTTTTTTGTTTCTTTTTCCTTTTTTGGTGGCTACTCTATCTTATGATTCAAGCTCCAAGTGTAATTGATTGTTCTGTACATTATGGCCCTTCATTTAGGTATTTGAGGGTGGATACTGATATTCGGAAATCACTCGATTAAAATCAAGACGGGATTTAAAAAAAAAAAAAAAAACTCGAAGAATTTGAATTTCAAGTTTTTTAACAATTTAGAATTTATAATTTTTTTGTAAATTAAATATTCCCCTTTATTAAAAAATGTTAATCTCATTTTCCTCGAACCAAAGATCAAGTCAAGAAATGAAATCTTAGTGTAACCCATTAATAAAAGTCTAATTTAGGATGCCTCATTATTTCAAAAGTAAATCAAAAGCATAAACACAACTTTTGAGCTTATTTTATTAAATATTTCAACTCTAATATGGATTTATCAAAATATTTTCTTACCTTCAAATTAATTTATACCAAAAATTGTAGATTTTAAGTAATTTTTCTCTAATTAATAGTTAAATTTTTAAAAGAAAATAGTAAATATTAACATAATTCTGAATAATTTAATAATTTATACAGACGTTTGAATCTGATCGTAAAAAATATTTTCTTAATACAAGTTGATATTTCTTAAATTTCTCTGAAAGTAATAACTTTAATAAATCAAATTTCAAAAAATTAATATGCTAATAATATTAGAAAAACATGCATTAATAGATATAAATTCGTATAATTAGGTTGAAATTTTTTTAAAGAAAATGTTGAAATTAAAGTTGGGAAATAGGGAAATCTTTTTATTTTTTATTATTTATTTATTTATTTATTTATTATTATTATTTTTAAGAAACAAATGGAGAAACGAAGTATGGTCGTCGGTCGATCGAATTTTCGAACTTTGATCCGATTCGCGTCTTCTTCTTCTTCCTCTTCACTCTCCTCTGCAAAGAGAAAACTAGATAGAGAGAGAGAAGGGGGGAAGAAGACGACAGGCAAACGACAGCGACCTCATTGTTTCCACAGTTTCCAAGGTAACAACCAATTCTCTCTCTCTCTCTCTCTCTCTCTCTTGCTGGGAATCGTGGAGATTATCGAGCCCTCTCGATCCATTTGATTTCACATCTCCATTTTGGATCCGTTAATAGTTAGTTTGATCTGAAATCTCACGAATTGTTCGTGTTAATATGTTTCATTCTTTTTCATTATTTTTGGGTACTGAGTTACGATGTGGTTGAGCAAGAATTTGTATTCTTACAGAATTGGATCTCGTATTTTATTGCCTTTCAAGGGTGATTTGCTCGTTTTATTCATTGAATTGCTAAAATTTACGAAGAAAGTCAACAAAAAGGTGCTTCTTTTTTTTTTTTTTGGGAAGATTTAATGACGGGGTTTCAAGTATTATAATTGGGAGGAAAAACATAATTGTACTATAGATTCGATTAAATTAAGGTTTTTCTATAAAATTTTTTTTATCGATCAGTTGTTTATATTCTCAGTCCATAAATCATATGCAAATTTATTTGAACATGATTGTTTCCAGTTACTTCCAGGTAAAAAATTAGTATTGTGGCAAAAAAAAAAAAAAAAAAAAAAAAACATATGAGCAATTATGGTTATCTTGGAAATCTCAGGTAATGCAGTCGGTGTTATGTTAGATTTCCTAGGTTTTATGACCATTACTTCAGGAAAAAGCCACTTCAAGATGCGTATGCACCATTTTACCTTATTTCAAGTTTTTTTTAATCCTAAAAATCCTTATCACTGCCCTCTGCTTGTGCACCTGTGAATTCATTGGACACACAAAATGGCCAAAAAACCACATTCACCAAGTATATGCATAAAATTGGCATGCCCCTAGAGAGGCTTGAATTGAACCCTGACAGCATGCGGGAACTTAGTTTCTTTTATTGAGGCTAATACTTGGTGTCTTTACCGATGAATTCTTTCTCATTCACTCTTATAAGATTATAAGTTGCATTTCCTTTGTCACTTTTGCAGCTGTAGTTGGGTCCATATCAAATGAAATTCCCAGATTCTGACTAGTATTTTCTGCTACCTCTGCTGGTTGTGAGGGATATACTTAGCTGGGATCTAGTGTCTTCTGTGTATTGCATTTGGGTAGATAAGGGACTTGGTTTAGGATTTTAACCCAGACAACCGGGAGTAATATGGAGCATACAATGCTGCGCGATGGAATTAAGTCTAATGGAGGGAAAGCTGAAGGTGTTGTTACTGGCAGAGGGTCTTTAGCTTGTATTATAAACTCAGAAATAGGGGCTGTGTTGGCTGTCATGAGGAGAAATGTTAGATGGGGAGTTCAATATATGTCGGATGAGGATCAGCTAGAGCATTCCTTGATTCAATCTCTGAAGGCATTAAGAAAGCAGATCTTTTCATGGCAGTGTCACTGGGAAAACATTGACCCTGTGGTGTATCTCCAGCCATTTTTGGATGTTATCCGTTCAGATGAGACAGGTGCACCAATCACGGGTGTTGCTTTGTCCTCAGTTTATAAGATCGTAGGTCTTGATGTGTTTGATCTAAATACGGCCAATGTTCAAGAGGCTATGCACTTGGTAGTTGATGCAGTGACTAGCTGCCGGTTTGAGGTGACTGATCCTGCATCAGAAGAGGTTGTTCTGATGAAGATACTTCAGGTACTTCTAGCTTGCATGAAAAGTAAAGCATCGGTTATGATGAACAATCAGCATGTTTGCAACATAGTGAACACTTGTTTCCGTGTAGTTCATCAAGCGGGAACAAAGGGTGAGTTGTTACAGAGGATTGCTCGCCACACCATGCATGAAGTAGTTCGGTGTATATTTTCATATCTTTCGAATATTGACAGCACAGATCTGACATCAGTTGACAGAGGCAGCTCTACCCAAGTGGAGTCCATGGTATGTATTCTTTCTATACTGGCCTTCAATACCTTCCCCTTCTATTAATATTTCTTTGGGTGAAATCATGTTAAACAAACTGTCACGTAGCATATGGGGGAAGAGATCCAGCTACTTATCTTTGTGTTTTATAGCTTGTAAGAAAATAAAGATCGTTTTATATTAGATATCTCTAACAAGGATTAAATAGTGAAATGTGGCCCGCCAAAGAATGCAAATGGACTTCGATTTGCAAGTGTCCTCTTTAAAAACTTTAAATCAGCATTAAAGGTTGCAGTATAAACTTCTAATATCATGACAAAAAGGTGATCATGCTGCTATGATGGTTTGTTTGGTGCTCGTGAGGTTGACTGTTGTAATCTATTTTTGTTAAACCTCAGACATAGCCTGAATTTTCTGTCCTAGCACCAGAAATGAGTAGTGGCTAGACGTCTGTATAGTCACATTGTGCTCTAGGCAAACAGCTCGAACCTCCGATATAGATACTTGTTAGGTTGGCTGTGAAGGGGGAGGGGTTGCGTAGAACAGGGGTGATCTCTCTTTAAAGATTTTGAGTTCTTGTACTAGTTAGGATTAATTTTTCTATCAGCTTATGTGAATCACTGTTGTGCAGGTTGATGCTCATGATAATTCTTGCGGTATCGGGGCCAAACCATTAGAGAATACAAATGGTGGATCTGAACCTGATCTGCAGCCATCACCTTTGCCTTCTGTTTCAGGTGCTTCCACAGATCTTGCAGCTTATGTGATGGACAAAACTACAATTGGAACTGGTGAGGTGAAGGAGACTGTGGCAAATGATATGCATCAACCAGCTGAGGGTTATGGGATCCCCTGCATGGTGGAGATTTTGCACTTCTTCTGCTCATTGTTAAATATTTCCGAGCACTTGGGAATGGGCCCCAAATCAAACACTATAGCATTTGATGAAGATGTGCCTCTTTTTGTCTTAGGTCTGATCAACTCGGCCATTGAGTTGGGTGGTCTGTCCTTTAGCAAACACCCTAGTTTATTAAGGTTAATACAGGATGAGCTATTTGGTAACTTGATGCATTTTGGTTTTTCAATGAGTCCCCTGATTCTTTCGATGATATCTAGCATTGTCCTCAATCTCTATTACCATATGCGTGCTGATCTGAAACTTCAGCTAGAGGCTTTCTTTTCCTGTGTGATATTGAGACTTGCACAAAGCAGATATGGGGCTTCATACCAGCAGCAGGAGGTAGCCATGGAGGCTCTAGTTGACTTCTGCAGGCAGAAAAATTTTATGGTGGAGATGTATGCTAATTTTGATTGTGATATTAGTTGCAGTAATGTGTTTGAAGACCTTGCTAATTTGCTGTCCAAAAGTGCATTTCCGGTCAATTGCCCTTTGTCTTCAATGCACGTTCTTGCTTTAGATGGTCTTATTGCTGTAATTCAAGGAATGGCCGAGAGGATAGGCAATGATTCAATTGGTTTTCGACAAGCTCCGGTGGATGACCAGGAGTATACCTTGTTTTGGTCAGTGGAGTGCGACAACTATAATGATCCTAGTCATTGGGTTCCTTTTGTCCTCCAAAGAAAGCACATTAAGAAAAAATTGATGATTGGAGTTGATCACTTTAATAGGGAGACCAAGAAAGGGCTACAATTTCTCCAGGGCACACATCTCCTTCCAGATCCACTTGATGCGCAAAGTGTAGCTTGCTTTTTTAGATATACTGCTGGCTTGGATAAGAATCTCATTGGTGACTTCCTTGGAAATCATGATGAGTTCTGTGTCCAAGTTCTTCATGAATTTGCCAGGACTTTTGATTTCCAAGACATGAATCTGGATACTGCCTTACGTCTATTTTTGGAAACATTCAGGCTGCCAGGAGAATCACAGAAGATACAAAGGGTGCTTGAGGCATTTTCTGAGAGATACTACGAGCAGTCACCCCAAATTTTAGCAAACAAGGATGCTGCTCTCTTGCTATCTTATTCAATAATTATGCTGAACACTGATTTACACAATGCTCAGGTTAAGAGAAAGATGTCAGAAGAGGATTTTATCCGGAATAATCGGCGAATTAATGGAGGCAATGATCTCCCCCGTGAATTCCTGTCAGAGCTATATCATTCAATCTGCAAAAATGAGATCCGGACGACTCCAGAGCAAAGTGTCGGATTGCCAGAAATGACTGCAAGCTGTTGGATCAACTTAATATACAAATCAAGAAAGACTGCTCCATACATTATCCCTGATTCTAGAGCCTTCCTCGATCAGGATATGTTCAGCATAATTTCAGGTCCAACAATTGCTGCCATCTCCGTGGTACTTGATCATGCAGAACATGAAGATGTTTTCCGAGCATGTTTTGATGGTTTTTTGACTGTTGCAAAGATATCTTCGTGCTACCATCTTGTAGATGTGTTGGATGAGGTTGTAATTGCTCTGTGTAAGTTCTCAAGTCTCATAAATTCATCACATTTTGAGGACTCCATCTTAGCCTTCAGTGAAGACACAAAAGCCAGGATGGCAACTATAACAGTGTTCACTATTGCAAATATGTATGGAGATTTTATCTGCAGAGGTTGGAAAACTATTGTGGAATGCATCTTAAGCTTACACAGACTTGGTCTTCTGCCTTCTCGTGTGGCTGGTCCTGGGGCTGATGACTTGGAGCTCTCTGCTGATTCACAGAAAGGAAAGACTGCCGCAAATTCTGTGTCTCAGACTACATCAGCGGGCACTCCTAAAAGAGCCTCCAGCTTGATGGGTAGGTTTAGTCAGCTCTTATATCTTGATACGGAGGAGCCGAAACTGCAACCTACTGAAGATGAAATTGCTGCTCGTCAAAGCTGTCTCCAGACAATTCAGGAGTGTCAGATCGATAATATTTTTACAGAAAGTAAGTTTCTGCAAGCTGATTCTCTGAAAAACCTGGTAGGGGCACTTACTGCAGTTGCAGGAAAACCCCAAAAAGGTTATTACTCTCTTGAGGATGAAGATACAGCGGTACTCTGCCTTGAGTTGCTTATTACAATCACTTTGACCAACCGGGATAGAATAGCTCTTATCTGGAAGGATGTCTATGAGCATATATCCAGCGTCGTGCAGTCCTCTGTGATGCCTGGTGCCCTAGTGGAGAAGGCTGTTTTTGGACTCCTAAGGATTTGCCACCGATTGCTTCCATATAAAGAGAACCTGGCTGAAGAACTTTTGAGGTCACTGCAATTAATTCTTAAGCTTGATGCTCGAGTTGCTGATGCTTACTGTGAGCAAATCACAGTCGAAGTCAATCGCCTTGTGAAAGCTAATGCTACTCACATCAGGTCCCAGGCAGGTTGGCGAACAATTGCCTCCCTACTTTCCATCACAGCTCGACACCCAGAGGCTGCTGAAGCAGGATTTGACACGCTATGCTTCATCATGTCTGATGGAGCACACTTGTTGCCAGCCAACTACGTGCTTTGTATTGATGCTTCAAGGCAGTTTGCAGAGTCTCGTTTGGGACTGTCAGAAAGGTCCCTGTGTTCAGTGGATCTTATGGCTGGTTCTGTTGCTTCCTTAGCACAGTGGTCAATTGAAGCTCAGAAAGCTTTGACAGAGGAAGATGCTGCAAAAATGTTGCAGGATATAGGGGAGCTGTGGCTGAGACTGGTGCAGGGACTGAAGAAAGTTTGTTTAGACCAGCGAGAAGAAGTTAGGAACCATTGTCTCTTATCATTGCAGAGGTGCCTGATAGGAGTGGATGTTTCCCAACTTCCATGTAGTGCATGGTTGCAATGTTTTGATCTGGTCATCTTCCCATTGCTTGATGATTTACTGGAAATTGCACAGGATCGCTCTCAAAAAGAATATCGTGGCATGGAAGGCACTCTTTGCCTTGCTATGAAGCTAATGTCAAAAGCATTTCTGTATTCCCTACCACATCTCATGCAGTCAACTAGTATCTGTAATTTATGGGTTGGTGTTCTTACCCGGATGGAAAATTATATGAAGGTGAAAATCAGAGGGAAAAGGAGCGAGAAGCTTCATGAAGTAGTCCCAGAGCTCCTCAAGAACTCCTTGCTTGTCATGAGGACAGAAGGTTTGCTAGTGCAGGCTGGCGATCAAAGTGGAGACAACTTGTGGGAGACAACATGGTTGTATGTGAATAAAATTGCTCCTTCTTTGCAGGCTGAAGTGTTTCCAGATCGAGAGCCACAACAGTCTCAGCAAAAACAGGGAGAAACAGAAGCTTGTCCGGTTTCTAATGAAAAGGATACAGTTACTTCACCTGGAATTGTGGCTTCATAACAATCTTAACTGGCGCCTCCAGATTTTGCAACCTTAGCTGTGCCTGCCAATGCAAGCTATCAATGTGCTTCATCACCAGTATAGATTGTTGCAGTGGTAAACTTGCAGTTGTAACAAATTTTCTTGGGAGAAACTGATTGAAGATAAATCAAACTTCGATGCGCATTTGCGCTGCTGGATTCTTTATTAGCGGAAAAAGGAGCCGAGAGCACGGTTGGTAATTTACAACTCGAACAGATTTACCAGGTTATTGTTATAATATCATAGCCTTCATTTCGCTGGTGTTTCTTCATCAAACTTTTGCTTCGCTGGAAACTCACACACTATATTCTCTAGATTGATTAGGCAAAAGTTTTTGTTCATCTAAGGTTCTTCTTGTTAGGGGAGAACTCATCAGGAATACAACATTTTTGACACCTCTTTGATCTTGAAGAGTTCTCCTTTCAGAGGAACTAGGGATGAATTGCTTAATTTTGCACTGGCTTGCTCGTCGTGTACAGAACTCAGTATCTGTATTGAGGTAATCCTACATAAACGAAAATTTAGTTCAACATTTTGAACTTCTAAATTACCTGGGAAATGCAAATTGGAAATACATGTTTGGCCCCTCATATTTTATTCTCTATACGGATGAACTACATTTTGAAGGATGCGGTTGATTGATCTCCATTTACATTGCATGTATGCTTGCTAACTGCATTAGTTCCGATTGAATCCCCATTTGCTAGATTGGAAGAACGAAGAGAAAAAGGAAGAAAACAAAAAACATAAGCACTGAGGATACTTGTGTTGATGCATAGGGTAGGATTAGTATTAGCTAAAAGAACTTCTGATGAGATTATAGAGTGCAGTTGCAGAGCAGTTAGGGAGGATAACTAGATTAGGTCAAAAATCATGTTGCAGTATGTGTTTTGTGGGGTTTAGATGGAAATGAATGCATCGTAATGACACCATGTTTTCCTGTATTGTCATTGCAAAGGTTAAGGCTGAGTTGAATTTTGAGCATTTTTTTTCAAGTTCAACCTTGGTGAGATAAGTGTATGGCATCATTGCAGGTCTGAGACAAAAAATAGAATAGATGTCTATAGTTGATCATGTTTGTGACAGCTCAATTCCAGTGTAACCCTGCACGTTTGTGTAACTCCTCCCCCCATTCCCCAACCCATTCCCAATCTACCCATGAAGCTTAGGAAACTTAAATTGGGAAAGGATGGTGAAATTGAAACTAAGTTTTCAAATTGATAATAATGGCAATGAAGTGGCCTATGCTGTATATCTTTTTTGTTGAGCTAATCTATTCTGTGACCGACATGACTTTGTCTAATGTAGTGTGGTGGGTTGTGTTAGGATTAGAAAATTGAAGTGTGCAGAAAATGCTTGGTAGCTCAGGGGCTCTCTTTCATTACTAGCTCGAAAAGAGCATTACAATAGAATAAAAAAGAAGTAAAACGCAGTCTCTCTCTAAGAACAGACTGTCCACGCTTAGTTGAAGCTATTCATCTTTCTTCATACCCCTTCCCGTCTCTCACTCTATCTATTTATAGCCTAATTCTTATTCCAACTGCTCAAGATTCTCTAATCACAATTTGTTACCATCAACACCCTCTAACAAATTTATGTTCCTTACAGTTGCTTCCCTAACATTGCCCCATGCTGAAATTTCAGCCTTGTCCTCAAAATTGTAGCCTGAACATTGGCCCTTACAAACTAGAAGGTCTAGTCGAGTTGCATCTTTTTTTTTTTTTTTGTTCCTCCCTCCCAGCGGACCAGTACCTGTTCTCTCTCTAATGAATGTTTGGATGATGTTGGTAATCTTCCGCAGTCGCGTCGTCTCTAGCGGTTTATCGGTCGAAGGAGTTTCGTCATTACCCAAAATGATTGTACGAAGACTCTTGTTGGGATAGTTGTGAAGAGGGTGGTAGGGTTGTTTGCACTCGAAATATAAACCTTTGGAGCGTAAGTCCATGATTTAATGGTGAGACAGTTGGCGGAAGGTTCGGTTGGGTGTTGCGTGTGGTTGCATAGATCGTTGTGCTTGAAGGTTGGTTGGGGTTGAAGGTGGGTTAAAAGAAAATTGGGTTTGGGTATATGGTTTCGGGTTAAAGTGGGTGTTGGAGCCCCCAATGGCCGGGTTGGACCCGCCCCATTTCAGTGACCCGAGTGGTGTATGGGTTTCGTCCTGTTTACCCGGTAGTGTCCTTGCCTTAAAAAACCCATTTTCTCTCTCGATTTTCCGAGCTAGCTTCATGGTCTAGAAGAGAGATAGAACCTCGTGTGAACGGATTCTTACTCGGATTTCATCGTTGAGGCCGTTCAGGAAAAGCCCTAGATGAATCGAAGAGCTCAACCCTTTGACAAGTGCAGCTCTGGTCACAAACTCGTCGATGTAAGCATCCACAGTTCCCGTTTGCTTTGTAGATACCAGAGCTTCAAGGGATTGGCCGATGAATTGCCCCCCAAAGTGATCAAAAAGCTCGTAAGTTAAGTCCGACCAAGGGATCGATTGATTTTGAGCGAATAACCATTGAACCCAATGAAGTGCTGGTCCATCCATGGAGACCATCGCCATCGCTACTTTCATTTCATCACTGACACGATTGATAGTGAAAAATTGTTCGGCGCGAGCAACCAATGCTGCAGGGTCGTGACCATCGAAGCAGGGAAGATCAAGTCGTCGTAAGGCAAGTTGAAAGTCGTTATGCGTAGGAACTTTGAACGAATGTGGAGGTTGAGGCTGAGCTCCCAGAATGGGAATGGAGCCAATTTTGAGAGAAGGGCTGCCTTGAACCTCATTGAGAACTGATGTCGAAAACCCCGCTACATCGCGTCCCTCATTTTTTTGACAGAGTAGAGCCGCAACTAGTTCCTCTAAGGATTGCAGACGGTCCAATATTGAGCGATGGTAGGTCATCTCCTCTATCAAAGTCGTGATGCTCTTCCCTATGTCGGCGATGCTCTTCTCTAAGGTATCCAATTTTGTTTCTATTCGCGTTTGAGTCATGAATAGTTTTTAAGATACAGAGAGAAAAGAATTGAGAAAAAGATACAGAGATATGAGCAGGGGAAGAGAATGGTTGTTAGGAGTAGAAAATTGAAGTGTGCAGAAAATGTTTGGTAGTTCAGGGGCTTCCTTTCTTTTTTTTTTTGGTACCATATTTTGGACACTGCCCGATATCTGGGGTTTCGTTTCGATTAATTCATGAACGACCACTGTAATAGCTCCTTTCAGAAGGCGGGTCTCCTAACGGGAAACGTTCCATACAAATGAGGGCACAATACTCTCAACGGGAGTCGAATTTCGGTCATGATTAAGGAAACTCAACTCTACATTCAGTTGAGTCAATCCACGTTGGTTCATGGGCTTCCTTTCATTACTAGTTTGAAAAGAGCATTATAATAGAATAAAAAAGAAGTAAAACCCAGTCTCTCTCTAAGAGCAGACTGTCCACGCTTAGTTAAAGCTATTCATCTTTCTTTATACCCCTTCCCGTCTCTCAAACTGTCTATTTATAACCTAATTCCCATCCTAACTACTCAAAATTCTCTAACCACAATTTATTATCCTCTAATACCTTCTAACAGATTTATACTCTTTGCGGTTACTTCCCTAATAGGTTGTGGCAATGAATGTGTGTGGCATTTGTTGTTTGGCTTTTTTTTTTTATTATTTTTTTTTGTACTATGGTTTGCCTACCATCAAATATTCATAATTTCATTCCGATTAATCTGGATTGATCACTGTGCGCCCATCGAGGTGAGGGGGGTCTCCCAACAAATTCCTCTCCGTTCCCTTCGGGAGTCAAACTCCTGCATAGTTAAGGGGCAACAAATCCCTTACCACCTGCGTCAATTTTTGTTGGTTGTTGTTTGGGTTACGAGGTCAAGGCAAATTGAATGGAGCCTTGCCTCCTCCATCTTCTATATGCCTCATCGATGCCACCCTACGCTTTCTATAATCTATTGAATTCAACTCACCTCCACATCTCGGGCCTTTTGATATAAAAAACATATAGAATTTCAAGTATCGAAAGATGAGCTACTAACATGTTCGTATTTGACAAGTAGTTGCCACTTTAGGTAGTAAAAGCTTTCGAGATGGCCAAAAAAAAGCCCCTATTGAAAAGTTGACAATTGTCTATGGTTAATCACTTTTAAACAAATGATAAAATGTTAACATTTGAATAGGCGAAAAATAACTTAACTATATACCTGAGCAAACATTGTATATATAAATTTATGTATATATAATGTATATTTTTTGGTTGAATCATTTTTACTAAAAAAAAGAGTATACATTTATTAGATTATATCTCTTATGTTAAAAGTAAATTCAATAAAATTCATTATGCTAAACATTAAGAATAAGCCAAACTTTAGAGTAGGGAGAGCTCAGAATTCATGAATCTTCTCACGTGAATACAAAAAAGTTTCGGATAAATGGAAGTAAAGTAGCCATGTTATAACACTTGAGTCGAACTCGGGAATCACAATACCCGAGCTCGGCTCGAGTCTACGGTACGAGCTCGTTGAGCCTGTTATTCTAGAGCTCGAACTCGACTTGAAGTGCCATCGAGGAGCTCGAGCTCGAGTGTCGTGGGCTTTGCAGGGCAAGATTGGGCCCGAGCCCGAGACAATACCCAAACCCCAACTTGAAATTGAAACTGAAACCGAGATGAGCTTGAAATTTGATTCGGGGAGAGCAAAAGGAAGAACTCGAAAACCCTAGAGAGAGAGAGAGAGAGAGAGAGAGTTTACCTTTAATTTGATGAGACGAAAGACGAGAGCTAGGTTGAGAGGCGAGAGATTCGTGAAGGTCAAGAGGTGATGGAGACGAAAGCAAGATTTTTGTCGCACACAACTAGTCCCTAGAGATAGAGAGAGTACCTTTGATTCGAGGAGACGAAAGGCGAGAGCTAAGTCGAGAGGTGAGAGTTTCGTTGAGGTTGAGAGGCGATGGAGACGAAAGCAAGATCTTCATTGTACACAGATATTGAAGTTCGATTTGAGATCGAGAGGCAAGAGCTAGGTCACTGTGGTGAGAAGAGAAGGAGACCTTTGATCGCGATGGTGAGAGCAGAAAGAGCCCTTCGATCGCAATTAGGGTTGCGGTTGGGAAATGAGAATGGGTCAAGGAGAGGTTAGGGTAAATGAGAGATAAAATTGCATCCGGGTAACTCGACAAGTCTTCGAGCTTGACTGAATATAGGTTTGAGCTCGAGCTTAAGACAGGATTTGCTGAGCTTGAGCTCGAGTTTTGATCATATAGTGTCACGGGTACCCAGGACACTACCCGAGTACGACTCTAAAGTAAAGCCATTGCATTGAAGAATGGCCCTTAATTAAGTCATTCTATCCTCAGAGAGAGAGAGAGAGAGAGAGAGAGAGAGAGAGAGAGAGAGAGAGAGAGAGAGAGAGAGAGAGAGAGAGAGAGAGAGAGAGAGAGAGATTTGGGCCCCCACCATAGTCCACTCACGTGATTGACACCCCATGGTATAAAACTCTGTCCCACTCCCGCTCCCGCTGAAGATGCAAGTTGTTTTTCACTATGAACAAACTATTAGACATAAGGGGGTTGTCGGTGTGGTGACAATGATAGTTTAATATTTGTGCAATTGAATGCCACGTGGTCACAACAAAATCAGAAATTGCATCTCATGGTCATTCCATGCAACTTATTATATGGTGCAGTGCAACACCATCTTTCCTCTCTCTCTCTCTCTCTCTCTCTCTGCCTCTCTCTATGATTTTTTGAAAGCAATTAGTTTACTTAATATAGACTTTGCAGTGAAAATAAAAACTTTATGATTAATTCTCTCTCTCTCTCTCTCTCTCTCTCTTGATGAGATGAGATGAGTGTATGGATAAGGGAAAAGACACCCAATCACCTTTTGAAAAAAAATTATTTTTTATTTTTTGAAATGGCTGCCTTTTTCATTTTAATTGCTAATGACATTATTGCAGTAGCCTAGAATGAACTATTGTCAGATGTGTTTGCCATCTCATTTTTATATGTATCAAAAATTGTTCCCGCAATTAAACTTTTCCAGATTTACTTGTTCTCAGTGATTGATAAGGAGCATTTACACGACAAATAAATTCAACCATCTACCCGAATCATGTAGAGAGAGAGAGAGAGAGAGAGTGGGGGGGGGTGTGTGTGTGTGTGTACATTACTGGATAAAACTGATAAGAAACTCGCCCTCTTCTTAGTTTTACCTGGTAAGTAAGAACAACAATAAAAAAGTAATTATAGACACATGGGGAGTGGGTTTTGTGAGCTGCGAGGAGACTGATAAAAGACAGAAGCTTCCTACTCCAGCTGCAGTATTCATTTCTCCATTTAATGACCACTTCCACTTATGGTTTCATTGTTCTTTATTACAGTTTTGATGGGCATTTTCTTTATGACCTTTTCTGTCTCTCTCCCATTGTTTTCGATCTCTCTTTTTTTTGGGGGGGGGGTATGTTGAAAAGAAAAAAAAATGGTTTTTTAATTAACAAAAAAATAGTCAACATTGAGGATTGAGAGGTTTTATTAGGTAATTTTTTTAATGATCAACTAATGTTATTTGCAAATTTGTGTCTTGTAATTTAATAATTTTTTAATGATTAATGTTCAACTAATAATACTTTCTGGGGATGATTGACAAGGCATTTTTAATGTTGTTACAAGACATGGGTGATGTGAAATAACTTTTTCAATAATAAAAAGGTACGATATATAGGGAGGATAGAGACGCACCCACAAAGGAAAGGTCCAACCAGAGGCAGACACATCAAAGAAAGAAGTGTGTTAGGAAGGAGCAGCGGTGCAGTGGTCTAACTCTCTCTCTCTCTCTCTCTCGCTGTGGTTTTCTGCCTGCCTCTCTCTGCCTCCCAATGGCTTTGTTTTGGGTGGTGAAGCTGTTGTTTCTCTCTCTTCTCAGCCTCAATTTTGTCTCTTGTTTTTCTTTTCAAGGTTTGCTCACTCCGTCCCTCTCTCTCTCTCCCTCCCCACCTTTCTCTCCCCACCTTTAACTTCTCTCTCCTCGTCCTCATTCTCATCCCTCCTCTCCCCACTCTCTATACATGTTTAATGTGTTGTTTTACGTTCAAGAGCCATAGTGTAGTCGTCTTTTTTTTTCCCCCTTTGGTTTTGGTTGGAATGGTAATGACAATGAGCCACTTCTATATTTGTAGCTTTGTCATATTCTTTCATTACTAAAAGATTTTATTTTGTGTTGGGTACGTTATAGTTGTCACAATCCCTAATGTAACCCATAAAAAAGATTTTATTTTGTTACTTCTAAAAAAGATTATTTTCATTGAAACCTCTCTCTCTCTCTCTCTCTCACTTTAAGTTAGATTGCCTTCTGTCTTTCAATTATGGCCTTTATAAGCTCATTAGGTTCAACAAATAGTGCAAATATTTATAATAAGATTCATTTTGTTAATGTTTTTTTTTTTTTCTATTTCACTTACTCTTTGATGACTTACCCAAAAACATACATCCCTTGGACAATTTTTAAAAATTGTAGCAGACCAACAATTTTGAGACATGACAAATTTTCAATGCAGGTGAAAATTTTTCAAAATTTGGATATCCATATATCAGAAAGGCAAGCACATTCTCGTCCTCCTCATCATCATCGGCTTCATCCAACGGTGGAGAAAACACCTTTGATTACATAATTGTAGGAGGTGGCACAGCCGGGTGTCCCTTAGCTGCAACACTGTCCCAAAATTTTAGTGTTCTATTACTAGAAAGAGGGGGTGTACCCTTTTCAAACTACAATGTCTCCTACTTAAAAAACTTCCACATTTCCCTAGCTGATACTTCACCAAAATCTGCTTCTCAACCTTTTGTTTCCACTGATGGAGTCATCAATTCTAGGGCTAGAGTCTTGGGTGGAGGCACTTGTATCAATGCTGGCTTCTACACTAGAGCGAGCACAAGGTAAGTACTTGCTCATTTTCTCCCTCTTCCCCCAACTTTGCCTTTGAAAGGTATTATTACATTTAACTCATTATAAGCAATATATTTTTAGATAACAATACTGTGATACATTGGATTCGGTTATTTTCATCATTAGTCTATATGACATTTCTCTTTTTGAAAGTTATGTTTGTCGACTTATTCAAATTTGATATTCTTTTTATATTTTTATTTTTGTTGTAAGGAATTTAGAAATACGATAGCATGCATTTGGTAGCACATTATAACCATGTGTGGCCTCAACATGATTGAAGTATGGAGGTTTATATGAGGTCCATAGCCGATGTGATCATGCATGTTCAATATATATTATTGCACCTTGATATAAATCTATGCAAATTCTTTAGAATGTTGTATGTTGGAAGAGTTAGAATCTTATATGCATTTTTTTTTCTCTCTCAATCATGGAATAAAATGAAATGAAATAGTTGGTTCTAGCCATTAGTACACAAATCTATTCTATACTTTCATTTGAGTATTTTATCCTTCTTGTCATAGTTTTACAAAATCCAATCCAATACCCACCACAGCATCTTGACTTTTCCAAGATTACTATTACACCCTTCAAGAAAATATTTTTTTTCAACAATTACAAAGTAAACTAAGTAATTTTTTGATGTGGATCTTGCAAATAATTCTCTGTCTAAGATGCACCCATCACCATGCTCGTTACTCTACTGGCATAGCTGCTTCTTTTATAGCAAACATGTTTTGGGGGGATTTTTGACCCTTTTTGGTCTATATGCTAGAATGTGCTCAAAGAGAGGACATTATCTTGACCTATTTATTGGTAATGATGTTGATGTTAGTCAATTAGTTATCAAAGCGTGTTAAAAAAAATTTTGGTACACACACACAACAATAAATGGACAACCTTTTCCTTAAGACCCACAAAATCAACGATTTCAAAACCTATGAAATGAAATTTTGATAAGGTTTCTGGTGGGGTTTTGTGTATTAAGAAAAATCCTATGTATAGGGTCTAGACAGTGCTGAATGTGACGGTATGGTATTCATGATATGTGCAGAGTACAAATGGGTCAACAAAAACATTTATGAACCCTCATCCTCCTCTCCTCTTCGATGTGTTTGCAGTAAATGCTATGGTGGGTGTGGTCCTTTTCTCACCTTCTAATATGTTTCTGTTTGCTTTAATTTCCTAGTGTTTTTTGGGTAGATAGAGTATGTAGATGTGAAGTGAAGGCAAAGCAAACATTTAGGTGAGAGGATGACTTGAAAAATGCTTAGATAAACAAATAAAGATTTTTTTTTTTTTTGAATAAACAAATTTTGGTTTTTTCCTTAGTTTTAGGTGGTCTGTTTCGATTGGCCAAGTCTTTTGGCTAAGTTCATGGATGGTCCATTGTGATTGTTTAAGTTTTCTAGTCGATCTTAATATTAACTCAACCGACTTTTTTCTTTTCTTTTCTAATTGTTGCCCTTGTATGCTTTTATGGCACCACCATAAATGGAACAGCAGAGATCAATTTTATATATACTGTGGGCCAATATAGTTAGAGAGAGAGAGATGGTTTTCTTTAGATTGGCACATGGATGGAGCTCGACGCTGCAAAAGAACAGAACCAAAACATTAAGACGTCAAATTAACTTTGTTAAAAAATTGTTATTGTTTACACAAGTGGGATTCAGATTTTAGGACTGGACAGTCACACGGTACAAGGAGGAACTCATACCCATAACTTGTTTATGTCCAAAGAAAATTTCTAATTCTATTTCTTCTTTTTTTACCTAGTTATCCATCCTCTTCAAAGCCTTTAACTTGTGTGTTAAATGGTTCTATCACCGGCAGACACTCATTGAAGCTTCAAGGGATCTCCAAAAAAAAAAAGAAAAATCCTAAAGCTTTTTATTTGCACTTTGTTTTCCTGGCATTTGTTATTTTGTTTTACCGGCGATTGAAGGATGGCAGAAATACTTCTCCCAGCAAAAAGAAAATATGCAAAACTTTTGAAGAAATATTTGATTTTGGCCCCCACGGCATCCTGATGGAAAGAAAATACCATTGATCAGGATTTTAGAGATTATTTATTTATTGTTATGGATGTTTTATTCACATAATAATACATAATTTTAATAGTACTTGTATCAATTAAAATGATAAAGATGGTCGGCTTTATTTATTTATTTATTTTATTATTATTATTTTTAATGATTGAATCTGATCCCCTGGGATTGAGTATGGGGGTCTGCCATTCGCTCCTATTTATTGATTCAACCAAGTCATACAAAGGTTGCTGGATAGAGATGGTTACAAACTACCTTTTTCTACATGGAAATGCAATTGATGCTAGTCATTCTTTGTTTGTATGTCAAGACATGGAAAATGTATTTTATCAGCTACTAAAAGTAGTTAAATTTGTTCTAATGTTGTAGGTTTTACTGTTTTTCAGGTATGTTAAGAGTGCAGGTTGGGATCCTAAGTTGGTGAATGAGTCATATCCATGGATTGAGAGGCAAATTGTGCACTGGCCTAAGCTTGCACCATGGCAAAAAGCCCTGAAAGATGGTCTTTTAGAAGTCGGGGTATCTCCTTTTAATGGATTTACCTATGATCACATCTATGGTACCAAGGTCGGTGGCACCATTTTTGATAAGTTCGGTCACAGACACACTGCAGCAGAACTTCTTGCTCAAGGGAACCCTGCTAAGCTTAATGTTTTGGTTCATGCCACAGTTCAGAAAATTTTATTTGACACAAGTGGTAAATTCCTAAAACATGATCACAACTTTTAGGACCTAAGTATGGGTTGGGCCGGAGGCCCACTAGACATGTAGACTTAGCCAATAAGCACAGACCCGGTCTGGGCCTAACCTCAAGGCGAGACCCAGTAAAAAGTTTTTTAAGTGCTGCAAGAAATGATGTGCTGTAAATTTTGTTTCAGGGAAGAAACCAAAGGCAGTAGGAGTGATTTTTAAGGATGAAAATGGATCCCAACATCAAGCATTTCTCTCAAAGAGACTGTCTAGTGAAATCATAGTGTCAAGTGGAGCAATTGGGAGTCCCCAGTTACTACTACTAAGTGGTATAGGTTCTCAGGCTGACCTTAAGAGAATGAACGTAAGTGTAGTCCTTGACAATAAGTTTGTTGGGAAGGGCATGTCAGATAATCCCATGAACTCGGTCTTCATTCCTGCTAAGAATCCAGTTGAGCAGTCACTGATACAAACAGTAGGGATTACCAAGTTGGGCGTGTACATTGAGGCAAGCAGCGGATTTGGACAGTCCTCAGATAGCATTCATTGCCACCATGGAATCATGTCAGCGGAGGTCAGTCCTTTCATCTCCTTTTAGTTTTTTTAGAAAATTCTTATGTTAAATTATTTTACTATATGATATTCTCTCTCTCTCTCTCTCTGTGTGAATAGATTGGGCAGCTCTCAACAATCCCTCCAAAACAAAGAACTCCAAAAGCCATTGAGGAATTCATCCAAAATAAGCGATACCTGCCGCATGAGGCATTCAAAGGAGGATTCATATTAGAGAAGATTGCAAGCCCTTTATCAAAAGGGCATCTCAATTTGATTAGCACCAACATTGAGGACACCCCATCAGTCACTTTCAACTACTTCAGCCACCCATCTGATCTTCGCCGATGTGTGGATGGTATTCGAATGGTGGAGAAGATTGTGAGGTCTGAACACTTCTCAAACTATGCTCAATGTGATGAGGTCTCCTTGGAGAAGCTGCTCAACATGAGTGTCAAAGCTAATGTCAATCTCATACCAAAACATACTAATGTCACTGCATCTCTAGAGCAGTTTTGTAGAGACACCGTGATCACTATTTGGCACTACCATGGTGGGTGCAATGTGGGTAGGGTTGTAGACTCCGATTATAAGGTTCTTGGGGTTAATGGACTCAGAGTCATTGATGGTTCCACTTTTAACAACTCACCAGGAACAAATCCTCAAGCCACCGTCATGATGATGGGCAGGTAAAGAAACATAATTCCCTTAATTTTTCAATTTTATTTAGTTGAGGTTTTCATTAATAAATGGCTCTTCGTAAATTGCAGGTACATGGGAGTGAAGATATTGAGAGACAGACAAGGAAGGGCAGCTGGGGTGTAAAGGAGAGAGAGAGGGGGGGGGGTTTAGACTTCGAAAAATTGTAATGATGGTGCTTTCAATGGTGGAAAATACTTCGAACTTTCATTCTTGGCAAGCAGATGCGTAGGAAAAATGCTTGCTCAATTTGTATGGAAAAACTGCAAATTTTAATGTAATATGAATATATATTATATACTATTCTCTCATGTATTGCAACTTATATAGTTTGAATCTTCTTTTCTCAAAACTCTTGTATACATGTATAAAGAATTATGCGTAGATAAATTGAAACAGTCAAACCTGTCACGCCCCGAATCGGGATCGTGAACAGCCGCCCGTTGTTCCCTGGATGCCGGCTGTATTTTTACAGAAAATCGGATAGAACCTCCCCAAAAATCGGAGGTTTCCATGTACAATTTCACCTGTATATGACATTCATCCTGTAAAAATAAATAATTGGCCATCCCGACCTCTCCAAAATCAACAGATATCACAGCCAATATCCAGAACAACGCAAGGCTATAAAGTTCCTAGCAGTCTTAGCAACAGACCTCTACTGTCATGCCCAACTAAAGCATGAGCAGCCGCCACACCGAGCGGACTTAAATTCTACGCATATATAAAATAAATTCCCAAGTTATTTTTAAATATTTACAAATGCCTCAATGCAATGAAATAAATCAATACGAAAGTTTTACGAATAAAAGTTCATAATTTATACAGTCATCTCAAAAATTTAGATAAATGGAATGGTCAAACTAAAATCTCCAATACATAACAATATCACCAATCATCGTAGCGGAAGAGATGGAAAATATCCATACCCAAACCCAGTGGTATCTTCTCGATCCAACACTAATCCTGTGGGAAAGAAAGTGGGGTGAGTATCTATGGGAGGATACTCAGTAAGTGAGAGGATTGACACCATACTATCAATATCGAGGGTGAACTTGGAGTGTCAAAACATAAGATAAGAAAATATCCATAGTGTGCAAACCGATCATATTATTTCAAAATCATATATAATACGCACATATCAGAAATCAAGATATGCATCCCAAAATTTTACATCAATGTCATGAAGAGCCGTCCAATGAAATATTCCCGGCAATGGTCTACCTCGACCAAGAACGGCGCATTGGGGGTTTTTTCAAATGCAAGTATTAAAGAATGACTCTCTGCCCCAATGTTGGCCACAGACTACCCCAACTAGCCTGTAAATAATAATAATGTACATATAACTAGACAGCCGTGTATGGTGCCCCCGCCTGGTGCTAGACGGAGCCGTACTCAACGTCCTCTCCGATGAGGGTCAACCTGGGGCACCCATACACACGACGATCTGGCGGATACCTCCAGCCGAAACGTATCCGGACACAAGGGGTGCCTCTACCAGATGTCCTTCGTAGCTACGGATCACAATATCAAATCGGCCGGGCACGTAGCCCCATGCATCCCATCACCAGTCGGCCGGGCATATAGCCCCATGCATAATATCATAACGTCGGCCGGGCATACAGCCCAAAACATAATATCATAAAGTCGGCCGGGCATACAGCCCAAAACATAATATCATAAAATCGGCCGGGCATACAGCCCAAATGTGTAAGTAAATCCATTTAAAACCATGTGCCAATGCAGTGAAAGCATTAAAACATATCAATATGTCGAAAATGTAGCACAATATACGTTTATCAAAACTCATGGATGCATATCAATAAGGTCAGCAGTTAAGACACTCCAAAGGTCACAAAACATTTCATCAAATATTGGAAAGTCATAACAATCATACATTTTGCAGAAACATGTCATTTAAAAGATATTTTTGAAATATGGTTTTCAATCAATAGCGAATGTCAAAGTCCCACTCACCGTTCTGGGGAGGGTGGTCACTCCCTATTTTCAAAACTAATCAAATCTGATCTGCTTCCTCGAGTCTCTAAAAAGATCAACCTAATCAGATCATCAAAATTGAATATCATTTTCTCAAGCATTTTTGGGGTTTATCCGAAAGACATGAAATGTATAATATCCTCCACTTTACGGCTCATTTCAATCCAACCCTACAACCCAGATACTTTCATGCATATTTCCAAAGTTTAACTCTAAAGAAACTATTCGAATTCACTCGACATGATTTTGTGATTCTATAATACGCTTCTTTCGTATCAGATCATTCAATTTCTATAACATTCTATACTTAACTTTCAAAGTCACATATAATCATTTCAGAAATTGTATTCTATTCGCATTCCACTTACACTCTAAACATATACAAAACCTTTCATCTTAGATTCAATCCTAGATTCATCCAATTTATCAATTAAAGCCGAAATCTCCTCACCTAGGGTTTTCTCGAAGCGCCGAGTCTCGTCCGAAAGTCGCTTCGGTCACTCCAAAGTCTGTAGGGTTTCCTATCAAAATAAGGTTTATTTGTTAGATCTAAACACATAGATCCGAAGCAAAACCCTAAGTCATTTACCTGCGTGGAGATTCGTGGGCTGTCACGGGCTCGTGGGCCATGGGCCGGACTGGGCTCGTGGGCTATAGCTAGCGGGCTCGCTGGTCTGCGGGCCAGCGGGGGGCCGATGGGCCGGTGGGCCTGCAGCTGATGGGCCTGCGGGCTGATAGTGGCTCGCGGGTTGGTGCTCGCCCGTGTGCTGGCACGCGCCCGTGCGCTGCGCTGGCTCGCGCGCGCTCGCGCGT
This sequence comes from Dillenia suffruticosa, assembly GCA_033439265.1. Taxonomy (NCBI): domain Eukaryota; kingdom Viridiplantae; phylum Streptophyta; class Magnoliopsida; order Dilleniales; family Dilleniaceae; genus Dillenia; species Dillenia suffruticosa. The sequence goes on from JAVTVX010000004.1 coordinate 23,289,476, forward strand.
TGCTGCGTGCCCCTGCGCGCTCTGCTCGCGCGCTCTGCTCGCGTGCCTGCTCGCTCGCGCGCTCCTGCGCTCCTGCGCTCCTGCGCTCGCGCTATGCGCTGGGGGATCGCGCTGCAGAAGGCACTGCAGTCGCGCGCTATGGCGGAAGAAGATGCTCGCGGAGGCTCGTGGCGGTGTGCGGCGAGGCGTAGAGAGAGCGATCGTCGGAGATCGCGAGAGGGAGAGAAGACAGAGTGAGGTAGAGAGAGAAACCGAGAGGGAAGAAGAAAAAGAAGGAGAAGAAGAAGAATGGCGGCGGCGGCGGCGGTGGCTGTGGCGGAGGAAGCCGAACGGCCGCGGGAGAAGACGAACGGCCGCAGGAGAGGGAACGTCGAGGAGAGAGAAAGAGAGAGAGAGAGAGAGAGAGAGAAAGGGGAATGAATTAGGGCTTTAGCCCTAATTCAATTGGGGAGGGCCAAAACGCTGCGTTTTGGCTCTCCCTTTTTTTTTCTTTTTTTTTTTTTTTTTTTTTTTTTTTTGCTTGGTGTTACAAAACCAGCCAAGGCCAAGCCATCCTTTGTGCAACAATTAATTGGGTATTAAATGTTCTGTCAATACAGCAACTAACTCTAGACATCTTTAAAATCCAAGGAATTTGGTTCCTTGAAAGGTCCAGACAGAAGGTTCACAGTCGGTGAACCTAGTCCAAAAGAGGAAAATGAAGCTGACGTAGTATCGCATTAATGCTTCCAACTTTTCCACCCATCCTAAGAAACTCTTCACCTCTTTGAAGGTGTACTAAGATGTAAGAACTATGTTACATGGACTCCGGCGCGGCTATGGGTTCAACATCAGTATGCGCCTTCAAACAAAATTTTCACTAAATCCGGTTTGCCTCTTCTGAGAACAAACTTTTCACTGAAATCAGTTTGTGCCGTTGAACAAAATTTTCACCATAATGAAATGTATAACACTGTACCCATGTTGTGTCCGGTTGGCAAGGGTATGACCAGGCAAACTGAAAGTGTCAAGGTAACATAAACTAAGATTACTTGCAAAGTGAAAAGATATTAAGTCCAGCTTAGTTGCAGTCCCACAGCCTTTGTGTCAAGTTGTTCTCCATTATGTACAAAGCATCATCTAGAGCCATAATCTTGCAAAATAAGGGTGTTGAAACATTTGGTATTCTGCAGATTGCCGCATTGATTCAAGCATTCGTACAAAAAAACATAAATAATGAAGAAAAGAAGCTTTTAAATCAACGTGCCAAATAGCTTTCAAAAATGGATCAACGTGATCCTGCCCATAATTTGAATGTAAATCCATGCTCACTCACGCTTCCCCTAGAACTTCCTCTCAATCTTTGCCAGAACTGCCTTCCTCTCCCGGTCCTCAGTGGCCCAGAACTTGAATGCCTCCTAAAAGAACCAAACTCCTGTGACTCGAGTCCTGCAGATGTTGTCAACAAATCTGTTGTTGATAGTGCTAGCTTGGCATTATAACTGGGATCAAATCCTGCGATGGTATGAGAGGTACCCGAATCCTCTGGACGTTCATCAAACATGCTACCAACTTTAGTATCTACACCAATACTAAAATCCTCTTGGCTACAGCACTTCGAGGCCATCTCTTTTGTCTCAGCAAACTCGTTGCAGACAAGCTTTAATGCCTGCACAACTTCACCCATGAAGGGGCGATGAGCTACTTCTGGCTGCACACACATTGATGCAATTGCTGCAACCTTCGCCATGCTATCTAGGGGAAGATTGGTCTTGAGGGATGGATCGATTATTATTTCCAATCCTTCCCTGCTTGTAAGTAGTGGTCTTGCCCAAGCAACCAAGTTCTCTTGGCCTGGTGGCCGTGTCAAGTCCACTGGCTTCCTTCCTGTTAGGAGCTCGAGTAGGACTACACCATAGCTGTAGACATCACTTTTCACAAGAAGATGGCCAGTCATCGCATATTCTGGTGCCAAATACCTGAAAAACAGGAAAATTGGGTGTCAGATGAGGCATTGTCTACGCATTCAGTGGAAATGTGTCTTCTGCACAAAAGGATGCTAATTTGTCTTCATTTTTTTTCAGAAGTTCATACCCAAAAGTCCCCATAACGCGTGTTGAAATATGTTTATTCCCCTCATCCAGAGCTGTTCTAGCCAAACCAAAATCTGAAACTTTAGGTGTAAAATCATGTTCCAACAAGATGTTGCCAGACTTGAAATCCCGATGTATAACACGAGGGCTTGAGTCTTCATGCAAATAGGCTAAACCTCTTGCTGCACCAAGGGCAATCTTTAATCGGGCATCCCAGTCAAGCGGAGCAGTTTCCTTGTCAGCTCCTAACATCATTAGAAAAGAATATTGTTAATGATTGACCAAACGGCAAAACTCAAAAGAATCTTAAAAACTTTTATGAACTTTCTATACCATGTAAATGGGATTCCACACTTCCGTTAGGAATGAGTTCATAAACTAGGCTGTATGTGTGGTCTTCTGTACAGATTCCAATCAGTTTAACTAAATTTCTATGGTGTAAACGGCTGAGCATTTCAACTTCCGCAAAGAACTCACGTCCACCCTGCTGGTCATCCCTCTTTAGAACCTTAATGGCCACTCTTGTTCCATCATCAAGGACTCCGCTGTAAACAAGCCCAGAACCACCTTCTCCAAGTATTCTTGAGGCATCAAAATTATCAGTCGCTTTCTCTATCTCATATAGACTGAAGGTTTTAGCAGAACCAGTATATGTCAAATTGCTTGAGCTAAAGGACATTGATGCAGAGCTTGCAATACTTCCAGCCATCAACCCAGTTGCCCCTGAAAGCAGTTGCTTGAATAAAGGAGTCAGATATGAGCAGGTGAAAACCATTTTGAGAAATATATTCATGCCATTTGGAGAAAGTCAGGAAATTCAAGAGATTAAGTAGAAAGCTTATCATAATCCGTAGCTTATGTTATTCTTTTCTAGTAGCTTACATTGCTCACAAACCATTAGACCTAATTGGGGATGTCTAGCATTAGATTTTGTTGAATTAATGAAAAGCATGGGGATTGAGGTTAAGACAATCTTACCAGACGGTTTGGCAAAGGGTGGCATCAAGACTTGTGAAGCTTGTTCAGGTTTTCGAACACAGCTGCCGGATTCCAACAGCAAAAGACAAGCAAGTCCCATGCATAAAACTAATGCTGCTACAGATGATAGAACAATCACAATCACCATCCTCCTACTATGGCCATGCTTTTGTCTCCTTGGCAAATCAACTCCTAAAGGTTTTATTGTCCTGCCATCGTTATCACGGCTATTGTTGAATGGTCCATCATCCATGGAGTTAATGCTTGAAGATACCGTTGGTGGAGAGGGAGGAAGACCTGTATCGGATTACTTAAATAGTGGTCCATAAAAGGAGAAATTTAAAGATGAAATGAAACCGCAAATGGCATGAAAAATTAAAAAAGAAAAAAAAAAAACCCTAAGCATGTTCTAAAGGTTCACATATTTTTGGAGCATGAATAAAGAACTAACCAGGATAGCGAACGTATAGGGTTTCATAGGAACCAAAGAGGTATTTCTTTATAATGACCTGTTTGTTCCAAAATTTCTCATAGGTAGAGAATGCAGTACTGTAGTTAAATGTTTCTCTGAGGGGCACTAAATTGATCAGGACAACCGTTTTCTCTAGCTGCTCGCTATCTGCATTTGCTCCCATGAGTCGAACTTGACTTCTGTTTAGTGAGAGACGAGCTGCAATTTCCTCAGCAAGCGCTGAAACCAAAGGGAAGAATGTGTACAGTGCAACACTAAGGCGTAATTTGACCTGAATTGGCCACACACAACCACAGGTTGATCCAGGAGCACTGTATGTTAGCGGCTCTGTGCATATTAATGACGTACAATCTGCAAAGCCAAAGACCAGTAAGTGTCAACTTTGGTAGCAAAGCAGATAAAGAAGGCAGCGCAATATAAAGAAAACTTACGTTTAAAGCAAAGAAAAGATTGATTATGTATTTACCTTCATTAGGCGGTGGGGGTGGTAGTGTCATAACTGGTGGTGGCGGTGGAGCCTTCATTTTCTTTGTGGAAGATTTTGCAGGAGAAACTTGAGGAGATAAAAGAAATTGCAGACACAAAACAGGATAGGGGAATTTGTTTGTCAGAAATCATACGAAATGAGTGTCCTCTTATTCGTAAACATACAAAAACGATAATTCTTCCCATACTCTTGGTTTGACTTGTTTGAGTTGTTGGTGATGGTGCAGGAGCATGAAAGGGCTGGGTAGTTGGTGATATATCCGGAGCTTTGACTGGTGAGAATGAGGAACCTTGACCTTCAATCAAAAAGTAGCTTACATTTAGTCTCTCAAAAACACCATATACTGTTATGGTTATAAACTATTTGCAGTTAAAGGAAAGGACCTTGATGACTATGATTTGGAGTAGAACCAGTCTTGGTCAACTTGTTTCGTCCATGATGATGCTTATGTAAGGAACTTGAGGGAGGCAATGCTGGACTATGAACCCATATCTTTGCTGGAGATGGACTTGAAGGTGCAGGGGCATTATCAGTTGTCTTCACAGCAATACTTGGAGTGGGAGCTGTAACATGGAACAGGAATTCATTTACTTAGCCTCATTAGTGCATGATGGAGTCTCATATGCTAGCAATGAAAAAAAATGCTACCTTCAGTTGGAGAGTGATCCATAGGTGACGATTTGTGGAATTCCTTGGCTGGATGTCCAGCATTTGGTATTCCATGCCTTTTCCTGCCAATGCTGGAAGTATTCCATCTAGGAGAAACAGCTGGTTCTGTGGCATCATATTGGGACAGATCCAACATAACATTACGTATAGAATTGTATACGTACTGTAAATAAGCTTAACCCTTGTTTAGACTTTTGAAATGATTTTGCATTTCTATCAATCCCTTCTATCAATCTGTTATTGTAGACAAAGTCGAAAGCTACAGAAAAATCTCATTCTGCACTAATGCCAATATAAGCATAAGATGCGGCTTGTGCCACCATGGAAGAAAGTAAGTTATAATTGTGATGTTTACCTCGTGGCTCCATCCTCCCTTGGTGGAGCTGCAGTGGTTCTTGTGGCAACTTCTTTGGTGCAGAAGCATCTATTCATTAAAACAATAGCATTACGAAAGCCTTTACAAGGAAATGAAACGTTTTTAGGGAGATAAATGTACAGAAAATGTACTGTATACATAGTGCACCTCTAAAAAAATGTGGGGGAATTCCGTGCATCAGATAGTGAGCAGCTGGATGCTTTTGAAGCAATTTCTTAGGTGGGGATTCAGTAGACCCTGTATCATTGGCATGAAAAATTCAGAGTTAGCACTTGCAGGCTAATCCAATTAGCTTCACAGGTGCAAATGGCTGAACACTTTGGATTAGACCAAAACCATATGCCTAAACTCTTTGCTTCGCCATTCCGATTATAAAATGAGGCCACAAATTGTTACAGATAACGTATCAATAGTCTATGCTATTTCTCAGAGTTGCTCATAAGGTCCCCCTGTATGTCTAGTACTAAATATGACTGTGTTGTTATAGCCAACACGAGAGAAACTGAGAGTTGGTCTGATTGTTCTGCACAAACAGCTCAGAAAGTATAATGAAGCAGAAGACTGTACTCTTAAAATGATGAGATCATACAAGTCTAGGCCAAGAATCAACTTCTGATACTCTTTTTGCATATTGATGATAGAAACAGTACATAAAATGGACTTTTATTTTTAGTGACTGGGGAAATTTTACTAAATCGTACATTTCCATGATCATTTCACTAACAAAAAGAAAGTAGGTCATAGAAATGAATGTAAAGATGAAATAAGCTTAAATTGACCTGTTGTAAAGTGTGCCTTGACTTGATGAAAAGCACTTCTACTGTCCAATAGAGTAACTCCAATATTCGAAATCTGCATTTGGATGACTAGATTTCTTTTTTAAAAGAATGTCAGGCCCAGACATAAAGATGAAAAGAGTTGAGCACGAGCACCTTCTTCTATTGTCACATTGGGATGGCAAGACTAAAATTAGAGCTTTAGCAAACAAGTAGGGCTTTATGTTGGGAGGGAAAAAGAAAGAGACAGAAAAAATGATGATCAAGGCAAGACTACCTTATAAAATTATAATTAATTGGAAAAAGAAACTCAAGTTTTAGGGAAGTAGTTGGAAAAAGAAGATCCTCCGATCAGCAGCCCAAAAAGGTTGAAGATAATTCTAATGGTAATTAGAATGTGAGAATGTCATAACTTGAATTATTATATGTTCATTATCATGTTGATCCCCAAAAACCAGACAGAAGTACATGGAAACTGTCGAAGAAGACATCTGATTATTATCATAATTCCTCCAAAAACTCCAATCTAGTTGAAAAATCAATAATTTCTACAAAATTGATTAGTCAGACAATTCATCAACAGACACTGAATTCTGCACTACCCAGATATAACATTCAGTACTGAATTCTTCAACATTGTTCATACCAACATTCAACTCAGAGATACTAAATTCCATTTTTTTTTAAAACCAAACACAAAATATAATGAAAAACCCACAACATATCTTGCCAAAATATCAAATGGGCATTGAAAATAAAATTTTTTATAATATCTACATATGAGCCAGTACCAAATAGCCCAACATTGTTCGCGCGTGTCATTCTCTTCGTTCTGATTACACTAACATTCAACTCGGACACACCAAATTCCCAAATTTTCAATCCAAACACAAAATTTAATCAGATTACACTATGATCTTGCAAAAATATCATGTGGGTATTAGCAAAAACAAAATCATAAACTGATTTCCAATTTCAAAATTCATTACCTTCAGATCCATGAACAGCCAAAATTATCTGCAAAAGGCTTAGAAGAATCAATATTTTCCTCATATCTCTCCTAGAGATCAAATCTGCAGATCTCTTAACCCACTCCAAACAAGAAGATGACGAAGAAGAAGAAAGCGTGCACAAAGAAGTAACAGGGTATAGAAGCAGAACATGAATGAGAGAGTAAGCTTTAAGAGAAGGAAAAAAAAAAAGTGAGGTGAACCCACAAGCACAAACATAAAATGGAATGCAAAGGAAGGTTTTTAGTGAAAAGACAAGAAGTGGGTTAGGTGTTAGAACTGCAATTTTGTCTGAACTTAGCTTATAGGTTGTTAATAGTCATATGAGGGTACTAAATTTCATCAGCCATAAAGTAGGGAGAAGATCACTTAGAGCAAAGTAGCTCACACACTTGAGAGAGAGAGAGAGAGCATAATGGTTGGATGGGATATTAAGGTTGAATGTTGTATATGTTAGGTATAAATGCTTTTTAAAACTGTGGATTTGCAGGGAACTGGTTTTCAGTTAATTTCAATGTTCAATTATGGAAAAGTGTGTTCCGACTCACTCATTCTGGTGGGCAAGTGAAAGCAACGCTCCAAATTTCACAAGATTTTGAAAGGTCACACACACATACACCTTACAAAGAAATTCTACTCTCTTGCATGTGCAATTCAAGTCTAGCATAAGTAGGGTACGCGGTTACCCTATCCTTATTGTAAAATCATATGGTGAATCTTTTGTTGATTAATCGATATTCAGGTTTATGATCTGACTAATCATATTATGATTATAAAGTATTATAATACAATTTCAGTATATTTTAAAAAAATATTGATAATTTTTTAGTGATAGAAATAGTTTTGAAGGTATAGTATATTGTTAATTACTGTATTTTAAGGGTACTTTAATAAATAATAAAAATATTATTAATGTAAAAAATAACATATTTTAATTTAGTAGTGATGCAGACATATATTTATTTCAAAATTAGTGATCTCATGTCTACCTTATAAAAGTTCATTTTATTTGCATTATAATAAGCACGTGATTAAATTTATCAACTTGTCAATAATTTTTCACATGCTAAATGTGAAAATTACACATTAAAAATGCATTCTTATCATTTTATAAATATGAAAATTATTTTTATTAATTACAATAAATTATTTTTTATAAATAATCGATATATGATAATTATATTAAATTTAATTAAATTCGATTCGAAACAAATTAGACGTTTAACAGTGTAAAACTCTTCTGATATCTGTTTTTTTTCATACACAAGATTCAAATTCAAAACTTTATTTAAGAGATACCAGTAATTGTTATTACTGGATTAACTAGATATCAGTATTATGATAAATTACTGATACTATTATTATACATTATCACTTTTTTAACACAGTATAATAATAGTAAAAGTAGCTTTTCAATATAAAATAATAAATTAATTAATTATCATTTTTAATAACGATAAAAGATATCAGTATTTGAACGGTCGACTTTAGATTTCTTCTGTTTACAAATCTTTAACTTTACTAAGTGCAATCCAATATTCATGGTCGTGAATTTATATTTTTTTAATTTTATCACTGAATTATTATTATTTTTTATTTTCTTTCTAATATAATAATAAACTTGAACTCAAAAAAATAGTAAATTGTGTCCTATTAAATAATTTTCCAACATTTGATAATTTTGTGTTGAGGCAATCAATTCCGATATCAATGTCACAAACCTACACCCACCCAAATCAGTACATGCACGGTACAAGATGTGAAGTTATAGCAAAGTTGTACAAAACATTGAAGCCCTACAATGAATGCATACATGTCTTAGCAATTTAAAGGGCAATGGTTAGGGTCACCCATTAAAAAGAAGCACATGACAGCTTAAAGCCAATAATAATCGAAACAAGAGATTATTATAACTAATAAATGGTCGATCTAATAAATAAAAGTATTTGATTTTTTAACTAAGTTTCAGATTTAAAATTTGAAAAGAGTTCGATAATATTCAAAACAGTAAATTGGTTAAACTATGATTTCGGATACTGAGAAATTATAAAAAAAAAAATTTATTATATCGTGTATCTTCAAACTATAAAAGATTTTCTCAATTTTTGACCGAAAAATCTAAACAAATTAAACCCCAAGCGCACGCTCTCTCTCTCTCTCTCTCATATGGCCAAAAGAAGACCCAAAGTGAGTCAATTTCTAGCCTAATTTTCTCCACTATCTATGAAAAGGGTCAATGTTCAACTTTCACAAGTGTAATGTTTGTGACAACATTTGGTAAAGCCTCCACTTTGAGTCTATGGGGTTAGGCTCCAATTTTCAAATGAAACATAACCCATTATCCTTGAATTATATCCTAATCTAACTTTAGCCTTTGGTGCAAAAATTGACAATCCCACAAATAGGGTTGATTTTGGAGCACAATGGTGGACATCACCTCCCAAGCGATAATGACAAATGATTATTTATGTTATGGTGACAATCATACTACACTTGTCTTGGATATAAACCACACAAACAAAACATGTCCCAAATCAACTTTTGAAGTGAGTTTATAATGGTGAAAATTGACTAATTCAAAAATTTATATTTAAAAATAAAATATCATATATAAGAGTATAGATTATAATTTTTTAAAAGAATAATATTTTAAAATTTTTATAAAGAAAACAATTATATAAGTGAAAATATAATATGAAATAGAGTATAATGATGAGAAATGATATATATATAGCCGATCTCATTTAATGAGATAAAGATTTAATCGTTGTTATTATAGTATTTTAAAATTTTTATTTATCATTTTTGAGACTCTCAGTGAGATTTATTGAAAACATTGATAATGAAAGGAATCCGATAATAACGAAGGAAGGGAAGCGAGACAAAGAAGTCGAGCCTTAAAAAGCTTTCTGAAAGTGACGATCAAGATGGTCTCAGTGCATTTCTTACAGAATAATAAAGTAGGACTAAGGAATATAATATAAGATCCGATATGGAATTCGGATTCATTCAATTCATAGGTGACTTTGACGAGTAGATAGGGTATACTTTTTTGATATATATTTTCTTTTTTCTAAAGCAATATTCTTAAGGGGAGATTGAAATAAGCAAAGTGCTTTTTTCTTTAATTAAACCGTTAGGGGGATAATTGCCCCCCTTTACCCCTCTCTCACCTCTATTGAAATAATAATTATTTATAAAAATTATATATTTTTATCGTGGTGGAGAGATACCATAAATAGTAAAAAATTAAAGATAAAATAAGGAAAAACAAGAGAGTGAAGGTTTTTTTCTTTTTTTCCTTTTCGGATACACAGGAGAGATTCGAATTTACAATTAAGAGACTCGTATCAGTTGAGTTAATCGGAAAAAGAGCGAAGTTGATATTTTTAACAAGGGACATCTTGTCACCTACCAACAAGGTTAAGTTAAAAGAGGAAAAAGTGCAGCAAGGGCTTGAATAAAAAAAAAAAAAAAAAACTTAAAATGGAATCTTGCATAGTAGGAGAAAGATATAGAAGTAACCTAATTTTAAAAACAACTAATAAATTACTCTCTCTAGTGGTAATAAAAAATTAACACATGGGAAGACTTGTACCGGTGAGGGTCAAATTCTTTTGATAAAAAGTATTTCTACACAAAAATTGGATAATCCTATTTATATATTAAAAATATAAATATATTTTATTTTGGTGTAAATCTTTAAATTATTTTTGGACAAAAAATTATTCAGTCAGTTATATAAAATGATGAAATCTTTTTAATCGAGAATAATTTAAAAATAACACTCACGTAACGATAATACGATGATGATTTAACTAATTAAATCCAAATCATAATTAATAAATCAAAAACTCATACTAAATATGGTTAAGAATGTTTTACCAACCCTAACGGTAAAGGCTTTGAAGTCTCCTAGTCCGGTCTTCCGTTCCAACTCACACTTATTGAATAAGTTTCAGATGTTAATTCGGAAACTCTCAATTGAAGAAATTTTACATATCCATGGGGAAGGGAATTCGTGCATAGATGCGATTGCGAAATTGGGTCATAAAGTGCCCCCGGGTTCATAAGTAACGCTCGCTCTCTAGTGAGGTGTTTTGTCTTTTAAAGAGAGATTTGAGGGGTATGGCCTCTCGAGTTTTCTTCTTGTAACCAAAAATTAAAAAATAAAAGTAAATGGCAAGAAGACTAAAGACACAATAAACAACTCATTGAACAAGAAGTAAACAACTCACTAAACATCCTTAAATATACAATTCTTCTTCTAGCTCATTAAAAATCCTTCGATAAACAACTCATCGAGCAAGAAACCCTACAATAAAAAGTACGTTTAAGAAAAATGGTACAATTGAAAATACATTTTTGCTTTTTTAAGAGCATATTATCATAAAAGAATAATTCATAATATCTCACAATAAGCGCAGTTTCATATTTAATTTTCAACATATGTTGACGTATGTGAAAATGACATTTTCGTCCCTTAATCAGGTCAGGAGTTTGACTCTTACTTGGTACAGAAAAAACATTATTGAGAGAGAACCCTCTCAATTGAGATCTGACAGACTTTTCGATCCAGATTAGTTGGGATGAAACTCCAAATACCGAACGGTCAGATTATCAAAAAAATATTTAATTTTCATTATTGAGTTTAAAATCTTGAACAGACTCTCGGTGATAAATGGAATCCTTTATTTTTTTTTTACTAAAAGTTATAGGGAGAAAGAGATTTTTAAAATTTGGAAAGCAAGATAACTTTTAATTTAAAATTCATTTTCTTAACAAATAAAAAGAGAAAAATAGGGAAAAAAAAAGAATTTTATGATAGAAGAAACACCCAGTTTTTCTCCATATGAAATAGACCAGCCCAGAGCATGATGGTCCAATTCAATAATGGATTATCCCTAGAGGAATATCAATTTTCAAGTTAAACAGCCCAAATAAATAGACATTATAATAAGCTAATTTAATAGCTAAATTTTAAAATTAGATTTAGTTTTTTTTTTTTTTTTTACTATCAATATCCGATAATCATGTTAAATTTGATTAATTTCGATTTGAGTCGGATTGATTTCTTAAGGAGTAAAATTCTTCTTACGTTTATTTTGTTGATATATAAGATTTGAATCAAAGAATTTATTTAAAAAGTATCAATACCTGATTACCGGATCAACCCGGCGTTGAATGGATTTAGTTTTCTTGTATGATAAGGAGACCGAAACATAATTCCATCCGGTTTGGTCGGTCTGTCTAGCAGACAAATTGAAAGAAAATATTAATTTTCATTAGAAAAATATATTTATAAAATTAAAATTGTAGACGACAAAAATATTTAGAATTTGGTTTGAGTTGATTTCTTAACCTCTAGCAGCTCCTATGTCCTGTTCAGAGCCCAACCATTCCCAATGACTTATCAGCAATCGCCATTATACTTCGAACTAGGAGGTGTACACCGCGCGCTGCGCGGTGTAGTGTTTTGATTTTGACTACAAATTGAGGGGAATTGCCCGGTGTGATTTAGTAAAATTCACATTAATTTCAATTTTGATTTTGGCTGCAAATTGATGGACTAAATTTTATAAAACTTCTGAATGACAACCCACCAATATCATATGATAAGAATTTTTTAAATTTTACTAATTATAAAACCTTTTAAAATATAAATTTTAGTATTAATATTTTAATATATTAAATATTAATACTTCAGGTTTTAAAATAAAATATTATATATTGTAAATATTTAATTCTTATAATATTAATATTTTTTAGTATTAATACTAATTTGTAATATTAAAAATTAGTATTTAATAATTTATATATTAAATATTAAATATTTTTTGTATATATTCAAATTGTTGATTACTTGTAATATTAAATCAAAATTAAAAATTTTATAAAATATTAAATTGAATATTAAATTACCATGGTAGTTCTGATTAAATAATAATCTGATTAAAAAATTTTATGATTGTATTTAAAATATCTAAAATATTTGTAATGCGTTCATCTAAAATTTTATGCGTTCATTGAGCTACACAATCATGCCCTAAAACCAACAGCGTAGACGATCACATCCAACCAAAGGTATAAGAAAAAATTTGGCAAAAAATCAAGTACAGAAACAGTAAGAGTTACGGACATTAATTATCATTTTCAAGAAAAACTCATCAAATTATGAAAGAATTTACAAAAAACAACAACTCAACATAGGAGTGTGGACTCAATTTGTATTCTTTCTCTGAAAAAGGGATGCAGGCATACATAACAAAAGCAAAAGCCAGAGTCAATGTGACAACTGAATTTCTCAGGTAAAGTACAAAGAAAATATCTATCTATTGTGAGATCAATATAACATCACAGAGAGAAACTTACTTCTAAGAGTTGCATGTTTATTGGAGTGGATATTGTATACATCTTCCAAAACATTATTTCAAATATCCATAATATATTCTCTTGGGACACCTCCACAATTTAGAAAAGCAATCAGGTGCGATGAGATAATTTGTTAAATATTATGGAAGTTATAATTTCTCCTAAATTAATTTAAATATTAAAATATTTTTTAGAATTAAAAATAATTTCAAACGTGAAATATTTAAATATTAATATTTAGATATTTAAGATCTTAATATAAATTTAAATTGTCGTATAAAATATAAAAATATTAAACAATAAATCAAAACAAATTGATAAGTATTTTTATGTAATTTAAAACTATATAAAAATAAAAATATTTAGATATTTAGTTTTAATACTTGGATATTTATTTAATATTAAATATATTATATTAAAATGAGAAAAATATTTGTATAATTTTATATTTATATATATTTAAATATAAGTTCTGCTACGTAGGAAAACTTCAAAGTTCTACTATGTAGCAAAACTACATAGTTCTGTTAAATAACAGAACTATAAAGATTTGCTATAGTTCTGCTACATAGCAGAACTATGAAGTTCCGTTATAGTTCTGTTACTTAACAGAACTATATAGTTCTGCGAAGTAGTAGAACTACAATGTTCTGCTAAGTAGCAGATTTCTAAGTTTCGTGCGTTCGTCAATAAATTTTTTTTTTAGAAGTAAAATTTTGTAAAACTTTTGGATGACAATCCATTAGGCTTATATAGTAAGAAATTTTTAAATTTTTTGTAATTTTAATTTTGCTTTTATTTGTTATTTTTCAGCTAAAGTTTGGGTATCAATGAAAATAAATTTTTAATCTTATGAAATTTAAGTTGGCTTTTTAAATTTTCTTAAATGTCATTTAAAAAAAATCTGAAAGTTTGTCAAATAAAAAAGATTTCTTTTGTTTTAAATAAAATATGTCTATCCATACAAAAAAATATGAAACAATAATTAAATTTTTAATAGTTTGTGTATAAATAACAGACTAATTAGAAATGAAATTTTTAATTTTAGCTGCACCTCTTACATCTTCTAAAATATTATTTTAAGACCACCAACTAAAATCAAAAAATTTTGTTTACTTTAATAAAATATAATATAATATGTATAACGTTAGCAGAACCACAACAGAACTATATTGTCCTGCTCAGCAAAAGTATGTTGTTCTGGTACATAGCAGAACTTCATAACTTTCTGCATTATTTGATGAATTTTTTTTAGGGGCTAAATTTTGTGAAGCTTTAGGATGACAACCCACTCGGCTCATATAATAAGAAAATTTTTAATTTTTTGTGATTTTAAGTTTGCCATTATTTTTTATTTTTCAATTTAAGTTTGTATATGAATAGAGATAAATTTTTAATTTTATGAAATTTTAATTTGCTTTTTAAATTTTCTCAAATGTCATTTTTAAAAAATCTAAAAGTTTGTCAAAAAAAATCTTTCTTTTGTTTTAAATATCATTTATTTCAAATATTTTTGATATTTTTAATATAATCATAAATTTTTTTTATCTAAAAATAAAAATAAAGATTTGAAAAAAATGATATAAATTCTGCGCAGCACAGAACCACATCGTTCTGTATTGGGCAGAACCATGGTTCTGCACTGTCACAGAACCACATGGTTTTGTCCAGTGCAGAACGATGTGGTTGTGCACTGCGCAAAACCATCGCAGAACCACCTCGTTCTGCATTTTGTGGTTCTGCGCTATATTAAGTCCAATTTCGGTAATTTTGTATAATTACATATGCACTTATAGCTCTGCATTTATATTAACAACACATCACCTAACACTTGAAAAAAATATTTTTTTGATATAAAGATACTTTCCAATATTTTTTTATTTAATATTTTATAATTATAATTTTTATAGCATTATAATATCATAGTATTTTGACTGTTCATGTGTTTCAAAACATGAGATAATAAACGTAGATATTAAACCCTAAATTAAATATTATTTATGTCCAAAAAAGCAGAATAGCTCTGCAATTTGCAGAACTACCTTTACTCTTCCAAATAAAACATATATTTAAATATAACATTATACAAATATTTTTTCCATTTTACTATAATATATTTAATACATAACAAATTTAATATTAAATAAATATCTAAATAATTAAATTAAAAGTTTTATTCTTACATAATTTTAAATTAGATAAAAATATTTATAAACTCACTTAAATTAAATTATTGAATGACCGCGCGGTATAGTGTTTTGATTCTGACTACAAATTGAGGGGAGTTATCCAGTGTGGTTTAGTAAAATTCGCATTAATTTCAATTTTGATTTTGGCTGCAAACTGAGATGCTAAATTTTATAAAACTTCTGAATGGCAACCCACCAATATTATATGATAAGAATTTTTTAAATTTTAGTAATTATAAAACCTTTTAAAATATAAATTTTAGTATTAATATTTTAATATATTAAATATTAATACTTCAGGTTTTAAAATAAAATATTACATATTGTAAATATTTAATTCTTATAATATTAATATTTTTTAGTATTAATACTAATTTGTAATATTAAAAATTAGTATTTAATAATTTATATATTAAATATAAATATTTTTTGTATATATTCAAATTGTTGATTATTTGTAATATTAAATAAAAAATAAAAATTATATAAAATATTAAATTGAATACTAAATTACCATGGTAGTTCTGATTAAATAATAATCTGATTAAAAAATTTTATGATTGTATTTAAAATATTTAAAATATTTGTAATGCGTTCATCGACGAAATTTTTTTTTATGAGGGACTAAATTTTATAAAGTTTCTGAATGACAACCCACGAAGATCAAATAATATGAATTATTTACATTTTGCTAATTGTAAAACCTTTTAATATATAAATTTTAGCATTAATATTTTAAAATTAAATATATTTATTTAAAATATTTAAATAAAAATATTTAAATATTTAATTTAAATACATAGATATTTATTTAAAATTAAATAAATTATATATTAAAAAATCATATCCGAAAAAAAAATTATCTGTATAATGTTATATTTAAATGACATAATTATTTTTTAGTGTTTGTATATTCCTTGTTTTTTTTATTTTTTGGGTCTTTTTTTTCTATATAGAGGGAGGCGTGACAAAAGATAGCCTGTAGTGTACGTGGTGTGCGTGCTTTATATTAAAAATTATATATTTAATCTGTTAATTTTTATTCTTATACAGTTTCAAATGATAAAAATATTTATAAGTCTATTTAAATAAAAATATTAATAATATTATTTTGGTTCATCATTTAATATTTTCACATTTCATGTTATAATTTCATATTTTATTTAAATAAATATCAAATATCCAAATAAATTATTTTTAATATTATAAAAAATTGAATATTGGAATAATAAGGTGGTACGTAGAATCACAAGGTTCTGATACGCAGAACGATATGGTTATGCTATTATTCCCTGCCAAAAAGCAAAACCTTTTTAATCTTCCAAAATATTATTATTATTTTAAAAATACCCGAAAACATATTTTTTATTTTGTTTATGGTTGTGATGGTGTAAATTTTTGAGAAATCACATCTAAATGATTTAAAAAAGTTTAAATTCGATTTGTTTCTATAAAATAAATATAGTTTTTCTTTTTTATAAATATTAAATCTTTTCAAAAAAAGTGAAAGATTATTAAAAACCATAATATGGTAGATATTTTTATAATTATAATTTTTATAGATTGCATTTTTAGGTTAGCTAATATTTAAATATTTATCTAATATTAAACATTCTAAATTTAAATGAAAAAGACATGGACATAACATGTATAACATTAATATTGGTGTGAAATAAAAAAGACATAAATATTAATTTGAAATCATAATATTTAGTAATTTAAGTCTAAAAAATACATAAATATTAATATTTAATTTAAGGTTTGTAAAGTATAAAAATACAAAAAATAATTTAGTTATTTAAAGATTTCATATAATAAATCAAATATTCTTTTGGTAGGCATTACATATGAATTCGTGTCGATCAATTTATATATAAGTTATCTAATTTTATAAATTTTACCTATAGTTAACTATGGAGTTTTTAAATTATAGTTTTGATCTTTTAAAGAATTATTGTCTATATAAAATTTTTACTCTAGTAGTTTGAATTTTTGTCTAACTAAAAGTTTTTAAAATTGGAATTTCAAATAAAATGTTAATCGTAATATAAAATATAAAAATATTAATAAAAAACACAAAACTAAAACTTATAAATATAAATATGCAATTTAAAATTTTATAAGAATAAAAAATTTAAATATTTAATTTAAATATGCATATATTTATTTAAAATTAAATAAATTAGATATTAAATAAATTATATCTGAAAAAAAATTATCTATATAATGTTATGCAATATTATGTCTAAACGACATAATTGTTTTTGGGTGCTTATATATTCATTTTTTTTTATTTTTTGGGTCTTTCTTTCTATATAGAGGGAGGCGTGACAAAAGATAGCTTATAGTGTGCATGGTGTGCATGCTCTATATTAAAAATATATATTTAATTTTTTAATTTTTATTCTTATAAATTTTAAATGATAAAAATATTTATACGTTTATTTAAATAAAAATATTAATAATGTTGGTTTTGTTTATCATTTAATATTTTCATATTTCATATTATAATTTTATATTTTATTTAAATAAATATCAAATATCTAAATAAATTATTTTTAATATTAAAAAAATTGAATATTTGAATAACAAGGTGGTACGCAGAACGAGATTGTTCAGCTATGCAGTGCCACATGATTCTGCTATCCAGAGTCTCATGGTTATGCTATGCAGAACGACATGGTTCTGCTATACAGAATTTCATGATTCTGCTATTTTTTAATCTCTCAAAATATTATTATTATTTTTAAAACACCCGAAAATATTTTTCTTTATTTTGTTTAGGGTTGTGATAGTATAAATTTTTTAGAAACCACATTTAAATGATTTCAAAAATATAACCATGTAATTCCGCTACATAGCAGAATCATGTAGTTCCGCTACATAGCAGAACCATGTGGTTCCGCTACTTAGAACCATGTGGTTCCGCTACTTAGCAGAACCATGTGGTTCCGCTACTTAGAACCATGTGGTTCCGATACTTAGCAGAACCATGTGGTTCCGCTACTTAGAACCATGTGGTTCCGTTAGCAGAACCATGTGGTTCCGTTAGCAGAACCATGTGGTTCCGCTACTTAGCAGAACCATGTGGCAGAACCATGTGGTTCCGCTACCTAGCAGAACCATGTGGCAGAACCATGTGGTTCCGCTACCTAGCAGAACCATGTGGTTCCGCTACCTAGCAGAACCATGTGGTTCCGCTACCTAGCAGAACCATGTGGTTCCGCTACCTAGCAGAACCATGTGGTTCCGCTACCAGAACCAAGCAGAACCATGTGGTTCCGCTAGCAGAACCATGTGGAACCATGTGGTTCCGCTACCTAGCAGAACCATGTGGTTCCGCTACCTAGCAGAACCATGTGGTTCCGCTAGCAGAACCATGTGGAACCATGTGGTTCCGCTAGCAGAACCATGTGGTTCCGCTACCTAGCAGAACCATGTGGTTCCGCTACCTAGCAGAACCATGTGGTTCCGCTAGCAGAACCATGTGGAACCATGTGGTTCCGCTAGCAGAACCATGTGGTTCCGCTACCTAGCAGAACCATGTGGTTCCGCTACCTAGCAGAACCATGTGGTTCCGCTACCTAGCAGAACCATGTGGAACCATGTGGTTCCGCTACCTAGCAGAACCATGTGGTTCCGCTACCTAGCAGAACCATGTGGTTCCGCTAGCAGAACCATGTGGAACCATGTGGTTCCGCTAGCAGAACCATGTGGTTCCGCTACCTAGCAGAACCATGTGGCTCCGCTACCTAGCAGAACCATGTGGTTCCGCTAGCAGAACCATGTGGAACCATGTGGTTCCGCTACCTAGCAGAACCATGTGGTTCCGCTAGCAGAACCATGTGGAACCATGTGGTTCCGCTACGTAGCAGAACCATGTGGTTCCGCTACCTAGCAGAACCATGTGGAACCATGTGGTTCCGCTAGCAGAACCATGTGGAACCATGTGGTTCCGCTAGCAGAACCATGTGGTTCCGCTACCTAGCAGAACCATGTGGTTCCGCTAGCAGAACCATGTGGAACCATGTGGTTCCGCTAGCAGAACCATGTGGTTCCGCTAGCAGAACCATGGTTCCGCTACATAGCAGAACCATGTGGTTCCGCTACATAGCAAAACCATGTAGTTCCGCTAAACCATGTCGTTCCGCTACATAGCAGAACCATATAGTTCCGCTACATAGCAGAACTTCGTTGTTCTACTTAGCAAAAGTATGTTGTTCTGTTACATAGCAAAATTTCATAGCTCTCTGCATTATTTGATAATTTTTTTTCAGGGGCTAAATTTTGTCAATATTTAGGATGACAACCCAGTCGGCTCATATAATAAGAATTTTTTTAATTTTTTGTGATTTTAATTTTGCCTTTATTTTTTATTTTTCAATTTAAGTTTGTATATGAATAGAAATAAGTTTTTAATCTTATGACATTTTAATTGATTTTTTAAATTTTCTCAAATGTCATTTTTAAAAAATCTGAAAGTTTGTCAAAAAAAAATCTTTCTTTTGTTTTAAATATCATTTATTTCGAATATTTTTTATATTTTTAATATAATTATAAAATTTTTTATTTTAAAAATGAAAAGAACGATTTTCAAATATTTTTTAACTTAATATTTTTATAATTATAATTTTTATAAATTGTAATTCTACCATACACATTTTTTAAATATTTAAAGATTCATTTAACATTAAATATATTAAATTAAAATGAAAAACATATCATTATAATATTAATATCTTTGTAAAATTAAAAAAATATAAACATTAATTTGCAATTATAATATTTAATAATTTAAGTTGAAAAAATGTTTGAATTTTTTTGTTGAAAAAATACAATGTTTTTTTTATGCAAAAAGTGATTGCATCTGGGTTCGAACATGAGACGCACTTTAATGACATTCTTGTAATAATACAATCATGCGGAACTATTTTTGAATATACATATCTATAGAACTATTTTTCTTTTTAGCAAAACTACTTCCTTTCCTATCAGAACCATTTTTTTTAATGGCATTACAGAACTTTTTTTTTTGTAACAGAACTACTTTTTTTGTTTGAACATACCTAACCACAAAAAGACAGAACTGCTTTTTTTTAACATACCTAACTACAGAACTACAGGATTACTTTTTTTTTAGCATAGCAATTTTTTTTTAAAATATTTATATTTAGAAATTTAAAATTTGAATATAAATTTAAATTGCAGTATAAAATGTAAAATTATTAAACAATAAATCAAAACAAACTGATAAAATGTGAAATATTCATTTAGGGGAACTACATCGCAGAACCATGTAGTTCTGCTACATAGCAGAACCATGTAGTTCCGCTACCACATAGCAGAACCATGTAGTTCCGCTACTTAGCAGAACCATGTACTTCCGCTACCACATAGCAGAACCATGTAGTTCCGCTACTTAGCAGAACCATGTAATTCCGCTACCATATAGCAGAACCATGTAGTTCCGCTACATAGCTAAACCATGTAGTTCCGCTAAACCATGTAGTTCCGCTAAACCATGTAGTTCCGTTAAACCATGTAGTTCCGCTACATAGCAGAACCATGTAGTTCCGCTACATAGCAGAACCATGTAGTTCCGCTACTACATAGCAGAATCATGTAGTTCCGCTAACAGAACCATGTAATTCCGCTATATAGCAGAACCATGTAGTTCCGTTAAACCATGTAGTTCCGCTAAACCATGTAGTTCCGCTACATAGCAGAATTACGTTGTTCTGCTTAGCAAAAGTATGTTGTTCTGCTACATAGCAAAATTTCATAGCTCTCTGCATTATTTGATAAATTTTTTTTTTAGGGGCTAAATTTTGTGAAGATTTAGGATGACAATGCAGTCGGCTCATATAATAAGAATTTTTTTAATTTTTTGTGATTTTAATTTTGCCTTCATTTTTTATTTTTCAATTTAAGTTTGTATATGAATAGAAATAAGTTTTTAATCTTATGAAATTTTAATTGATTTTTTAAATTTTCTCAAATGTCATTTTAAAAAAATCTGAAAGTTTGTCAAAAAAAAATCTTTCTTTTGTTTTAAATATCATTTATTTCGAATATTTTTTATATTTTTAATATAATCATAAAATTTTTTATTTTAAAAACGAAAAGAAAGATTTTCAAATATTTTTTAACTTAATATTTTTATAATTATAATTTTTATAAATTGTAATTCTACCATACACATTTTTTAAATATTTAAATATTCATTTAACATTAAATATATTAAATTAAAATGAAAAACATATCATTATAATATTAATATCTTTGTAAAATTAAAAAAATATAAACATTAATTTGCAATTTTAATATTTAATAATTTAAGTTAAAAAAATGTAAAAAAATTTTTGTTGACAAAATACAATGTTTTTTTAATGCAAAAAGTGATTGCATCTGGATTCGAACATGAGACGCACTTTGATGACATTCTTGTAATAATACAATCATGCGGAACTACTTTTGAATATACATATCTATAGAACTACTTTTCTTTTTAGCAAAATTACTTCTTTCCTATCACAACCATTTTTTTTAATGGCATTACAGAACTTTTTTTTGTAACAGAACTACTTTTTTTGTTTGAACATACCTAACCACAAAAAGACAGAACTGCTTTTTTTTTAACATACCTAACTACAGAACTACAGGATTACTTTTTTTTTAGCGTAGCAATTTTTTTTTTGTTTATACCCAACCACATAACTATTTTTTTTTTAGCAAAACTACTTTTTTTTAGCAGAACAATGTAGTTCTACACGATGCAGAACTATTTTTGTAGCATAACTATTTTAATGGCATTACAAAACTATTTTTTTAAGAAGAACTACTTTATTTTTTTTTAATATACCTAACTACAGAACTTTTTTTTTGAACATACCTAACTACGGAACCATTTTTTTTTAGCAGAAAAATTTTTGTTCTGCGCGGCGTAGAACCATGTCATTCTGCATTCGGCAGAACCATATTGTTCTGTGCGGTGCAGTACCATGTTGTTTTGTGCAACGTAGAATCATATGGTTCTTTTAGCAGAACTACTATTGAATAATTTGTTTTTAGAAAAACTATTGTCTTTTTTTTAATGGCATTACAGAACTATATTTTTTTGAAGTAGAACTACCTTTTTTTTTCCTGAATATACCAAACCGCAGAACCACTTTTTTTTTAGTAGAATACTTTTTTTTTACCGCATTACAGAACTACTTTTTTTTTTAACATATCTAACTACAAAGCATAGAACTACTCTTTTTTTTAACATAGCTAACTACAGAACTACAGAATTACTTTTTTTTTAACAGAACTAAATTTTTTTAAAACATAGTTGACAACGTATCTAACTACAGAACCACATAAGTACTTATTTTTTTTTAACATAGCAAACTACATAGCTATTCTTTTTTAACAGAACCATTTTTTTTAATGTTGGTACAAAACTACTTTTTTTGAACAAACCTAATCACAGAACTTATTTTTTCTTCCAAAACTACTTTTGAACTATTTTTTTAGCAGATTTTTTTTTTCAATGGCAATATATAATTACTTTTTTTTAGCAGACTACTTTTTTTTTTAATGGCATAACAGAATTATTTTTTTTAGCAGAATGACTTTATTTTTTTTAACACACTTAACTATGGAACTATTTTGTTTTTTAGCAAAACTACTTTTTTTTAGAAGAACAATGTAGTTCTGCACAGTGCAGAATCACATGGTTCTTTTAGCAGAACTATTCTGAACCACCTTTTTTTTAGTAAAACTATTTTTTTAGCAGAACAATGCAGAACCATGTTGTTCTACACCAGGCAGAACCACATGGTTCTGCGTGGTGCAGAACCATGCCGTTTTGTGCCGTGCAGAAGCACATGGTTCTTTTAGTAAAAGTACTTTTGAATAAATTTTTTTAGCAGAACTATTTTCTTTTTTTTTAATGGCATTACATAACTACTTTTTTTTGTTGCAGAACTACATTTTTTTTAACGTACTTAATTACAGAACTACTTTTTTTTTTTAGATAATTTTTTTAACGGTATCACAAAACCCCTTTTTTTTTCGTATTAGTTCTACTTTTTTTTTGAATATATCTAATCACAAAACCACAGAACTACATTTTTTTTTAAATACCTAACAACAGAACTATAGAACTACTTTTTTTTAATAGAACTATTTTTTTAAAAACATAGCCGACAGCATATCTAACAACAGAACTACAAAATTTTTTTTTTAACATACCAAACTACATAACTATTCTTTTTTAACAGAACAATTTTTTTTTAAAGGCGGTACAAAACTCCTTTTTTTGAACATACCTATCTACAGAACCTATTTTTTCTTGCAGAACTACTTTTGAACTATTTTTTTTAGTAGAACTATTTTTTTAATGGGATTACAGAACTATTTTTTTTGTAGCAGAAGTCTTTTTTTTTCGAATATAGTTAACTACAGAACTATTTTTTTTAGTAGACTACTTTTTTTTTAATGGCATAACATAAACATTTTTTTAGCAGAACTACTTTAATTTTTTTTTTAACATACCTAACCACAAAACTTTTTTTTTTACATACCTAATGGAAGAACTATTTTTTTTTTAGCAAAACTACCTTTTTTTAGCATAACAATGTAGTTCTGCACGGTGCAGAACCATATCGTTTTGTCTTTTAGTAAAACTATCTTGAACTTTTTTTTTAGCAGAACAATTTTTTTTTAGTAGCATTACAAACTACTTTTTTTTGTTGTAGAATTACCCTTGTTTTTAAACATACCAAACTACAGAACTATTCTTTTTTTTAACGGCATTACAGAACTACTTTTTTTTCATATCAAACCTACTTTTTTTTTCAACATATCTAACTACAAAACTACAAAACTACTCTTTTTTTTTAACATACAGAACCACAGAACCACAGAACTACATTTTTTAAGAGAACTATTTTTTTTAAAACATAGCCAATAATATATCTAACTACAGAACTACAGAAATATTTTTTCTAACGTACCAAACTATATAACTATTATTTTTTAACAGAACCACTTCTTTTTAATGGTATTACAAAACTACTTTTCTTGAACATACCTAGCTACAAAATTTATTTTTTCTTGCAGAACTACTTTTGAACAATTTTTTTTGTAGAACAATTTTTTTAATGGCATTACAGAACTACATTTTTTTGTAGCAAAACTACTTTTTGTTTTTAACATTCCTAACCAAAAATCTTTTTTTTTTTAGCAAAACTACTTTTTTTAGCAGAACCATGTCATTCTGTGTGGCGCAGAACCATGTCATTCTGTGCGGAGCAGAACCATGTCATTCTGCACAGAGCAGAACCATGTCGTTCTATACTGGGCAGAACCAAATCCATCAAAAAAAAATTCCAGACTTTAAACGCTATTATTAAAAAAAAATGTACTTCTGCAACTCCTTATAGTTGTTCTGCAAAATCAATAGCTTTGAAGTATCAATTGTAAATCCACTTATATATTATAACACACAAAGATCCATGACATATGTAGAAACCAAACGATAACGGTGGCCTGTATAGAAAACAATATAAAGAAAAACTATACAAAGAGCAACCAAACAAGTTTTTAACAAAGCAACCAAACAAACTATGGAGTTCTGTAGACCCAAGGCTCACGATTGCAGAACAACCGAGTGAAGCTATTGCAGAACTGAAAGTGCTATTACAGAACTATCGTAAACCCAGAACTACAGAGTAAAGTTATTATAGAAATGAGTTTTTACAGAACTATTACAGAATCACTAAAGTGCTATTACAGAAAGAACCATCGGCAGAACTACAGAACTGGGCTATTGCAGAACCAACAAAGTGTAATTGCAGAAGAAAAGACAAAAACAAACCATCACAACAAAGAAGAATAACTTCCATAATCAGTACTTGAAGCTAAACGGCTCCATTCCCCCCACCCAGAAAGGTAAACCTTCAAAAGGAAACACAAAAACAAACCATTATAACAGAGAAGAGAAGAATAACTTTCATAACGCATCCCAAAACTGGGAAAATAAACACAAACCTTGAACACAGAGGGGAAATATATTCGGCACACTCGGAAACACAGCAAGAGAAAACCCAGTGACCATCGTCATCAACACCAAAAAGAGGATATAAAAAAGAAACGGAAAAAATCCCAAACCGAACGTCTCCATTCCTCCTACCTAGAGAGACAAACCTTTAAAAGGAAAGATAAAGACAAACCATCACAATAGAGAAGAGAATAATAACTTTCAAAATGCATCCAAAAATAAGAAAAATAAACACAAACCTTGAACACAGAGGGTAAATATATTCGGCACAGTCAGAAACACAACAAGAGAAAACCTCAGTGGTTATCTTCATCAGCGCCAAACAGCGGATATAAAAAAGAAGCCGAACCTGAAACCGAACGTCTCCATCTGCCCCATTGAGAGAGAGAGCGAGAAACAGATAAAGAGAGCACCGTCATACTTTTATGCAGAGAAGAAGAAGAGAAGAGATAACAAAGGAAGATACAAAAAGCATAGAGGGATGGCCTCATATACTTTTTTTCCCCTCAAAAGTACAGAAGTCTAATCGCAATGAGTACCAAAAGAATGACCTTACATACTTTTTTTTCCTAACCACTCTGTGCACGTCTTCCGTGAAATCAATAACAAAATCTACTTCATTAATGTTTCTGACAAGAGAGAAAGAAAGAGAGAAACCACAAGGAAAAGACCAAAAGAAGACAGGAAAAAAAACCAAAAAAGAAAAAAAGAAAAACGGGCCACATCAGCTCCACATCAGCTCTACCTCACCAACGACCAATCACCCTACGCCAATTGGAGGACGACGAAATCCAGGTGGCAAGGGGTCTTTCACGCTTATATCTATATTGTTAAAGAAAATGTTTTCTGACTTTTTTCCGTAATGCATCTCATCTGGGCAACCAAAAACATGAAGAGAGAGACAGAGGAGAGAGATAATTCGTCTAATAAGATGTGATGATAAATTACTTAATCAAATTTTTTAGTTTAATTTATGATTTGGGTATAAAAAAATTATGTTGGGAGGGTAGTCCTTTTAAATAAATCATTATAAGTTTTGAATCGAATTAATTAGAATATAATTTTGAATATCTGGTATATTATCCAAGGAGAGAGAGAGTCAGAGTCAGGAATTGTTGATGTATATATGACAGTGTGATTAGGTAGCAAACTGTTGCGTCCATCCTTTCTCGACATGCAGATTCATCAGGCTTTTTAATCACCAAATTCTTGATGAGGTTGCAGTGATCAGAGCCGTTGGCTCTGAAAAAAATTTGAAGAATGTGTATTTGTGACTCTCTACTTAAAAATCACTTTCAAGTTTCTTACGTGGACTGGTCCGGTTGGTGAAGTGGCCACGTCCGTTTTGGTTGAGTTAAATGGTCCGTCTACTTGCCCATTTGGTACGTGTATTTCACGCTTTCTTTGCATTTGCGAGTATATTCTCCAAAAAAATATTTCAAAATTTAATCTCTTTAATTTTGAAAAAATACACAATTATTTGATTTATCTATAAATTATATTTAAAAATTAATTTCAAATAACTAGTGTCCTACTAGTTCATTCTCTAATAACATAAAATCTTTTATCTCACTAAATAAGATCTGAACGAGATGCAATACGAGAATTTTTTATATATATTTTTTTGTCCAAATACACTTAACTATGGAATTCTGACGGGATTCGATGCATTAATACTGATACGATCACGCCCAATTAATTAACAATAGATTAAAATAAAATTTACACCTACTCATTTTCTTCCTTTAATTATTATTAGTATTTTTCATAATATTTTTTGATCAATTAAAATTTATGTAATCATTAGCATACTAAATTAATATTGGTCATTTAAAGAAGTGAAACACTGTTTAAATAAATTTAATTTTATTAATTTATCTTATAGTTTATGAAAAATATTATATTTTAAAATAAAGTATATATATTTTTTATAATTTGCCCTTTTTGAAAATACTAAAAAATTCCGGTTGATTAATTCTCGTAATAATCTCCAGCTGTTTTCACGTCCCAACACAAACAAACCGTGTAGTCCACGCGCTATTCCAAACACTAAAATCGTGTCCAGCTGTTTAATCTCAAGTTATAAAGTTGCCCTCTATCTCCACCTCTGCCACACCTCTCTCTACCTCTCTCTCTCTCTCTCTCTCTCTCTCTAGCCGACACTATTATAACCATAACACCGTTCTCTCTCTATCTCTCGCTCAATCATTGAAGTAATCTAATCCCAAATGGCTGAGCGAGTCTATCCTTCAGCCAAGTCCAACGGCACCGCCGCCGCTACCACCGCGACCGCCACCGCCAACGGTACCGCAACTTTTCCAGCGGCGAAGTCTCAGTTCTACCGTCCGGCATACCGTCCTCAGCCGCCTCCTAGCCGCCGTTACCGTCGGAACTGCTTCTGCCGGTGCTGTCTCTGCACTTCTCTTATCGTCCTATTCCTCCTCCTCATAATTGGCATCGCGGGAGTTATATTCTACGTAATCTATCGTCCTCACCGACCTGATTTCTCTGTCTCGAATCTTCAGATTTCTCAGTTCAATCTCTCTTCGTCTTCTTCGCAATTGAACACGAGTTTTAATCTCACCATCTCTGCTTACAATCCCAACAAGAAGATCGTCTTCTTCTACAACCCGATCTCCGTTTCCGTCTTCGCTGACGGAATCTCCGTTGGCAACGGTAATTTTCCCGCGTTCACTCATTCTCCGAAGAACACGACGGTTTTGAGGAGTGTGATTTCGAGTAAAGGACAGAGCTTAGATTCGAGCTCTGCTTCGACTCTGAAATCAGATCTGAAAACGAAAAACGGTTTACCTTTGAAGATTCAGTTGGAGACCAAAGCGAAAGCAAAGATCGGAGCCGTGAAAACGACGAAGGTCGGAATTAGGGTTACGTGCGACGGAATTCACGCCAGTGCCCCAACCGGAAAGTCACCGGCGACGGCGTCGAAGGATAATATGAAGTGCAGTGTCGATCTCCGAGTCAAGGTCTGGAAATGGACCTTTTGAATTTCCCGGGGGTAAAAATGATATATTAATGGTGTGGTTTTTCTATTATTGTTTTGATCTTTGATTTTTAGTTTAATTTTTTTTAATTCACTCTCTGTTTTTTTTTTTTTTTGAATTTATTGTGTTGTTTGTAATTTGTAAATTTAGATGTTCAATGGAAATTGAATGGAGGGAAAAAAAAATCATAAAATTAGAAAAAAAACGATGAGTGTGATAGGAAGAAAATTTATCCTTTTTCACGTATATGTATTTATTTTTACATATTCTTTTGTATGTGAAAGTAATTTTCAATTTTCTTTAATTTTCGGGTAAAATTTGTCAATTTCATAATGAAATTTGCAATGGCTTTTATTTTTGGTTGGAAGGATAGGACTTCTTTTTTGCTTCTTTTTTTTCCGGATATTTAGCTGTTCACAGCTTATAAGTCACCAGATACTATTTAGGAGATCTATTAAGATTTTGATAATGATAATAAAATATGATATAAATTATTTAAATATAAATAAAAATATAATATAAAATAAAATATAATAACACGGAAATATCTAAATAATTAATCTGAATTAATGAAATAAAGATTTGATTATTAATTTTGATATACGGCAAATAAGCCATCATTCTCAAATGTCCATATTGATAATTGAGTATGGACTAATAATTTTTTTTTAATAGCCAATTCAATATTTCAAAAAAGGTTTTATTTATTTATTTATTTGGCTTTCTTGGTATAAGGGTGCAAATGGGCGTTTAATAAAATCTGTATGGGGTGTTAATTAACCTGGTAGGTAAGAGTATTAATTCTGTTAATTAAATTTTGAATTTAAAATTTAGGATTCGAACCTATTAGGGATGATCATAAACCCCTCCAAGCCAAACCAGCGATTTATTTTATTATTTAATTTGTGATAATTCAAAATTTTATAATTCGTGTGAATTTGACCCACGATGCTATATTTATATAATTATATGTATTATTTATTATATTTTTTAGTTTATAAATTGCAATTATATATAATATTATTTGATTTATTATAAATTCTATGTTTTGTAATTTCATATAAATACTTGCAAGCTTTTATTACTATATGAATTTAAATTCTATATTTTATGAATTTAATTTCAAACTTCATATTTTCATTATTTAATTTTTATTTTCATCACACAAATTAATATCAATAAAATTATTAACGATAAATATTTATTATTGATTATGACTTAATGATTAACCCATCAATACTCATACACTTAAACAATTTAAATCGTGTGAATTAAAATGATAAAATAATATATATATAGCTTGTGTTAATAAAAACATCCGAATGGTAAAAAATTCTTATTCAAATATTTTCTCTATGATCCAGTGATTTAAATTTTTATGGACGCGTGTATTTTCACTGTTTTCACAATCACTCTATGACCCAAAAAAGAAAATTACATAGAGCCTAGAAATTTGACCATGTATTCAAATAGAATAAGATTAATTTTCTTATATAAATCTGTCGGTATTCATCCTCAAAAACAATTATAGGACCATTCGAATCCTCTTGATCAAATTAACGTAAACATGATATTTGTTGGTTAAAGTGTGGATACATACGTCTGTTCCAAGGAAAGAAGAAAAAGCAAAATCTTATGAAAGACCTTAAAATTGAGGTCAATGTCCCAGCCATGGCACAGGGTAATTCAATGTCTCCCAAATTGGAGGGCATGTTTATGTGTGTGTGTGTGTGTGTGTGTGTGAGTCTCATTTTTTGTGTCGGTGGAGCTTTTCCTTTCATAATATGCAGTTTCTGGAAGGCCGCAGAAAATAGTAGTGTCTGAGTAGCAGTCATACAAGGGGAAAGAAATAAACGAAGGACATGTTCTCTCTCCCCTTTTTCTGAGGTTCCTTGACCCCGAAGACATGTGGACAACGACTGCATTCCATGTGGTCTCTCTCTCTCTCTTGTTGAAAATTCCATGTGGTCTCTCTCTCTACCATCCTCTCTTTCTCTCTCCACCATCCTCTCTTTCCCTTTCTACCTTTCCTTTTTTTCTTGACCATTATTTGATTAATTGTTTTAAACGCTGTGAGATTTTTAAAGTCTAAATCTCTTAACACTTATTTTTTTATTTTTAAGATTAAAATTTAAAAATTTTATTAAAAAATCTAACATCCCAACACTAAATTCAAAAAATCCATAGACTCTCTCTCCACCCTTCTATATCTCTAAAAACAAAGGGCCGGCCACAGAGCCCACTAAACAAATGTCGAGGTTCCGTACTACTGTGCCGATCCTTTGTGACTATTATGTTCAAAATTTTGATTATAAATTAAAATCAAAATTTATAAACTTAAATTCAAAGAAAATAAAAGTAATTTTAATGTACTTTTAAAATTAAAAATTTTACTTATATTTAAAATTAGAACCCAAATTATAATTTTAAAATCGGAATTAGGATCAAATTATAAAAAATATAAAAATTATAAAGAATATGAAAAGGGCACATTGTATGGGCTTTTGAGGCCTTTGCTGAAGCAGTGGAAGTTTGTTCTGAAGTTGAGGTCTGAATGATAAACACTTACCGGAGAAATTGTCGATTAATGCCGCTAAAACTTTATTTTTTGTGATATTGATATTCAGATTTATTTTTCGATTAATACAATTTAAATATTTACAAACCTTATTTATAGTACAACTCTCTTAATTTAGGTTTTTCTATTTCTAAATTTTAAATCCGAGATTTGATTAAGCGATTTAGTATTTTATTTTACTGAATATCTACGGAACCTATTTTTTCTATGATAAGACGCGTTTCATTAGATAAGAGTCGTTATATTTTTTTACATATAATGAATTATTTACTTATTTAATTATAATTATAATTTTTTATATTATTTGTTGTATAATTAATAATTACATATTTAATCATTTTAGATTTTTATTATAAAAAATAAGTATTCTATTATTTTAAAAAAATAATTAATATTTATATTAAAATTCTTATTTTTTTATATTTATGCATTTTGTTACGTTTCTATTTTTGTATTCTTATAAAATATCAATTTTTCATATATTTTTATATCCGTTTTGATGTAATCTAACTAACTACTAAGCTAATATTTATGAACTTCCATTGGGATTTTTATTTATTTATTTATTTTTTTGACAAAAAGCATTTTCCTTATCTTTTTAGACAATGTTAGTGTTAGATTCGGTTAAATAATGATTTTTCGCATATGGGTTAAATACAAATTTATAAGTTTTAGGTAAAAATTTGTCTCACCCTATATTTTTTGATAGGATATTTCAAAATTATGTAAATAGAGTATAAGGCTTTTAGTTTTGTGCATTTATGTAAAAAAAAAAAAAGAATTAAGAATTTTAATAATACCAATTGAATTATAATTCATCGACAGACTTTCGATGAATTTGTTCCTTGATTAATTAGTTAGAAAATTGGAACTTCAAATATTATTATTCCTCAAATTCTTATCATTTTATCCAAATTTTGCATTTAAGTCTCTTTTTTATCCTTTGACATCTCTAAGAATAGAACCAGAGCAAGACTCGTTTACAAGAGAGGTGCTTTCAAATCTAAAATTATAATTAAATTTAAATTTATTTTTTAAAAATAAATTATATATTGAATATTTTATATATATAAGTATTACAATTATAACATTCTAGTTGAATTATAATGTCTTTTAATCATCTTAAAATTTTTAAAAAATATATGTTCATATTGTAATTTCCAGATATAAACTCCAAAACAATAAAAAATTAAAATAAAACCATACAAATACACAAAATTCATCTCGAGTTCGACTCCCGAAAATAACAAAAAAATATTTGGAATATTCAATTCCTAAAATAGATCCACAGTTCTCAAATCGAATTAATCGAGTAAAATCCGAATACCGATTATGAAAAAAAAAAAAAACAAATACACAAAGTGGGTGGGCCTGCTTAGAAGAGTTACAAGACTTCGGTAGTGTCATGGGCCCGTGACACTTCTTGGTCAAAGCTTGACTCGAATTTGATCAATCTGAACTTGATCTTGGATGGTTCGGCGTAGAGTTCGAACTCGAATTCAAACTTGAGTCTATATTGCGTCAAATTTAAAAGTACGTAGTTACTCGATAAAATTATATATATATTTTAAAAGTGATTTTTATATGTGAAATTATATTTATAAACATATTTTTTAAAATATATTATAAAATTCATGCTCCAATCTTATACCGTCAAACACCATTAATCCTAACGGCACTCGAGTTTGAGTTACTGGATAACAGAGCTGAGCTCAAGGTCGAGAAACGTGAGACCAATAAGCTCGAGCTCGAACTCATCTGACCGTCACTCGGCTAGTTCGGATATAAACACTGTTCAGACTCGACAAAGTGTCGTAACACTCCTCGGCCCGCAAAGTACCAGAATATTTCCCATAATGCTCCTTTTTTATTCATATTTCACGCCACTCCTGAGACTTAACTTTAACCATCTAAGATTCATGCTTAATTGTTGTCTCAAACATCTTTCTTATCCAAATCTCTCCCCACAAAATCTTTTAAAATCCACACCCATTAGATCACCTCACTCATTCCATACCCACAAGGAAATTCTCGATTTTTTCGATCATTCTCTTCAACAATGTTAACCAAATTAAACAAATTCACTTCCAAATTATTAGTACAGGAAATTTTAGATCTGGGTTTTTGAATGTTAGGTTTGTTTCAATGTTTGGCAATTTAGGGTTTCTTTCAGATGCACAAAAGGTGTTCAAGCGTGTCCCAATTGAATGCAATTCAAACTTGCTGTTGTGGGACTCCATGTTGAGGGCTAATATCTCAAATGGGTATTATTCAGAAACTGTAGATTTTTTTTTTTTTTTTTTTTTTTAAGATGAGAAATTTAGGGATTGAAGCGGATGGGTTTACTTTTCCATTGGTTTATAAGGGCTTTTGCTTTGATGGGTGATGTTAATTGTGTAGAAACGTACATTGTCTTGTTGTGCTGATGGGTTTTGAATGTCAACTTCATGGAGCGAATGAATTGATGGGTATGTATGGAAAGATAGGAAAAATGGACGATGCTCGTAGACTCTTTGATAGAATGCCTGTAAGAAGTGTTATTTCATGGAATAAGATGGTTTCGGGTTTTGCGAATAACTATGATTGTGATAGTGCCGTGGACATTTTTCGGAGGATGGAGTTAGAAGGGTTGGAGCCAAATTCAGTCACTTGGACGTCTTTGATATCAAGTCTGGCTCGATGTGGGCATTGGGAGGAGGCTTTTCGTTTATTTGATGCAATGAGAGCAAAAGGGATTGGGATTACTGCTGAGATATTTTCTGTGACGTTGTCAGTTCGTGCTGATTCTGTTGCATTTGATAAGGGTCAAATGATCCATGGGTGGGTACTTAGGGGTGGTTTTGAGGATGATGTGATTGTCAGGAATTCACTTATCAGTGTTTCTGGGAAGCAAGGAGACTTAGAAGGTGCAAAGATTTTGTTTCGAGAAATCAAAGATAAAGAGTTTGATAAATTGGAATGCTTTGATAGCCCCTTATGCAGAGTCTGGTCTTTGTGATGAGGCTTTCGAGATATTCTCCCAGCTTAAGAATTCAGATGGATCTTCGATGTTGCAACCTCATGTGATAAGTTGGAGTGCTGTTATATGTGGTTATGCCTCAGAGGGATGATTGGAAGAGTCATTAGATATTTTCCGAGGGATGCAGTTTGCTGGAGTAAAATCAAATTCTGTTACAATTTCTAGCGTATTAGCAGTTTGTGCAGAGTTGGCAGCACTGAATCTTGGCAGGGAAATTCACGGCCATGTAATTGGAGCTTTAATGGACTATAGCGTTTTGGTAGGAAATGGCTTGATCAATATGTACACAGTGTGGAAGTCTCAAAGAAGGGAGTATGGTTTTTGAGAACTTTAATAGTAGGGATTTAATATCATGGAACTCGATGATAAGTGGGTATGGAATGCTTGGTTTTGATCTGTATGTTATTGCTATTTTCTATAAGACGATTGGGGCTGGATGGAAACCAGATGGTGTCACTTTTGTTGCTGTCCTTTTCTGCATGTAGACACGCTGGAGTAGTTACAAAGGCCCGTAAGCTTTTTAATCAGATGACTGAAGTGTTTGGTATTGAACCTCAAATGGAGCACTATGCTTGCATGGTTGATCTTCTTGGCCGTGCTGGGCTTCTAAAAGAGGCTAGTGACATTGTGAAAAGCGTGCCAATGGAACCTAATGCTTGTGTTTGGGGGGCTATTTTAAATTCTTGGAGGATGCATAAAAATACTGAAGTTGCAGAAGAAACTGCCACTCAGCTTTCCAATTTTAACAATGAGCACTCTGGTAGCTACATGCTGCTCTTAGACATTTATTCTACAAGTGGGAGATGGGATGACACTGCTAAAATTAGATTTTCAGCAAATACGAAGGGATTAAAGAAAATTGCTGGACGAAGGTGGATTGAGGTGATCAAAAAGGTTTGCATGTTTTCCTCAGGAAGTACTTGCCATATGAATTTAGATGAAATTTCAGAAATTCTTGAGACATTGGGTCCTCAAATTGAGGTTGAAGGACAATCGCTTAACACTGTTATGCTGCAAGATGAACAGGCCAGGGAAAAGAAAGATGGATCATGTGCAAATAAAGAAGCTGCCTGTTGCTTTTGACCATATTAAGTGTTCTTGTCGGATTTGTGAAGACCAAAGAACCTTAAGGCATGATGGGAGTGCCATAGTCGGGCCCAGATATTCTCAATTATGGCAAGAAAAAATTTGTCAGAGATGGATGCCATTTTCTTATCTCCGGATTGGTCTTCTTCCTGCAAATGGTGGGTTTTCTTTTGACTTCAAAAATTGTTTTCTTTAAGTCGGTTAAACACCCGAAGTCTTTTTGGTAGGACGATGTGTGGTAGCTGAGAAAGTTTGAATCTAACTAAATGGAATTATTGAACTTGTAGAAATAAAGAAATGATCGACTGAAGTGTAAATCTGCCAGGTTTTCTGGATGTCAGTCCCAAAGAGATGATCAGCTGACAGAGCCATTTCTCAACAGATGGTGACAGAAGATTACTCTCTCGTGCATATTCAAAATAGTTTGCAGGAACACCTCTGTTGATTTGAAACACGGCTAGGCCACTAACCTTGATTTTACTAATTGCGCTAGTTGCTTCAGAGATGAATCAGAGTTCTGTTGCTTACTTAGGAATGTCATTTGTAATTTAGTTTCATTCATATGTCAAACTGTTTGAGATTGTTATCGAAAGCTATGAGATACTTTTAACATGTGCGATCAAACCCACAAGGATATCTGGGCTGTGAAACTGGATTACACAAACCATTTAGATGGAACTCTTGGAATAAATGCCATCTCAAAGATCAAATGGTTTAATCTAGCTGATGACTTTGAGATCATAATCCTCGATTTTATGAAATTTTCATTTGAAAATGTTGATTGGAGTTCTATTTTCTCTAGGCGAACACTTCATAGGGGCCTAAAGCAAGTAGCATGACGAGGAGATAAATGAAGAAGAATACAACACCGAAAATTATTTTCTGTGTAACGTCACATGGATCTAATGACATGATATTAAACTCTTTTAATCAGAATTTTAAGTTTGAGTTTTAGGAATAAAAAAAAGATGTCTGAAGAGTCGGTTTTTAAATTAGATCTTTCTTTAAATTAGATCTTACCGTGCTCGAATCGAATCAGTAAAAAAAAAAAGAATATCATTTATGTGAGCTTAATGAATTAAGGTCCAATGATTTTAACTACCCTTTTGATGAATTACATAAAAGAATAAAGGACACTTTTTCACTCAATCTAGTGGCTGGTAAGATTGATTGGCGCAATTTAGGAATGACTACAGAGTACTTATTTTCTCCCATATGGGAAAACCAAATGACAGGAAAACTCATCTGAGGCAGTCTGAAGTCCACAACTCCATTGATAAATGCATTGTGAAGCTGCCCACTCATGGTAAACCGTGGCCCATCAATTTATGAGAGATACAGTCCAGGTCGGCGTGCCTGTTCCTCCGCCAAAACTGCCATCAATTAGTTGGGGGCATGAGTTGTGCAATTTTTGATGGATTTGACTTGCCCATAGAATGTTGGAAGTTTCTCTAATATTAGGATGTGTTTGTTAAAAATCTTATGTCCAAAATTTTGCGGATCCAAATTGAAGTAGATTCGGTAATGGAACATGACCGCCAAGTACTTATTAATAATTCTTTGGACATTTAAGACATCAAGAATTTTACAATTCTATTTGTTTTTTGTTATTTAAGTTTGAAAATTTGATTAATCCAATTTTCGATTAATTATAAAACTTAATTTAAAAATCATCTCTCATAGCATTTATATTTCATTTTCAAGAATCAAACTTAAATTTTATTTCAACCAGTTTAGTAATCTACCATTACATGATAGAAAGTTGATGAATTTTATGACTAAGTAGAAATTATCCAATTTGAACATCTTTGCTCTGAATCACAAGTATGTAGTATATAAAGTTATTTATTTTATATTATATATTTTTAAATTATAAAGGCACATTCGTTTGCCGGTCTTATTCTTTGACAGTAGCTTTTATTTTATTTTATTTTCTTGGGGGTTGAAAGCCAAAACCTAGACATCCCACATGATCAAGGTTAATTATCTCTTTTCTGTGACTGCTGGGCAGAGGCCTTGGTCAGGCATACCCTACATTCTTTACGACTTTTAGGACTGAACGGATGGTGTCTCATGCTTAAATTGTAACTGCATCTGGAATCTCTAGCTGATTGTCAGATACATGCAACTTTTGTTTGGAGAGATGTTGCTTTTCAAGGATTTTGTACAATGCCTCAGGTGGGCAGCTAAGTGAGGGTTTGATGGGTTATGACTTATAGCTGAAGAGATGAAGAACTATGTGTACATTTCGCAGAAAAATGATATGGAATGAACAGTTCTTGATCTATCCCCTCTTTAATAGATCTACAAAAAAACAACCAATGGCATGGAAAACTGCACCAAAATCCCTTGTACAAGGGTTATTACAGTCAACAAGCGTTACAGTTTGTGAGGGCAAACAAAGTTGCTGCACCCTTTAGGTCATGATCCTGAGCTTGTTGAATGGAAACATTTTCTGCCTTTAATAAGGCGTTGTCTCCATTTAGTATGATTTCTTCCCTGCAAATGTGAGAAAATTCTCAATCAGCGAAAAGATATAATGAGCAACAAATGGATTGATGAAATATGTTAATTGCACGCTTTTCATCACTTTTTAGAACAATATTCAATTAATGAAACAATTCTGGAAGAGGCTAAAGTGTTTGGTTGTTCTAATGGTAGATTGAAATGGCTGTGATAGTGATTGCCTGAAAATTTTGATGCCCCGGGATTTGAAATAACAGTTTATCTGCAAGTCCCATCCCATGGTGTTGCTATCACCAAATTCTACGTTCTTCTTTCATCCTTTCACCTGGGCGCAAATTTATTCTGCAACAAGAGAGCCATAAGTCTTAAATCCCCGATGGAACAATCTAGTGGTCACAACCCCTCTCCAATCCTGTGATCCGGAGTTCAAATCTAGTATAAAAAATAGCCATAATTGGTCCTTCGTTTTTGTTTCTAAGTGGATGAGAGTTTGAAATTTGGACCAACCTGATGATCAAGCTTGATCAGATTATCGCTTTCTCTTTCCTTTTCCTGGCTATGAATTCTTTATGTAGAAATATTTTGTAATGCAAATGGAAAAGATTGACCCAAATTCACTTTTAATTTAGCATTCCTATGATCTACTCGCCCTTTAAAGCGAATGCAGAAATTTTTTTTGGTTAATTGTTTTGTTTAGATAACCATTCTGGATTTTCAATACATAGAATTATCGATGATGGTCATGCATGTGAATGGTAAGAGCTATGAAATTGTCAAATGATACAAACCTTTGTTGAATTGTCTCTTCAGGATCAAACTTGGGATCAGTTCTTTCGCCAGAAATCACAAAAAGTGGCTTGATGTCATCATATTCATTCGCAAAATCTTGCTTAATTTGCAATGTCGAAGCACTGGGATCTTGCATGACCCAAGAGGTAACATCCTGCAAGTTGTGGTTCTCTTGAAAAACGAATTGTTCTTCCTGTGATTCAAGTTGTTGGTACTGAATAGGGTTATATGCACCAAGTGGATCAACATTTAAGGAGTCACAAGTTAGTGCTGAATCAGGTTCAGGAATTTGGATTTGTTGTGCTTGAGCCTGAGCCCGAGCCTGAGCCTGAGCTTCCGCTTGACATATGGCTAGCTGATGAAGGACAAGATCAAGCTCGGCCTTGCAGTATTCGATCTGACGTTGGAGGTCAAGTATGATCTTGTAGCAGCCTCCAACTGGGTCGCTGGCACGTACATCTGATTGGATAATGATGGTGCGCATGGCTTCTTCCGTCTGGTGGGGGTCAAGGTTGCGAATGATCTTGGTGATGTTGCTGACACCAAATAATTTATGGGCATTGAGGAACTGTCTTTGGCGATCGTGAGGAAAAAAAGGGGCGAGAACGCAGTCAGAAGCGCATTTCCTACGTTGGTATTTACATGCAGCGCATGCTTGGGTGCCGTTACCAACCCTTGGAATGCTCATGTTATTGTTGGGTTGAGAGAGGGGGTGAGATATCGGCTGCTTTTCCGCCGGGACTTCCTTTCTCAAATGCGAAGAAAACGAAGTAGCAAAATTGGGAGATGGAGAGAAATCAGAGGAGAAACAGACAGATATCAGAGAGAGAAGTGTTAATTGTTTTCTTGTTTTTTTAAGAGATTTTTGAGGATGCCAAATTTGCCTAGGTGGAGACCATTTGTAAGGTAAAGCCATTTTGGCAACTTTAAATATGGAACGACAAAACCTATTTTTGCCAAAGTCTATATTTGCACAACTTCATGGAGCCTTATGGGTAATGTTGTTTTTTTTTTTTTCTTTACTTGATCGACTGGTATTCAAAATTATGATTCTAATCCGGCTTGAGTTATTATCAAATACTTTTTTTTTTTGGTACCATATTTTAGACACCGTCCGGTATTCGAGACTTCGTCCCGATTAATCCCGATCGACCGCTGCAGTGGCTACTTTTTCAGAGGGCGGGTCTTCCAACGGAGAACACTCCATACACATGAGGATGGGGAGCTCTTCTAACCTAGTTCTTTATATTCCCAAAATTCAAATTCAAGTGTTGATTAAGAGATTTAGTGTTATTCCCATTAAATTAATTGTCCGTCGGTAATGGGTAATGCTTTCTAATAGCACTGTGCTGCTTCTCTCTCTCTCACTCTCTTATTACTTTTGGGGGGGTTAATATGCGATCTCATAATTCATTTGAAATGAAGAGATTTTTCTGCTTTTGTATGAATATCCATTTTTTTTCACCTCTGTAATTGGATTATTTTTCCGGGTTTCTTTTCTTCTCCCTAAATAGGCTTTACTGTAATAATTCAGTAACTTTAAACTCCTTTTGTGGGTTATGAATTTGGGGGGGGGGGGGGAGAGAGAGAGAGAGAGAGAGAGAGAGAGAGAGAGAGAGAGAGAGAGAGAGAGAGAGAGAGAGAGAGAGAGAGAGATTCATGATTCGAATCCTTGTTTATAAATATGATTAGGCTATTGATTTATAACAAAATGATTACATATCTCATTTTAACCGAACTTTCAAATTTTAATTACATATTTTTTGTATAATTTGCTTTGAAATATTAAATTTAAAATTAATGTCATTTGTTTTTCGGTTTATAAACTATTGGAGTATTAGTGTTCGACCATTGGACCAACCAGAGGCCGATTAAATGTCAATTGTTTTAAAATCTGCTATTTTAGTCACAATTATTCTCGGGATTATTTTATATCACTTGGTTATTCACTAGTTCAGATGCATTCCATTCGCTAAAAATTATTAAAATAGTTTTTCAAATATTTTTTTCCTAAATGAATCATTCATCCACCCAAGAGCTTTAGAACTCAACTCTCTGTGATACAAACTCCTAGAGAGCTGTTGTGCATGTATAAGAACTGGGATCTAGCAGTACCTATGCTAACCTTGTATCACTCTTTTTCTTTCCTTCTACCAAAGGAGATTTTGGGAATACATTGGGCTTGATGATCTTCCTTTTTGTTCTTGTTTTCACTCGTATCATCTCATACCCTTCGTGGAGGTGAGGGCCCTTTCTCTCTAATTGCTCTTTTGGAGTCTTTGCTCTGTCTGTCTCCATTTTTTCGGGGAAAGGTGGTTTTGTGGCCTCGATAAGACCACATTTCAAGTGGTGTCAACCTTTCATCTTCACGTGTTTCATTGTACCATAATCCCAACTCAAGTTGTGAGTTGTAATGGCTTGCCAACGAGTTTGTGGATCAACTGGACACGCAAAAAAAAGCTAAGAAATGTGCGAAAAAGGAGCAAAGGAATGTAGGATCAGAAGGGGGGAATAGGAATAGGCCTAGACGCGCATCGGCACTTTACCTCTGCACGAAGGTCTCACTCTTTATGAAGTGTTTCTTAACAATATTGAAGTATATTTACAACAAATTCTTTTATTAAGAGAGAGAGAGAGAGAGAGAGAGGGTTTTAAATATGGAATAAATCTCTGCACCTAGCACATAACAAAACATAATCCATCTTGATTACTATCTTGATAACCCCATGAATGATCAAGCCAAGCATAAAACCTTCTGATTTATAAAGAATCAAAATCTCGTAAAAAAGAAAAAATGAAGCAGAACTTCTGATTTATAAAAAATCTAAGTATCATAAACAAATGAAGCAGCAATCCTGAAATTTTTCTGCTTACATTACAATTTAGGCAGCCATGAGTAGAAATATACTCATACAAAATTTGAGTAACTGTAGCATAAGTAGCAGGAGCTATAACCTCATAGAAGAATTTCAAGGTCCAGCTTTTGTTCCTAGCAGCACGAAGAGCCAATCCAATAAGAACAGAACCAATTGTCATTAAAGCTCCAGATTACCAAACCATTCTTACACCATAGTTAATGGAAGCAAAAGGAAAGAACCTTTTCTTATTGTTAAAGGCAACACAAGAAATTCTAAGGATTAAGATTTACAAAGCACAAAGCAGACAGAGAAAACTTTTCCATTTGCCATGTCCAAATTCAAAAGACACACATTCAACTATTGAAAAGATAGAAGGAATAAAACAACAGATATACTCGATATTACTTTCTCATTGCAGCCTGACATGCCTTGGTGGATCAAGAACAAAGACACTGATTTGATTCATGTTCACAAATCCTATAATGGCAGGAAAACTATTAAGTGAAAGATCATCATGCAGACTTTTCCAGTCGATAATGTTGGTCACAAACCCGCTAAGCAAAGCACAGTAAATGGGGTCACAGTGCCACAGAGAGAGAGAGAGTATACCTTATATCTTGTTGTAGAACAGACTCCTACGGCTCAGACTTGATAAGCTCTTCAACAGAGTCTCTGTAGTTGCCAATCAGATCCCTGGTATAGGAGGAAGCACAGCGGAAGGATAAGCAAATCAACTATAGAAAATCAGTAGGCAAAAAAGGTGGTGCTAACCTCCGTTGAGCAAGCAACCGCTCACTTTCCTCCAGCTTACGCTTCTGCTGCTCAACTGTCTGCCAGTTTTGTAAACAGCCAGATTACAATCACAACAGTAAATGACTAAGGAAATTCTAGATACATGCCAACAAATGCAACGTCAAATTATACAAATGAATGGGACATATAAGAAGGCCTCCTACAGAAATGACTTCAATGTCAATTTCACCATTCAAATCTGCATAGAGACTGAAAATTCTCAGAACTAGTTATAGGCATGATCAACAAGCATAAAAAAGAAAATTGAGTTGGTGATTTACTTGATCTGTGAAAAGATATAATTTCTCTCCTGTCCATTGACTGTAAACTCATTCGATCTGATCAGGCATAATTAGAGACCATGCCAAGCCATAGGTCATTTTGCAGCATACACTCTCCTTATTACTGCAGAAATGACTTTAGGTTGCTCTCAAGTTTTACAAAATCCAAAAATAAAATAGTTCATCACTGACAGCAAAGTATTACAATGCACTGAACTTCTTTGGAGTCTTACATATCAATTTGCATAAAGTATTACAATGCATTGAGCTTCTTTGGAGTCTTACATATCAATTTGCATATTTAACAGTTGAAGATAGTTAAACCAAATGATTTGAAATTTCTTGTCCTCAACTGGAGGAAAAAAAGGGACGAAGAAAGATCTATAGGGCCAGTGAACTCACATAATTGTATTCTGACATGCATTCTGTACAGATAAAGATATGCATTGAACACTGCAATAACAACTGGGTAGATCAAATCGCAGCATAATATTCACAATATTTTCTTTCTCTTCCTTTTTGTGTTTGATCAAAATAGATGAGTAACTTGGACCACCATACTCCAAATTGTCAGCCAAATATAATTGTCAAAAACACTCTAAGCAAAATGGATAGTACAAAGATTCGATATTTAACAAGAAGAAAATTTCAGATAAGCAACAATTATATATAGGGCTGAAAATGAACCTAGCAATCCTGTACAGTCCCGTTACATTTCTACTCATCTTGGGTCATTCAATTAGTTAAATGAGCCAAACAAGGACAAGATATATCAAAGTTGTTATTACATGAGCTGCATTTGAACAGAGGCTTTCAGAGGCTTAGGATCAATTGAGTTTGACTCTGGCTTGTTCACCTAGCCTTACAATCTAAACTTGGAAAAGATTTTCAATTTCAGTTGTAAATGAAACTTAGCTCTACTTGGCATCTTGAGGAAACGAGTAAGCTTAAATACCCTTTGACTTGGTTCATTTGCATCCCTAATTATATGTAAACAAGTAACCATTAAGATAAAAATAGACAACATTTATATTTCGGATTCAGGAAAAAAAGGTAAATCACATGTAAGGCTATATGTAAATGAGACTTAGCTCTTCTCCACATTTTTAAGCGAGTAAGCTTAAACACCCATTGGCTTGGGTCACGTGCAACCCTAACCATATGTAACCAAATACCCACTAAGATAATAATTGAAAACATTTTTATTGAATCCAGAAAGGTAAATTATATGAATGTTTTAGTAATTACCATGGATTTCGTGCTAATAGAATCAGAGATTGACTTCAGCATCTGCTGGCATTTCTCAAAGTGGCTGTTCAATTCATTGACCTTCCAAAATCCAAAATACAATCAGATATAATAACACAAAATTCCAAAAAAAAAAAAAAAAAAAAACCTTTACATTGAACAAAATAATTAAACATAAAAGCACAAATTAGTGAGAAAAACCTAACCAATGCATCTGAATGTTGATCTCGATTTCCATTCTCAATAACATCAGCCAAATTCTCCACCAACTGTGACATACCCAGAAACTAAAATTCATAAACAACCCCAAAAAACCTAATTTTGACACAAATTAAAACTAGGGTTAGGGTTGTTTTTTCAAAAGGGAACATACAGGTAATAGATGGAAGTGAGAAGCCAAAGACTGATGGTGATGGTGCTGCAGCTGTTGTTGTTGTTGCTGAGGATGAAGTCTTTGTTGTTGCGGTTGTTGTTGTTGAAATTGTTGTTGCTGTTGTTGTTGATGAAACTGTTGCTGCGGCTGCTGCTGTTGTTGATGAAGATATAAAGAGTCATTATTTGGGGGTGTAGGGGTGTTAGAGAGGGTTGGAATGTTCGGAATCATAGGCCATCCTCCTCCTCCAACTCCTGCGTATGGAAGATCCATTTCTCTCTCTATCCCTCCCCCCTCCTTCTCCCTCTCACTCTCTCCCTTTGCCTTTGAAGATCGGTCAATCTGATATCTAGCGTACAAAAGAAGGGGTCAATCTGCTGATAAGAATGATAATAATAATTTTACTGAACTCTTCTATCTTAAGTAGCTTCATGGTGCAATTTCGCCTTATCCGATCATTTGTAATTCTAGGCTGCACGGAATAAAAAGGAGAAAATAAATAAGAAATATCAAACTCCTTGAATTCGCGTGATTAAACACTTTATCTCGTTAATCAGAAATCTTGAATTTAAATATTAAAAATCATGAAAAAAATTTTTAAAAAATCAACCTCTAAAATCGACCTTACAATTCTCAAATCGGATTAATCGGATAAAATTCGAATACCGATAATAAAAATAAAAAAAAAT
The DNA here is from genome assembly GCA_033439265.1 of Dillenia suffruticosa. Lineage (NCBI taxonomy): Eukaryota > Viridiplantae > Streptophyta > Magnoliopsida > Dilleniales > Dilleniaceae > Dillenia > Dillenia suffruticosa. The sequence continues at coordinate 23,334,106 of JAVTVX010000004.1, forward strand.
AATATAAAAAAAAGATATTTTACAAGAATATAAAAAATAATTCTTATAGAACACTCAAGTGATAAAGAATTTTTATTTAATTATATTTTCTGAAATCGAAATCCAGTATTCGAGCTTTTATGAGCGTATATATTTTCATAATTTTTATGATTATATGTAAATAAAAAAAAGAATATAAAAAGGAAAGAGGATTATATAACCATGCAAAGCATAAAAAATTTATATAAATATTAATTATTTAAAAATAAAATATTTATTTATTATAATAAAAATTTAAAATATCAAATATATAATTATTAATTATAAGATAATTAAAATAAAAAATAAAATTTATAATTAAATGAGTAAATAATTTATTAAATAAAAAAATAAAAAAATTTATATAAATATTAATTAATTTAATCATTTCAAATAGGAAGTATGAAAAATATTAATGTTAAAAAATTTGTGCGTATCGGTGAGTTTAATTCCCTTTTGGGGGGGGGGTGGTGGGGATGAAATTAACAAGCCCGACAAGCGGCAATACGCATCATATATGCCACTAAAAGAGTCCTAAGCCGGGCGAGGTTCCGGCATAAAGAGCTCAGCTTTATGTCGGTAAAAATTCAATTTAGCCATAAAATTCATACCATGGTTTCTTTCTCTTGGGGTGTTTATGATTTCTACCGGGAATTATTTTCCTAAAATCCCACTCCCCTCCCCCCCTCCACAAAAAAAACACAAACCGAATTGCGAGTAAGAAATTCAACAATTCAGTTTGAATATACGAGGATCCAATTTATATATCAACTCTCTCAATATCTATTTTTCTATTTAAGATCAAAATTTTATTTAAATAATTAAAGATAATGCGCTGCGGATGCACACGATCATCGGTGAATAATTCTATTCATCTTAGTTGTAACACCAACATACAAGGTGAAAACCCCTTTCCATCCCGTATTAATCCTTTTGAAGCCAACCCTTTCGAGATTTCCAAGAGCACTATCATCCAATTAACTTTCATCACACATTCAGGAGGAGGGGTCCAAGAAACATACTCAGCTACATGCCTAGTTAATTAGGATTTTATTGCAAAGGTGAGTTCACAATTTGTTACATAAGAATTCGAATTATGGATCATAAGATTAGAAAGAAAAATTATGATCACTAAATTATTCTCGGACAAAGTAGATGTTTTCTTTTCAAGAACTTTATCCCTCTAAGCTTCCAATTAATTCCCCACGGAGCACCACAAAAATCTGACCACATTCTTTATGCTGACTGTGAGTTTTCAACCACTCTATCAAGGTCCAAGAATGAAAGGATGGATCTCTCCGGTAAAGAAAGAAATCCCAAATTCTTCTTACTTTCAGGCAATTTCTCAATAGATGGTCTATGGTTTCATTAGCTTAATCACATCTTTTACAAACAGAAGATGTAACAATACCTCTTTCTTCCATCAAAACATCCTCAAGAATCTTACCTTGTGCTGCCAACTAGATAAAATATTTCTTCTTTTTCAAAAAATTTAATCTTTTGTACCAATTAAGCTCAAAGCAGAGTTAGACCTCAACATGCATTAAGGGCTCTCGAAGAGTGCGATAAATATGGAAAAGACTAAGGTAGGAAAGATCCTTTAAATAGAGTTTTATGGACTCTCGAAACAAATTAATCAAAATATAGTTTAATATACCGACGGTGGAAAAAAAAATAGAGTGCAATAAATATGGGTAGCCCAACTTTGCTTTATACATACCATTAATAGAATGTCTCCATATCCTCTTGTCCTTGAGTGACAACAATCTTAGGAAAGATGTCAAACAAAGTGGAGTGTGTAAATTGTCCAAGTACTAAACGAAGAAATGAGGTTTGCCATGCTGAAGTGCACATCGTGATTATGATTTCATCCACTAAGCTCCCTAAACAAAGATTTGAACACCATTTGCCAAATCATACTATAAAATATGGGACCCATCGTCCACCTGCTTGTGGAACCCAGCCTTAAGGACGTTCAAACTCCAAAAGATAGACCTCCACACAAGACGATGGTAGAGAGCAAAGAAAATATCACTCCTATGGAGGTATTTTGCCTTAACTAGAGAAACCCAACAAATATCAATCCTGATATCCAAATTCCATAATAGATTACCCAACAAAGCTACATTTTGTTCACGGGCTTGCTTGAGACCAAGACCCATCCCTTCTACTCCTTGTCGCCAGGTCGCGGTTCACTAGATGCATGCCTTTCCCTTCTTGATTATTTGACCAAACAAAGTCTCGTATTGCATAGTTAATTCGATCACAAGTATTACGAGGAAACCACATAATCTGCATGACATAGGTCAGAATGGAAGTAACAATAGATTTTACTAAAGTGACTCTACCAACAAAGTTTAGTCATTTAGCTTTCCAAAGACAATAGCTTCAAGGTTATTCTTTTGTTTTTTTTTAGTTGTACAAGAGTTTAAATTTGGGATCACCAAATTGGGGGAGCGGTTTGTACCACTAAACTGTCTGTTTAGGGATGCTTCAAGGTTATTCTGTCCACCGCATATTCAAAAGGTTCGTTTAGATAGAATGGAGCATCAACACTCCCAATTATTTTCCAAGGTTATTGGTTAAGACAACATTGCAAATTGTTCTGATATGTTTTTGCCTCCTTCTAAGAATTCTAGGAACTCCAGGAGAGTTAAAAATTAGAAAGGGTTTTTTAAAAAACTCTCAACCCATCTTCTGAGGGCTTTAAATAAAATAAGTATATCATCTGCTAAAGAAGATGAGAAATGGCAGGATCGTTTTCTTGAGCATGATATATGATTCCATAACCATCTCTGAACTTTTTTGTTAATGAGCAAGGGGAGTTTTCCACTCATAAAAAGGTGGGGAGATAATGGTCATCTTGCCAGAGAGCATGACGTGGTTTGAAACTTGAGAGTTTCTTTTCATTCCAGGAATGGACAAAAATGGTAAAGATAAACTAGGCAGGATGAGATTGATACCATGTTTAGGGTAGGCCGTTAGCTTGATTGATTACAGGTAATTTAGGCCGAGGAATGAAGCAGTTCATTTGTTTCAAAATTAAATCAACAAGTCTTGAACCGATTTCGTGTATAGCAAACCAGCGGCCCGTATGATTTTAATTCTTTAGTAAAAGACAAAAGAATAATTCGCTTTATGCTTACCGCACGACTGCATTTTTAATCCTACACTATTTCTTTTAATACTAAATCAATCAGTATTCAGATCTATTTTTGATTAATATAGTTTGAATTGCTATCAGATTTTTTTTAGAGCAACTCTCTCAATATAATATCAACGGACAGTTGATCTAGTAGGATGTGGTGCTATATCTCTTAACCAAGTTTTCGAGTTCGATTCGCTATTTGAATATAAAAAAAATATGTTGAAATTGTAGTGCTCTTAAATAGGTCACTGTAAGTCTCGAATTGGATTAGTCGAAATATAATTTCGAATACCGATCGATATAATATTAAAAAAAATTATCTCATATAATCTTTTTATTTTTAAAATTCGAGACCGACTCTTCAATTAGAAATTTAGCGCTTATCACCTGTGGATCGGTAATCCTACACCCATTATTTCATTTGAAGCAATTCCTCCGGAGTTTGAATTAGGCCCAAACAAGCTGACCTCGTTGATCGACCTCCCACCAGAGTTTGCTCCAAACCATCGGTGCTTGCTGCTCGGACGGAAGTAGTGTCTTGAGTAGCCGATCTCCCCTCACGATCAAAATCACCCCCATTATCACACCTGTCTGCCTGTCGAAGTACGCACTGATAAGCAAAACAAATGGTCATTGGTGTGCGCCACATAAATAATTATAAACCAAAATAAAATAATAAATATTTTGCTAAGATAAACATATTAAATATTTTGAATCATGCAATCCAGATATATTGTTTTAATGAGTGAGGAAGAACAACTCTTTTAAATAAAACAAATTCAAGGTCTCAAATTATTTGGTTTATGTATAAATCATGAGTATTCGATGACTATTTTTTAATATGACTAAATTCGATTCGAATTTAACTCTTAAAAGTAAAAACTCACCTGATACTTATTTTTTTATACTTAAATCTAAAACTTTGTTTAAAGGTACAGTGTCAATACCCGACCAACTAGACATCGGTTAAAAGAATATATATATGCCTATTAATAGAAAATTAAAATTAACTACAATTGAATTTAGATATGTTTTTTAATATAAAAATAATGGATATTAAAAAAAATAATTTTTTTTTGTAATACTTTTTTTATTTTATAAAATATATTTAAAAATAAAATAAAATAAATTAGGCTTGTCAAATGTGCATAATTCTCATTCACCAAGGGCATCTTCGCATAAAAGGTTTATTCCTTGGCCCCTCATTAAAAATTAAAATAAAAAACCAAAAATCAAAGCCAAAACACAATAATAATAATAATAATAAAGTCCTTAAAACGTCGTCGTTTCACTTCGTTTCTCTCTCCCTCCCTCCCTCCCGCCCGCTTCCCGACATTGATACGATTTAGACATCAAGGTTCGTTTTTCTACTTTTTCTCTCAGGTAGTTTTGAGTTACTGCTTTCTTCAGTTCTCGCCTTTTATGTTCCTTTCGTGTTTGAGTCTGTAAATGGAGAAAATTTATATGGTAAAGTTTTGGGTTTTGTGTTTGGAATGTTTTGATGAAGTTTGATACTCTCTGAGGTTTGGTTTTATTTTGTTTTTTTGTTTTTTTGTTTCTTTTTCCCTTTTGCCTTCGTTCTTCTTCACTTCTTCAAGTGGGAATGGATGCCAAGTCATGTTTACTTAGCAGGAAATTGCGTAATGAAACTTGCTTGAGCATTGCACATTCCATATTTGTAAAAAGAGAATATGAATCAACCATCTTTAGGAAATCTTAGTGGTGTCAAATGTAATAAGAATTTACTGCTATCTATTTCTCTTGGAGAGAGAGAGAGAGAGGAAAGACAAAGAAATCCTAAGGGGACAAGATTTGTTCTATTTGGGATACAAGGTTTCTAATTTTCTTTATTTTGGACATACCAATGTATAAAGATAGTTAATTTCCAAAAAACATATATATATATATATATATATATATATCGAATATGAATTTTTATTTTTAAAAAATAAAAACATTATTTCAATAGATTTATTGACTTTTTTATTTTAAATTTTTAACTTTTATCATAGGTTTGAATGAACATTGAGTAATTACTTGGTGTTCCAACCTAACTGTTTGATAATGACTCTCCTAATTGTCAAATTTTGTTTAGCATGTTCACTTTCTCTAATAGCCATCGGAATAATGTATATATCTGGTAGAAGTTGGGCAGCAGAAGCAATATGGGAGAAAATGGACTTTCCCTTGTTCATCTATTGCTCTCATTGATTGTGGACAAGCTGCTTTTCAGGTTTGCTAAGCATCATCCAAATGTGCTCTTCTCACAGAAATGGCACAATACACTTTTACCTTATTCTTTTCTTTTCACTGCCTTATGTAGAGTAAAAACTCAAAACCCAGTTGAATTCATAAATTTCTTTTTCTTGTTTGGGCTATTGTTTGGACAAGTTTATGTCAGTGTGTTGGCTTTCGACGGCCCACATATATCTTTTCACAGCTCAATGAGAGATGGACCCCTTTTGGTTGAAAAGCAGTTGAGAATATTTTCCATTATTATCTCTTTTTCCTTAGCCTCCTTGTATATGTTTCTTGGTCCCTTTATATTTATTTGTTATTGTTTTTCATTTTTTGTACCTTTAATACTTTGGTCTTCATCATCTTCTTAACTCTTCTTCTTCATTTCCTCTAAAATTTCCATCTTTCTTGGGGTATTTTGCAGCATGAGTTCGGAGGGTATTCCTGAAATCAATGCTCTTTTCCTTCCGTTTTTTGCTTATGGTCACATGCTCCCTGCACTAGACATTGCAAAACTCTTTGCCTCACATGGTGTCAAGTGCACAATAGTCACCACCCCACTAAATGCTCCAATCTTCACCAAAGCCATTGCGAAAACCCAGGGCTTGGGCAATGAAATCACTCTCAAAACAATCAAATTCCCTGCAGTTGAAGCTGGACTTCCTCAAGATTGCGAGAGTACTGACGAACTCCCTTCGGAAGAAATGATTGTGAAATTTGTCATGGCAGCATCAATGCTTCGAGACCCTTTTGAGGAAATCTTAAGGGATGTCCATCCACAATGCCTTGTTGCCGATATGTTCTTCCCTTGGGCCAGTCGTCTTGCAATGAAGTTTGGCATTCCAAGGCTTTCTTTTGTTGGCACATGTTTCTTCTCTACTTGTGCTCTTGAGAGCTTGAGACTGTACAAGCCAAACATTAAAGTTTCCTCTGATTCTGAACCGATAGAAATTCCAGATCTTCCTGACACGATCAGATTAATAAGACAACAGATTCCTTTTGCTACTAGAGGTGAAGAAACTGAATTTGGCAAGTGGATTAAAACATGTGAAGAAGATCAGCTCAAAAGCTATGGTGTTATATTCAATAGCTTCCACGAGCTTGAACCAACTTATGCTGATCACTTTAGGAACGTTTTGAAGAGGAGAGCTTGGCACATAGGCCCAGTTTCTCTATGCAATAGAGAGCAAGAAGAGAAAGCACAAAGAGGAAAACAAGCTGCTATTGCGGAGCAAGAGTGCCTAACTTGGCTTGACTCGAGAACTCCCAATTCAGTTGTTTATGTTTGTTTTGGGAGTCAGTCACAGTTCGATGGTTCCCAATTGCGTGAAATCGCTGTCGCTCTCGAGGCCTCAGGGAAACAATTCATTTGGGCCGTGAGGAAAAGCAAAGATGGGGATGAAAATGAAGATTGGTTGCCAAGTAAGTTTGAAGAGAGAATGGAAGCTAGGGGCTTGATCATAAGAGGTTGGGCTCCACAAGTGTTGATTCTTGAGCACAAGGCAATTGGTGCCTTTGTGACTCACTGTGGTTGGAACTCAACTCTGGAAGGGATTAGCTCTGGAGTTCCATTAGTGACTTGGCCTCTCTTTGCTGAACAGTTCTTGAATGAGAAGTTGGTGACTCAAGTTCTGAAGATTGGTGTCAGTGTTGGTGTTCAAAAATATGCTAGATTTGGGGGAGAGACTATAAAGAGTGAGAGAATTAAGGAAGCAATCAATAGGGTTATGGAAGGTGAAGAGACAGAGAAGATCAGAAGCGAAGCAAAAAAGTATGGAGATTTGGCAAAGAAAGCTGTTGAGAGAGGAGGATCATCTTACAAAGATTTGAAGGCTTTGATTGAAGACTTGAAATATTATCAACCTTGAGCTTTCATATAACTTTTGATTACTGCATTATTCTAATGCTTTATGCTAGCAAAAACATTGCTACTTATGTTATTTTATCCATCTTTTGATGAAATAAGAGTATTAAAACTACTTGAATTTGGCTCAAAATTAAAAATTTAGAGTTCTGGCCTTATCTTTTCTCATGTTACCGAGAGAATAAATTATTATTCTAGTATTTAAAAATTATAAATTTGATAATTGTTTTTATATTATGTCATATTAATTGTTGTATTTGAAATTAAATTTATTTACGATATAGATTTCTTCAAGAAAAATTATAAGCATATCACAACTGAACTCTAGGTCATCCGGACAAATAATTAGTTGCCCAAAATTATCGAGCAGTGTTCCCTTTTGCAACCATTGATCTTAAAATCTAACCTGTAGTGACTAATTCCAAGAAACCTGACAGAGTCCAAACCATAGCTTTGGTTAAGCGTTTAGTCGGCGTAACTTTTGCAACTTGTTTCTTCCTAACATCTGATCTATTTGCAACCAAAATCAAAAGCAGCACATTTATCTTATTTACGACATCCACCATTGTTGAGCATACTCCGATTTTTCTTCTTCCCATTCAGGCAAACTCTATCCCACTTCTAATAACAATTGCGACCAATTGTGTTTGCCACTGTTTTCTCCAAATGTCTTAATCTATAGCGACAAGATGTTCTAACTTTTCAATGGATGAGAACTACAGGATCTACTATAGCAACTAGATATTATTTGCTCAAAGGTACTATCTCGAACAAGGTACACTCTTGGATTTTCTTCAGATATGCGTGTCTCCCAGTCTTGTGTTTTCAATGTGGAAAATTGGGTCATACTACAAGTGGCAACAAATGCAATGGGAACAGTGATGGGGATGAAGAGTAGGTGGAAAATGCTACTTATGGAGAATGGTTAAGAGCCTCGCCATTTAAAGCAGGGAGGCTGTTTTCAGGGGATGGGAGTATCGATGACATGAGGCAGAGTAATAAAGTTGAAACAATTCTGCTTGAAGAACTAGAGAGGAAATGCGGGAAAATTTGGAAGTCTGTGAATCTCCAGAGTGTAGATAAAAGAGGTTCTGAAGAGCTTCATAGATTTATCTGTAAATGGGGTAAACCTAGAAAATGGAAGTGGTTGGGATGTGGTAGCTAAGAAAGCAGCTCTGAGCCTGAATAATAAGGGGAGTCGCAGACAGAGAGAGTCGAAAGGGATGATGGGGATACAAACGGTTGAGAAACCTACTGGAGGTAAATGATGGAAGAGAATGACAAGGAAGAAATAAGTGAGACCAAAAACAGAAAAAGGCTAGATATGGAAGAAAGGGCAATACATAAGAGATGGGGCAGTTTTTAAAGGGGATAAAGATGAAGAAACAAAAGATTGGGTTGAGAAATGATGCCCATAACCTAGAACAGGCGGACGCTGCAGAGCAGATCCGTCAGGCATAACGAGGAACATCAGTGGGAACTGCAGGGGGTTGGGGAAGGCACCTGCAGTTCAATCTCTGACAACGCCTGTCAAAGAATTAGTTTCCTTCGTGGTGTGGAAACTAGACTAGATGTCAGGAGGATGGAGGAACTGAGGTTCGAGTGGGTTTCACCAGTGGTTTGCGTGTTGATAGGAGTGGAACTGGAGGTGATTTGGCCATGCTATGGAGGAATGGCATTCACCTAACGATTAAACACTGTTCAGCCCATCACACAGACATACAAACTGGCGATGAGCCTGGTGTGTTAAAGTGAAGGTTCACAGGATTTTATGGTCATCTCGTAACAGCAAATAGGAGGGAATCTTAGAGACTGCTGCAAAGACTCCATAATGAATCTAGTTTGCCAGGGCTTTGCTGTGGAGACTTGAATGAGATTATCCGGCACTATTGAGAAGACAGGCAGAGCTGTAAGACCAGATGGGCAAATGGGGGCGTTTAGAGAGGCAATCATCGGCTGTGATCTGGTGGATATGGGCTTCGAATGTAACCCTTTTACATTGAGAAACAAGCAACGTGAAAAAAATTGGAGACGAATTTGAGCAAGCACTAAACAATCCAATGAGTAAACAATTCATTCAAACACTAGTAATCACATTAGTTCTAATTAAATCTTATTTGAGTCGAATTGATGAGAAAACTCTTTTAGCATTTATTTTCGTTATACACAAAACTTGAAAATGAGACCTTAGTTGAGAGTACCATGGCTGAAACAACCACGCGTTGCTGCCACTAATATTGATATGCCACAGAAGAAAACCATTTATAAGGAGGCTAATAAAAAACACAATTATGGAAAACGTTCTCTTCTACCTTTTAAATATGAAGAGGCCCAGTAAATTATCATGATTTCAAGGAGGACCAAGACAATCAAAGCTAGTACTAGTTGATGAATTTGGAGTTCATTTTCAAATTGCTATATGTAAAAGAAGCGTAGGCCATTTATACATTGCTGATTCAACACTGCATTTTCCAAATATGACCTAAACTTCATCTAGTGGGTTATGCCAGCTGTGATGAAAAAATTCTTAATATAATTTTGTAATACCTACAATGGATGTGCTAATAATTGATAATAAAGAATCAAGGCATTGTTTATTGTCTTCTTAACTCACAAGACATGAGGTTTGTGGTGCAAAGATTATTTGTGAGCACAGCTATTGTAGTAGAGGTGTTTTTACAACTGATAATAGAACCTTAATTGGGGGTGTCTTTTTTATCATATCAATACTATATTCCTTCTCACATACCACAAGATAGGACAACTAAATTTCTCAAATAAAAAACAAGTTACCTAAAGAAAGATTTGGGTAATTGCACCTGAATTAATATTAATACAAATACACACAAAATTTAGACGGTCTTCCATAAGTGTATCTGCAAAGAACATCAATGTAAATATTCCAAAAATGCAAACCAAAAAGGGCATATACATATACCTATAACCTCCAAGTATTGCTATTGCTTGCATAAATTGGAGACAAGCATTTTGAGCAAACACAGAGAAACAATCCAATAAGTAAACACCAAGGATAGAAATCGGCAAATGGGTTGTAATCTTGGTAACCAAAAAGTTCAAAAGGTGTAAGCTCTTTGCAACAATTACTAGAACCAAGACAAACTTGCCAAGTTATGTTACTAAATCCAGTCAAGATAAACCTTTTGTTGTTGTACAATTCCTTTCCTTGGCAGTTGAGTTGATGGGAAAGATGTAAAGTCACCACGCAGTGCAAGCAAAGTTGACAAGCTCTGCATGTCAATTTTATCTCTCACAGCTGGCTGCTATCTTCATAAACCAAAAGCTCATCTGGCAAAGACAACTGGTTTACAGTTTACACCAAACTGACAAGTTCATGCCTTTTCATATCTGAAAAATCTTGTGTAATTTTCCTGTACATTATAGCATAATTCAAGCTACCATAGTTTTGATTCCTTTCTTTTTTTGGTTACACGAGATTTGAACTCTGATCACAGGGTTAGGGAAGGGGGTTGTGACCACTAAGCTTCCCCTCGGGGACAAAAGTAAAGGGGAATAGTTTTGTTTCCTTTTACTCATGATTTTCACAACTAAATGGGTAGCAATAGGAGGATTGCTATTCTATATGAGAAAATGACCAGAAGTCTGCACCTTTATCATGAGATCAATACTCAAGCATCAAAGTTGATGCACACTTGATCTACCCGAGCCACAGGTAAAGTCTGGTTGATAAACTGAAATGACCTCTAGATCTTGGCTTGGAGCTTCCAACTCAAGTATAACCCTTGAAATCATAAATATAATTACAGTAAGGAAAGTTCATTGTGGAAGTAAACAAACTAACCACTCTAAATCCAAGGTTTTTTTTTTTTTAATCTATGATGAACTGAAAGGTGGCATGAGAATAACAACATTTTTTAGAACCACCAAGTTCATCAATGTGGTCTTGGGTCATAATTCTTGGGATTTCAGGTAACTCCTGAATACGAGAAACGATGATCCAGTGAAAAATATAAACCATATCGTAAACACAGTGTCTGGCATTGATGACAACAAAAAATTATGATTGCAAAAAAGGACAGTGCATGGAGTTCCAAACACCAGCTAAGAATTGGCACATAGTTTTGTTAAGTTTTAGGGATGAGGCAATATCTAGATTATGGTCAACATTGAATGACATTGAATGACAATATGGGTTCCAGGGTGGTTGGGAAAAAGATTCTGGCAAAGGGGTTTGAGTTTGACTTGCCACAGAGGATAAATGCATTACAATCATTATCCTTCACCCTTGTATCACTTAAAAAAGATGTATATATGCAAGAGTAATTTTCTACAAGATTGAACCCTCGTCCTCAACACAGGCTTAAAAGCCCCTATTGCAGAGAACAGATTTATCTTGATATGGCACATAGTTTTGTTATGTTTTAGGGGTGAGGTAATATACAGATTCTGGTCTCCATCGAACGACAATCTGGGTCCAGGGTGTTTGGAAAAGAGTTTATGGCTAAGGGATTTGAGTTTGACTTGCCACAGAGGATAAATGCATTACAATCATCATCCTTTACCCTGTTTTCACTTAAAAAAGAAGTATACTTGTAAGAGTAATTTTCCTCAAGAACCCTCATCCTCAACATGGGCTTTGCAGAGAACAGATTTATCTTGATATGACACATCAATGCCCTTTGACCAGAACAGTTTGTCAAGCTAATACCAAAATCCTGATCAAATTCCTACCTTATCCCCCTCCCTCCCCCCCCAAAAAAACAAAGCCAAAATTTTCCTTACAATGATGTGGAAAACTATTTTTCCAAATAAAAAAAAAATTACCAGAAGACAATTAATCAATTGAACATTATCTGGTGAGCAAATTGAAATATGATTTCCTATTAAGCATGTACACGTTTAGACAAGAAGAGAATTAAATTAACAAAAGGGAAATTACAACTGACACATCATACCACAACATTTTCTCCGTGTCTGAGAACTGGGGCAGGAACATAGAGATTGCACTGTGGCCCAGATGACTGAAAAAAATGAGCAGTGCAAACATTTGAGCAAAAATCATAGCATTCAATCTGTTGATTGCCAATCACCACTGAGTTATTACCGGTCAAAATCTTCCTATATTAAAGTCATTGACAAATGTAACACCTTTACTCCAGCCATCGAAGGATATAAATGTGTCTTTCACTTGATCTTATAAAAATAGGATACCGTGCATCACATATATATGAGATGATACAAATGAAAATAAGAACAAAAAGGAAGATCATCCAGCCAAATATATGCCCTAAACCTATGTGACTCATTTCCCTGTTTAATTTTGAGAGAAGCAAAGAAAAGGCGATACATGGTAGCATAGGTAATGCGAGCTCCCCAACGATTCTTATAAATGTCAAACTTGCTCTTTGGGAGTTTGTATCAAAGAGAAGTGAGTTCTAAAGGGGAACTCCACCACCATTTCCCAACAACTGCAATTTTTTGTATCACCAAATTTTCAAGACTCAAGCCCTTTCATGTTTGCAATGTTTGCAAGAGCAAAAGATGATTCACGAAGCAAATACATATGAAGATTATTGAACTCTTTCCTGTCCAAAACCAAGCATAGTGATCAAGGTGGGGGAACTTACAATATTATATCCTTCCCAATATATCCTCTGGCAACGTCAACCAGGTGATGAAGATAATTTTTGTCATCTCCATAGGAACAATATTCATTTTCAATCTGCCATAATCTCACTGAGTACATTTGATGCCTATTGTGAATAAATGTAATGGGGATCTAAAAAATGTTTAGGTAGAATAACATACACTCCGTGGACAAAATTTTCTCCAATCAAAACATGAACAATGTTCATGCAACACATCAGACATGGATGTGCAAGTAGAACACTACAAAGCAAGATAAAACAAATCTAGAAGCCAAACTTTAAATTCTAACCTACTTCCGTTTAGAATCTCAACATGCATGTTTGTTTCACAGAAAATGGGGTCCAGCATTATGAACTTATGTTACTTGCTAATGAATCTTCGGTGGGCAGTTCATTCTTATCAGGTGCAAACTCGACACAATAAGGGTCTAATTGATTTAATACAGAATTGAATGTTGATTTTCCTACCGGAAAAGGCCACGTTGCTCTTTTCGAAGAATCTTTATATATATATATACATATAAATATAGGCATATACCCGATAAGAAGCTTGCACATAAAGCCCATTAAGATTGAAGATCATACCGTTAAGAGGCCAAGACATGATAGAAAGCATCTCCTCCCCTTCTTTCATTTTAGTAAATGGTCATATGAGTGTTACTATATGTCCTCTCAAGGGCTAAGACAAGGGGACCCTCTTCCCCCCCGTCTGTTTATCTTGATTATGGAGGCGCTAAGCAGGGTGATGGTGTATGGGGTGAGGAGCTTGGATGGGTCAAAGGTCTCAAAGTTACCAAACAGCGATGGTAGAGCATCTCAATTTTCACACCTAATGTTTGTTGATGAGACTATGATCTTTGTGACGCAGATGTCAGATAATAACTGTCGATCAAATGTACATAATTGAGTTTTGAGGCAGTCTCATCCCTGAGTGTTAACCTGTCCAAGAATGAGCTCATAGCGATGGGGAAAACGTTAATTATAGTCTTTTGGCCTCCACTCCTGGGTGTCAGTTAGGGAATCTTCCTATCCAGAGCTAAGCATGAAGAGAAGGCCATCTGATGAGTCACGAATGGGCTTTATGTGTTGAGAGAGAGAGAGAGAACGCTCTACCTCATCATCCATGGGAGTTTGGTGCTCCCTCCCTCCCTCCCTCCCGCTCTGTGTCCAAACGAACTTTGTTTCTAATTCTTGAACACCATCCAATTACAGTTCTGTTTCCTAAAATTCAAAACACTCGGCCCTCCATGAGTGGTTTACTGAGAGACGATGCTGGGGGAGTCAAGACCTTGAGATCTCGGTGTAAGGCTCTGCCTTTTTAAATGGGCATGGGCTCTTAGTTTCTTTCTTTATTCTCTCATTTTTCTAAAAAAACATTCGGGTGGTATGTAGGGCCCTTCCTCTTTCATAGGGCTTGAGCTATGTTTGGGCTATAGAATATACGAAGGATAATGGGGGTTGGTGTCCATCGGATGTCCCCGAGGGGACATGGGTTGGTGTCCATACAGAGATTTTAAGCAGCTCATGATAGAGCTGGAGATTAGGGAAGTCAAGCACATATACAGAGAATCCAACAAATGCGCAAACCACCCAGCAAAGTTGGGAAGGACCAGCTCTCCTGGTTTGTGCCTTCTGGAGGTTCCCCCTAGCTCTATTCTATCTCAGTTGTTTTTTTTTTTTTTTTTGGTTGTACAAGAATTTGAACCTGAGATCATCAGGTTGGAGAAAGGGGTTTGACTACTAAACTATCCCCTTAGGGACATTCTATCTCAGTTGTGGGACGACAAGAATGGGATTGTGTCTAGACGTCTAGTGAGTTGTAAGTCTGGGCCGGAGGCCTCTTAGTTTGGGTTTGCTCTTGGTGTGTTTTTGTGGCCACCTTTGGCCTCTTTCCCTCCCAACCAAAAAAAAAAAAGAAAAAAAGAAAGAAAAAACGGACCTTTTGTCTACCCAAAAAAAAAGGTGGAACGACCTTTTTTTTATAAACTATTTTGTAATCAATTAAATTTGATTTGAATCTGATTAAATTCTTAATAGACAAAATTTTCCTGACTCTTATTTTTTTTACACATAAATTTCGAATCCGAAAATTTATGCATTGGTAAAGAGAGCTGTATCAAATATTTTTTTATCACCATCCATATCTCAAATTAATTTATTAAAAAATACTTCAAAGAACCAACAAGGTTAAAAAATCAATACTATGAAAATCTTGAATCCACACAAAAGATTTATAAGTGTGCATGGTGTTAGATGCATGTAATTTGTGAATGATTATACAAGTTTAAAAATGACTAAAATTATCTCAGTTATTTTTTTAAAAAAAATTGATCTGTCATTTCAGTTCACAATTTTTATTTGGTTTATATGACATTGATACATTTTATTGCAAATAAGATTATTATAGTAAAATTTTAAGATTTATATGATAAAATGTTATTTAACATATTTTACGGATTTCTCTTTAATCAATGCTATAATTAACTAGAGTTGCACCTTGGGAATTTGCAATGCTCTTATTCATCTTTTTGTTTGAGAGAGAGAGAGAGAGAGAGAGAGAGAGAGAGAGAGAGAGAGAGGTGCTGCGACAGGAATCAAATATAAAGGCAGAATTATGAACACAAGAGAGAGGGGGTTCATTTGCTTTCCACTTTTTTACACTCTTTTATAGCACAAAACAAGTCAACTGGGGTGTTGTCTTCACTAGCCTTTTCTGCAAACGAAGCAAGGGATGGCCAAAGAAATAATTAAGGTTAGAAAACCAAAACAATATTCATTCAGAGAGAGAGAGAGAGATCACAGAGGTCTACTGATGTTGGCGATCAGCTTTTTGAGATGCCAAATTGCCAAAACCCCATATTGTTGTTTTGCACAAATCCTCACGCAGACAGAAAGCACCCAACAAAGCATTGCGTATATTCATTATTTGGGAAGTGTGCTCCCTGCGATCCACCAACCTCACCATACCTTTCTGCGTTAATCACACCTTGCCTGCCCCACCGAGAGTGAGTGAGTGAGAGAGAGAGACAGAGAGACAGAGAGAGACAGAACATAAAAAAAAAAAAACACCCAGAGAGAGAGAGAGAGAGAGAGAGATTATTAGACGACAAAAATGCAATTCTTTTCATGGAAGAGAATTTGTTAAATTAATGGCCTTAGTTTATAAGGATATGGTGCAAAAATGGGTACTAAACTTAACTGTACATGCAATGAAATATTAATTGTGTAAATATTTATGTTTTTAATTATTTTTCTTCATACCTTCCAGTATTTTTGGACTGAATTTCACTCATTTTTCCATTGTGGACATAAATTATTAAATCAAACCACAAATTATTGACTCAAATTGTTTTTGTTTTTACTTTTCTCGGGATTTTATTTTTCATTTTATGAAAAAATTCTAAATCATGAATCGTCTCAACATATTAAATTAATTAATATTTATATAAAATTCTTATATTTTTCATATTTAATAAATTATTTACTTATTTAATTGTAATTTTTATTTTTATATTATTTTTTACGATTGATAATTATATATTTACTCGTTTTAGACTTTTATTACAAAATATAACTATTCTATTATTTTTATAAAATAATCTATTTTCATATGTCTTTATTTTCCCATTTCGTGCAAAATAAGTCTACCTTTTGCGTTAGTAATAATTTTGATTTACTAAAATTTTATGTGTATAATTTATCTAGAGACTCATGTTTTTATTTTAAAAAAATTATCCCTCCATATTATTTTTTTTTTATTTTTTTGGGTACTATATTAACCGATATTTTGAGTCATATTCTGATTAATCTGATTCGAGACTTACGGTGGCCCATTTAAGGGGATTATCCTGTTAACGTAGTTTTTTCCACGTCTAATCTACAAGTCCAAATTGAAAACTTGATTGAGAGATTTAACGTCATATTCTATTAAACCAACTGTCTATTAGTATATTATTTTTTTTTATGTATGTCCGTATGTATGTATGTATGTATGTATGAATGTATATTGATCACGGGCCAGAAGAGCACAAATTTCAAAAATAAGTAAAGGTCACACACATCAGCATGCACATGAACCATGAACCTAACATGTCAGTCTCATGCACACACATAGACAGAGACCAGAAAGGATAAGCATTTTTCATCTGATACTACCATTTACATAATTTTAGGACAACTCTTTTCCAAACTACTTTTATCTCTCTCCTCATCACATGCTAATTATTCTCCACATGATGGCAATTTCACATTCGAGGCTCCCCACAACAAGAATCATCTCTCTCTCTGTCTCTGTCTATACATGCCCCCACACGCTTAGCAAGGGAGAGAGAAAGGAATTAAGGGTATGGTTTGGCTTTCAAGAAAGACAGAGACCCGTTGAGTAACATCAAAACCCTCATAGCAAATGTGGGAAAATACTAAAATTATATTTTTAATCCGATTAATTTGATTTAAATATATATAAAAATTCTATTTAAAAAATAATTTTTTCAATATAATATTTTTATTTTTAAATTTTTAATTCAAAATTTAAGTAAATAATTTAATATTTTATCTTCTGCACACCACAAGTCCTATATTATTTACACACTTAATTTGATTATTATTTTTTTCAATTTTTACATAATCCAATGAGGTTGCACTGATCTTCCTCGGGATTGAGTCTCACTCGCACTCATGCAAGGTATCAGACAACATTATTTTTCTTTTATTTTTTTTTAAAAAAAGAAAGAAACATTGTTCATCTGACCATATTGCTCGAATCTTTTTTTCCCTCGGGAGAATCCAATGCTTCGAAATTCGGATATTCAAATTGTGCACGAGAGAGAGAGAGAGAGAGACAACTCGGGTCATATGTAGATCAATACTTTGATTAATTTATAATTGAAAGTCATGAAGACAACTTAAGCACGTTTAACAAAATGTTTCTTATAAAAGATAGTTAAGGTTGGTTTTCTTGTATTAAACCATGTCTTTCTTACATTTGAAGATACGGTGATCTTATCGATATTTAATTGATTCAGTAATTGATCACTGATATCTTAAATAAATTCTCAAGTTCAAATACAAAAATACGAATTGAATTTATTCAAGTTCAATGTATTTATCAGATATCGATAATTTATTAAAAAAAATTCCAAATCATTTTCCACCATCTAATGTAGTATCAATTTTTCAAGTCCCTCTTATTCTAAATCTGGTTTAAATAGATTATAAATTAATATTATTTATTATGGATAAAATAATCAATAAATTTCCAGAGAAAATTATCGAATAGATAGAATAATCTATTTATTTATTTAGTTTTTGAAAAACAGACTTTCAAAGCCACGTTAGGTACATATTGATACACATTAAATAAGATCTTGATTGAAAATAGACATAAAAAGAGTTTTACCATTTAAAATTTCAATTTAACTCAAACCCGATTTAGTCGGGTTCAACATGATCTCCGCATTCTGGTGGTTTATAAAAATAAAATAAAATAAAATCTTAGCTTGAATTATATTTATGTATTTTATATATAATATTTTTAAAAAAATGAATAATATAATGTTTTACAAGTATAAGTCAAATCTCTTTATAAAAAAGACCAAAATTATCCTTATTAATAATTTTTTCACGAAAAACTAAAAATAAGTATAGTTGAATCTCTTTACATGCTTTAGATTGTTGCTTGCTCTTCCGCAAATCAGATTGGGCACCATGCATGTGCAAAATTGTTTGGTTCAACAGTTGAATGATTGAAGCAATTGGGAAAAAAAAATCTCTTATCTTGTAGTTCAGTTTCCTTCTAAGCATGATTGTACCACAGAGTTGCAAGAATGAAATTAAAAAGAAAAAAAAAAGAAAAAATTACTAATTTGAATTTCATTCCGTCACCATACTCACTGCAATGGACAAGATATACTATAAAAAAGGCTTACATTGCATGTTTATTAATATAGGAGCAAAGGTGATGAATATCCAGCTAACCAAAATAAAAATAAAAATAAAAACAAAAACAAAAATAAGCTCACAAGTTGACATTAACTGGAAATGTCAAGAATCCACCCCTTTGGGAAGACATTTAGAACAAAGGAAAAAAGGGAGAATGTCTGAATTTATATAGTAATAACCCTCCCAAAAAAAGGAAAGAAAGAGAAAACTCGAGAGTGCGCAAGAGAGAGAAGCTAACCTTGCCATGGTTTATGAGTCTGATTAGTGTTGATGCAATTACCAAGACCAGCAATGTTCATAATGTCACTATGAGACAAAGCTCTTAACCCCAAGAAATCTCTAGTCAAGCCTTCATTTCCTGATCCTCCATGACCACCACCATTTTCATCAATATTTTTGCAAGTAGTGGTAGATGAAGATGTTGAAATACCAACAAATTGATCTTCAAGTGAATTGGCAGAAGACAAAGGCCCCATTATGTCCTGAATAAGAGAAGCTGCAGAGGGAACTGCAGCTTTAGTAGTATTACTGCCAAAAGAACTACTCAACAAGCCATTGACAAAAGACCCATTAGCCATCTCATCATGTGAGGACAAATCCATGTGAGAGCCTTGGTGGGGTCTCCACAAAGACTCATTAGGAGGGTTGTTTTTGCTCATGGTTGCACCCATCTGAGCTGCTTTTTGCAGCAATGCTGTTGCGGACATGTGTGGTGAAGAGGAGGTAGAAGAAGAAACTGTTTGATTCAGGTAGGGTGGCAGTGTGGGGGGCCCTAGAGTTGGAGTGGTAGTACTATCAGGGTTAGGGTTTGGGGGAATTAGGTCGTGGCAGTGGTGGGGTTGGGAGAAGTTGTTATCTTGGTCTAGGAATCTTGCCGAGAAGGAGAGGTCTATAGGTTGTTGAGATGGTGGTGGAGGGCATGTAAGCCAAGGTGGAATTTCTGGTCTTACATGAGGGAAGTTTTGATGTTGCTCTCTTTTGAGTGGGAAGGTGGTGGTGTTGATCAATTGATTGGGTTGGAGGTTCGTGAGTTGAGATGAGAGGAGAAGTGGGTTGGCTGTTGTTGTTATTGCTTTTGCACTCTCCTCTGCCAATGCATCACAAAAGGCTCTATGGGTGATGAAACTATCCCTCCTGAAAATATCATTCAACAAAAAAGATATACTAAACATACTTTGTTATAATAAAGATAAAAAAGAATATGTAGATGTAGAAAACTCCTCACATGACAAAGAACCTGCAAGAAGATGCAGCCTCTCTCTCTCTCTCTCTCTCTCTCTCGCGTTTGTTCAGCTTTGCTTTACGGAGTCAAGGGCATGTACCATTTTAGTTTAGTATATTCAACTTTCCAAGCACCTCCTTGGAGTAGGTGCTTATGTATTGTCAAACCATGACAAATCAGTATGTGAAGCAGGTTTTTCCCTCAAAGTTTCTTTTTCCTCTCTCTCTCTCTCTCTCTCTCTCTCTCTCTCCAACAACCAAATGCATGAATATTATTGCATCTATGCAACTAATGAGACTCCCGTTAACCCAACACTTCACTTACCATCAAAACACTACAAAGTTCCTTCCTAGGAAGGGCTATAATAATACAATAAACTTGTATGTTTGACGTTTGAAGACTAAAGATCATTAAATATGACTAATAAATACCTTGAAAAGAGGGTACCACAGTCACATCTGTACTCCCTAGTGCCACAAATCTTGGAATGAGCCTTCCAATCAGACTGAACAGCATACCTCTTTGAGCACTTCTCACATTTCCACTTCTTCTCCCCATGTTTCCTGCTGAAGTGCTTCTTGATTCCCGTCAAGTCTCCAAGTGCTCTAGATGGGTCATGATGAACACAAGTTGCTTCTGGACATACATACACTTTCTTCCTCACTTCTTTGTTTGTTCTCTGCTTTAACTTCCATGGCAGATTGTGACCTCTTCTGTGCAGTTGCAGATTCTGATCCCTTTGAAACCCTTTGTTGCAGATCTCGCATACAAATCTGTTTGTCGCCATTAGTGTTTTTGGTGATAGAGCTATCACTTCTGCTTCAGGGTCTGATTCAAAAAGAGAGGAAAAAAGTAATGAAAATTAAAATTCTGCTTCAGCGTCTGATTCAAAAAGAGAAGAAAAAAGTAATGAAAATTAAAATTCTGCTTCAGGGTCTGATCC
This sequence comes from Dillenia suffruticosa, assembly GCA_033439265.1. Lineage (NCBI taxonomy): Eukaryota > Viridiplantae > Streptophyta > Magnoliopsida > Dilleniales > Dilleniaceae > Dillenia > Dillenia suffruticosa. Next base: position 23,355,106 of record JAVTVX010000004.1, read on the forward strand.
AAAATAATTATATATATATATTTAGAAAATCAACCACGAAACCTAGAAGTTCATGAAAAAATGATTTAGGCTTGTGGGTAAGGTTCCAAAAATCACCCCGCGCCCCCCCCAAAAAAAAAAAAAAAAAAAAAAAAAAAATCAAACACCATATTTTATAACTAGTGAAAAATTAGTTCTTCATCCGGGTCTGTATCAAAGTCACCAAAAAAAAGACCCCATGATAAAAAGGGGGGGATCAGAAAACTTATAAATTTTTCATATATTTCTTTCTGGGTATGATTCAGAATGACAAAAGATGACCTCAGTGTTTGTTAGAGTATCACTAAAAAACCCACGAGTGGAATTTAATTAAATTTATTGAGATTTATGAAACCTGGGTTGCCTGGAAGATTTCTCTTCTTTTTTATGGGAGGCAGTTGAGAAGATTGGGTGTTTGATTCTTGCTGCTGCTGCTGACTAGTGTAGTATTGTTGCTGTGGATAAGCACCAGCAGAACTATCAGTTCTGTTGCCGGAAGACATGCTTGCTTGATCACCCGATGCAGATGTCAAATTTGACACGTTTTCTTCAACCACTATTTGTTGTTGTAGAAGAAAGTCTTTCATCATTTGTTTCTGTGTGTGCGTTTTTACCTAAGAAAGCACACCTTTTATAGTTCGCATCATGAGAGAGAGGGAGAGGGAGAGGGAGAGAGAGAGAGAGAAAGAGAGGAAAAAGAGGGAAGTAAGAGGGCTTTTGAATGATCTAAAAAAGGTTTCTTAAAAAAGTATAAATTCCCATGGGACTTGTTTTGAGAGCTAATAGCTTTCTTCTTTCCTACCCTTTGGCTTCAACCCAAGAGACAATTTTTGTTTTTCCAGAGAGAGAGAGAGAGAGAGAGGTTTCTGTGAAACTGAACAAAGACCACCCTCAAACAAATTTGTTCATGGCTTTAATATGGGCAAGAAAATCCAACAACAAACACATAAATATGAACAAAAATTAAGCTAGACCCAGTACCACTGTCAAGAAAAGAGTGTTTTTCTATCTATTTTTCAGTAGAGTGAGAGAGAGAGAGAGAGGAGATTGTGGATGACAAAGGATACCTATGAAATCCTCTACACATCCAAAAATCCATAACCCTTCAAAAACACCACAACCCCAAAAGCAAAAACCTTACGGCTAATACTGACGGTGCACTTTCTGTCTTTTCTTTTGTTCTCTTACCATACCCAGAAATCAAAATAATATTTAACCTTTTTATTTTATTATTAATTTTCTTTTACTTTTCAAGCACAGTTGTATACAATCCGTCAAGAATCCTCCCTTTTTTTTAATAACATTCAGCTCCAAATTTCCCATGCCCTCAAAAGTTGAGGAAAAAAAAGCCAATATTTCCAATATATTTATATGATTCAATTTACTTATAAAAATCATTTATGAAAATACGTTAAAAATGTTTAAATTATGTTTGATTTGTAATTTTGTAATATTTTAATACAACTGTGATAATATATTTACTTAAAAAGCATCGTGATCTTCAAAAAAAAAAAAATACCGATTGTCATCAGGATATGTTAACAAAATATTAAAAAAATATGAATTTTAGTTTATGAACCGTAATTCATCTGGTATCATATTTTATTTTTAAAAATCTTGAATTCGAATCTCTCATATATATTTAAAAATATAAATATTTTTTAAATAAGAATTTCTTTTCATATAGATAAAAGTAATTTGAATTTAAGTTTTTGTAATGGACAAATTGAATATATTACTCCTTTATTTTCATTGATAGTCTCACTATAACTAGAAAGAAATAATAGTAACCATAGAGAGAGAGAGAGAGAGAGAGAGAGAGAGAGATTTATTTAAATTTACATCACGGGGTGATGGACCCTTTAGCATCAGCTTTCTACATTTACAGTGACATGATTGATTAAGATCAAGGAGACAAGCTCCCCCCCCCCCTCCAAAAAAGAAATAATTTCATCTACATTTCTTATTATTTTATTTTCTCCAACACATAATCTGCATCCTTTCTTTATCTTTGATTTCGTTATCACCAAGAAGAAAAGTATGACCAAAATTTGAAGATATAAACAGTAGCTGAAATTTCTGACAATCAAGCAGACCAGCCATGCATGGCATGGCTATGGAAATATAAATATTTGAAATTTTCCAAAAATTAATAATACACAATGAAGCTGCCTAACTTATCACTTTGGCTGACGGAATTCTAGAATTTAGAATATGATTGAGGTGGGAAATGAACAAAACATTGACTTCTCTAGGACTCAGAAGAAAGAACAAGGAAGATGGGATCTATGGCTTGAAATTTAGGTAGGTTCATTGACTTTACATAAGTAGGAATGGTTGGGAAGAATGCATAATTCCCACATAAAAACCCTAAAATGGTAACAAGGACAAAAGACTTCCTTTGCTAGAGGGGATTGAGCTAGACAATGGATTTGTAATTTTTTCTTTTCTCTTAATTACGATACAAATAGTATTTAATTTTATAATTATTCATTATTATTGTAAATATTTTTACCAGATGGACTAACCTAACTCGTATACATCATGTAGTCACGAATTTTACCTTAAATTATCATCGTAAGATTTTAGAACTGTTGATTACTCGAGAGACTCGTTCTCATCTCCAAATTGCCTAAAGAATAAATTAAATAAAAAATAATTAATGAACCAATTCATAACATTTTTATTATACAGGCAATATTATAACTTGATTGATACCGTTTTCTTTCCTTTAGAGATATACCCAAAAAAAATTTATACGATTCATCACCAATTATGAGATTGAAGTTGAACAATAATTGTAACAAAAAAGATGGGTGATGGGATTTTTTTTATTTTTTCAATACAGATTTCTAGTCTTGCCTCGAAGACAAGAAACATTGCTCCAAAAAATGCTTGCTAGATATGTGTGATATAATGTCAAAAGTACTCTATATGCTTGTTCATGCTTTCCATGATTTTGTGTTCCCTTCACCAATAGAAGAAATATATGTGACATAATAAAAAAAAAAAATCAATTTTTTTTTGTCATTTTCATGTTCAAATCCTCAAATGATTTAAAATTTGAAAAGAAATTTGGGGTCTTCCTCTCCCTCTGGCCCCAAATATGCTCTCACAGCTCATCCGATGCCTTTTGAAATTATTAAAAAGAAATAAAGTAGTACAACATATTAAATAAATTGGCCTTAAAGTTTGAGGGCACAGTTCCCATGTTGTGATGGGTATGCAGTGTTTTTTTTATTTTTTTTTATTTTTTTTTTGGGATCATTTTGGCATTTTGCTTGGATCCACGAAGCAGAGGAATCAAATCAAACCCCCTTTTTGTTCAAAATGTCCTCATCAGACAGTCTGTTTGATTGAAAGTTCAATAATTTTATATCCTTCATAAGCAATCATGGGCACTTAATTAATTGCAAAATAATAATAATAATAATAATAATAATTTCATTTTGCAAACCAGGGTAACTTTGGTCCGGCGGCTGAACACCGATACCCTTCGATCAAGATTTTAAATTTAAATATTATATATGAAGTAAATAAATATAAAAAAAAATTTATCTTTAAAGAGTTCAATCCAACTCAAATTTAATTAGATTTAAAATAATTATCAGATACTAATAATTTATTTTAAAAAATACTTTCAATGATTTAAGCTAGATTTATATTTAAATGTTATGAGTTTGTTTTTTCTTCTATCTCTTTTTTTTTTTTTCATCCAACTCTTTTTAAAAGTAATTTGCTGTGAAATTTCTGGAAAAAAAAAATCTAATGGGAAGTCAAATGTAGATGGTCATCTCCTAATCATGTATGCAACTCACTGGCTAACATTTTAGGCAAAATTTTATTAGGGAGAATGAAGGACAATGCTCATTGACTAGGGGGACAGAGGGCTTATAATTATAAAATAAAAAAAAAAAAAAAAAAAAAAAACCCAAAAATTTAAAAAAATTTAGAGACATTTTTAAAATATTTGATAGTACTTTTAAGATTTTTAATTGTATTTTTCAAAATGCCATTAAAGAAAATATATGTTTAATTTTCTCTCTCAAAATTTTGGCAAGAGGGGGGAAGGCTGGCTTCACCCCTCATAGCCACCTTTGGCTTGCTATTATGAATGGATGTTTGTATTAATTTAACCATCGAACACTCTTAAAATTCCCAAAAAAATTGTAAGTCAAGCATTATATACGTTTATCTTATGATAATATTACGACGAAAACTGATTACAAGAAGAAATCGAATTAAACCCATTTTACTGATTATTAGGGAAAATAGAAAACTATTGGTCTTCATGACTAGGGTCCAACCATGGCATGCTATTATTTAATCAAAGTCCTATTTCAAGAGTCCCTTCCCCTAAGCTGACCATCCAAACCCTAGATTACTACTTCCATGGCAAACAGCTCAAGCAATTGGTCTATTATTTTAAGGCATGTCATTTTGTCATAAAATGTTGCTTAGAATTTATGTCATTCCTTGAAGTGTGCACTCCTCCCATTCATCACATGTTTCTTTAGGGTCACAAGACCCAAGATCAAGACTAGGATTAGGACAAAGGAATTAGTGTCAATGAGATTAGGTTGAATTAGGTACTAAAGGCCTTCAGATGATGAACTAGATTAAGAAATAATCAATAGGGTCAAAGGGCATCACATTGTGAAACAAAATGTCTAATATTTCACATCCCTAAAAACAATCTAAATTCAATTTTGCAAAATAAGTTTCGGATGACAGTTTTAAAATTGTTTTCGAAAAAAAAAAATAAAACTATTTTAAAATCTAAAATCTGTCTCGAATGAATTTTTAAAACTATTCTGGTAATGTATAAGAAATTTTATACTAATCATATTTCTCACCTTTTTGACGAAAGGGATATTGAAAAATACTTTTATTTTTTTCTAAAAGATTTTTAAACTTAAATTTTCTTATTTTTTTCATAAACTTTTAGTATTTAATAATCATATTAAATTTTATTAAAATCAGTTCGAGTCAAATTTATTTTGTCTCTCAAATATTTGATTCCAAATTATTGAGATTAAAATTTAGTTTGTTATTATTGTCGTTGTTAATTAAATTTTGTATAAATTTTTTTTAATAAATAATCAATTAGGAAAGAAATGGAGAAAACTAAATTTTGCCATTGAGAATTCACTTTGAGAGAGAGAGAGAGAGAGAGAGAGAGAGAGAGAGAGAGAGAGAGAGAGAGAGAGAGATCCTGTGGTGGAACTGTTGGACTGAGAGTTCACGGGAGGGCAATAAGAAAAGCAGTAGGGCCCAGACCTAAAAAAGATTAGGAGACCATGATAGCCCCACAAAAGAAATTTTAGTAGACCTATAGGGCACCCCTCCCCACCCCACGAACAGTTATGACCCCGTACACTCACCTCTATCACTACCGATGCGTACCCCACACGTCAGAGATTTGCCATTCATTGACATGGAATCTTGTAAAATTCTCATACCATAGTTTATTAATCTCATTTTTAAGCATTATTTTTATTATAGACATATATGAAAATATTTAATTAAATATCTTGGCTATAAATAAATAATAGTATCATTTCATTTAATATACGTAACGGAATATATGTTTATGCGATAAATTGAATTTATTGTTTAATATCAAACGATTGATTTGCGATGATTAAAGAATTATTTATATCAAGAAAAAATAATAAATTATTAGAAATATTTTCGGTGGTTGAGAAAGAACGAAGTAAATCAGGGTTCTTAAGGAATAAGAGAAGGAAAAAAAGAAGAGAGGAGGGGTCGAAAAATTCCCTTCTCTCGTTTAGATGATAGAAAATTAATGAAGGGCATGAAAGCGATTATTTGAGATTATCTGATTTCTTGCTTTATTAAAAGAATTAGAAACATAAATTTTTTTTGGTACTATATAATCGGTATTCAAGACTATATTCTGATTAATCTGATCGGGATATATAGTGATCCATTTAAGGGACTACCCTCTTAATATAGTTTGTTCTATACTTAAGTCGCGAGTTGAATCTTAGATCTTGATTAAGAAATCTAATGTCATATTCTACTAGACCAACTAATCATTGATAGAAACATAAATTTAAGAACCGTCTCTTTTCCTCGTTTACTTCGCTTTGAAATATTGAAATAGTTATGAAATACTTTTTTTAGAAAAATAAAAATTGGAAAATGAAATAATACATAGATTCAAAATCTTTATTATTAAAAAAATTTAAATTTTTTTATTGGAAAAAAGGAAAAGATATTACTATTATTTTTCATTAAAACAAAAATAATATATGTTGGAAGGAATAATAAGAAGTCCAAAGGCAGTGGTAGTGAAAGTGAGTTTAGGGCACCGCCCAAAAACCACCAACCCATCGAAAACGACAAGTCGGATCGTGGACTACGTCCTCTTGTTGACCCCAACTCGACGAGTCCACGTGGCATTATGTGGTTGGATTGACCAACTAATAGACTAAGAGGACGAAAGGAGAGCTCATGCAATGCAGGGAAAGACTGAAAAAGAGTGCATCATCATCATTACGCTCTCCCCCCGCCCCCCCTTCTATTGGTGAAAAAATCAAGCAAAATAATAGTAAGAATAGTAATAAAAACATTTAATATTTTTATTTATTTAATATTTAATTAAAAAATAATATTATTAATCTAATCGATCAAACGTTAGATCAGATTAAATTCGATTTGAATTGAATTAAACCCTTAAGAATAAAATTTTCCCAAAATATGTTTTCTCTATATATAAACGTAAAAAATATCAGTATCCAATTATTGAATCAACCAGACGTCAGTATAATTTTTTAATATCTTATTAATAGAGAGATTTGATGATTCACTTTAAAAATAGTAATTATATTTAAACTAGTTGTCGATTTTTTAATTAAAATAATAATAAAGGTAAGAATATATTTTATTAATTAATTTTTATTTTTATTTTAAGGGAAATGAATGATGGGTTTGTAACAAAGAGAGATTATTGGGGGTCAAAAAGTAAGGTTCTTTCTTTGATTTTGTTGTCAGAGAGAAGAGAGAGAGAGAGAGAGAGAGAGAGAGGCAGAATTCCTTTTGACATCTGTGATCTTCTCAACTTTGGTTTCTCCCCTATCCCTCACGGTTCTTTTGGTGTAGACCCCACCACTGAATCACCTTGTTCAGACTACCTCACGAGAAAAGCTAAAAGACAAAGAAAAGTCAAAGTAAACCTTGCCTAATCCCATGTGGACCAAACCAAGTCTTTCTTTTTCTATCTATTTAGCATGGAGACTAACACAAGAATAAGAACTGAATTATGAAAATTTATTATAGATAAAATTTTGAAATTATTTAAATAACTTCAAAAAAAAGATTGTAAAATTAAAATTCTGAATTTTTATATTTTTTTATTTTACTTATATAATTAATAGGTTTATTTCGAGAAAAATTTAATGATCAAGACGTGGGTACTAAAATTAACAAAAATTTGAAACTATAGGATCACGAAAGGTTGTGATCATTACATATTAATAGTTTAATATGATTACACAATCAAAAAAAACTGCACTTGGATAATTTAAAACTATTTTTTTGGGTATTTGATTATACATATTCAAAAACCTGATTGATCTGATTCGAATAGCAGTGAAACCTGATTGAAGGGTCAGCTCTCCCGAGTCTATAATTTTATTCTCAAAACTCAAATTCAAAATTTTATTTAAAAGAGTTTAATGCTATGAAATTAGACCAAGGGTAGTTGATATTCGAAACAATGCAAATATGGCTTAATATCATTAACCAATGCATTTCCTTAAATATGGAAGACTTGCTTGCAGGGGACCATCACAACTTTCATGAGCACTGATTGTGAAAAGGGCTTTCATGGAAAAGATGATCACTAGGAAGATAGAAAGTCAAATTTCTCAATCATTCATTGAAGGAACGAAAGACCCATGTCTTGCTCGGCACCCAAGAATTAACATGTAGCACAGGGAATTTAATCATTCAACATGGTTTCAGTCTCGACATGAGAATGTATGATAAAATTAAAATACTTGAAAAATGCTTGAAAACTCAACTGCCTTAACAACAAAGATAAGAACTTTTTCTTTTGGCACGTTAACATGTGTGCCTGAAGTCTCCCTCTTCTAGTAAGCAGCTTTATGATGGAGCTCTTCTTCGTAAATGTAGAGTCCACAAAGAGGAACAATACTCTCGTGATTTATTTGTAGACACCATGGCCTTCATATGCTCCACATGTACATACAAATTTGCCTGAGCAGTCTACATTGAAAATTGGATTTTCTATAGGAAGAAAAGAAGCAAACTAGAAATTGGATTATGATAAGGCCCCCTACCACCCGTGCACATGCACGCTCACAATGAACAAAAGGAAGGAATATAATCTTAGGGAAATCTTCAACTCATTCATGTGAAGACTTCACAAAAGAATGGAAGGGGGCAAAATCTGGCCCCTAGAAGAGAAAGGCAACACTAGAGCTAAAGTGCTATTGGCACACGAAGCCCGTCATAACCCAACTGCACATCCAGATCTTCTGTCTCTCTTAGCTTTAAGAGATCTTCATTCACCTTTTCATGATCCATTAAATGCATCATACCTTCACAAGCATGAAAAAGATAATCAAAGGGTAGAAACGAAGAAGATGGAAAAGCAATATGTGTTTGGTCGAAAGAAATTATGGTCATGATCAACACCAAATATTCTAAAAGCAACTATCCCATGCCCAAATTTGTTCAAACTTTTCAAGCAAACCAAGGAAAATGAGCATATACCCCTAAGAAAAATGAGGTACAGACTACACCACAGGCTGGAAAGGTTCTGATTGATGCTGCAAACTAAGGAAGGGGAGCTGGTGATGGTGCAAACATGATTTAATTTGGTGATCATGATAGCAGTGATGGTGATGGGTGGCAGACTGGAAATAACACTACCAATGGTGGACAGATGGAAGTCTGCGTTGGAGTTTCTGAAGGAGCAGTATTTTAAAAATGGTGGTGCTGCCTTGGATATATACTGCCTCTACTAGAAGGCATTAAATCTTTTCTGTTCAGCTCAAGAGGTACACTAACAGTACGCATGTAATGTAACAATTTGCATCATTATGCCTTTCAGCTTCTGAAGTCAGGAAATCGCTTAAAGGATGTACCATCAGTATTAAGAACAGTAACATATAACGCATGACCCAGCTTGAGGAAAAATTGGTAATTTCTTCGATGTAAGTCAGTTGCATAATGCCCAATCTTAGTTAACTACCAATTTAGGAAGAAAAATTGCTGATGAAACCAAAAGGAAATGCTGCAATATAAGGCCTGAAGAGTACCAGTGAAAAGTGTTCTCTTTGGTCGAATTTTCCGAACTTCCTCCAAAGCCTAGAAAACAAGTGAAAAGAAAACTTGTAAAATTTATGCGTGACAACCATCACCAGAAAGCAGAAAGTCTTTACCCTTGGAAGTCCAAAGTGAGTTGAAGATGATCTGTCTGGCCTCAGCGCATCCTAAGGAGAACATTTAATGAATAAGCCAGAATACAAGACAATCAAGTGAATTCATATGGCTTGACTACATAAGCTAAGGCATGAAAAAATAAGGAAGAAAGAGAGCACGAACCAGAATAAGGAGTTCACAGTCCATAAGAAGTGGGTATGTTTCCTCAGGTATTTCACTAACATCACTAGGAAAGGAGTAAAATTTAGGATTGGAACCAAGTAGAGGTTCAAGCATTACAATTTGCAGAAAATCTATCAAATCCAGAGGCATTACCTGATGTAGCATATATTACCAAAACGAAAACCAAGGGACCGATAACCACGACCATGCCAAACAGGTAAGGGAGTAATCTGGAGCAAGTTGTCAGAAGATATGAAAGAAACAACTATCAGAGACAAGGGACAATATTTACTCAGTACATAATGAACAAACATTCAAAAACACAACTCAACAAAGAATCCAGATGCAAGAACAATTTATCCAAACTGGGGCCCAGGGCATCTTTACAATTTGGTATTAAATTGCTTTGGTAATGTTGAGGATATATCATTGGTTAATCCAATCTCAGTGTATTTTTTTAAAGACCAAGACGCCCCTAAATGATCGGGTTTATTTAAAAAATGCTGGGAAAAGTCACCCAGTCAAGTGGTTCATCCACGTGAATGTTGCAGAAGGTTGTCACAACAATAGCTATGAGGGTGGCAAGTCAAGTCTGTCCAGCATATGCAGAAGTAATACTGCACCTTCAGTAGTTAGACAAAGGTTTGTCACCATTCACCAATCAAATATGGTCCAGCAGGTTATTGTAACTAGTCAAGCTAGAATTAGTTCTTGACACTCAACCTAAAACTACCAGATTAGCCTTTAGTTTATTCAAACGAAGAAGAACCACGAAGTTGGCAGGGCAATATCAATAGTTATATGCTCGATTGAAAAAAAAAAGGGGACTCACTTTCAGATCATGTATTAGGAATGGCTCCTCATGTATGATGTTAAATTGCAACTCAGAGACTGCAGCACCAGGTATAATCACACTTGTATCCACTAAATAGTAGTGAGTCTTCTTCATGACCTGAAAATTAATTCAAACATTAGCATACAATCAGATAATAGACCATTAGATTAACAAATGTGTTGCAAGTGTTCCATGTTTAAGATATAACATAAGACATGGCCTCTAAGGTTTGTGTCACTAATTAAACAAGAAGCACAAACTATTAGGCAAGAGAATTACAATATCAACCCAACAGAAGACAGTGAAACTTCATTATTTATTAAATTATAGGCCTGAAATGCTGGATAGCGAATGTTGTTAAATCAACATTTCCAGCAATATGAAGACAGTGCCCATGTTAACACTTGCTGGCACATGTCTGGACACTTAAAGATGTAACTTATTATCTATTTTAATAAAAGGTGGATAAAGGCAGGTTGTCCTGTTTTACAGTAATACAGTTTCACTTACTTTTGGTCATACTTGGATCTTACTTGTTACCAAGTGAATCTAACCAACATGAACCAAAAAAAAAAAAAAAATGCATATACTGCACGATTCAAAGTCAAAAATATTCATTAACATGCAACTTGCGGGGATCTTGAAATGACCATGTATGGGAACGCACAGCCTTCAAATATGTGTCCATAGCTCATGAGGTTCCAACCAGACAAATTGAAGATAAAAAACATGCTCTTGTTTATACATTGTCGATGCTCATACATAGTACCACAGGACTCACCACCGTGGTGGAATTATGTAATGGTTAGGCAGCTATTTTGGAGGAAGTAGTGATCATCAGTGGTGATGAATAATTTGTGGTACAGTTGGCAATGCTCATGATGATGGAATGCTACCACTTACTTTTATGCTGATTTTTGTCCAGCTAACATTACTGGGCGCTTATTTCTTTTTTCATTCATTTTCTTTTATGGTTGTTTTAACAAATAATTTATGAGGCGATAAGCCCCTATTCAGTTTTACCATTTTTCACTTTTATCTCCATCTAATTTACAAGAAAGTTAATAGTATGAGTAGGTAACAAGTGTTGGTGTCACCTTGTGCATAATTTATCATGTGAAGCTCATTCTCCTTTTCCATTTATTATACAGATTCAAACTACTATACTGACATGATGCTCTTTTCTAAGAAAATCCACGCATAACTGTTTACCAGAATGATAAACATAGAGAATTCATTAGCTATATGCATGCTCATAAAAAAAAAAGGAAACATTTTTTTTTTGGGGATGCATGACAAGTATTAAGAATTTTGATAAAGAAAGACTAGCATCATACAGCAAGAGAACAGCATATGGCATCTGGAAAAATATTAAGACAACCTGAGGTATAGCCCAAGCAATAACTAGGCTATCTAAACCCAGTACACAGCGAAGTCTGAAGCTCAATAATGGTTTCCAAGTGTCAAATTGCATCTCTTGGCATCTGACATGAAATATATTTGAAAGGCAGCTTATGCCAAGACCTTTTTCTTGGAAGGCCCAGAAGCTTTAGTGGATTACTGATCAACCATGTGAACATAAGAATAGCAATTAAAAAGGTATGGAGAATGAAGGAAAAGCAATAAAAAGGCAGAATCTACATGGACCTCAAAATCACGCTTCGCCACATAAATTGGAATGTTGGGCTGCACATTGTTCGTCCAATCACGAAGGTCGTCAAGACCTGAACAAAATAAACTTCACATTTAGATCATGCAAGTTTCTAAAGGAAGAAGATTTAATGCTGACCTAGTTATTTATCATGATAACAGCATTAGAAAGTGTCATGCCAGAGACCTCCAATAGCATCAGCATGAGAATGAGTAATAATAACCGCATCAAGTGTTCTTATCCTGACAGAAACAGAATTAGTTACACAAGGAAAATGAATGAAAACTAGGCATACTTAACATTAGATATCTTCAAAAGAACAAGACACCTTATTTTAACCCTTTGACTATTTTAGACACCTCGAAATCTTGTTCAAGATCATCCTACAAAGGCTTTGATGCTTTAGACAGAAGATGATAGTACTTAGCGAAACCCATACTCCTTAGAGAAGATCTTAAGTTGAGATGATAGTATTCGACAGATACTTGACCATCACCATCAAACACTCATTGTAAGAAAGAGGTGAAGAGTTCTTTTGTAATATGATTCCTCGACTTCTTATTGTTCAATGTCTGATGTAGATAAGATGCTCGCCTTTTTCCAGATCTCGTGATAAAGACATTGTCTCATGGAAAGAACAGTGCAAGTGATGTATTAAGAAATTAATAATACCGAACCTATTTTCTACATTCTAGCAACTTGTTTAAGTATTTTCTCCCCCCACTCATCAACATGGCGGAGAATCTTTGATATTTTAATAATCAAGTATAAAAATCATCAGATATATTCTCACCCATAAGTAGGAAACCAACGGAGAGCACTCTGATAGAAAAACCTGCACCAGGCCAGTGGAAAATAGGAAAGGCTCAATTAAGATTTATAAAGATGCAGATTGCTAACTGCAAATAAATCTTTTGTGCTAAGTTGTGTGGTACTTAGTAAGAACTACAAGCAGCAGAAATCTGAAACATTCCCAAGGGAGTAAAAGAGTACAAATCATGCCAGATATAATTAGATAATTGATAAATGAGATGCATTATCCATGATGCAACAAACTCTAGTTGTAGGAGCTACTAATCCATGTCTCCAACATTTGCCCACTGCTACAAGCCAAAGAGGAATCATGTAGCCATTTTTTTTTCTTTTCTTGGTGTGTGTGTGAGGGGAAGTATGATGATTAGGAGGTATGGAAGGGTACACATAAGAAAGATTGTTTACAATTTCTTCTTATTTTTTTTTTCCCCAGAAATAAAGCCAACTTGATTTTCTTTTGTTTGGCTTTCTTCTACTCCCCAAATCCCTCTTCTGTTCTTTATTGAAAAAATTAGGAAATTTTGCAATTTGTGTTAGCTTGCCAAAGCCTCAAAGACCAATATTGTGTGCACTAGAAGACCATTCTTTTCATTGTCAACATATGAAAATGCCTCCCTTATATCATGTTGCAGCTGCATCTAGCGGTACTGCATTATGAAAGATCCAACATATTTAATGGCAAAATGACTCCATTAAATCTTCACATGGAATTAATTCTTTGATTTATAAAGCAACCTATGCCAACATTTTTGGAATATTATATCACATACCATACTAAAACACTTCACGGTTTACTCCATGCATAGTTCTTATTTTGGGCCTTTACAAACAGAGATGTAATTCATTAGAGCAGATGAAGATGGAAGAGCATATTTGACTCCAGCTTCCATGTTATCATTAAAGGATCTAGTAACTTCTAGCTCCTTTTATTGAGAAGATATTTTGAAGAAGACAAGATCTTAGTGATAAGGAAAAAACGAAGAGCAAAAATAAAATGAAACATGAATTGCAAGATTAATCCGCCAAACACATTGACAACAACATTTGCAAAACAAAACGGAGGAATAAATATGTGTAAGGTATAGAAATAGATGTCAAACTAAAAAGTGGAGAGAGAGATATGCAGTAGCTTCTACATACTTTCCAGCATCTATAAGGATGTTGCATCTTCCAGATGGCCGAGGATAGCGGATAAGAATGCTTGTGTTCATTCTTCTGTTCTTATTGCCCGGTTCTACAGCTTTTGAGCACACCTGCATATGCCAGGTGCAACTCCATTAATTTTGTTTATAGCTGGAAATAATCTTAAATAAACAGAAGCAACTGAAAAGGACTGACAGACCGGACATGTCTTTTGGGGATTAGTCAGGCAGCTCACACGGGGGATTCCTTCACTTGTTCCGGTACCAACAAAAATAATTTCAGAATGCTCTGCAGGTAATTGTACTCCAATATCATTTCCAGCAGAATCTGCAACCCATTAATATTGGAAATTTTAGCACACATCTAAGGAGAAATAACTCCCTTTGGAAGGTAGACATATATCACATAAATACTAAATAATTTTGCATGGCGGTAGTCAATTACTTTGCAATGTGCACAACAACACCTTCCATAACATTTCTGAGTTGGACCAAGAGCAGAAGAAAGCATCCTATTAGAAAAATGAGAAGAAAACCAAAAATGAAAAATAAAAAGGAGCCACATGCCTCCATCTTCTCAAAATTGCATTCCTTCCTATTTAATTCCCACTTGTATCAGTGCCATAAATCAGTGCCACTTTGATTGTTTTGCCAATTACTATGAACCCACTTTCCGTTTCGAAAACAAAAGTTTGCCCCCATTGTTAACTATTCAAATTTTCTTCTTAAAATATTAAAGGAGGAAAAGAAATAACCAAAGTACAGGAAGGGGAGAGGAGGGTTCATAGACGGAGGGAATGGAAGGGGAAGTAGAGTGGAAAAAGTAAACCTGGCATGTATTAAAAATTTTCAATAAAAATTAAACGCGTTTATTCCAATTTCCTCCAACTCTTTCCCAGGCAACAAAGCACAAATGGACAAGGTTATGTAAACACAATGTACATCTTTCAAAGCAATCGCTAGTCCACAACCCACATCATAATATTGCCAAAGCCATGTCACGGTCCACTTAAACAGTGCAGAATAATCAATTCTCTCCATAAATCTATTCTATTTAAGAAATGAAAAACCCTAAATTCTATACAAATAAACAAATATGACTCACAACTGCAGAAGACGAAAGTATTAGTAATGATGAATCTAATGCAAGAAAAGTTTGAAACCCGCAAAAACAGAATTCATGATCCATCAAAAGTGTACCAAATAATCACTTTTGGCATCAAGTGTATCGAGGAAACAAAATCAAAAAAGAAAAAGTAAACCTTAGTCTTCAATTCAAATAAACAAACACTAGTCACAATCCCATCACACGAAAATTGAGTTCCAGATGAATCAAAGCAATAAAATAAATGAAACCCACATCATGAATTCAGCAGTCCATTACAACAATACGAGAAAATCACTCGATCGAGAAAATCGAGAGAGAGAGAGAGAAGGTACTTGAATGAAGAGAAGCGTTGAGAATACGTCTGATCGAAGAAGACCCATGTCTTGAAATGGAGATATATGAAAAATTGGAGAGAGAAACTGATTTTCTTCTGAGATTAAATTGGGCAAAACTAATGAGAGAAGAAGGGAGTGAACGAACTGTGCCCATTAGCATCACCATTTTAGCCCCCTTCTTTTTGCCCAAAAGACAAAAAGGCAAAAAGTAATCCGACTTTATAGGAAAACAAATTTAGAATTTGAAATGAAGAAAAAAAAAATGACAAGAGCCATTTAGCGACAAAATCGAAAGGCCAAATTTGAAATAAGGCGAAACCAGGAGTCCAATATTTCGAGAGCAGAACGAGGGCCCCGTAAAAAATTTGTAAGAGTCCAAATTACATGCTTCGGGGCAAACGTAAAACGAGTGTAAAATGACGCATATACCCTCCTTTGTCTACAGAGAGAACAGAAGAGAAGAGAGGAGAGAGAGAGAGAGAGAGAGAGAGAGAGAGAGAGAGTTTTATAGCAGAGCAGAGAGACAGAAATGAGAGCCATTTTATCCTCTTAAAAACTAAAATCTAATCTCTTAAAAATAAAATTCTCCTCAACTCAAAAATTTAAGTGAAAGTTTATTAATTTGATAATAATTTTAGTTAATTTTTTAAAAAAATAATTGATTTTTAAATACAATAATTATTTTTTTTTAACAAAAATCACTTTTATCTCAAAAAAAAATTACAAAAACTACGACCAACTTTATATAAAGATTCTTAATGATGTAATAGTCTCATATATTAAGCTTCTAGTATTGACTAACTTATGTGTATAACATAAAATTTATATCAACTATATCAGATATTATCTTTTCGAATCATTCTAATTAATTATTTAAAATATGAGTTTAATAATATGATTTTGAATCGTATCAAATGATCTAGAACTTGTCGAAATACTATCGGCCAATGTGAGATAAGTTCGACATTATTAAATATTCCTCTTATTAGACTACAAGACTCTATAAAATTAAATAATTGAAAAGTAAGGGTAATATGTAGAAAAGCATATAGATTAAAAACTATGCGATAATAAAAATTCTTGACTTTTATAAATTATATAATATTTAATTTTAGTTCTAATTATTTATTACAATCAATTAAAATAAACATTTATTTTAATAAAACTAATTTTTCTAATAAATTATATTATAATTATTTTAAAATTGAAATAAATATATCCAAATTCGATTCTTTATCTGAATACAACTCAAGTGATATCTTTTGCCTCCTCGCTATATAATTTCTATTGCATAAATAATTATTTCAAAATCATAAAGAGGAGTAACACAGATAGAGAGAGAGAGAGAGAGGCCACCAATGAACAATTAGTCTTGTGGAAAAAGTATTAAATCTCTTAACTAAAACTTATATAGAGTAGAAAAAATTATGTATAGAAAACTTCTCCCTAAAACGGAATGCTCCTCCCTAAAAAAAGGGACCCGATAACAGTTCAAATGGATTAGTATATATTTAATAATATCATATATTTTGATAATATTTAAAAAATATTATATATTAAAATCAAAATTTTAAAAATATTTAACTTTTTTATTTTTATATTTATATTAATAATTTTTTTTATATAAATTCAATATATAATAATATTTCGTTAAAATAATGAATCATTAAGATTTCTTATTATTCATTAACATGGCAAACCTTTCTTACTGCAAGGGATGGTTTCTCAAGTTCTTACCCTCGATGGAGAGAGAGTACGGTGAAACCTTCCTTCACCCACACTTTACCAAACACAGCATGCGGCGAGATAGCCTAAGAATGTCCTTAATGAGCCACTACTAGGAGAATGCTTGGCTAATTCAAGTGAATCACAGAGACGGTCAAATCGTGGCACAGTCTCGCAGCACCGGCACCATGTCACGACCTCAAGCGAAAAATTTATAAGCTGAGTCGGTCACAGCCCTAGCAACTCTAGCACCATGCTAGGCCTGCACTATAAGCCAAGTCACAATAATCTAACGATGAGCTCCTAACTGGCATGTTGGATCCCAGCCCGGCTAATTTTCTCATTGATTCTCTTTTTCTTTCTTTTTTACTTTTTGGGTACCTTGACTTGACTCGACTACAATTCAATATCCAAAACTTCACCCTTATTAATCTAGATCGACCACTGCAAGACCCACTTTATGAGAACGAATCTCCCAACATTATTTTTTTCGTATCTAAGAAAAATCGAACTCCCGACCTGATTAAAAGACGAAACTACCCGTCCAACAAGTGTTGATTTTCTCGTTGATTCTTTGAGAACCACAAACAAATGTCACAATGAAGTTGCGAAAATATCAGGACACCAACCAATATACAACCACATTGAATTCTTTCAACCAACAAACATGGGAAAACTTTAAAGAATTAGGCAGCCATTCATGTGAAAAGAACAAAGCCATTGATATACTCTCTCACAACACTAAGCAGTAGGAGAAAAACCAAAGGTTTCCAACCAATCATCATGTTCCTCTCCGACAAGGAAAAAGGGAATAGCTTACACTAAATATAACTTTAACAATATGAAGGATAAACTGAAAGGATCCAAAACTATCAACAACCCAGGACACCATCAACCGTGCACTCATATGGTCTCCATTCACTGTTGTCTATATTTTCACCACCACCTACTGTTGCTTGCACTCTGGAGGACGCTCACCCTGCTGACCTTCCCCTCCTGCCGTTGGTGCTCTTCCACTCTTCTGCAATTCAACACAGAAAATTCCAAATTTATTTCACCAAACCAACTGTTCACGCCGAACAAAAGATGCTGTCAAATTATCTCACCTTGTGACTAGCTGATCCCTGTGACCAAATTTCACAAACAAGCAAATTACATTAACATCTTCGAACTTCAAATGCAAAGACAAAAAATATAAATAGAAACCAATGAAGAAAAGTTCGATGTTCAGCCACGCATTCATCGCAGATTACCTTCTTCTTGGTCTTGACTTCGTCTTCATCTTCATCTTCGTCATCATCTTCCTCTTCTTCATCTTCATCATCATCCTCTTCTTCATCTTCATCAAGTTCGTCATCATCATCGTCATCTATATCTTCAAACTCATCCCCTAGAACAGCCTCCCCAGTAAACCATGACACAGCATGTGGGATAATTTTGTCCCGAATGGTTGAGCTGCAAAAGGAAAAGCCCAGTTTAATTTCATTTCACGCTACATGATTGTAATCGAGTTTCTGATTTTATCACCCCAATAATTGGATGATAGGTCAGTGAGGATGGATGCATCATTGAAATGACTTGGCTTATGCACTTGTGGATAAGGAAATATTACCACAATTCACTACCATGGGGATGAAAGTTAGGATCAACCCTCCCTCCCCCCCTCCCAAAAAAAACCATGTTAAACAAAATATTGCCTCTACCAGGTCCAAAACCAAGCTACTCTCCATTCCCCACAAGAGATGTAATGACTTACCCAATGTCATAGTCTTGTTCCATTTGATTTTGAAGTTCTTCAGCCTGTCAAGAGATACAAATGCAGAAATATTAAGAAAATTGATTATCTTTCCGCGGCAACAACCATAAGGCATTATATGACAACTGAAATTACCAAATCTTCATCAATATCCTCATCATCCTCGGGAACCTGCGGAGGGTTGAAGAAGTTGAAGAAACTTTCACAACCTTCAGTCTTGGTGATGGGTTTAGCATTCTTGGAACCCTTTCTTGGCTTCTTCTTCAAAACCTTTTGTGTCAAGCATTTTCCAGGAAGCCACGCAATCTGAGTCCTAAAAAGTAGTCAACATAGGTCAAGCCAAACTGAGAAGGCTCCATGTCTAAGCTAAACTTGAAGGTATACTAGTCAATTACCCTATTGCCTTCTCCAAAATGGGTTCATCATCTTCAATCATATGATATGTTTTCGTCAAAACAGTGTTCTCAAAGTAAGGATTAGGATCAAAGCAGAACTCAAGCTTGAAGCCCTTAGGGTCATCAATCCTACACCACTTGATATCTTTGAGATATTTGAGAGCCCCTTCATCACGCTCTGAGATCTACATTCCAAGTATGACATGAGGCTGTAAGAAATTCAATAAAGCAAACATCAAGAATAGGGGAGGCAGCAACACTAACTTCCTCAGCAAGAACTTCATTTGTCTTCATTGCAGTGAGCCAGAAGTTGGGCACTCCTTTCTCTGCATTAAACAAAATCCACTATCAACGTGAGGGAATCTGATAAAGCTGCAAAATTTTGACCTTAGTAAAATACCTTCAGGGGCTTTATCCTCCTGATCTGTTGAACCTTCTTTTGTTACTCCTTCAACTTCAACAACACCATTCACAATTTCAAACCTCTACAAGCAGCAAAAGATCAGGGTAATTGATCAACCACAGGGAACAGGAATCGAGAGAAGGAAGAATAGGCGACCAGATTCCCTACTGCAACTGCATACCTTAATATACAGTGGTTCATAGAGCTTCTGGTACTTGGCCTCAAGTGCTGCTCTCTCCTCAAAAAATTTCTTCTCGAGTTCATCATGTTGACCCTGCAAATTGGATGAGTTTCAGAAAATATAGAAAAACTCAATAACAAAATTAAACATAACCACAGTGAAGATTGAAAGCTTTTCCCTCCCAAAGTAGTAGACCAATCCCCCAATACAAAAGATGACGCCAAACCAAATTAGGCTCAATAACATGAAAAAGAAAGTGCTTAGGACTATTTACACGATAGAATACAATAAGTTCATTTGCTCTACTTTTTGACCTTACTTTGCAAAATAATCAGCTTTCTCCTTTTGAATTTTTGAAAATAACTTCCAATTGTGGTGCCTTATATTCAAGATCACAAACACAGTTGATTGCCATGACCGTACTGCTAACCTGGGAAGTAATGAGCACAACCTAATTACAGGAGGACCTAATTCATAAACCCCCCCCCCCCAGCTAATTTCTAGAGTCCCAAATCTAAATCTACGTAACTGAGAACCGAATTATCATTTTTAATCTTCCACAATTTTCCCATTGGGTACATCTCATTCACGACTCTTCATTTTGCATTAAATAATGATTGAAAAATCCAAAAAGCTTTAAAGCCTATCAAAAGGTTCTACTGCCAAAATTATCCATGTGACAAGTGGCAATTTCCAGCAGTCCTTCAGTAGTCCAAGTCAGGTTACCAGAGGCATCTAAAAAATTTCACCATGTAGCATCCATCCTCTAGAATCTAACTCCAGAACTCCAGGAAAGAAACCGTGTTTTCTTGAAATCTCCTTTCCGTGATCCATAATCGAGACCTAGGCCTGCTACCAATGTTATGAGCCAGATGCATACAAATTCTAGGATCTCTATAACGCTAACCTTCATTGAAATGCCAGTTATCCAAATATAGAGTATCTATGCAATATACAGAATACTTCACTAGGTATAGGCAAAAGCTATGCATGGCCAGAGACACACAAGTTAAGAGGGAGTGAAGGTAGTCCTCTGAGACAGTCGAGAAAATATATAGTGCTATTTTGTTGGGGTTTGCTAATATGTGGTTTGTACTGTACACACAAAATGTTGCAAAACACTTGCAAATTGAGAAATAGAGCCTAATTGAACTAAGTCTACTATTTCTAATGCCAGGAGTGCCCTGGAAACCCTTGTTAACTGGAAGGTCTCTTGTGTGTCAAGAAAGTAAGATAGCCAATGTAATCAGTGACCCGTCAGGACCTGCTAGGAGACCTTGTTGTGGGTCTGTCCCGAGCTCTATGGGCATGTTGTTGATCTGGCTAAGCAGGAAGCAGGACCATTGTAGTCCTTGCTTCCTTCTTGCCCTTGTTCTTTTGCAGTTGTATTGTATTTGGATAGAAAATTTTACTTTAAAAAAAAAGTGAATATGAAAATGTATAGTATCAACTAAATTGACAAATGAAGGATATCAAAAACTTTAACAAATCCACTAATACACACTTCATCACTAAAACCAGAAAAAGTAAAGCACAGGTCAAGTTCTCAGATGTCAATTACTTGTCTTATTTATTATTTAGTGTACTTGCCTCCATTAAGAACAATAAAACCTAGGATCCAAATTCAATTAAACCTTTTTACCCTTCTCAGATTTCTCAGACACCAATTAGCAGTCAATCATTAATCATAACAAAAAATAGCCTTAGGAGAAATTCAATCAATAGAACCACACAAATCCCACATAGCAAATAATGATAAAAACAATAATGAACACATCAAATCTGAATAGCCAAGAAACATCGTATCACAATGCAATAACAATAACAAATACAATAGTGGAGCAAAACAACTCAAACCTGAATCTCTCTCAGAAACTCAACACGCTTCCTCACGTTTGGAGATAGTGATTCAAGCACATCACTATGTTGCCCAGCTAAGCTCTGCAGCTTATTCTACATAGAGAACATCAAAACACCAATTTTAAACAAAAATCCAAAACTCAAAAAATCAAATTTCACAAAATCAAGACAGTAAAAAAAAACAAACCCATAAAAAAATGCAACAATGCAACAATAAGCTAAATCACTCTTCCACCGTTTATCCCTGAAACTTATTTCACACACACACACACAAAAAAAATATATATACATATATATAAGAACAAAAACCCAGAACTCAAATTCAAAAACTCAACAGACCCACGAAGGGAAAACAAAAACCAATAAAAAAATTATAAAAAAGAAAGCCTAACCTTGAGAGCATTGACAAGGTCTGCACGATCCTCTGCACTTAAAGCTACGGAATACAATCACAAGTAAAAACGATCAGAGGACAGAGAAAGAAAAAAAGAAAGAAAGAGTTAAAGAGATAAGAGAGAGAACCAGCAGCAGCGGCAGGCAAAGCGGCGCCGAGTTCAGACATATTGAATTGATCTTTGTTGTTGCTAGTCATCTTCTGTATCCTATAATGAATTTATAATGAAATCCCTCAAATTGAGAGAGAAAAATCCAAATGAAAACCCTAGGGTGCGAGAGAGAGAGAGAGAGAGAGGGAAGAGATTTGAGTGTTTCTTTTTTTCTCTCTCCTGTGTAGTGAGAGAAAAACCTAAAACAACTACTCCGCTTTTATATTTTGTGCGTGCGTGCGTGCGTGCGTGTGGACTGTTGTGTCAAGTGCTAGTGGTATCCGTGAAGAACACGCACCAATTGGATATCATGTAAGTGGTTGGTGTCAGTTCTTGTACACGTAAACCACCTGATGAAATGGCGGTGCCATCTTAAAATTTTTGGAAAAATATTTTATTTTGGAAATATCTTATTTCATTTAGCCTAAAACACTCAAATACTTATTTTCACCTTTTACAAGTCTCAAAATTTACTTAAAATATATCTTTGAACCAACTAAATATCGATTTTAAGACTTTTCCTAAGTAATCAGGCAAGTCACCCATAGTTAATTATTTATGATTCACTATTTTTTTTATCGATTATCAATATCCGAAATTATACTAACATTGACCCAATTCAAACGTTAGATCCAGAAAATGATTTTTTTAACGTAATTTTTTCTATTTCTAAATTTCAAACCTGAAATTTATTTACTAGAATTAACATCTTATCCCCAGTAAATCAAGTATCCGTTGGTATTATATTTATACATAAATATAACATATTGAATTCCGCTTAAAAAAAAAAAAAAAGAACAACCTTCTCCTCCATTGCTAAACTGAGGTGCTTCACATTATGATCACGTAATTAGTGAGAAGTTCTCTGGTTGTGAAGATGGAGAAACTGGTGATTCAAATGGAATTTTGTGATTTTAGTCGTATTAGCTAGGTTGGAGGAAGGATAGGTTATGTTGTCAAAATGGCATATTGGGATCCCCCCCCCCCCACATACATATTTGGTTTGAGGCAATGTCGAAATAAGAGAGAATTGATTTTTACTTCAATTATAATATGATTTTATTGTCACATTATATTTGGTGTGTCACATTTTGTAAAGTTGGTAAGATTTGATAGAACTCTCATTTCTTTGGCACGAGAGAAATATGAGGTTTGTGTATTAGATTTCATACATGTTTAGTTATGTTACCGTTATCTTGATTTTTCTTATTTGATTATCGATATTTAAAAATTCAATTAATTTAATTTAAATAGTAGTGAAATTCAATTTATTAACTGACTTTCTTAATCTCTATTTTTTTTTATTTTTTAATATTTTATCACTGGATTCACAAAATATTGGTGCCATTTTCTTACCACTATCATCGATAAGATTTACTATAAAAAAATAAAGTTCAGTTTTTCTTTGGGTTTGTTCTTTTCTTTTCACAGTTGTGGAAAGCCAATAGAGGATAGCATGTGGAGTGGGGTATCTCAAGGATAGCATGGAGGAGGCACGGATGCAAATGTAGATGTGGATGCAGAAGGCGTCGGAATTAAAGACAGCGTGTTTGGAGGTAAATAAAGAGGTAAAGTGGAGGTGGTAGAGACGACAGATTGAGTGGTAGGCCAGCGGATTGAGGGAGAGATTGGTCAGGGTAGAGGGATATGCAAAGAGATATACAGACCAGTAGATCTGAGTGCTCCGGGATCAGATATGGTTTTTTGAGGGATAGATTGAGGCTTGTGAGGTATAGATATGGCCGGGTTCTATGGTGTGCAGGTAAATCTCGTTCCCTTGAGGCTCGAAGCAAGAGCAAGTTGATGCGGGGGAGAGAGAGAGAGAGCATAGGTGGTAGATTTGGCCGAATGCTATGGTATTAGTGCTAAATATTATGGTGTATAATTTTTTGTAAATGATATAATATTTGCTGATAAAACTAAAGAGAATATTAGAGTTAAATTAGAGTTATGGAGAATCGTATTAGAATTCAGAACATTTAGATTAAGCAGATTAAAAATTGAGTATATGATATGTAGGTTTAGTGACAATTATCAGGACGATAAAGAAATAATTATGTTAAGAAAAAAAAATATATTAAAAAGTGAACGTTTTAAATATTTTGATTCTATCATTCAAAATGATGGCAATATAAATGAGAATGTGAATCATATAATTCAAACGGATTGGATGAAATGGAAAAGTACATATAGAGTTCTTTGCGATCGTATGATACCGTTACATTTGAAAGGAAAGTTATTAGTTCAATTGTAGATATGTGAAAGTGTTATCTAAGATAGTTCAGACATATGCAAAGAAAATCTAAAAATGTATTGGTCAGGAGAACTGAAAACTTAAATACATGATATTTAGTAAAATGTAAAAGTAAACCGTTAAAAATTTGAATACAAATTATCCGTAAAAATATGATAATTAAAAATTTAAATAAAAAGATAATTTTGAATAAAAATGAATAACGTAAAAGAATCTAGATAAATTAAATCAAAATTTGTTTTTGGTTTTTTGTTTTTTTTAATATTTTCTATGTTTGTCTTTTAATTGATCAACCTCATTGTTAGGATTAGAATTTAGGTCGTTATTATTATAGTGTTATTATTATTGTTGTTATCTTTTAAATATGTCCTAAATTGAGAAAAGACGTAATAATATCATTTGAAAGATTCGAGAATTGATTCCATTGAAATCATATGGGATATTTATCGTAAAAATTTATTGTTATAATGACAATTTCAGTTCTTTCATAGAAAAATTAGATTTGTATCTGTAAAATTTTATATTTTTGTATAAAATAAATAAGATAAAATAGAAATAACTTCAACCCCATTAAGATTTCCTCGAAGCGTTGGTAGTTGAGTAATTAACTACCATCGCTGAAAATGAACTCTCTTGCAAATCAAAATATTGGCTACTTCGAAACTTTATTATTTAATAAAATACAGGTATCCATTAATTATTTTGAAACTGACTAAATCTGTTTTGTTCCGAATTCAATATTTTAAGAAATAAAACTCTTGTAATGTATATTTTTTTTTATATAATTTAAACTCGAAACTTTATTTAACGGGCACGAACTACTCGGTTGTCGGTGTTGAAACCTTTAAAGGCAGGGTAGGGTAACTTTGAAATTAAATTGGACATAAACAAAATGACAAGACAATTGTGTTTGGACATCATCTTTGTTTAGGGATTGAATCTCAGACATGACACATTATTACATTTTATAGAATTAATTATTAATTTTTCTTAACAGAAAAAAGCAACATTTCATGGTCCCATGGAAGGTTGTAAAGAGATCCCTAGCTTTTCATATACTCTTTATTTCTCTTGTTTTCCCCAAATATCTGCAACAGCTGACCTTTCACATTCAAAATCAAATGCCCATTTGGCTTGTGGACCATCTCTAATTATTGCAGCTTTCTTAGCTGTAAAATTATAATTATAGTAATTTTATAATAATTGTTTAGATTAATATTTTTCATTTAAATAATTTGAAATTTTTGTACGAAAAGATTCTAAATTCAAATACTATCGTTATTTCCAAATCAAATAATAAGTTATAAAATTCGTGTTATATTAATGTTTTCTACCGTTTACGGAATATAAATTCTCGCATATATTTAATAATTTGTTTAATAAGGTTTCAGTTTCCGTATTCAAGAATAAAAAAGAAAAAGGGCATGGAACAAAATTAAAATTCTATTGCAATGTTAAGAACAAAATAGAAAGAAATGTTAAGAGGAAAAGGGGCATTTATTTAGAACTAAGGTCTTTTCTTGGGTATTTGATTATCGATATTTAAAAATTTGATTAATTCGATTCGAACAGTTATAGAGTCTAATTTAAGAGTTAGCTTTTCTAGTATCTGTTTTTTTTTATTTTTCCGATATCTTGACACTAAAACCATAAATCGTTGGAGTCTATGGTTGATTGTAAGATGGTAACATTGGAAAACAAATGACATAATTGACCATCAAAATTTCCCTCCTACAAAGGGGTCTCCTCAAGAACAAAACAAGATTTTAGAAGGCACATATCCCTAATTCCAGCTCCATCCAAACATCCGTCTCCGCATCCTTCATGTCCACCGCATCCGCCTGCACCTTTCATGTCGTCTCCACACTATCTCTCTATTTACCTCTTGTGCTTACATTGTTAAAGATAACAATAATAAAAATATCAATATTATTAGTTTTATTAATATTATTGGTATTAGTATTATTATTATTATTACTAATACAATTATTATTATTATTTTTATCGTCGCTTTTAAAATATACAGCATAAAATAATATTACTAATACATTATTAATAATTATTTTTATTATTAATAATATATTAATAATAATAGTATCATTATTATTATTAGTATTATTAATATTACTAATACTATTATTATTATTTTATCGTCGTCGTCGTCGTCATCCTCTCTCTCTCTCTCTTCACTCCTGTGCCTTCATCTCCTTCTCTGTCTCCATTAGTATAATTTATCTTAGTATTATTATTGTAATTGTTATTACTATTTATATTATTAATACTATCATTATTAGTATTACTACTATTAAGGTATTATTACTATTATTAATATAAAATACATTACTTTGAATTTAAAGTTATTAAAATTTAAAATATTTCAAACTCATAGCGACATAATTATAATTTAAAATTTTATTATTTTATTATTATTATATATATAGAAATATATGTTACTGTATTTCATTTTATTCTATTTTATTATTTATCTATTTATTTATTTATTTTTATTTTTATTTTTATTTTTTAATCCGTTTTATATATTATATTTGGAAGAATTCTGTCACGGTCGTCCTAATCCTGGGTAAAGGACTAGAGTTGCTGTAAATTAACAGTCAACATAAAATCTTTTGTCAAAACGAAAAAAAATGATAACAATAATACTATACAAGTTAATTTCATGTATGATTCTTTTTTTTGCATCAAAGGGATCTTAAGCCTCATGGCTATTGCTTTTGAGGGATGGTAGGACTCAAACCTAGTTCTGGCTAAAGGGAAAGGGGTGGGTACTGTCAAACCAATAAGCCTTTGATTGTATACTATTACACTTAGTTCTTTAGGGACAGCTTAAGTGGTAGGGACTCCCCACTTCTATCCTTCCTCTCTCAGTTCAAATCTGTTTGGTTGTATTTTCTTGTACAAAAAAAAAAAAAAACACTAATACACTTAACCCTATCTCATTTTTTTGCCTCCTATCAAATGAGCCCTAAATGTTATGGTTAAAACCATCAAGAATAAGTATACCACACCACATATTCATATAGACTACATTAAAACGTAAAGAGAAGCGTCTGATATAGGCATGGGCAAAGCCCCCCTGGCGTGGGGAGGGGGAGTTGGGGGCATTTCAAGAAATGTTGCTAAAAGTTCTAAAAATAACATTAAAGCTTTTAGAAATGGAGTCAAAATTTTTGATAAATGCAGTCTGTACCTTAAAAATTATAACCTCTACTCCATGGATGTTGTAATTTCTTTTAGTGATAAATTTTTGGCTTTTGGTTATAGGTTTAGGTATGCAAAAGTGTCTGTGGGGTATTATCTGATGGATTATAGACCTACAAACAACATGAAGAGGACGAGGCCACATGAAGTACATTGCAGACACTCATCTAACCAAAGTTCAATTCATATCCTGCAACCCACTGATGAATATTTGTCAATGATTATCAAACTTGCCGACACCAAAGTAAAGGGCATCTCCAAGAAAAGCACAGCACTTTTCATGATCCCGAGACCCCTCATCAATAAAGAACCTGTACTGAAAGAGAGAGAGAGAGAGAGAGAGAGTTAATCTTGCAGGTCAGGGTAAAGTTCCATTCAATTTCACAACGATGACTATTGATTTTTCTCAAACCCCCCCCCCCAAAAAAAAAGGCAAAGGCTGTAATATCTACTCACTGTGCTTCCATATGTAACCCAAGAGGTGTGGTCAAAATGAAAGATGAGTTCTACCCACTCAGCTGACTGTTGCAATTTTACTTTCAATGCCTCAATAACTGCAGAGCAATCACTGTCACCAAGACCTTGAGATTTTGCCACCTTGTATGGTTCATTTGCAGCTGCTGCAGTCGGAGCCGATTGAGAAACAGATTCTGCCAATTCGAGTGCAAGCCTCAAATGCTGTTACATGTCCACTTTTAGGATGACATTAGGGGATTGCGTGCTAGGGGATGACAAGGAAAGTTAAATACCTTCTGCTGATGCTTTAGAGGAAATGCGGTTGGATAAATTGCCTTGACCATGGAAGGACCTTTCATTGAGAACATTGGTGCACTTATAGCATACCTAATACATAGATTAGGTGAAAAAATGAGGAGTAGAATACAAGATTAAAAGGGATTTCCTCTGATCAAACCAGGATGCAAGTCTGTCGAATTGAGAAATAGAAAGCCCATATTTTGATGTGTTTGCTTGATTTGGAGAGTACCACGACTAATAGACTTGGATCCAGCCCTACTTTTTCACTGAGAAGCAATCCCTCAGCAAAATAATATTTCCACAGGACACTGCCATTAGCCACACGCAGAACTTGTTGCACAACTGTAAACAATTTCTTACTTAACAGCTAGATATAGAACTAAACACTAATCTGACAATCCTAGAAAAGGAATTTATTTACAACAAAAAGTTGGAAGATGTTGAAGGAAAATAAAAGTTTTTAGGTTACCTGAAGTTTTAAGTTACCCGCAGTAAGAAAAATTAGATTCCCATCTTCGGCTGGTTTTTTGGAACCAGACACTGGAGCCTGATTGGAAAAAAGGAAATCTGAACATATCTTGCCAAAGGACATCTAATTGAAGTATAAACCGATGGAAGTAGTTCTATCTCAAAAATACCTCTAGAAATGATACTCCAGTTGCTTTAATGTGCCCACTGATCAATTTAGAAGTGTTGCTATCAACAGTGGAAACATCCACACACCTACCAATGCTCGAATCAAAAGTTAAATTCAACGGGCATGCATGCAAATACATTAAGAGACAAACTAGAACTAAATGTTATCATTTTGACTAGAAAATACTGCATTTTGCAAGTATTGCAAACCAAAGACAACATTGTTGACAAAACAACCATAAACACGAAAAGTGTTAGTGCATGAGCACGACATTGACAACCATACTCCATTTTACACATGGTTGTTAAACTAATGCTTGTTCCTGATTTGCTGTACTACATTTTCAGCAATATATTAGAGACACAATCTGTTGGAAGAACATTAAAAATGATACCCTTTTCCAGGACTCATTCCGCTTACAACTCCATGCTTTCCACAAGCAACCTCTACCTGCTATCAAGCAACTAAAACTGTTAATAGGCAGTACTGAGTAGAGCAATTACAAAATATATTTTTGAAAAACATACGCACTGCACTTTGAGGATCAGCAAGCATAGCAAATGTGACATCACAAGATGCTGCTACTTCCTCTGGAGAGGGTTTGTATCTGCATGAACAAACAGTAATACTAAGATTTTGAATATTCAACTATCTATCTCTTCAAAGAGCCCATTCCCCAAAATTAGATTTTCTCAAAGGTTAAATTTGGATGCTAATCTATTGTCACAACTATTCATAGAGCTGAATTTCAAAGATTGGACATTGTAAAGCTGCATTCACAGAAAATCTATTTAGGGCTCCCTATAATCAATGTCAAAGATCAAAGAACAGAAGCTTACATTGCACCCAAGCTAATAAGAGGATCACCTTTGCTCTTGGTTCTATTCCAGACAGTCATGTCACATCTGCAAGCATATTGATCAACAATCAAAACACTGCCTGATCCATTCAGGAAGCGGAACCGTCAGTGTCAGAAGCAAAATCAAGGGTTTCAAAACCATGGTCACGTCTAGCCTTTGACTATGATTGAGGTTGTCACATTATCCTTTTCTCGCATAACGAAAATCAATCACAGGTATAGTATCCTTTTTTGTTGTGTTTGAAACCAAATAAAATAACCTTGGTTATGGATTTGAGTTGGCCGAAATCAAAACCAAACAGGTGATTCTAGTTCTATAGAATAAGAATCAAGATTAAAACCATAAAAGATTGGTTTGGTCCCAATTCCCACCGGTTTTGGTTCATATTGTTTTCGATTTTGATTTTTGAAAAAAGAAAAGAACAAATATAAAAATCAAAATTCTCAAAAACATCACAATAATAACAATAATAATAATAAATCTTCAGCCTTCGGAAATCAGTCGGTTTCAAAAATCGAAGGGAGAGAAATCTTAGTGCAATCAAACCTTATATCATGAATCTTCTTATCATTCCCCCAAAACTCCAAATCACCATGCCTTGGATTTTTTGCCTTCAAGAGAAGAGAAATAGACAATGAAATTGAAGCCATGGGGTCTTTCAGGGGCGGCCATGGATTTGAGAATTGAAATTGAAGCCAAGTAGAATTCAACATGCCTTGCATTTGTTGGTTCTGAGAAATTGGGTTTGCTAGGGTCTTTCAGGGGCGGCCATGGGTGGGTGGAGAATTGCAGATTTAAGTTGGGGTTGAAGATGGAACAAACCCCTCATGGTTCTGGTCTCCTTATGGCATTAACCATATTGGACCATTATTTGTAGGCTCCGATTCTGAACCAAAACTGAATCAACAATCAATTCCAATTTTGATAGGGCCGAATCTAGCTGGTTCCCGGCTGAACTGGCTCTACAGACACGTCTAAAATAAAAAGATAGCTCAATTGATTCATTCCACATATAAATGAATCATCCTTGCAAATAACCAAGTTTAAAATGGTAGATTTCATAATCATTAGAATGATGATGGATTTGCCAGTAAGCGACGCAGGCGAAAATAATACACAAGAACTATCCTCAATCAAATCGAAAACAGCATTAAGCAAAAACTTTCAGACAACAACCATCCTTGATCCTAGCTCAGGAGTTAATACAACCACGATGAGATAATACAATCTTGAAGCAGCGGGATACTTACCAACATTGCTTCCATATTCACATATACAATGGTCCATCTACTTAACAATTGCTTGCCACCGGCTGACTAATATGGCAACACAATGTGGACCCACCAAGAATAAAGAAGCATAATTCTTAATCTTACTAACCAAAATTGCCGATTAATAGTATTCATACAATAGTATTCAAACCGGGATACCACCAGTTCTGCAGTTTCTTGAATCTGCTTATGTTTTCATGTCAAGGCAACAAGATCAATCCAAGGGTAGAAAGAATATAGAACTTGAGTCCTTAACTACATGTCCACTTTGATTTGCCCCAAAAAGGGTGTAATAACGCGATGTGACCTCTCAAAACGATCTTTCGCTGTGAAGGAAATTGCTCAGCATCAAGGGCTAAACTCGGGTGTCTTTAATGCCAATCAGATTTAGTAACCTAACTGCATCTACCATTCTATCTTGCTAGCTCTATTTTCCATAAGGATGATACCTCCCAGCTGCCGCACCACCCCTCCCACCTCTACCACCACCACGCCCATCACTGTTGCCCCCATAGCCTTTTCCTCCACTGTTCCCAGCAGCAGCACCACCAGCACCACTATAGCCTCCCGGGTTTCCATAACCACTGGCCCCATAGGCAGCACCACCATACATTGGGCCACCAAATCCAAAACCATAGCCATAGCCACCATAGCCCCCATAAAAACCCGCAGCACCTCCACCATAATTTCCACCATAATCACCATAACCACCGTAATTGCCATAACCACCATAGCTGGAGTAACCACCACCATACCCTTTGCCTGATTTCCCATAATACCCTCCTCCAGGATTATAACCACCACTATACATGCCAGCACCCTTGCCAAAGTTCCCATATGAGTTTGCACCAACTCCACCTCCGCCGCTGCCACCACCACCATAACGTGACCAGTCCCCACCAGCTCTTTTTGGCTCAG
Source organism: Dillenia suffruticosa (assembly GCA_033439265.1). Taxonomy (NCBI): domain Eukaryota; kingdom Viridiplantae; phylum Streptophyta; class Magnoliopsida; order Dilleniales; family Dilleniaceae; genus Dillenia; species Dillenia suffruticosa. The sequence continues at coordinate 23,387,388 of JAVTVX010000004.1, forward strand.
CCTTCTTGATTTCCACCTAATTTTTGCATAAAAATACTTGTCTCATAAGCAGTACGCTTTAAAAATAATTGAGGGCAAAATAAAATTTTTCCTAACCAAACATAACTACCTGTTTGCCTCCAAGTTCATGTATTTTTCCCTCCAGAAAAACCTTTTCAACAGTATCTTCGGTCTCAAAGGTGACGAATCCAAAGCCCCTTGACCTCCCTGTTTTGTGATCCAACATAATTTGTTGTTCCACAACGTTGCCGTAAGAAGAGAAGTACTCTCTCAACTCATCTGTGAATACAAAATATAAGACAAGAAAATCAGTTCAGTTAATCAGAATGAAATGAAACTAGAGCTACTGACTAGCAGACCAATCTCAGATAGCCATTTCAAGGATGCGGGTATTGAGTTCCACATTCTGATTCAGCCACACAAAAGTCATTTGAAGCACCACTTACGAGCTAGACATACTGCCTCATCAGATAGCAGAACTCAAAAACCAAGCACCAATGGAACAGCTTATGTTAAACCTTTAGCTATACTACCTTCAGTCAAAGATGGTGGTATTCCACCAACAAAGATTTTCTTGGTTTTTGATACCCCTCTAACCTGCATATCCTCCCTAGGGACTGTCCTCTTCACTTCCACCTGATGTAAGAAATATACCAAATTTATCTCCACAGGGGTATAAGTTTTTCCTGAACTAACAAGAGGGAGAGATTCCCAAGGCAGAGATGTCTCTGCTATCAAATGTCATCCATAGAAGTAGAACACAGCAATCTTACCGCTCTACCATCTATAACATGTTCCTCCTCCAGAACCTTATCAGCAACGGCAACATCAGCAAATGTAACAAATCCAAATCCCCGAGGCCTTCCTGTAAGTCTATCCATCATTATCACCGAGTCAGTGATCTCCCCATACTTGCCGAAGTAAGTAGTGAATGTCTCTGCAAGCAAATCAGTCAACAAAATGACCTTAAGAAAAACAATGGGCAAAACAATTCCCCAAAAAATGGATGTGTGAGTGACACAGCAGGTAGACAACCACAGAAGCAACTATCTAGTTGGTGCCAACTAAAAATGCAGTTAGTCAACAAAATTACTACAACTTGACTCCCAGATAGGAATTTTCAAGAATGAAAGAACAACTATCATGTTCTTTTTTTCTCCCCCCTTCATCCTTTGTTGGACCTACGATTTCTTTCTCAAGGATAAGGTAGATTTGTATCCATTACATGCTACATGAGAAATATACATCAACATACTATCTGACTTTTGGTTTTGCAGCCTACCAGAAAGTCATGAGCACATCCACAATACAATGCAATGCAATGCACTTGGGAAGCTTGAAAACCAAATGGCAAACAAAAGTACAGGGCACTTCTTTCATTCAGTATGCAATCAACAGCAATTATTATATTTTCTCATGGTAGCTTAAAATAATTCTGATATGCATGAAGTCTGTAATACTGACTTCCAATAAAATTTCCCAGATATTTTGCTTTTCTAATGGTGATTTCACCCAGATGGTGCAAACCAATCACAATGCCCCAATTAGAGTGAAGTTACGGTGAAGAGCCCATCAAACATGTAGAATTTTTAATAAATAAAAAGCTGTACTCTCACAGTGCAGGAAAATTGGGATCAAACAGTAAAGCTGATTGTAATATCATCCCCTACCTCACCAGACAATATATTATTTTGCATCCTGCTCACAGCATAGCATATTTATGCCAACTCCAGCATCATAAAATGACATTATTAGATATGAAAATAATAAAAAAAAAAGGACTTAAAGTTAAATATCAAAACAGGCATGGCATGGAAGTTACAAATTTGCATAGTGGTCCGAAATAGCACAGTGGTCGTTCTATAAAAAATTAAACAGTCATCACATAGGAAATGTCATAATCAACCAAGTGGGGAATGCAAGTAAAAAATTTGCAAACCCAAGTCAACCAACCATTCTTGAAATGCAGGCGAAGCCAATCTCCATGACTTAAACTGACATGCGTTTAGCCTTATCATTATATTACTATAGGTTCACTTGTTCTGGTCATAGGAAGAGACAAAGGATACTTCAGAGTGAAAGTCGTATTCATATTAATCATGTATTGGATCGGAGATTTAACAGATTCATATTGAATGCTTCATGTAATATATCCTTTTTCGCAATTATTTTTGAATAACAGATACTTAACATGGATTTTTTTTTCAAACAATTATATTGGCTAATAAATGATTCAATTATGAGTAGCTAATTGGGAAGAAATCATTTGACCATGAGTAGCTCATTGGTGGCTGTATGCCCAAACTCTGGCCGTATCTAAGGGGTTTATGGAATTCCAAATGATTCAATTACTCTGTCATCAGCCCAAGATGGAGAAACTGAAAGGAGAACAGAGGCTCACACAAAGAACATTATACAAGAGGAAAACTAGTAGCTTTGATGGCATGTGCGGTGGCCCCAAATGTTCCAAAAAGGTAGAACTTAAAAAACACATCCCATGTCCATAGGAACTAAGGATAGGAGCACCCCTTGATAAGCCAGTTCCACATCATCTCTATATGTTCATCCATCAAAGATAATGATTTTTGAGGTCATAACAAAATCCAGGGTCTTCAGAGTCTGCAATATTTAACCCAAACAAGGTAACAAATCAGGGCATTGTTCCGGTAGCCACAAAGATTGCATGTGGAGGTGATTCACCAACCTAGGTCCTCCATATGCAGGTGGATAAGGTTGTCTAAGAATAGGTTGAGGCAGGGATATTTTATGGAGTTTGAAAACCAAAATGAAAAGTGATAAACCGAGTGTCCTTTCTCATCCTTGCCTACGAAGGATCAATATTGGTGATGAAGAGTTGATAATCTTTTCAGTCCAACTATATGATTACTAAAAACTTAAGAAAAAGATTGAAGGACGTGGAACACAACACAATACAGCAGCAACACAATGACAAGACAAAGTCATAAAAATTTTATAGTACAACAAGTTACCAAATATTGTGTCATTTGATGTTGAAGAACAGTGTCAATTTAGAAGTGTCCATGCAACAGAGCTAAGAAAAACTTTTAACTCGTTGTGTAAAAGCTAAGCAAGCATTGATACTTAAATTGAATCACAAAAAATTGAAGGGTTTTCATTTAGTGCATCCAGCTGTTCTTTTCTTCTTTATGGAGGGGGTATTTTTCATCCAGAAATTGCAGAATAGCCTAGCAAAACTTTGAAGTAGAAAGGGTAACAAGGCATAATAACAAAATTTGAGCCAGTCAACTTAAATAGTATGCCAATGTCTGGCTCTGAATAATCCCAAGATATTACTACCCTTAGATGGTTTCTCATCTAGAAAAAGATGCTAGAAGTAAAATTAAAAATATGATCACAAGTAGGCCGGGTATGATCAGCCAACAATCATAATACTTGTCTAACATTCATCCTTTGTGTCATTCCCATGAACACTCATTTGTGAAAGTACCAAAAAGTATGCAAATGCTAATTCATATATGGTTTGTAGCATCAAACAAATCTTCTTGACTACAGCTAATAGAAACACGCTTTCTCATGTGACCCATCAAAAAAATAAAATAAAATAGAATAAAATTGCACAATTTAATCGTTTCAAATAACACCCATTTGGCATTAAAGAAACAAAGAATTTTCAATGAAATGATACCTTCTGTTGTCTCCCAAGAAATGCCTCCAACAAACAGTTTCCTACAATCAAATAAATCAAAATTCCCAACATAATTAGAGTTTTACCAAACCAAATCAAAAAACCCTAATTTATACAAACCCTGCGGAATCAAGATGATCATCAAGCGAGTGATGTTTCGTCTCTCTCACTCCTCCTCCTCCTCCTCCTCCATCAACACTCTCTGAATACTGTTGTTGATGTTGTTGGAGTTGATTTTGTTGCTGAAACTGTCTCTCTTCATAGTGCAATTCCTCTTCATCGTCATGTTCTTGTTGTTCTTGATATTGATACTCCTCTTCTTCTTCTTCACCATTAATGCCGTATTCATTCCCAAAATTCCCTTGCTCCGAAAAACCATCCATTTAACCTTTCGACTATATCCCTCAACCTGCAAATGAATGAATATCCACTTATTAACCCTAAAACAGAAAGCGAACAAACCATAAAAATTGTTTGTTTGGAATACATACTGATTTGATGGGTAGAGAGAAGAAATTGACCCTCAAAAGCGAAACCCTAGATAGATAGAGAGAAAGAGAGAGAGAGAGAGAGAACGCCGCTACGCTTGGGGGAAATAGCGGATTTATTTTCCTTTCTCTTGAAAATGACAGTAACCGAAACGGCGTCGTTTTTGGTTTTCCTTTACTGAAACACATCTTTCTCGTGTGGTAAGGTACGATTTTGCAATAAAACAAACATTGCATGAACTTTTTTTATTATGAAAATCAAGTGCAGCATAATTTTTGAAGCATAAAAAATACTTTTATTTATTTTACAAATATACTAATTATACTACTTATGTTTCAAATTTATATCATAAAAAAAATTTAAATTATTTTTAATAATATTTTCTGTATTAATAATAAATTTTATAAATCTAAACGTTTTCTAAATATTTAAATAATTTTATATATACCAAATCAATCGATAAATAAATAAATTAAATCTTATGCGATAGAACTTTAAATCGTTAAAATACTTTTAAATTTATGCGTTTCATTTCTTCGTCTTAATACTAATGAAATCGGTGAATTTTGGCATTCTCTAACGAATGCTTTCCCTAAAGAGAAATTAAAGAATTATTCAATTGGTAACCCCTTCTCCCAATGAGGGTGCCATGGTCAAGTTAACATTCATCCCTGCAATGCGCTTTGTGGTGAGACTTGTATGGATCATAAAGTTAAATCATAACCTTAGAGAATGTGTGTCAATATTCTATTACCCAATTATTCGCATTTGTTTTGTATACTAAATTTGGAAAGAGAGGATGAATAAGGGATCGCGCATCAAACCAATGTGAGGAGTAACTAGAACTAGTACCCGCGTGGATGGTCAAGGTGTCTTTTGTTGTAATGTGAAGTACAGTTGTGTTTAAGCCTTTACAGACCATATGGGAGATTTGAAACATGTACAAAGAGTGGGAAGCCATTGCCGCTGCAAGAGTTTGCAATCTATCCTTAAGTGTAGAATCTCTTTCTATTATAGAGCCCAATTGGGCCATTGAATGTGTTTTTGTTGAAGCCGGAAAAGTCTTGGATGGGCGATCTTCTTGGAGCTGGTCTGGTGCATACTCTTAACACAATGGGTAGTTTATGAAGAGTACTTACTTTAAAGATATACAACATTCTCCGTTGTGGATACAGTAAATGATCCCAGACACGTTGCTAGAGGGGACTGAATCGAGAAACAACTGCAAAGCGGGAAGACAAACAAAGAAAAGCCAGCTGAAATGGATTCCACTTTGGCGTTGCCTGTACACATCATTCATCACATACCATCTTTCTCACCAAGGGCAGATGCAGTTGGCACCAGTGTCTTGTCTAAGAAGTGGAAACAGATTTGGGATACATACCCAAATCTTAAATTTAAATTATGTAATTTTCGAGACAAGGAGTTCAAGATGCTTACAGAGATTCTGAATAGGTTCCTTGTTCAAAACTTGGTGATTCAGAGTATGAAGCTGGGAAGCTTCTAGCCTGGAATAACTCAGTCTGTAGCAAGTGAGTGGATAGACACTGAATTAAGTGCGACGTACAAGAGCTTGACCTGTATATTTGTCATTGTGAAGTGCCTTTAACATTCCTGAGCTGAAACAATCACTTCGTTGAGATTAGGAGGAAGGTGTAGCCCAAGACCTGGTGATGAAATAAAGCTTCATCATCTGCAAAGCTCTCTTGAATTTGTTGAGGGTGTGAATAACTATCTCTTCCAGAAGCTTTTCTCAGATTTGCTTTTAATTGAGTGCATCAAGGCCAGTTGGAAAATTTGCAATTTACTGCTCATCCTGCACTTAGCATTGTTGAAGCTCTATACAGTTGTGAGCTCTAGAGGATTAGAATTGAAGGATTAAATCTTCAGACTCTAGAGTGTTTCTCTAATTCTTGATGCGAAGTTGACTTGAGCCCCTGTAAATCTCATAAGGAATTGGCTTTGAAAGATCAACATATGATGGATAAGCAATTTCAAGACTTGCTGAGTTTCCCAACATTGAAATCTTGGAATGGCACCAATGTGACCATTAGACAAGTGTGAAGATTTTGGGCCAAACACTTAAGATGTTAACCTTGACTGAATGCACTAATCTGGAGGCAATGAATCTGAACACTCCAAATCTACTTCATTTAAGTATCGTGTTCATAATTTACCCATTTCTCCATAAGCATTACAGGTTTAAAAGATGTCGATATTCATTTACGACCACCAGTGAATGTCAACATCTCATCTGCCTCCTTTGGTACACCAGGTTGGAGGAATCTTTTGATAAGAACAAACAGTTCGGCAATTTGAGATTGATCCTCTGATTTGCATCGTACTTCCTGTGAATTGTTTGCTTGTCTCTATGGTTTTGAATTTTCTTGCACTTTCTTTGTTCTAACAAAATTTTTATTGTTTCATCTTTCGAAGGATACTTTTATTCAGGAAGGTTTCTAGCAGATCTTGCTAGAAATAGTATTGTTTAGATGATGCAAATGGTATTGTTTATTCAGCAGCTTCTTTGTCCTTCCTGAATTGGATACTTCCATTACTTAATCGGTCTATAACGCAGGCCAAGGAGGAGAGATACAGCAATAAAGGAGCATACGTAATTTTGGAGCCTCCAGACTTTCAGAATCCAGTGTTTTCGCTCTTTTAGTGCAGCAGAGAGACCAAAGGTATGACATCCAGGCAATGACCCTACTACATTTTCAAGTTTCTGCAACTTAGCAAAGGGTGAATACAAGCATGGTAACTAGAATAAAAGTGATATCATGTTTACAACAAGTGGCAGACTACCCTGTCTTGTAGCATGTTCTGTTATTCATGTTATGGATTTATTCATGTTTATAGATGAAGGGATTAGTAAGAAAGATCCAACAATGTTTCCTACTTCTTGTGCATTATCAACATTGAAATAATTCACTCCTCCATGAACATTGAGCAATGGTTTGATAATTTGACACTACTTTTGTCACAGGCAAATCCTTACTATGATTACAAAGATACAGCACTTGAAAATTTTGAATATGATGCTATTGTAAGTAACATTATTTTAGTAATTTTCACCCACCATCCACTTCTTGTTATATGTGCATTACTCATTATTCAAGTGAAATACATGGCTGTTGAAGTATAGGAATGATATCTTGTATAAATAATTCATGTTCTAAACATTTATTATCTAACTTAAACTCTGTGGGTACAATTAGCTCAAAACTTTGTAGTGCAAGGAACATTGTGACGCAGATCTATTTCTTTTTGTTGATCCTCAAATCAAAGTTTCAAAATTAATGACTTGATATCATTTTCTCTGCTCTTTGATGTATAGCATATGTGAACCTCTGCAGGATCCACATCTTCAGATCAACAGTCTCATAAGTCTGGAACAGTTTCTGTAGTGGGACATGAAGAACAAAAGACTCCTCAATTACCATCTTGCAGCATTTTATTACCAGACAATACAGGCTGTATCCGCCCGGTGAAAGTAGAGGAGGCCACTGAGGTGGAAGGGTTGCCCTTGGATCCTAGCATTCAACAAGTAGTAACTGCATCCACTCTGCTGTATCACTTTCTATTATTCACAAGCTTGTCTTTTTTTGATAGTTTAAATGCAAGTGCGCCGTGAAGATCTGGAGTCTAGTTTTAGGCTCATCGCAGGACTCAAGGTTATGCTTCAAAAAGCTCACATGATGGTGGGTTCATTTTGCTCCTCATGTATCACCCATGAAAAAGGAAATACTGGTGACATTGTCACATGCTTATATAACTATTTGTCACCTGAGTTATGGTATTTTCCTGGTGATAAGTAGCAAGTCTTATTTTGGACAGATTCATGATCTCACCATTTGGAATGAGCAAAGCAAGGCTTGGGAGTATGAATTGGTGAGCACAACAAGATCTATCTCTTATCTGATCAAGAATGGTCTCCAGAACCTGATAGACTCACATTTTTATGCCTTTTCTTGTCCTATTAGATGGACTGCATCACACAGATTGAACTTGCTCATGTGACGAGCTCCTATGGTGCCACTATCAAATCAGCCAAAGAGAGAGAGTCTGCACAAACAACACAATTGGAAGATGAGGAGGAGGACACTAAGGAGGATACAGAGGAACCCGAGTCAATACCAAAATCTGAGGTACTAACTCCAACTGTTCCTGAAAAACCTCCTATCCAAAAGAGGACTAGAAGCAAGAGAAATAGACAAAATTAGAACCATCTGAAGCTCCTATGCAGTACTTAAATGTGCATGCATTCGCCATCTGTATGCTAAGCTTCTAGTTTAGCATCATCGCCTCTTCACCTATTGTTCTTAGGATCAAGCTAGGTCACTAGAAAATAGCAAAATATGATATACATAGTCTGATGTATTATTCATGCCTTCATGTCACACCTCAGATTGATTCAAACCAATGCACGCAAAATTAACCCTTCTAGGATCTTCTATAGAGAACAGCTATCTTATACTTGCATCTGACTGTTTGTCAATGAGATTAGTCTGATCTAAAATAAATTAAACGAAAAATTATTTCATTTATGACAATATAAACTTGTGAATATCATTTACTTGTAGCACTGATTTTTCACACCAGAAAGTTGTAGTTCATTTTCCAGCATTGCAATAGAATGTCATCTTTTTGGGGTCAAATTGGCTTTTGAATTGCTGTGAACGGATAAAATTGCTTCAGAATTTAATGGCATCCCAAATTGAAGCTTGTGATTGTGATAAAGCCAATTGATGTCACAACTTACCAACTTTTGAGCTAGTCTATGGAAAATATATAAATGAAAACCAGGTCAAATGAGGAGAGATGTTTGTTTTCTGATATCTAGTCTTGTGTCATCATTCAACCAATGCTCACCAACTCCTTTTTCTGTTGTCTTTAGTCAATGAAATGATGCCCTGCTTGCCTTTTCATTCCATGGTAAATTTTGTTGCAGTTGTTGTGTGTAGACCATCAAAATCCTACTTTTGAATACACAAATTTGAAGCTTGTCCACCATTGGCTGTAGCCTATGAAAAAGTTGACAACTTGTGTGGTCTAAGACAAGTAAAATTTAGATAAAAATGATATTTTGTACTCCACCCCATGTGAAAATTTCTTTCACACACCTGAATGCAACACTTGCTTAGCATGAATTTGGGATTTTTAGGTTTAAATCAGAAATTTAATCTCACTAGTTGTAAAGATATGATTCAGAACCAATTTCTTTCAGTAATCTAAGCTAGCTGATGCTTCTTTACCATGAAGAACATGAAGTGTTCTCCAAAACTTGCAGAGTGCTAATCTGCAAGCAATTCTCACTTACATTTGACATTTATTGAATCTTCATGGAGTTGCAATTAAATTGCTGCAAAAATTCAAGCATTGTCCTATTTTTTCAAGGGCTAGATCCCTCTATTTCTATACATGTCAAGCAACTATTAGTGAATAATGAATTGTATTATACCATACACAATCCTTTGACAAAGAAATTTTCCTACCCTACCTTATTCTTGCTACATCACCATTTGTTGAAATTGTCATCTCTGACTTATTCAAACTGAAAATACAATTTACTTCAAAGTTAGTTTACTATCTTGTTCTAACTTTAAATACTTCTAATAATGTTAGACTTGTTAGAATAAAAGTATTATTAGATGAGAGAGAGAGAGAGAGAGAGAGAGAGACCCCAACAGCAAGCTATACCTTGGTCGGCGTGCAAGTTCATTCCCTTTCACCATTATTTAGTTGGGTTCTTTCTCTCATCCTTAAGGTTATCAGATCTTGATCCAAAAGTATTCTCAATTATGGTAATAATAAATACTTCATCACAGAGTTGGAAAAGCATATTATGGGTCAAAAATGCCAAGAGAAACTGACTCAATTCATGAATTTTCACTTGTCCCTTTGATGTGGACGATGCATAGAGAATAGCTACACTAAACCTAGTTAATGGGACCAGACTCTATTTTGGTTTCACATGTCTCAGTCATTGTGACCCTAAAACACAACAAACATACAAAGTATGTTAGGAGAGTTTCTTTAAATTAAACCCAATAATATATTTTTTTTTTTTGTACAATGAGATGTTATTAAGCGGATTCGAACCAAGGAAGGAAAGATAAAAGTGGGGAGACTCTACCGCTTGAGCTGTTTTTGAGGGACACCCGACAACATTTGAACTTGATTAATTGGATTGTAATTTCGAATATCAAATTGATTATATAAAAAAAAAAATAAAAGGATGTTGTAAAACAAACATACATTCAATATATGTATATTGTATATGTATGAGTTGGGATACCAATAAATTAGAAATGAGTTGGTAATATTAGCCTCCTTGTATCCCATCCACCAATAAAAGAAAGAAAAATAAATTATAAATGAGTAAATAAAACATCTATTAAAAAAATCTCAATTTGTGTCGAACTAACTTAATTTGCCTCTCTTCTATATTCGTCTGTTTAACGATCGACTCCAAAATTTAAAATTAAACTTGAAATTTGAAAAAAAAAATAAAAAAAACCAAAATTTAAGGCGGAAAAAATGGGTGGCGTGGTCTGCATGAAGAAACATTGTACTGTACCAGAACCATAGATTTGTTGCTCCATATATATCAACGTGACAGTCATGAGCTTTTGAGTTGTTGATTGGGACCCAACAGTTTGAATAAATGTTCGTTTAGGGCAGGACGGAGCCAGAAAGGCGGGGTTAGAAATTTTTTTTGGGTAACCATAAAGCAATAATTAAAAAAATTATAAAATAAAAATATATTAAAATTTTGTAAAATTCTAATCAAAATACAAAAAATTAAACAAATTAGATAATTTATAAAAGCCGTACTTTATGTTTTTTATTGATACAAATTCATTTATAATCGATTTTGAATTAAAAATATTATTAATTTCTTTTTTAATTATAAATAATTAAATTATTTACAAGATATTCATTTTTCATGTTATTTCACAGCGTTGTCTTCAAAATTTTCATTATTGAGAAAGTTTATTTACCTGTTCCTGTTAAAATCGGAAGAGTTAAAGTAAGACGAATCAATCTATCACATTGATTAGTAGGAAAATTTGATATTTGTGGACTAGAAAACCTTTATTTTGTAGTAATTTTTGGACGATTTTGAGAAGATTGCTCTTGACTAGAAGAAAAATCATGATTTTTCTGAAATTATATTATTATTTGAATCGTAGGTAATTTTTTTCTTAAAATCAGAATCGTTTATCATTTCTTTTATAAGTTTACCAAAAGTCACCAAAGAAAAAAGGCCAAATAAAAAATTTGAGTGAAAGAAAAATTTTATAATTTTATTAAATTAGGGTTAAACTTTGAGCCACTATATTTAAATTTCAAATTCTGACTCTAACGACGAATAGTATTATCTGATTATTTGGTTTACCAAAAATAGAAAATATTACGTTTTTTTAATATAATTTATAGAATATTTAATTTATCAAAATTATATAGACAAAATATCGTTACTATAGTAGTCAATTTTTTTTCTTCCCTTAGAGACAATTAATGGATATGCACATAAAATAGAAATATCACTTTTAAAAAGATAAAAAAATAATAATATATTTTTTTAATATTTTGTTTTATATATATATATACACATATATTTTAAATTTTAGGGTACGCCAATCATACCCCACAAAATACAGTTATCAAATATAATATTGTTTTAAATATTTAAAATTATTGTTCTAAATATTTGAAGGGGTCTAATTTTTTTTTTTTTTTTTGGATGATAAAGTTTAAAAGTTAAAATTTTATAAAAAGAAAAAAAATCAAAAGTCCTTTTTTTTGGGGGGGGGGGGAGGTGGAGGGGAGGCCCCCCAGGAGGTGGCTCCGCCCCTGATTTAGGGCATCAAATCACCGCTAGGACGAAGAGACCATAACTTAAAAAAAGAAAAAAAAAAAAAAGAAGGGGAAAAGGAAGGTAAGCGAAGAAGTCAATTGGTTTTTGACTTTTTTACATATAAATATTTTTGTTGTAAAGCCGAAATTGTAGAAGAAAACTTACAAAAGTCTTGGGATTTAGTGAATAGGTGAGAATATGCCTACCCGATCACTCTAAAAAGCCTTAATTCATGCAAAAACATGACATGTTTGCATGTGAGTGCACTCAAAAAGGATCTTTTCAATAATATACTTTGTTGTAAAATATAAAAAAAATAAAAATTTTTATATAAATATTAATTAATTTAATATATTAAAACTTTTGAAAATAAAAAATATTTCAAAAAGGGTAAACGTTAGTGTTGAAAAATTTTTATACACCATGGGGGACAGGGTTGCAATGCTGATATAGCTATAGTCCATATCTGTGGTTGTGAATAATGTTACGTAGACTAATTGAACCAAATTTATATAATAATCTATATTAATATATTTTGATCGATTCTTATTTAAATATTTATTTAATCAGTTAAAATATAAGAATTGCAATTGCAGTATAAATTTTTGTTTATTTGATTTTTCGCTCTTTTAATTTATACGATATTCTAGTTAGACTTGTAAAATTGTTTTAATAAGTTCTGTAGCCTATAAGTAGCGAATGTTTTTACTCTGATTTATTCGATTAATTCAAATTTTATTTTTTTGATACATAGAGAGATTTGAATTCGAAATTTTTATAAAAAGGAAAAAGAAATATTTCATTTGAGTTATAATTTATTGTCAATTGAAATTTTATTTTGTACTCATGAAAATTGTTTTATAAAATGGTTTAATCTAAATTTAATTAGTAACGTGAATTGATTCAATTGAATGTAGAATTGAATATCTTAAACATGATCGAGATTCGACTCTTACTAGCAGTATCAGACCCTCATGTGTATGGAGTATTGCCCGTTAGAAGACTCACCTTTCAAAAGAAGCCACTGCAACGATCGGTGTCTAAGACATGGTATCTAAAAAATCCAAATCTAATTTACTCAAACCTCGTGCCAAAGATTTTTAAGGAAATTAGGTTTCAAAAATTTGAAAGGTGCTTAATTGTCCTTTAGTTAAAGTGGGCTAATTAAAGAAAAGGTGAAATCGCATTTATTGTGCTACTCAACTTCCCACCTTAATGTCCAAAATTAAAACCTCATGTCCTAAGAACTTTAATGAAAAGGGCTAGAGAACTTTGAAAGGGGCTTATTTGTCCTCTAATTAAGGTGGGATTATATTTTTTAGTTACATAAAAATTATGAAAATTATCGAAATATACGTGTTTACGAGATTTTAAGTATTAGACTTTGGAAAAGACATTCGAGTAAGAATTCTTTACCATTCATATGTCCCAACAAGAAACTAATTAAAATGAAATTATTTAAAAAGAATGTGATTTTAATAAAATCTAGTCAAAAATTAAATCCCATTTATTGTGCTACTCAACCTCCCAACATTATGATCCATTTAATTCCAATTAAAAAGAAAAAAGAATTCTAGCTTATCATTAATGTAGGTTTTTTAGTTCGGTTAAGAAAGATTTAAAAAATATCTGTATGATCGATTATATTTTTTTATGATTTTTAATTCTTTGATTAAAAAATTATATTGAGAGAGTTTTTTCTAAATTAAGACCGATAACGTTCGAATCATATTAGTTAAAATATAAATTCGAATATTAATTAATTATATTACTAAATAAATAAATATATATAAATAAACATGTAGTATCAAAATAGTGTCCTGTCTTAGTCCATTGTCCACATTTTTTGATTCGTCCACGTCTACAGAGTTTCCCTATTAGCAAGTAAGAATATGACAAGTGTAAGAATCACCTGCAAATATTATCCCCAAATAATAAAATAAAAGGGTACGCTCGTTGGCAGCAAGTGGGGAACACGACGCCATTCCCCTGCATGGGTCCCGCAGGCAAAAACCCAAAATTGTCGGGCTCCCCCACAAGGAAGTAAAAAGATATAATTCTAATTGTAATTATTTATTAATTTTAAATTATTTATATTTCATTGGACTTAGGTGAATATTAATATCATATTAAAATTAATTTTTAATTAAAATAATTTAATCATTTTATATAAATTAATATGATTAATCAAATTCTTTAATCAGAAAACAATACAAAAATAATCTAAAATAGATTTTGTTTGTATTTTTATTTTTATAACTTAAGTTCTCGGGTATAAATATTTTAAAATCGAAAAAGATTAAATCAGTTTAATTAAAATTGAGAATAGTTCTTTTATATAAAAACTTATTTATAAAAATCTATTTTTTATTTAAAAAATTTAAATTTTACTTGTAAAATTATACTTTTGCAAACTAAAAATTTTTCACTTTTAAAAAAAATTACATATCCAATATAACGTAATACAAGCAACTTAATGTGAGTTGGATTCATGATATTTGATTGATTTGGGTATTAATTAATTCAATTTTAAAAAGACTATGAATGTAATTTTTATTGACTCGGGACGCTCATTATAAGAAGCAAAAAAAAAAAAAAAGAACTTATTTTTAGTTTGCGAAGACGACAAAATAAAAAATTCTCTATTTTCATGATAAAAATAAGTTAAATTTCTGTATCACTTTTTGAGAGGATATAAAATAAAGACAGAGGCAATCAAATTAAATAAATTTCCTTTTTATCATTGCTTTAATATATTTTTAAAAATTCTTATATTAACTTTCTTTCGTATCTAATTTTTAATACAAATGAATTATGAATTTTTGACGGTATACTAGATTTTTCTAGGTTTTGTAAATAGAAAAACAGGTATTAAGAGAGACAGTTTTTTAATTGAACTCCATAACTAGTCAAACCGAATTAATCGAGTTTCAAAATATTGATGATCAAGTATAAAAAAATATCTGATTTTTAATATTTTATCTATTTTAATTTATATTTCAAACGAAATGTTACCGTAAGTTTCAAAAAACTTTACTTAATACTACCTCTACGGTTTGATAATAGTCTTGAAATAATTTATTTTTACCCATCAAAATCTAATAATTTGTTGTTTATATCTTATTATTGAGGTTTTTTTTTTTTTTTTTTTTTTTTTTAAATCTGGTTCCCTTAAGTTCATTGGCCTTTTTCCGTGCAATGCACGCGAAGAAAACCGCGCGTCGTCATCACGAAAATAACCCTCCACATGCAGCGGCACATATGATATAACACGCACCTCTCCTTGCTTTCCCGTATGGTCACCCTCTCCATTTCAACAAGTGATCTCTCTCTGTTAATTTCTTTTGTCTGTAGACGAGCGTTTGAATCGGCCTCTCTCTCTCTCTCTCTCAACATCTATCGCATTTTTCCTCTCATTCTTTTTCAGCACTTTTATCGCTCTTTCTTTTTCCCAAAACTCACTTCCCCCTCTAACTCTCTCTCTAGGGTTTTAGAATCTTTTCAAATTTCCAGACCCCATTTCCCTCTCTCTCTCTCTGTCATGACGACTTCGGTGAAGAACAATTTCATGCCTCCGGGCTTGGTTTCGAGTCTGGAAGAGGTATTAATGAGAAGAAAAGGAGGAGAAGAGGAAAAACGAAGTGATGAATCAATTGAACCCTCGTCTTCTTCTAATGAAACTAAAGAGGATAATTCAGAGGAGTGTTCGAAACCTATCATTTTGGTCACAAATGGAGATGGGATTGAATCTCCCGGACTTATTTGTCTTGTTGAAGCTTTGGTTTCTGATGGCGGATATAATGTTCACGTATGCGCTCCTCAATTGTGGGTTCTTCTTCTTAGCTCTTTTGGTTACCCTTTTGTAATTTGAAATTTGAAATTCATTTCGGTTTTTGTTTCCTTATGTGGTAATCTTTAATTCTTATATTTGGGATTTTTTGAGGTTTTTGGTTTGTTTTCTACTTTCCTCTATCTGGGTATTTTGTGTTGTGTTTGATTTTCGCTAATTATGATTTTTTTTTTTGGGTTTCTTTATGTGGATTTTTTCATCTGTTTTTAAGAGGGTTCTCACGATTTTTTTGAAGTTTTGGTTCGTTTCCATTAGTTTTCTTATCTGGGTATGCTTGAATAAATTGTGGCCTGTCTTCGATTTTGTGTTTTAGGATTCTAATATAGCGGTCATTGGTCGTGTAATATGTGGTAGTGTTAATATAATTCTTGTTACTTTTTTTTTTTTTTTTGGAATTTTTTGGTAGTTGGTCGTGTCTTCTGGCTTTCTATATCCGAATATGCATTTGTAAAGTGTGGGATGTCTTTCATTTTGAGATTTGGGAATTTTTGGATTCATTTTTTTGTTGATACTGTTATCTGTTTGTATGATACTTAATGGTGGGCCATAATATTTCTGAGAGGGTTGTCATTAACTATATGTAATTTCTTTTTTTTTGAAGTTGTGGTTCATCTGCTTGGTTTCCTTGAGTGAGTACTGTGGGCTATCCTCGACTATGGGATTTGGAGATTTTTTTTTTCCTTTCGTTTTCCGTTTAAGTTTTTTTTTGAAATAGTTTAAATTTTATGCCTATGTATGTTGATTTTTGACTGCATTTGTTGGTTGAGTTTGGCTCTAGTCTTAATTTGTCATTTGTGGAGTTTTGTGATCTTTGGCATGGTGCATTTGCAGGGACAAATCATTGTCAGGCCACTCCGTCACGGCCCGGGAGACCATTGCTGTGAGTTCAGCATATATCAATGGTGCCACTGCCTTTGAAGTTTGCGGTATAACTATACATTCTCCTCCTAACGTATAGTTGTATTTTCTCTCCCTTAAATTGGTATTGCAGTATCAGTAGTGGTGATTATGAATCATTTTTGTCAGATGCTTGGGTACAAGGTATGTAGTTTGAAACAATTTCGTAGTTACTTCCTAAGCCTTCTCTACTGATTCTTGTATATAGGGACTCCTGTGGATTGCGTTTCAGTAGCATTATCTGGGGCACTGTTCTCCTGGTCAAAACCTTTGCTGGTAACTTTTTTTATTTTTATTTTTTGTAATAATAACAGTTTGGATGCATTTGATGTTAATATGAATAAGGAACTCATCTTTTTCCTCTTGTTCTGATAATTAGGTTATTAGCGGGATAAATAAGGGGTCAAGTTGCGGGAATCACATGTAAGTTCATTTGTATCCTCGTAGCATCTGAATCTATTCAGTTTCTCAGTTTCCAAACTGCACCTTGCAATGTTTCATTCCTTCTAGAGTATTCTTCACCTTTTTTTTAATGTCTTTTTGGGCTTGAATTTATTGAATTGGGTTAATTTCTTTTTTAGCACTCTGGAATATGTAAAAGGCTAATCACCTGAAAAGATCCTCAGGTTGTACTCAGGTGTTGTTGCTGGTGCTAGGGAAGCACTTATTTCTGGTGTTGCGTCTCTATCCATATCACTTAACTGGTTAGTAGCTGTCATTCCTTTCCCTTTCAGCACAGCTGTCTTGCTTCCTCATTTCTCTCCAGGATATTCATGGCTATGTAATTTCTTTCAGGAAGAAGGATGAAAGCCAGGAAAGTGATTTCAAGGATGCGGCTGCTGTCTGTCTACCGCTAATTCATGCGGCTGTAAGGGATATAGAAAAGAATATGTTCCCCATAAGCTGCTTACTGAAGATTGAAATCCCCACCTCTCCTTCCACTAACAAGGTTTATATTTTCGAGTGTTTATTATATTCTGATTATAAATGACAGATATGATGTCTAATCCATTACGGAATTCACCATGTGTTTAATTGTAGAAATTCTCTGTATTGTAATGGATGTGCACTTTAATCTGAGTGTTGACATGCAGGCTTAAGTTGCCCTCTTGGTTGTGTGGTCAAAAAGAATTTGCTTCAGTAAGATAAACTAGGAAACTGGATGGTCCTATTTGGGAAAGATGGAATTGTTTTTTCAGTTGGAAAGATGCCCATGCTTTGTGGTTGGTGCTACTGTCACTTCAATTGCAAATTTACTTGGCATAATTTGACTATGGGAAAGAAAATTGCTATTCAAATAGCAGTAGTTCCAATGTTGAGAATGCATGAGCATCATTCCAAGCAGAAAAACAATTCCATCTTTCCCAATGGAACTTTTGAGGGAGTTAAATTACTGCTGATAGGAGCTAAAGTTTCATCTTACACTTTTAATTTGAATTTGAGTGATCTACTGGTTTACAAAATACTTTTTGTATTTGGTTTTTGCAGAAACTATTTTGTATATGCATAAATTCTCTATTCAGTCTAATTTGGATTACTTCTTGTGTCTTGGAGCTTCTTTTTTGTTTCTAGTGGGATCTTCCGGCCTTTAGAGTAGTGAAATGTTCTTGAATACTTGGTGGTAGATTGGTTTTCAAACAAGCTCAATGATTCTTTAACTTCTGAGCAATGATCAGGAAAGTTACTTGTGAAGAGACATAGTTGGATTTCGTCGAAAAAGTAGGAGTCAATTAAAGAAGAAAAGGCGAAGAAAGGAGGGAGACAGATTGTATAGTCTTGGAAGACCAAAAGAATATAGTGTTGAACTGTGAACAAGAATATCAAGAGGGAATCAATTAATATTTGTTCAACTAGAAAGCATCAATTCTCTGCCAAATAATGAAACTAATCCTTTTCTATTACGTGGTGAGACCTAAGACTATATTTAGACTTTAGTGCCAGTGTTCCTTAAAAGTTTAGAATTCAATTTAAATCATACTTCAAACAAAGATAAAAAACTAAATACTTTCTAAATTTTAAGCAGAATTAAATAATTTAAGACAAAATCTTTTAAAAAATTCATCCAAATATGAATAGAAATTATTCCTAGTCTTGTTCTGCATTAAAAAGTTAGGGAAATGACAGTTTGGTCCTCTGCATCAGCATTTTTAACAAGATTACCATGTATAGATTTCATAGAGGCACAGTAAATAGGTTTCCAATTTTTTGAGTCCTTTTCTTTGCATTCTTTTCTATATTTTACCACATATGCTCATTGTGTGAAAACTCACTCTAGGATTTTATTTTTCACATTCTTTCTAACAGCTTCAGCCTGAATTAGTTTGGTATAAGGTGCAATTGGATTCAATTTTACCCTTACAGGGTTCTTCTCTTGTCTAGAGTTATCCAATAATTCCCCTATTGTTTCTTTGTCACTTCTTGAAAATCATGAAGAGTATTTTTCAGACAGTATGACCAGTCAAATGTAAAACACTAAAATGATCAACACCTATCCATTCTTTTAGGATGTTGCAGCCAATAATAGTAGTTGGCAGGGCTGATTTTTATCTATTTGTTTGCACATTGTATGCCAAATTGGGTTTGCACTATCTGAGGATTTATTTCATTACTTCTGGTATTCAAATCACTGTGTCTGGTTCCTCTCTTTGGATAAGATGGAAATTTAGGGTACATAAAAAGTTGAATCTTGTTTTACAACTAATGCATGATGAAATAGGATCCATTATTTTCTCATTTTTCTGAAATGAAGTTGTTTGTTTTTGGTTGTAATAAAGCATTGGTTGGAGGCTCATGTGAAACAAACAGATGTTGCTCCGAACTTCAAACTAAGCTAATTCTTATTGGACTGTGTTTCTACCTTTTTTAGGTACAATTTGCTTGAGTATAGGAAGAATCCAAGAGTTAAACTCCGAAAGTGAAAAGTTGTAATCAACACCAAATTGGAGGAGTTAAGTTTGATCAATCATGGATACGTAGTTCCTTTATCTTCCAAATAGACACCCAACAGATTATAATCCTTGGCTTGCCATCTCTATATCGAAGGATTTTTGAAAGAGGATTTCACATCAAACAAGACGCATGTGACAGTTGGTCTTGTTTCAAACTCCTCTATGTTGGTCTCAATTGATGTGAAAATTCTCTTTCAGATTCCTCTGATATAGAGAAGGCGGGGTAGGGATGACAATCTGTTGGTGTTTATTTGGAAAATAAGGGAATTATGTAACCATGATTGTTCAAACCTTAATTCCCCATCCAATTTGATTACAACCTTTTATTCTAGGAGTATGACTATGCTCAAACAAGCTGTTCCCAAAAAAGTAGCAATGCAGTCCAACCTGGAATTCACCAATTTGAAGTTCAGAGTAACATTTGTTTGTTTAGTTCTATGTCACAGGCTGCGTAAGATGAACCTCCAAACTACCACATATGCTTTATTTCTGTCCTCTGCAAATTATACCCGTCCTCAGATGGGATCTTCCTTCCAATCTCTACTAGCTACTCATGAGGACTCATCTGAGATGGAGATCTAACCATGCTGCAAATGATTAACCCTGTATACACTCTGTGGGTCTAAAGCTGAGACTTACCCAACACCAGATCTTGAACTAGATTTAATCTCATCTGGTGAATTTGGAAGAAATCGAAAGAGAGGAGCTTCTAAGAATTCAGAAGCTTCCCAGAATGTTCTCTCGTCTTCAGATAAACTTTTGTTTTCCCTTGGTATCATGATGTGAAATCAAAGTTTATAAAGGGGTTGTGGATTAAAAATATACAAGTTTGCTTTTGGCTGGTCTTTGGTTAGACGTGGTGAGGCTCCTTAAATGGTTATGATGATTTCATTGGCTCCTTTCTTGGTTTTACCCGCTCATGCATTCATTGGTAGGCCTGTAAATTCTCCGTGCTTCCAGGGTATGAATTAGGTTTGATGAGCTTAGTTTGTGCCTTAGTGTAGCTCACACATTTCTCTCTGAGGTCCTTTTGTTGTTGTGTCCCCCCCTTTCCCAGTTTTCCATTGCTGCTTATATTTGTGCCTCATACCTTTTTATCTGACAGGGCTTTAAAATCACCAAGCAAAGCATGTGGAGATGTACTCCGAGCTGGCAAGCTGTTTCAGCCACAAGGCACCCATCTGCTAGTCATTTTATGGGTAATCAGCAAAGCCTCGGAATTCAGCTTGCACAGCTTAGTCGTGATGCATCTGCTGCTGTGAGCACTAAGTAGCCTCTTCAAGAAACATTGAATCTTTGGCTAATTTGTCCATTTGAAAGCACTGTGCAAGCATCCTGTTAATCATCCTGAACTTCTATCTTCTCCTTTGTTGGGCCAGGGTGCAGCACGTCGTATAGCAACACATAGAAAAAATGTGGAGATTGAATCTGTTGGTGTTGCAGGCAAAAATGATTCTAAGGCAGTCAAGAAGTTCTTCCGTCTTGAGGTATGAGAAACGATTTTTATTTGTTAATTAGAGGAAAGCAACTGTTGTTTTTCTTTTATTTATAGGAGAGATAAATTACAATTTTAGTGTTTGTGGTGATTTCATATGTGGGAAAAAATGCCAGTGAAACATAATTAGGATGATAGCTGTTTTAAGATGCAGCAAAGGTCTAAAAAGATTTCAGAAGCCAAATACCAGGCCAGGCTAGCGAAGCCCCTAAGATAAGTGCTTGAATAGTTATCTTTCTCATTCTTATCTTTCGATTCTAAGAGCTTAAATTCTTAAGGGGCCTAGGTGGTAGATGCAAGTGGCAGAGAAAGAAACTGGGAGTTTCCAGCTTGTTTCATGTGAAAGCAATTGTGTAAGGTCTCGAGAATGAATTATTGAAAAAGTAACAGGTTATACAAGAATTTAGATTTTTTTTAATAAGGTGAAATTGCTTTTAAGTACTATATTAACATATCTTTGTTTGGTGTTGTCTTTCACCATTTAATTCATTGATCTCCCTTAGCTTGTTACTATATTTTTCTTATGTATTGGTTTTTCAGTTAATAAGTGAGTTAACATTTTCCAATATATTTGACCGTCTGCAGTTTGTAGACAAAGAGCAGGAAGATATTGATGAGGATCTGGATTTCAGGGCACTTGAAAGTGGATTTGTAAGTCAATCAACTTCCTGAATATGAATCGATATTCTGTTTGAACATTTTACATATGTTTTTGCTGATCAATTGCTAATAAAACTGGAGTCATTTTCCTGCTAGTTGGCTTTCTACTGAGTTTACGTCGAAGTTATTATTCTTTGAAATCTTCAATTGTATATAACGCCTTTTAACACTGGCCACTCTCTTTTTTTGTTTCCTTTGTTTGCTACTTGTTCCACCTCAAAATTAACCAGGTTGCGGTCACTCCCCTCACACTTAATTCACAAATTGATTCGGACAGTCAAACAGCTGTGTCAGATTGGATTTCTCTGCACTTGAAGGAAGTGAGCAATAAAAGCATATAAATCCATCAGCCTAATTTTCTGTATATTTGGAACTGCAGTTCAGTGGCTCACCCTGACTTGTGCTGTACTTATATTTTTTTCATCTCGTATTTATTTTCATTCTTTCTATTTCCTTTTCTTTGTATTTTATCCATTTCTTGCCGCACATTTTTTTTTTTTAATTTAATTTTTCTTCTGTGGAGCAAAAGCTTCCCTCCCTCCCTCCCAAGTTGTTTGATTGGCACATTATGAGTTGCCCGCCAGTGTTTCATCTTTCTTCTTGTAGTGACAAAAACCTTGGGTCAGTCATGTCCTTGAGATAGAAACGTGGGTTTTGTTGCATCTTTCTTGTTTTCATGTTGGCAAGTTGTGTTGGTTGGATCTGCTTCTTGTAGTAATCTGTTGTTGATGAAGATGGTACTTGAAATAGGTTGGGCTGCGTTCATTAGAAAGGAAATTGTGGGCGGATTTTATTTATTTATTGGTTATGGATTTTAATAGCTTGGGTCGTTCTTGCAAATGCAGCTTACTGATGTTGGTCCATAATTCATTTATGATTTGCATGTTCTCTCACCTTCACACACCTTTGCAACACCATCGCCTGCAATCTATTTTAGCTTTTTTTTTTTATATATAAATTAATTATTTTTATAAATTTAATTGGTGACAATATCTTTACTCTCATTAAAAATATTTCATATATATGTTTTTTATCATTTTAACAAATAAGTTATTTTTCAACAGGTTTAACTAAACACTAGAAACTATTTAAAAAATGATTTTTTTCAGTAATTTTATCTAATATTTGAACTATTTATTTTTAAATTAACTTAAAAATTAAAATTATTTATAAATAAAAAGTCAAAAATTAGTAACAAGGTCCAACATGCTCCTAGGTTCCACGAGGGTTATGTTTTAAAAGACGTCATTTGGAACTTGATTAAATCAGGTTCGACTCAAATTGGGTTATTAAAAGACAAAATTCTCAGTGTATATCAAAATCTTATTTAAAGTGTATCATAGGATCTAACTAGATATTGATTTAAAAATATTAAAAACATGATCAACAAAATCTTACTGAGTAACCTATTAATAAAAATTAGATTTTTTTAAATTTAAAATATTTTGAATTGATTAAAGTAATTTTTAAGTTAATTTTTCTTTGGTAGGTAAGTTAAAAATTTTAAAAATATATAGAGATGAATTAATGAATAAAACTTAGTTTATTTGATTTATAATTTTTTTTTAATATTACCACAAGATAAAAAAGTTTACATCTCAATTTCACATATAATAACCTAATTTTCACCAAAACATAGATATATAATAGCCCACTTACGGTTGGTTAGTTTAGTAGGATATAACGTTAGTTTTCTTAACTAAGATTCCAGTTCGATACTCTATTTGAGCATAGAATAAATTATGTTAGGAGGGTAGCTCCCTTAAATGGACCACTGCAAGTTTCGAACCGAATTAATCGGAGTATGATTTTGGATACCGATCGGTATTGAACAAAAAATATATATATATATAATAGTTCAATCCCATTGGCCCCGGCCCAACTAGTTTGCTGGGCAGCACGGTTAGGACATACAAATCTTTCGTTCAGGCCCGATTAGGCCCATTCTCTAGCCGGTCAAGCCCGATCAGTTCTGGTCTCAACACTCGTTCCCCCCCCCCGGCCCCGGGGGGATTGCGAGCAGTGTTTTTTAGGGTTTAGCAAATCATCCGGCTCTCTCTCTTTCTCTCTCTCTCTCTCTCGAAATGTCGTCAAAAACCCTAGCTCGTAGAGGGGTATCTATGATCAATCGATTATTCAATCCACTGGTTCAACAAACATCGGAGTCCAATACTAGTAGTCTCATCTCACGCAGCTTCGAGATTTCGTCTCCTCAGCTCCTTCCCTCACTCTCCCAGTTTCAGAAACCCCTCAATTTGAAGGAACATGATTCTCAAATCCGAAAATTCGTTGCTTCTGATGCTTTCTTCAATCCCCCTTGCGGTCTCGCTTCTCTCCGGTTTTTCTTACCTGCAGGTATTCTCTCTCTTTGTCTGCGTATGCTTACAGTTGTGGTGGCTTAGCTTCGGATAATTGGTTAGAAAATTAGGGTTTTGAGGAGATATCTTATGCTTGGAGAAGCAGAACCATGTCAAATGTAAGCTTATGTATGACCAAAAAGGGATATGGAAATATTCAAAAAATGGGTTGCAATGAATCCAGCTAAATTTGAGGATTATTAAGATAATGTACCCTATGTTATAATTATTGTCCTTGTCTTTGAACCATTAGTTCTCCCCTCTTGTGTTTTAGAAAATATTTTGTTTTTTCTCTTGATCAAAATGGATTTTCCGTTGACATCGGCATCCAAATGTAGGGAAAATGTTTTCCTGGAAGTTATTTTCTGTGGAACAAACTGAACCTTAGTTTCTTGCTTGACTGATTCTTGGGATGGCTGAGCTTAAGTTTACATCAACCTTTCTAGAGTGCCTAGATTCTCCTCAACTACCTGCTGCACATGCCCGGATACCAAAAGGTTTGTCTTGCTTTTGTGACCTATGATTTCTTTAGTTTGGAATTGAAGAGATTGAGAACAAGGTTTTGGAGACCTATTGCTACAGTTGGGAGCCAGGTTATCCTTGCCGTATCAAAATTTTTCCGGAAGTCAAACAGGTTTCTTCCTAGCTTGCAACTCTGCTCAGTTGAACTTGGAAAAAGTAGGCCCGAATATACACGACGCTCAAAACTCTAGATGGTTTCTATGTTTTATGGATACTTCAAAAAATGTGCGTCCTTGACCCCTTTTTGTCCATGTTGGACATGTCCTTTAGACATGATACCATGTGAGACTTAACATATGTCCGTGTCTTGTTGTGTTGTGTCCATGTTTGTGCTACATTGGTTTCCATGCCTTCTGGTTAGTGCTTTTAAAAATCAAAATAGAAAGCTTGTGACTCACTGGGCAATGATCCAAGCCATGCTTGCATTTACTCAGCTCCATACATGAGCATCTTATTTGTTCCCACTCACCACCGGTGCGCATACTCTTGCCTAATCACTGGTTTTTGCTGCTTGTGGCTGTTGCTTATTCCCCAGACCAGAATGTGACATCAGTGACATCCTGGATTAACCCCAATGTCAAAACCCTATCTCAATGAATGCAACCTTGTCTTTGGATACCCTTTTCTGCAACAAATCTAACACCCGAATTGCTCTGGCACATCAATTCCTCTACACTTCTGTCTTTTCAATTTGACAAGGCTCTTGGGGATTAAATCTCCCAAATGTGCTGTGGCTTGGTGGCCATGATAACAGTAACTTTTGGTTCTTTGTGATCCTTCTTATTTATTGGTTTTTGCCACTGAAGGACCTGGATATCCTTCCATCCTTTCAGTAAACTGCTTATCTATTCAATGTTGAAATGTGGGAAAATCTTTTAACTATAATATTTTCTGTCTTTCTTGATAAGACCTTTTCCTTGGGCAGAGGGGTGGCTGATATCCTTCAAACACTAAAAATTTGCGCCCTCTCTCTCTGTCTCTGTGTGGTTATAAAGGAGGGTATCACCCTAGGGGAGGCGACAGGGGCTCGAACTCAAGATCTCAGGTCAAGAGTGAAGCCTTGGTACCATTGGAACCAAAGGTTGACCTCAGGTCAAGAGTGAAGCCCTTGGTACCTCTGGAACCAAAGGTCCTATCTCTGAAGAGGGGATATTGCCATATTTGTCCTATACATGGCCATGGTCAAGGAATTTTAACTTTTCATATACCACTTCTAGAAACCCATGAATAATTTAGATGCAGAATTCATTTATGAATCATCCTTTGGTAATCAATTTGTAACTGAAAGATGATCACCGTCTTCATGTTGTACACTGCTTAGAGCTTCTGGTTTTAACCTATATACTTTTGTAAAGCAGAAACAAACAAATAATTTTTTTTTTCCTTTCACGAAATTGACATGTAATTTAAGTCCATTGAGGAACTATTTTGATCTGGATTTCATTGAGGCTTCTGCGGGGGGAAAGATAGAATTACACTCCGCATGAATGTGGTGTTTCTTATTTTCTTATCTCTTTGCCTGTGTGATGCATCCGGGATCTTAGGCCCTTTTAGTTGATCAATTGTTACCACCGGTCAAATAACAACCTCTTTGACCCAGAGTCTTCTGGTGGGAAGTATTTATCAGTAGAAAAACCCCATCCTTCCTTGGGGAGCTGTCCACCCCCCAAACACCTGGTTTCAGGGGGAAACATTACTTGTTCATTTCAATGTATGATGCATAATATATCCAGACAGAGATTGAATCATGAACTTTGTCTAAAAGACATGCCCTGCAACTCGTATGTTTCCTGTTTCCACTTATTGGTGTGTGCTGTCCTTTCCTTTACCTTTCACTCTTGATATTTGCTAGAATATGAAATTACGACTTAAACAAGTTGTGGCATAGCACAATTGACACGATATGGTTTTTCTAGAGGTTGATCCATCACAGAATGTTCAGGCAGTTGGAAGCTAGAGGCAGGGATTGAGATGCCATGGTCAGGAGAGAGAATATGGTTATGCTATTAAATTTTCCCAACTACAAACTCTCATGAGGAACATGGTTTAGAGAAATAATAAATAAGATATGGTTGGACACTGTTAATATCTTCAAGACTTACTAGTTACTTGAGGTGATGATGCTGCCATATTTTGAATAGATATCAAGAGGAGGTTGTGATGTTTACAGATGATAAAATAACCGATCTATATCTATCCACCATGTATGCCAATATTTTGTGGTGATAAGATACACGATTGCTTCTAAGGAGAACCCTACTCTCATTTTGGATAAATCTTATTTTCAGCTGGGTGAGAGATTGCAACTTGGTGTCTGTAATACCACACATACAGAAAAAGTGAACTAAAGAATTTGCAGTCTTAGTTGTGTTTGTCTCATTGGTAGTCACTTTTTACTCTGTACTGTATGTGCTTTTTAGTGACTAATAAACCTATGTCATACCAGAGTTGGTATTTTTGATGAGTGAACTTTCTAATACACGACATTATTCATTTGGTCTACTTAGACTTTGTATGTAGTCCTCTTCCTGATCTAAGGTTGAAAGACCTTTTATAGGTAGTTCATGTTCTCATGTGCCTCGCGATCATTGAGTGTGTTTATAGAACACTCTAATGGATGATAAGGCATAATAAGATAGAAAGGTTTCGGAGTTTTTGATTAATATAAAAGCTTTTTGTGAGAGTGTATGTATAAATACAAGTTTCCTTTATTAGCATCTTCTTCTAACTACCATTCTGTTTTGCAGGTGATGTTTCAACATCAAGCGAGCCAATGCTCTTACTTCCTAAACGAACTTACCAACCTAGCCACATTAGGCGAAAGAGGACACATGGATTCTTTGCTCGGTAGATCTCACTGCCCTTTTCTATTCTTCTGCATTTGATTGCATGCCCTTATTCATTCACCATACCAGAAAGAAATACTGTTAAGAGGGTAGTGCGCTCTTCTTGCCCTCTAGTAAAAATTTTGTTGTAACTTACAAATATCCTGTCTGCTAATGCGGACAGACATATTCTTTGTAGCATCTATGACAGTATTAATTCTCTCTATCCCCAAAAAAGTAAAATAAGATTCAAAAAAAAAAAAAAAAATACAGAGGCCATTTTAAGCACCAAAAAGTCTCTCTCTCTCTCTCTCTCCCCCCCGGGGGGGGCTCATTATTTTTTTCCATCAGTGAATAGCCTGAAGGCATGATCTTTAAACATTTGTATGATTGCTGACTCATGTATTCCTTTGCAGCAAGGCAACCAAAGGTGGCAGGAGAGTCATTGCGAGGAGAATAGCCAAGGGACGGCAAAGACTCACAGCTTAGTCGTCTAGGGTTTCCTTCTATTCCAAAATTTTACTTGATTAGGAGCTTGCGGTGAGATTGTGCAAACAAGAACCACCGAGAAGAGACCAAACGGGATGTAATTCATGTCAAGAACTGAAACATTTTCTGTGATGCAGTTCTCTTTTTTTTTTTCTGAAGCTAGTCATTCTTCTTGAAAGTTATATGGCATGTACTTGGGCTTTTAGTTGCTTACTGATATTAAGCAGCATATAATAAACTCTTTTGAAAGTCTCTCTCTAACGCCCCTCTCTCTCTCTCTCTCTCACACAAATAGGCAAGGAGAGTCTCCTCGACTGTGACCCTGTAAAAGGCTCAATGAAGGGATGGAAAATAATTTTAGTGAAAACTTCAAATATACCCTCTCCATATATTTTATCTGATGATTATATATATCTTTCATGATACAGTGGTGACGACACTTGATTTTCTTGATCAAACTTTCGTATTTGTCTTTTGAAAATGAAAAAATAATTATCGGGAGAGTTTATCTTTTAATAAATTTGATAATTAATTCGAGTCGCATTAGTTAAGGTTAATAATTTAATTATTGAATCTGTCAGAAAAAAAAAAGATTTCCAACAACTGGATACGTAAATAGTTACTCTGCTGGATAAAAATATTATATTTCTTAATTAAATTTCTGATAATTAAGTTTTGTGTTTGAAATTTGAAAATAAAAAATATTAGGCTTGGAGAGCTGTCCTTTAAGATAAGTTTAATAAACGTTTGAAATGAATTAATTGAAATATGATTTTGAATATTCGTCGGAGGAAATAAAAAAAGAAAAAGAAAAAGAAGAGTTCAATTGGACACAACCAAATAAGGCCTCGTCTTATAGGACATATATTGATTCCAACCAGAGTGTCTTTATGCCCAAAGAATAAGGCAAACATTTTTCTAAGAAAGTTATAATCGAATTGTGAAGTACGCATTTTCGTCGTATCAAATTGGATATTATTATTATCATTATTATTATTTAAAAAAAAGGCCTACATGACAAAGGGTTTGTCCTGCGTAATGTACTCACTCTCTCTCTCTCTCTCTCTCTCTCTCTCTCTCTCTCTCTCTAACGTATCCAAGTGTAGCAAAAAAAATTTCAGTCTGCATCAATAAATTGATCAAGCGTGCCTAATAGTTTGGAAGACAGTAAACTCAAAATTTCTTTGTACAATTTTTGAAAATTAAATCTTGAATCTCTCCCAAAAGAGCTTGTCCTACCCATTGCATGCATTTTAATGGCCTTCTTTGTTGCTTAAGCAACCTCCTCCGTGATTGTCTTTCTACCCTCATTGAAATTCTTTTACTACTGAAATGACCCCACTGTGAGAGAGAAAGAGAGAGAGAGAGAGAGAGAGAGATCATATTTATTACAGAATTTTCCTTGCATTCATACCGCAGAATTCTTGTAAGAGAGACATGAAAATTAATTAATCAGAATGACTATAATGTTACTCTGATTACTTTCTCATAACATGATCAAATGACATGCATGAAACTTTGTTTCGTGTCACACCTTATCAGACTTGATTGTTTTACTCCCATTTTGGCCATGACTAATTGACCCTTCATGATTAATTTAGAACAAAAGTGATAAATTACCATATGGGTCGTGCTATCCAAGGGGACTCGTTCTGGGTTTCCCATGGGTATTGTACATCAATTCTGGATCACGTGGTTGGTCAGCTGTTGCATTACATAACTTTGACAAAACATTCGGTTAAAACAAATCAAACCAAAATGACCTCGGTGAGAGAGAGAGAGAGAGAGAGAGAGAGAGAGAGAGAGAGAGAGAGAGAGAGAGAGGGAGA
The DNA here is from genome assembly GCA_033439265.1 of Dillenia suffruticosa. NCBI lineage: Eukaryota > Viridiplantae > Streptophyta > Magnoliopsida > Dilleniales > Dilleniaceae > Dillenia > Dillenia suffruticosa. The sequence goes on from JAVTVX010000004.1 coordinate 23,417,280, forward strand.
GGATGAACATAGATAGCAAAACAACAGGCAACCAGAGGTGGATACCTCATCAATATTACCATAGTAACAGAAGAGGTTTCTACACTTAAATGAGAACCAAGTGATGCATGTGATTTTATTTAGCTAACAAACATGTGAAAGAACAAACAACAGCATTCTATTATTGCAATTAATTCAATAGAACATTACTTACTAGAGAGCCTGAACTAGCAACATCTAGGTTTCCCTTCATAGAATTCCCCTTGCCTTTTTTGCAAAAGTATTACCAACGAAACTGCATATATGGGGGTATTAAATTTGTCAACAAATGGCAACCATAAATGGTCTAGGGCTCCCAAATAGAAGAAAAATTAGGGTTCAAACCCAATTGGCTACATGACAATGGCGACATTGACGATGAAGGTGATGATGATGATGCAATTGATGACAATATTGCATCTACTTCATCCGTATGATTGATGGATGTGTCTTGATTTTCCAAAGAAGGAAAGATGGAGATACCGCCTTTCGGATTGAGTACTAAATCACTAGAAGTGCATGAAGCTTTCACATTGCATTCATTTCCTTCCTCAAGAAATTCCCAGAGCTTTGGCAACAAGAGAGAAATTGACTGCTCTTCTTCAAATTCAAGCTCCGATGCCTTTGAATCCATTAGGTTATCTTGAAGGGAGTAATATGGAGCTCCTTCGCTGGCATTGAAGGTGAAATCGAATTGAGAATTAAGATCATTTTGATTAGCATGATGGTGATCATGATCATGCGTAGGTTGAAACCCTATTGACCATGTCGAAGCACGAGATGGTGAGTTCCAGTGAGGAGAAATAGGAAGAGGAGGAGGCATGACTTGATGATGATGTTGATGATCATGATCATCTATAGCTACTAGTTCATGATGATCATGATCATCAAAACTTTGTAGCATTAATGGGGTTGGAGTTAGAGACATGTAAACTTGATAATGATTTTGACGATCTTGTGGTGGTGGTGGTGATGGAGTAGTAAGCATCATGCGATGATGATGAAAATGATGATCAGTGTTATAATTATTTCCTATGATAAAGCCTTCATGGGAATTCGATGCAACTGATTTAGGGTTTGAGAAATGACGGAAGGTAGCATTTGATGAGCTATTAAAAGCACTTTGTTGTTGAGACATGAACTTCTTTTTTATGCTTGAATTCCAAAAGTTCTTCACTTCATTGTCTGTTCTTCCTGGCAAGTGTTTAGCTATTTGAGCCCATCTATACCCAAAAAGAAAAAAGAGAAAAACATTATCATATTTTATAATAGAAACAAAAACATGGGTATATACAAAAAAGAAAAAGAAGATAGAGAGAGAGAGAGAGTAGATAAAAACAAGGAGAAAAGAACCTGTTGCCAAGAATTTTATGTAGCTCAATAATGAGAGTGGCTTCTTGAGGAGAAAAGCTCCCACGTTTTAAGTCAGGTCTCAGATAATTTATCCACCTAAGTCTGCAGCTCTTGCCACATCTCTGCAATCCTGCATTAATCATCAAAACATTTCTTTTTCTCTTTTTGTGGAGTTAAAGAAACAAAAAAAGAAAAAGCGCATTGATTTTGTCTGTATGGAGAGAGTAAGAGTGGGAGAGAGGGAGAGGGAGAGATAGAAACCTGCAAGCCTAGGAACTGAGCTCCAGCATCCATGGCCGTAGGTGGTAATGTGGTTGACAAGCTTCTCATCTTCCTCTGGCGACCACAGTCCCCTCTTGACCTTTTGTTTGTTGCAACATGAATGATGCCCCATCTCTCTCTCTCTCTCTCTCTCTCTCCCTCTCCTAGCTAGCCAACTGCTACTACTGAAAATAAAATTGACAACAACAAGAAGAAGGAAAACTCAATAAATGTCTTTTAAAACTTTTTTAAAACATAAAAAACAAAGACACCTACAAAAAATTTAGCAACTCCGAAGATGATTTTAAATGAAAAACAAAATATATATATATATATATATATATATAAGGTTTTAACTGGGAAGAAAGTGAAAGAATGTAAGAGAGAAGGGATGAATGTAGAGGATGATGACGGGGGCGATGATCAGTGTAATAAATGCGAAGAAGAGTACCATGATGAAGTAATTAGGGTTTACGGAAAGACTTGCAGTGTGTGACTGAAGAAAGCTGTATGGCTTATATTGGACTCATTCAAGAAATTGGGGCTTTAGGAACACTCTCTAACACGTGCCACGCATGCACCCCTGAGGACCCCTTGTTTTTGACAGGTCCCACTTTGGTCATATCGTCTTTAACATTCTCTTCCAGCTCAATTCCATTCCATTGATGGATGATGGATGACAGGATTTTGGGGGTGATCATAATGTTAGAAAGTCACCCTGCTTTCATATTTAGGGTTTCTAATCATTGGAAATTGAGGCATGCTATTTATCAAATTGGGTTAATTTTTATTTCCTACCAAGAATTGTTATTTCAATCCATGCGTGAAGCAAATGGTGCAAGTGCAAATATCCCCATCAATTTTAAAAAAATAATAAATGTAAGTCTAAAAACTTTTTAATGGTAAAAAAATATTAAAAATACTGTTAAATATTTTTAAAATATTGTTTGTTTTTTAAAAAATTATAATTTTATCTTCATTCCTTCTTTTTTAGTATTTGAACCAATTGATATTCGAATTCATACTCTAACAAATTCAGTTCGAGTTATTGTCAAATTTTCAGTAGGAGGAAACTCTTCCATTCTTTCTATTTATATGATTCAAACCCGAATCTAAATTAAGAGATTTAATATTTTTCTCACTGAATCAGCTATCGATTAGCCTTCTCTTTTTTTCTCTCTCTCCCGCCTCTCTCTCCACACTTTCTTTTTTTTTTTTTAAAAAGAAAAGTTTCTAACTCTTTCGCTGTTTCAATCTTAATTAGTTCAATTACTGAACGTACAATTTATCTAGTTTTTATTTGACCTAATTAGAGACGATGAATAACAATTTTTTTTTTTTGAGAAAAAGGAATTAGGTAAGGAGACATTTATTTAGTTGGGTGAATTCATACACACACACACACTTGTGCCCACTTACAAAGGATAAGTTTATGATAAGAAATGGTAAGTCCTTCTATATAGTCTCCAAAAAAGCACAAATATAAATTACATATCAATAAAATTTCATGATTTAAACAATTAATTATTATTTTCCTTTTTTTGCGAAATTAAAAATTGTTTCGAACCTTTTGGACACCTTCTTATAAATATATACGAGTATTTTTCTCATGACAAATATTATTTTTGTAAGAAATGAAAACAATACTATTTATTATGTCTAAAGTGCCATTAATTATAAAATATTATTTATAAAATCATAAATTTTCCACTTCATCATTGAAAAGAAAAAAAATTCTTCATAGCAATTGATATGATTCTGGTCATTCACCATTTCGTATAGGAAAAATATAATATAATTTCAAATTTCATCGAAAGAAATAGCTCTATCGCAATAACATGGTCGCAATAGACACAAAGTGCGACCAATTCATAAGTACACCAGGTCCTGGTTGCCACAAAGCATAATCATACTAGTAGTAATAGGACAACAGAGTTATATCTTAATTGTTATTATTATTATTTTTTTTTAAAATCTCGAATTCAAATTTCTTTTATATATAAAAAAAATACTAATAGTAATTGATATATGGTCGCAAATTTTTTTGTCGCAAAAGATATATTGCCATTTTTTTTTCCAAATTTGCACATTTGCAGCTCTTTTTCCTTTCTTTTTTTTTTTTAATATCCTAAAATAGAAGAAACATAGTGTAGTCATTAAGCTCCAGATGTTGTATGATGTAAGAATCACCAAGAAAATATCTCTCCAATCATTGCTTTCTAATTGATTCTTTTTAATTTGTCCAATCCGTCCCATTCCAGCATGACTTTTGATTTATGCAGCCAATTCATTTGTTTGTCTGCCTTATTAGGTCGGTAGTAGCTTCGATTTGATTTATTTAGTGTTTATATAGAAATAATTACTCTCATTTTGTAATGATGGACTCGTAGATCTCTTACTGAACTAAAAAAAAAAAAATTAATTTCTATTATCCAATCATAGGATTGTGCATGTAATAGATAATTTACAAGATTTTGATTCTTTTGCGACCGTCGGTAATATCAAAATTTTATATTAGGAGATGAAATATAATAGGTAAGAACCGAGAAAAAAAGGATAAAAGTTATAATCTTTACGGATCAAATATCGTTCTACAAACTTTTAATATTTTTAATAACATTTTATAAAATTTCACTAAAAGGATTTTTGAACTTGCACCTAATAATTTCGTCTCGACACTTTAGAGGGCATCGTTAAAAAAATATAATATTTATTAAATCTAATTAATGCTATTTATTAGGGATTGAAATAAAATAATTATAATTGCATCATATCAAATATGATATTTTTTATTTGTTGCATATATATATATATATATATATATATATATATATATATATATATATATATATATAAAGCAACAAATTGTCAAGCTTCATGTCCAATCAACCTAGAAAAATAACCTTGTCATGATAAAATATTAATAGAAGCCTTTTGGGTTTCCTTTGTTCCAAAGTTTTTGATCATTTTTTCATGTTTTCCATGTTAAGGATTTGAAGTGATTTGCAAAAGTGTCTAAGGTTTGCCATGCATGGCCAAAAACATCAAAAACCAAAATCTCATTAAAATGATTTTTTCAAAGACTGTTCGACTAGGTCTCACTAGTTGTCCACTACAATCATTTTGGGGTCTTGTCCACATCCCAAAATTCCCAAGCCAAAAAATTAAAAAAATAATAATAATAGAAAAATAAATATAAAAATAATAAATGTCTTGTTGATGCTACACATGAATATAGCCAATGTCTATACCTTAAGGAGCACTTAAAGCTTTGATAGCAACACTTGTGCTTTGTGGTCTAAAGTGAATTACAAGTAAATTGTGCTTTTGACAAATATTTAGTGGCACGACTTGTATTTCCTAAAGAGATGAAAAGTTCAAGACTATTTTTTTTTAATATATAGAAAAACTCGAACTCGAGATCTTTAAAGGAGAAAGGGAACGATATCAGTTGAATTATAGCTCATCAACAAAAAGTTCAAGACTATGATACTATGACACTATTAACATAATAATTTTTTATCACAAAAGGAATTTAAAAGATTAAATCATACCCACATCTTACCCATTTTTTCATTAATCGTATGGCACATGATGTTTTAATTTAAAAAAAAAAAATTGAACTCTGAAATTTGTTGATATTTATCTAATCTGGTTGCGATAGGGTTAGAGGCGGCAAAAAACCAACTCTAATTGCATAATTTAAAAAAAAAAATGTGAGGTTGTGGTAAGAGCCCACCTAACATGATAGAATATCGAATGAAAAAAGTTTGATTTAATTTGATGTAACTTTCCTAAGTAGGCCCCCATGCTTGACTCATTTGAGGTTTCTTCACCAATTTAATCATCTTACCTTAACCTGTGGTAACTTTGAAAAAAAATAACACTGTTTAATATGAATTTAATGGCAAAACCAAAAAAAAAAAAGATGAAAGTTATTGCACAACTTATAATTATGAGAAAATGCTTCACCATGAGAAATGGAAGACAAGGTTAGAAATCTGATTACAAGTTCTGTGCCTTTAGACCTTTTACATTTCATTTCATTGTGATTAATGATTAGATTAAGAAATAGGTGGAGTGAAATTCCAGCCTCTATATCTTGTTTTGGAAAATTCCTTGAAAAAGAAATTTGTCCCTCTTGGTTTATTTCTCTCTCTCTTTGATATAACCGACCGATATCTGAAATCATATTCCGACTAATTCAGTTCGAGCGTTGTCGAGTCCAATTGGGGAGAGCGAGTACAGTATAATTTTTTCTATTCCTAAATTTCAAAATCAAAACTTAATTAAAGATTTAGCACCCTTACGTATTAAACCGATTACTCATTGATATCTCTTTCTCCGGCAATACTAGCCTGTTGCTGAACTAGAACATCCCATATTGGTCGGCCTAAAGTTTTTTGAGGTTAAAATTGCCAACTAATTTAAATCTTTTTGTTCATAAAAATTTACATTTTCCCTCTTTTTTCAGCATTTAAATATGTTAATCTTTTTTTAAGTCTCCATCAAAAAAAAGAAAGAAAGAATTATTCAAGCCTTTTGGGGTCTAGATGTTTGCTTTCCCATGTTTTTCAATTACTTAATTACCAATTATTAAAGAAGAATATTAAAAGCGTGCAAAATGAGAAAAATAAACAAAAAACCAAAAAAGCTCAAAGTGAAAACGCATAATGAAAAGTGGGGGAAAAATAAATTTTTAAAATTTTGTGCTTTCTTGTTGTAAAGAAAAAAGATTGACCAAAAACACAAAAAAAGATTGAACTTTATTCTTTGCTTTGCCAAAAAAATAATGGAAATTTTTATTTTATTTTATTCTATTTTTTGGGTGGGGGAAGGGAACATGCTTGAGATAGAAGAAATGAAATCAAAAAAGATATTCTTGATTTTGGGGTTGCACATGCAGCAATTAATAGCTTCAGACTCCTTTACTTCATTTGGGAGAGCTATAGGAGGTCCCTAAACTTGTGGGGTATCTGTTTTCATCCCAAAATTAGATGAAGGAAATGAATAGAAGTACATGAAGGATTGCGCAATACAATTCCTGGCCTTTCTCCATAGAAAGTCAGGTTTTGGTATGAGTCACTTTCGTGGACATTTTCAAAAGGGTAATTTCTCTTTCTTCATTTTTCCCAGATTGAGTTGGGAATAAGTGGTGCCCTTTTAATCAGTTTGTGCCATGATCATTGCCTTGGAGCAATGTTATTTATACCATGAAATGTCAAGTAACAATGTCATGTGAATTTAATCGATTCGATATCCGGTTATCCGATTAATCTGGTTTAACCAAATTTTAAAACTACTCTCCTGACGTTTGTTTTTCTATTTTCAAAACTCGAATTTGAGATTTTGATTAAATTAGTTTACTACTCTATCACCGGAACCATGGGACTTTATCATGTTAATAACAATAATAGTTGTTGTTCAAGATGAAAATATTAATGATAAATTCAGATTAAATAAGTTTAGTCGTTCTGTCAACCTTAATGCCCCCACAGCATGATAGGTAAGGGTACACGTGCCCCCACATTGCCTTCTTCCTTTCTCTTCATGGTAACCTTCATTCATGTAAGAAAGGACCACTCTTAGTTTACTCAATTGCGACGAAAGCTTATGTCTACCCTCTTCTTTCGATCATTGTTCGATTTTCATCCAAAAATTTCACAGCTTTTGCCACCATCTCTGATTTCTTGCCTTTGTTAGTTGCATGGTCCTACGTAGGAAAGGAATCCTCTGAAAAAAAAATAACAAAAAATCATAGAAGTCAACATAAATATTTTGAGGAATTTGAGATTACTGATAATGAAATAATCAAAATCGAACTTGCATGAACTATTTAGTTGTGTGACGATGATTTTGACGCATGCGCATGTGTGAGTGGTCCTTTCCTCTACCTGGAACAAGGATGATAACAATGACATTTCCATGATCTCAAGGAAAAAATAAGTTGGTCTGCAAAATCTAAACATATTCTCTATTAAAATCGTAACGAATCTCTATTTTAGAATTATTTTTAAATTATTTTCTGTTAAAAGAATATGACTAAACACATCTCATATTTTTTAAAATATTTTTGAATCAAAAGGATTTAATTATTCTTTATAGCATTGATGTGTTCAGCCAAACCGAATTGATTGAACATGATACCAAAAATAAGAATGATTTATATTTTTAACTCTATAATTAAGAAATTATTAGAATTGATTTTTTTTTGTCCCCTGTACTTGGTTTACTGTCGAGTATCCAAAGATTTGCTCTGACTAATCTCAGGCAAGCTGCTGTCAGGTTCCAATCAGGAAGGAACTCTCCCAACGTCATTTTTATCACTATCAAGACTTAAACCCTGATTCTTACTATGCTGTAGGGTTCTTGTTAGAATTGATGAGCTTAATTAACTTTGGAATTGAAAGTTAACCTTCTTTTATAGGCTACAATCCAAAGATAAGATTTGGGAAAGTCATGATGCCAACAATGGGTATTAATCATATTTTAAATATTTTTTCGGGGATACGCCCCCACAAAAGCCTCTAAGATTTCATGCCAGAATTTGATAGGTTATGATAATGAATTTATTTTAAAAATAATAATTATGATTCAGATATCTATTTTATAATGAGAGAAAACTCTCGACATCTTAACACTTTTGTTGATGTGTTTCATCCAATCATGTGAAATTTTTTAAATAAAGTGGAAAGAGATTTAGCATAATTTTAATTCAGATTTTGATAGTTTATATTTTATAAAATCATTATTTTTTCAAAATTTTAATTTAATAAAAAATATTATTAATTATTTTATATCTTAATAACTTCAACTGATAGGAAGTGGCATAGCAACGTAATCATCTTTTCCTTCTTCTCAAAGTCCCATAGAATTTGCATTCCAGATGGTCTTAGGAATTTTTGTTTTCCCCAAGTGATATTTCTTGGCCTTTGTACCCCTTAATAAGAGTAATAAGAGGGGGGAAAGAAAATATATTTTGGAATTGAAATATTAGTCTTGTTATCGTGTCGTTGATGCGAAGGTAAAAATATTAGATTTTTTCAATCAATTTTTTAGATTCGAGTTTTAGAAATAAAATACTGAAAAAGTTTATTTTTTAATGAATCTGATCATTAATTTGAATCAAATTAATCAAAATTAATAAATTAATTCCGAACATTCAAAAACAAAAGAAGTGTTGGCCTTCTTTGGTCTGGCTAAGCTGACAAGTAAAAGCAAGTTCTCCTTAATTTTCAGTTTTCAGACGGCTCGTTTAAGATAAAAGATGTCCGGTCCAAAACAAAGATTGAGCCTATGCAGAGACCAAGACAGGGCCAATCTGGTGCATAAGCAACCCAGATCTAAGTGATAGATACAACCATCATTTGTCCTACGTAAAAGTGTAGGAAAAAAGATTTTTTTAAAAAAATTATATATATATATATATATATATATATATATATATATTTATGAATGGGGACCTAAATCACAAAAAACTTTAAATTGCAAAGAGATATAAAAAATCTACAATTTCTAATATTAAAAATAATAAATAACCCATTTGAGAAGAAATTTAAGAAAACTTGGTTCTCTCTTTTTGCTTTCTCTACTAATCGCATCAAAAATAGGAAAATCCTATTCAAGAAAGTTGATATGTGCTCATAAACAATAAACATTTTTGATTTCACACAAGCATTCTACCCAATAAAGAGAAGCTGATTAAAATAAAAGGATCATCCCCAATTGTAAAAAGAGAAACAAGACACTCTAGTTCACTGCAAGATGAAGTGTAATGTACTGTCTCTCTCAACATCCAAACTAGAAGTGGTCTTCATAGGCACAAAATTTTCTTTTCATGTCACCCAAAGCAAAAAAAATGAAGTATCATTTGAAGTAACAAAAGTGGAAAAATGTCATTTGAAACGTCACAGAGTAAAGCACACAACCTGAATGTCAGGTCAAGTATCATGTCACCCTAAGCACAAAAACAACCCTGTATCAACCATCCTATAAACTTTCTTTTTTTTTTTCCTATTTGCCACATCATCTCCACCAAGTTTTCCCAAAACCTTTCTGGGTTTTTGGCAAAAGTAGTCCTAAAAATCATGAAGACCAACAAGCTGTTGAACTCAAGCTTTATAGATTTGTCTAAGAGTCGTTTCTCAAGCTTCTCTATTCATTGGTATAGGAGGGTAGAGATCTCTCCACATATCAGAAGTAGAAGTGATTCTCGATTCACCGTGCCTTGGTGTGCTATAAGGAGAGCTCTTTCGACCTTTTTGCTTAGCCTTGACCGATTTAGTAAGATTCATGAAACTCGGTTTCCTACCAACTATGTCATCAACTCTTTTCACCAAGTAAATGTCTCCAGGGAAAGGAGTCCCAGAACCAGACGATGTTGATGTAGACTTCTCATCATATAGAAAGTCAGAACTTGGCTCAGAAGAAGAGGAGCGAGTAAGTTGTTCAGAAAAATAAGGTCTTGCAGAAATCTTGGTTGACACATTGTTCTTCTTGATCTTCACAGGGTCAATTTCGGATGAATTTGACAAGCCAAGAACTATATGTTCTTTGCCTCTCTTGGAAAAAGGAGTCATATCTATAGAATCATGATCCCAATGCTTGTTCGCCATCCACCCTTCTAACCAGCTCAAGTCGGTGCTGTTTTTGTCTAGATTGTAATGCTTGAAGGGACATCCTGGTTTCTGTTGCCTTCGATTTGGGCTAGATCGCAATTGCTAAACACAAAAAAAAAAAAAAAAAAAAAAAAAATAGTTCTTAGATGCAAAATTCATTCAACAAAGAAACATAACATCAGTTTAGTGAGCTTTTCGTTCACTTGGTACCTGTCGAGATAGAGAGTATGCTAGTGCTCTCTCCCTCTTAATAGCTGCTTCTTGCTTCATTTGTTGTTTCACTTTCACTTCATCCAATGATCCTCTACTTTCACACCATCCCTCCTACAATTTGATGAGACCAAATTTTAAGTAGACAGGCATTTAGGAACTAAATCCACAAAATTTTGGTGATCTGTTAACCCTCGTTTGACATTATTGCTCTAAACCAGAATTGATAAGAATTCTGAAATTTTACTCCAAACGTCAAAATTAATTGCCGGGGAATAGATATATATATTGTACTTTTTTCTAGTTCCACAATATACAGCACATTGCAAACAACAAGATAAGAATTTTTTCGTACCTCTACTTTCTTGACAAGGTTACATTCATCTAGCAGCTTTTGTGAAACATGATCCTCAAAAGACGTCCTAACAGCCTGAGCCCTAACTCGGGCTTGAACACGAACAAGAGCTTGCATGCACCGGAGTGTCACTGCTGCTTGCTTTCTCACTCTCCGACCACGAAATATTGCCTGAAGCCTTACTACAGCTTTCAATGCCCTCAATGCTCTTTTTGCCTGTAATTGATCAGTTAATCCCATTAACAGGAAATCTAGAAGCTTAATCCAACATGATACAATGCATATTAAAGCTAAAAGATATGAAAATTTACTACATCTTTCCATGCTCTCAAGGATATTCTTGCCTGTAATTAATTGAAACATCCAAACTGTTACACTAGCGCAAAACAAAATGGTAAAGCATAGTAGCCAAAGTCCATTAATCCAGGATCAGACAATGTGTACTAAAAGCTTAGTAAATTTGTAAATCAATGCAACTCTTTCAATGTATTTAAAACTCCAAAACAGAACAGCAAGGCTTAATTAGCCAAAATAAACTAGTCCAAGATCAAACAAAGCAATGTAAAAGATAAAATAATTGAAAATCACTAAAGGTTTCAATGCTGTTAAAGCTTTGCATGCCTACAAATCCATCTCACTCATTGATTTAAGCTCTAATCTATTGAATTGACTTTTCATATATACATCTCACTCACCCACTATTTATCTAACGTGGGATTTTCTACCCGCACATGAATTTCAGCATAATCTCCCCCCTAAAGAAGGTCCACTATCCCCTCCAACTATAGTTCTCAAGACCATCAAGATTCAAGAATTATTTTAACTGTTGGGCCACCTTTTGGTCCAATGGTGATTCAGCCACACAATGACGGTGGCTCACTTCTACCCATAAACTCAGTGAGAATTGATCTTAGATCCTCTTAATATCACCTTAATCAAGGGTCTTTACTGGTTGAACAAGTTAACACCGGTAATTATTGAACCAATTTTTTTGTGTGTTGTGTGTGTATGTATAAAAAAATATATTACATATCGTGTGTATTGAAAGTACCCTTATGGGCTGAAGGTTTTAAACAAACCAACGAATAATTTTTTACGTGCAGAAATTCTTAGATCTTAAACGGGTTAAAATCACTTAACTCTTTCCGACAATTGGATATTCTAGATTGAGAGAATGTCACAAAGTCGGATCACATTCTGTTGTTTACAATTCAAATTCCTTTGGCAAAGAATTGACAAATGTTCTCGCCCTTTCTCTCTCAATGTAGGAAGAATATCTCCTCTACACTCACTTAAAATACTCCAAAGATTGCACACACTTCCCATCACAATTCTCACTTTCCCGTATATAAAAAGAAATGTGAGATCTTAGGAAGGTTACAAAAGTGGGGGAGTTATTAGTGATGTGGAAAGTTGGGGTGGTTTCCAAAAATAAAAAAATGAAACACTCCCAACTATCTCTCAAATTTAAATTCAAACTCAAAAGGAGTTTGGGTCGGGTCTACCCTCATGGGCAGACCCGCATCCATTTTCCAACATGGGCGGAAGAAAATATGTGGGTAGCTAACCAATTTGCCTTGAAAGCTCTTCCAGCCTATAATTAACTTGCTAATCTCATTACTAACAACCTTAAAAGACAAAATTTTAAAACTTATTGACATACAAAAGTCAACATTAAACAAAGTAAATTAAACCTAAATCAACAAACACTGCAATTTAAAATGACCTAAAAGCTCTTCTTACTTCGTTAAAAAACAACCCAACCCCATTATAATACTTTCTCAAAACAAATTTGAAAAACCTAATCAGCTCCAAACACTCTAATCCAACATGAAATATTGCATAATAATACTGAAAAGCTTAATGAACGAAAAGCCACTAATCCAACGTTGAAAGAATGCGTGTTAAAAGGTTAAATAATTTAAAAGTCAAAACTTAATTGTTCGGATCTGGAATTTAAGGAAACAAGGGTTTGCACTATGTTGATAGATATTCAGATTATATTGTCCAAAGCAATTAAAATCAAGAGCAACCCATTTTACCAGGAAGCCCCTAAAGGCAGTTTGAATGCGAATCGCAGCCCATTCCTTCTTTACCACCATGAAATCTTTCGGAGGAGCTCGAACAACAGCGGCAATTGCGGCAGAAAATCCATCACCTGCGCACATAGACAAAGAAGACGAATAATCGGACGCTTCCGACGTTGCCACGTTTGCATCTCGGTAATCCTTGATCATAGATCCGTGATCTGCTGATGTACTTCTCCATATCTTCCACTTCTTCGTCTTACCATTCGACTTTTCCTAAAATAGAAAATCAGATGAAAATCAAAGCAAGCAGAAAAACAGGGAAAAAAAAACTCCAATTATTTTTTACTCACAGTTTCATCTTTTTTAGGCTTTTTGAGACCCATAAATGATTTAATCCATTTTCCGGAAGCACCCATTAGTGTAAAAAGACCTTTAGAACAGAGCAAATGACAGAGTAACTCTGTTTTCCTCAGAGGCAGTGCAGTGAGGGCACTCAGAAGAAACTGTGATTCTGGGGAGAGAGGGGGAGAGAGAGATGGGTTTCTCAAGGAAGTTCTCTTTGGTAGGTATTCTTCTTTAAGAGAGCCGTTTGAATTTTGAAATTCGAAAAAAAGAAAGCGAGAGAACAGCGTCCAACGGAAATCGAAGACTTTCTTCTTTATTTTTTGGAAAAAGAAAAGGAGTATTCAATGGGCGCCTTAACTCCGCGACGAGGTTCTAGTGGGATCTGTGTCCCCCCATTTTCAGCCTTATTTCCACTTGTTATTTAAAAAATAAAAAATGTATATATTTTTCAACATCAACCTTATTTCTTATTATTTCAATTTAATTTCAAGATGTGATTGAATATTTTTCATGCCGAGAAAATAGAAATAAAAAAAAATTTATCTCTTAAAATCTAATCTAACTCGAATCAGATTTAATCGATTAATATAATTATCAGATATCGATGATTTATTTTAAAAAATTATTTCTATTTAATATTTAATATTTAATTATAAAATGACAAATTTAACTTTTTAAAAGTAATTTAATCAATTAATAATAATTTTATTTATAGAATTATAATTATTTAATTATTTTTTGTATAATAATTTAAAATCAAAGTAAATTGGGAAGCACAAATATTTTGTAAAGCGACGAGAATATTATAGGTGGGGCATCCTTTTCAATATTTGAAAATCTCGAGTAATTATGGAATTTTTAATTGAATTTAATTACTCTGGTTGCCTAATGGGATGTGGGTGCTAGTTTGAAGAAAGAGGTAGGCCTCGTTGAATTCTTGCACTTTTTTATCTATAATTCAGTTAATATGATTACTACGTAAATAAATTCAACCTGAAATATGAACCATAAAAATTCATTAGAAATTCCCTAATAAGAATAATTTTTCCACCCAATACTTTTTCACACCTTTTCTCCTCAATTGAATTTTTATTTTAATAAAGAAAAATATATACCAGAGGTATAAATATGAAATGATTTTCTCCTCAATTGGTACTAGCTTTTAGGTCTTTTTTTTTTTTTTGTCCAAACGTACTAATATTTGGATTACCCGATTAATCCGTTTTGAGTATTATAGGGTTCAAGTTAGACACCGGAGCTATAATTATTTTTGAATTTAATACCATTTGAATATTGAAAAGCCCTAATTTAATTTAGTACCATTAGAATGTCATTTTGACAAAGTTATATGCCCTTCAAGTAATAAGCAGAAATAATGAAAAGAAAATTGTTACCTGGTTCCCAAATTTAGTGACATAATTAATAATAAATTGTTTTCTTCTTTTCAGAGCCTTCTTGACAAAGTAACAATGCCCAATATTTGGGTTGGCAATCTTGATCACTTGTTCTTTATTTTGATCTCTCATGTAAGATTGACCACCCACCTTTGAACAAGAATAAACCCCATTCACAAGCACCATTTTCTTGTTTTAAGTAAAGAGATTTAAATAAAAGTTGCGGTTGATATGTGAGCGTAATCTTAAATTTGGGATGGAAAAAAAATTTGATCATTCTTTTTTTAAGATTAATTTACCGACGAATAATTGATTTAGTTAAAAGAATGTTCAATTTTTTAATCAAAACTCAAATTTGAATTTTGAAAATAGAAAAAACTATGTTAAGAGAGCTCCCGATGGTCCAGCTCGTAATTAAAATATGATTTCAAATATTGATTAACCTAAATACTCAAAAAAAATATAAGACTAATTCAAATTATTCTTAATTAAGAGAGTATGATTGTATTGCGTGACGCTAATATGGCCGGTCATACGCTCAAAACTAGAAATAATTTCCAAATATTTCTAAAATAGGAATTATTTCAATTCCTATTCTATTATTAAGATTTTGCCTCATATGCCAATCACTAGATAATTTAGCTTCTATACCTAATGTGTCATGAGTTGGAATATCAATAAATATAGAATCTATAAATCTATTTTAAATTTGGAGAGATACGTTGACCTCCAAAAGGAGAGCACTTTCCTTTATTGTTCCCATTCTATAAGAATTACCTAACTTACAACGCATAAACAACACAAAGGCATGCCTTAGGCAGCCCAAGAATTCAGAACAAAAAAATTGCTCTAGCTTAAGTAACATTGACCCATAAATCATGGAAGGAGAAAAGAAAATATTTCAGCAAAAAGAATAAAAGAAAAAAAGGAATGTTGGGTTAGTCTCCCCCCCCCCCCATATAAGTGTATAACTTGCCACCACAGCATCCGGGCTTCACGCCGAGCACTGTGGAGTTCATTAAATGGTTAGAC
Source organism: Dillenia suffruticosa (assembly GCA_033439265.1). Classification (NCBI taxonomy): domain Eukaryota; kingdom Viridiplantae; phylum Streptophyta; class Magnoliopsida; order Dilleniales; family Dilleniaceae; genus Dillenia; species Dillenia suffruticosa. The sequence goes on from JAVTVX010000004.1 coordinate 23,432,896, forward strand.
TCTTCTGATTTCTGTTTTTTTATTCTCATTACTCGAACTCAAAGCCAATTGGATTAGTCTCATCAACAAAGTCATTGACCTGTAAAGGAATGTTAGGACCGCAAGTTGTGAAGGGTGCTGGCATGGACCTCGGTGACAGATTGACTTGTCCAAGTGCTTGGCATTGCAGCTGCTGAGTATATTCTCTTACACAACTGATCTTAGGGCCAGCTCTAGTGGTCCATTTGGAAGATGGTCTGTTTGGAAGTTTTGTTTTTGGCACTTTCATGCCGATTTTAATGGTCTCCACATTGTTCTTCTCGGGACTGATGGGACTAATTCCTTTACCTCTTACGGGTACGTAAAAATCGGCTATTCTAGGAGATGAGATTTCATCCTGCGGACTTGACATGGAGTCCGTGCTTAGTTCATCGTAGCCTGTCTCATAGGATGGAATATCATCGTCTGTCGCACATCTCTGTACAAATGTAAAAGGTGTCAATGAAGGGAGAAAACGGACTGATCTAACTGATCCGGGAAGCTAATTGAGTTGAGTACCTTCACGTTGGTTATATCCACATGATGCTCCTCTAGGAAGTTGATGAATCCCACGAAATTCTCTTCGGTAGGGCGATAGTGCCCACTATAAGGCCATATCGCCTGAATCACAAAGCAATCAATTTAGTCTTGAGCCTACCAAAACTGTGAAGAGCTTTAGACAGACTCCCATACATCATACCTCAAGAATTCCATTATGTGCAACCAATCGTCCTGCAGCGGTAGTAGCACCCCCGGACAGAAAACTAGAATGTTGAAATAGGCCTTTCTTCTTCTGTCCAACATACAACACCTTCATGGTGCTAAGAACAAAAATCCACTTCGAACGTCTGCAAGTATTCAAAAGCTCTCCGCTCTGTTTATATACGAGCCTCCCATTCTCTATCACAACTTCATATGCTTCTCGCTCTTTCTGTAGAAGTTAAGATATCAATGAATATTGATGCTCATCAAAGATCAACTCCTCTGTTTTGTTCTGTTCATACTTACAGGTGTGAGATACATGACGCATTGGCGTTGCAGGACACTTCGAGGACACTTTTCGAGGTTCACTTCTTTTCCATCTCCAACATCCAGCCTACAAAATCATGCAAGATTTAGAACAAGTCACAATAATGCTGTTTTTTTTTTCAAGGACAAGTTCATGACTAGTCATGCTGAAGTGCTCCTTTACCAGTAGAAGAAAGGTTGGGTGCTTTCACTTGTGAACCATACATTGTAATACATGTGTAGATTATGTCCATAGCGATGGCGGGGATCAATCTGTTTAGGACAAAAAGCAAATCTGAATAAACAAGAGATGCCCGCAAAAGTTCAGACAATTTTTCAGATTCGTAGTAAAAAGATGTTGAGGCTGCTTGAATTCTAATATGGCAATAGGTGGGACTCACAGCTTCAAGCCAGTGTCTTAGGGCTAGTTTCTGAGCCTTCTCATCCTTAGACAAGCCCTTTCCAACCTAGGAGGTTTGGAAAACATCACAATCAGAGTCATTAATTTAAGATAGTAACGGGTTAATGTAAGACGTGTCATAAAGTTTTATTCAATGCATCAATTCATCAGTCTGAGTCAACAATCAACTCGTAAAAGCGAAAAATGTAGGGCATGTTAGGAATTTTTATTCAAATTTCATGAAATTAATGCATTCAAAATTAAATTAATGAAAAAAAATATAATCAAAAAGATTAAATGTGATAACAATGAAAGGAATTTGAATTGAATTGTATTTGGCTAAATTTTGGTAATTCATTCAAATTTCTACGTTTTATTTTTCTGTTTTGAATATTTAATTGAATTTTATATCATTCAGTAATAATTTATGATGATAATCATAAAGTTTTAATAGTTTTTTTTTATATAGTTGAGAGCCTATAAAACCCTTCTAATATATTAGATCTCTAAATCCAAATTTCTTAATTTCACATAATCTAATGAGTGAAATTAAGGATTTAAAAGATTTATGCACATCCCAAGAATTATTTTGATGGTGTTGCAGTCGCCGAAAGTCAACAAGAGAAGTATGGCCTGATGTAACTTTAAATCCCTTTTTCAAGTAGGGTAATGGCATAAACAAGGAGGGGTCCCCATTTTTGAGTGGTCAAATGAAAAATGCAAGAAAAACAAGTGATGTGTTTTTTTTTTTTTTAGGTTGGGATTGCAAAAACTATATAAATATATGCATTATATGCATTCACGAAGGTTTTAGAGACTAAATCTTGAAAAAAAATATTTGAGTAAGATTTTTTTATCATTCAAGTATCCTTACATGAACAAAAAAAAACAAGTGATGTTGTACATATGAAGGAGTGCACTGTATACCTTGGCTGCTCTGGTCCTTGCTCGTGCCCAACGCGAAATGGCGCTTTCTTGTTTATCAATTTTGAAGAATGAAACTGAACTTCGCTTAAGCGCTGCAAAATCTAATGCCTTCCACCTATAACATTCAAAATCAAGGTTAGATTCAATAGAGGGAAAAAGAGAGGAAAGAAAGGTCTATTTTTTAACAAGGGACTAGCAACATAGCACATACCAAAGCTCCTCAACAACGACTGCACAGTCTGCAATATTGGCATTGTGTGAATCCGGATCCTTGTCCCGCAATATGACTTTCTCTACATTTTCCATCAAACCAAAAGGAACTCGATTCAGAATTCCTCTTAAGGTTGATAAAAATGGTAGAAAATAGAGAGGGATAACATGAGAGAGAAAGTTCGATATATTTTATTATATATTTAATACATTAAACAAATAAAATATTTATACAACTTGAGATATATACATAAAAAAAACATTTAAAATCAAACTAATCAAATATTCTCCCGATCACTAAATCCTAAAATGATCATCCACCCATGTCAGAATTTGACAAATCACATGATTTAGATGCAAAATTTCAAACGAGACGACAATCAAAGAAAAAAACCAAAAGGCAAAGAAAGAAAAGGAACGATTCTTTAGTACCTGAAAGCTCAAGAGCAAAGTCTCCAAAATCTTCCTCTAACTGAAAAAGGCACCACACAACTCAATCTAGTAAGCCAATTAACCAGTATGAAACCTTTATATACTCATAGACTTTAGTGGGGAAGAAGGAAAAAAAAAAGAATAATTCCAAAACATGGAAAAACCATGTTTATACCTTCAAGCACGAGTGATGAGACAGAGAGTGGAAAGTAAACCATGCAAGCCTTGAAAACCTTGTTCCCATCAAACGGGGTTCTTTGAATTTGAAAAACTCATCAAAACAACCAACAATGGGAAATTAACATTGAATCCTTTTGCTACTTCTTGAAACCCACAGGGGTTTGGAGCATGAAGAATTCAAAGGTCATGTTATTAGTGAGGGAGGGAGAGGGGGGAGAGAGAGAGAGAGAGAGAGAGAGAGAGAGAGAGAGAGAGAGAGAGAGTAAAATAAGGGGTTTATTTCTTTAGGGAAAATCTACATTTCTTGAGAGAGAGCATTAAAATTTGGATATTGTCCGTACAGACAAAGTTCATTCTTTTGCAATCCAATCGTAGGTTGTTTAATGAGATATGAAACTTCATCCACGAGGCTATATATCGAAAAAGGATTCGCCGTGGACAAATGAACGGCTGATCATTTTGTAAAAACTTAAATTTAAATTTAAAAAAAAAAAATTATATTAAGAAAATTCTTTTTAAAAAGAATCTATAATAATTCTGATCAAATTATATAATTTTGATTAATAATTAATCCAACTAAAATAGAAAGGTTGGGCCATCACAATCTTGTGGATTTTGGAGATTATTTTTTAATTTTTGTCAAGATCATGGAGGGTCATTCCTAGATCAAATTCTTGTTCCAAGTAAGTCATTTATCCGAGGACAAATCGGTCAGAAAATGATTTTGATCCAATCAGGACAAATTATTATATGCTTTGATTGGTATACTCTAAATTACAAATGGGTATGAAAATGATTTGGGTTCTCTGTTTATCTCTGCTTCTCCTTCCGGCCTTGAATCTTTTACGCCCACTGCTACAGAAAATATATTGCTTTTTTTTTTTTGGTTTTTACCATCAAGATTTTATCCGATTAAACCAATTTGAGTATTATAAGACTTGTTTTTAAAGATCGACTCTCTCAAATCCTTTTTTATCATTCCAACTTTAGACAACTGATTAAAGAAATAGAGTATTTTTAATCATTCAATCAAAGAAATTCAATGTTTCTTCTTCTTCTTCTTCTTCTTCTTCTTCTTCTTCTTCTTCTTCTTCTTCTTCTTCTTCTTCTTCTTCTTCTTCTTCTTCTTCTTCTTCTTCTTCTTCTTCTTCTTCTTCTTCTTCTTCTTCTTCCTTTTGTTTTTTTTAATTTCCTTGTCGGGCTTGGGGTAAAAAGGCCAAGAGTATTATAAACATAGTAAAATTAGAATAAAAGATAATTGACATTAAATTTTTATAAAATAGTTTTACAAATAATTCTAAAATATTTATAAATTAAACATAAATATTTTAAGTTCATAAATATTATAAATATTCATATTTTGTTAAAAGATTTCATAAATTCATAAAAAAAATAATGAACTAACAATTTATATTTTCCTTCAGCATTTACGTTTTTTTAAGGTCTATGTATGTCATGAATTTGTAATATTTGAAATAATTATGAGCAGTTTCGTTCGTACAGATATTTTTATTAAAAAATCATGCAAAACTCCTAGAACTTCTCTTTTTTTTTTTTTTTTGTTTTCTTCATTTAAAAAATAAACTTTTTTGAAAAATCTGTTTGGATTTACTTTTAACTTTAAATTAGCTTTAAATTAGAAAAAAAAAAAAAAGTAAGACAAATAGGTACTAAGATTCTTCCTATGAAAAAGGAAATATGAGATTTCAAACCTGATTATTAAGGTAAAAAATTCTAATACTGCTCGATCATAAATACTTATTGGTATTCTCTGGCTCTTTTTTAAGTGATAAAGGTTTCTTGAGTTATCTGTGATTAATTATCTTTCTCTTAGTGGATCATCAAACTTCATATTCTATTAGAATGTTAATGAAAACACCTCTTCTCTAAATATGGTCATTGCCCATCACATTTGTCTTTTCCTTTCTTGCAAATGCAAAATGGACTCCGCCCATTTCCATTTACCTTTTTTTTTTTTATACTTAACCAAATGGTATCTGAAATCATATTTTGACTAATCCGGCTTAATTTACTGTCGGACCATTTATGGGAGGAGTTTTCTTAATATAGTTTTTTGTTTAAATTCGAGTTTTGATTAAAAAAATCTAACTTTATTCCCTTAGTATCAATTATGGTATTGGCCAGTTCCATTGTAAACATCATCTAACATCTTGATGTGCACCATGGTTCACCATCCCGATAAGGTGTTCCCCAAAACACAAGCAAAATGTGTCATTATTAAAGCATGTACTAAGCTTTCACAGGATTGACGTTTTCTCTGCGGACTTATAGAATTATGAACATAATATTCGAAGAAATATGTAGAGGATGACATTTGCACCAAGGAAGTGACCTTTGGGTAGGGGAAGAGTTTTAGCACTAGCTATCCTAATTTGACTACTCTGATTGAATACTCCTTTTTCTCCTGATCAAAAGGCCATAATTTGTCATTAAGTGCATGACATTTTCTCTAACCCTAGCACGAAGCATGCCGACGAGCAATCATCCTTTGTCATTTGTTATATAAAGTCGATATCAACACACACACACACACACATATATACACACACACACACAGAGACACGATGCAATGGTCAATTTTAACACACTATATATTATACTTGTACGTCTTCTCCTTCTTTTCCTTCTCTCCTTGTACGAGCTTGTTTTTTCTGTAATGGCAGCAAATTATTCTCATGCATATAGAAAATTTCTCAAAATTTTTGTCAGTTGGGGTTCTGGGCAAAGAAACTAAGCAACAAATTTGAAGAAAAAAAATTATAGATATAAGATTAGATAGACTTAAGTGAGAGTAAGGATGTCCTTAATGATACAAAACTTCCTCTCCAATCTGATAATTTCATATTTAAATTTTTGTACAACCAAAAAAAAAAATAAGGTTCGGTAAAATAAATAAATATATATATATATAATGTGTATAGTGAGAATGTTGATTTTAGATCAAAAACAAAGTCAAAATCATATAAAATGAAGTATAATTTATGTTGTGATATTATATATATATATAATCAATTATTAATTAATTTAGTAATTAAATATTAATATTTTTTGAATAAAATTTTATCTTTAAGTTTTGTATATAGGGAAATAGATATCGAGAGTTTTATATTTTAAAAATTTAATTCGATCGAATTTAAATGAATCTAAAATATTAATACTTATCGGGTTGAGATGATTTATAAAAATATATATATTTGTATAGATAAATAGGGATTGTTTAATAGGGATTGTTTGTTTGTTTGTTGACCGATAACGAGAGAGAGAGAGAGAGAGAGAGAGAGAGAGAAGGACAATTAGAGAATTGAAAGTTTGAGTTGTTTCTCTCTCTACCAAAAACCAATGATTGAATAATGTAATTTGAGAGTTTTTTGGAATTGGGGAGGCGGCCTCCCACCGTACAAGTGTGCTAGGGGTTTTGGTGGCCTTCTAGAAATTGTTTATAGTCGGTAAATACTGTTTAGAATTAATAATAATTTTAATTTTTTTAAAAGAAATTTAAATTCAATATAATAAAATCTTTATAAAATTAGAAATTTTAAAATTTAAAAAATATGATAAATTTAATTATAAATAAAATGAAAAAATATCATTTAAAATGGTTTAGATATGTGTAATAAAAATTTAAAAATGTACCGATTAGAAATAGTGAGATTTTAAATATATTACATTTAGTGAAATATCGAGATAGTTTATTAAAAACGTGAATATAAATTATTTATAAAAATATGAGTATTAAAAGTTTAGTTAAAAAAATTACTTTAGATAAAAATAAGTGACAGGAGAATCCAAACAAATCAAATTAATACACAATTATTATTATTATTATTTGTCGATATTTTTTTTCTTTTTTGCTTCTATATTGATTTTAAATAATCAATTTTAAAATTTAAAATTAAGGTTAAATTTAATATTGTTGTTATAACAAAATCTTTATAATAAAATTTTTTATTTCAATTAAAAATGTATTTTTTAAATAAGATATAAGAATTAATCATGAATAATTTTTTTAGTTATGATGAGATTTGAACCCCGAATTACATAATTGGAGAGGAGATATGACCACTAAACTGTTTTTTTGAGAATATAAGTAAATTTCTCTTAAAATTTAAATAATAAAAAGATTTAATATCTATATTGATCGGTGCATTTTAATAAAAATATTAAAATTTTTAAGATTTCAATAAAAATTTTAAACTACAAATTTTTTTTAAATATTATTTATTTTTTAAAATTATAATCTCTATTTTTCGCTGCTCTTATATATTACATTTCACTTAATTTAAATTAAATCTTTTTTTATAGAGAGTGTGAGTCATTGTAATAATTTTGGCGGTTAACTACCATAAGTTTTTAGTCAAGAAAAATAAAAAGAGCAATGCATTTCATTTTGAGCCAGAGGATCATATGCCTCGTAGTTTTCAACTGCCATGATTTCACCTTCAAATGGTACCACGTGGCCCCAACCCATTTGCTTATATGTTCATCGTCATCCATCAATCTCGCGGCCACCGAACAGCTAGATCAGAAGCAAAAAATCAAGAAGAATCAGATAAAAATTTTGACAAACCCCACGAACTTTCCCCCACAAATATACCATGGCGGAGTCGAAACACTCTCTTTCAGGTACCAATTCTCTCAAACTTCCCCTTCTCAGAAGCTTCAATTTCATATACCTTTCATGTCTAATTGTATAGATTGCATTGTTTATGAATTCTATGTCGACACAAATTCCTTATTGGTTGATATTCAGGAAGTCAATTCAATATTCTAACTGGGTTCCATTCTAAATCTTCATTTGGGTACTTTGAATGTCATTTTCTGGTTGTCCTAGGTTGTCTCTGATTGTGATTGGATGTGATAAATTTTGTTTCCGATTGACTTAGGATTTAGAAGTTTTTGCTTCTTTTGGGTGGCTCTAGTTTTATCTTCTGTCTTAATCGAGTATTCTGCCCTCCTCCCCCACCCTCAAAGGAATTTCTTTTTCTCGAGAATAAGCACAGTACTTGAATGACCCTCGGGTTGGGGGGGGGGGGGGGTTTCTACTGTACAAGACATGCTTAAACTATGTGCAAATCCCTGAAGCGAAGGCAAATATTTATATCACGATAGAAAAGTATAAATGTATTTTTGGTTATAATTTTAAGAGACTGGTTATAATTTTTAGGGAGCAAACAACACTATGTGATAATTTTTAAGCTTATATGTAACTTTCTCTTAAAATTTCATGAGAGGAGTTGCCCCGTCCCCCACCAACCCTATTTTGATGAGGAATGCTATCGATGTTAATAGCGAGTCAGTGATTGAATTTACAGCATACTTATTATAATTCCACTGATTCAATATTTTCTTTCTTGGGAACTGATCAATGCTTGTCGCATTACATTAAATTTAATAATTGACATTTTTGGTGTTTATAATATTATTCGTTGGAGATTGATAAGGTCTCCTTATACCCTGGCTGGATTTTTTTTTTGGGGGGGGGGGGGATTATGAGTTTGTTGCTTATACCCTTGAGACTCTATGCAAAAATGAAATACACACACACACACACACACACACACACACACACATATATTAATTTATGGGATTCTAGCCGCCCAAATCAATTAGAAATTGTTTTGTTTTGCAATTGAGTTCTAAACACACATACACACTCTTCATAATATGTATTATTTGCATGTGAACGGTCAAAGTCATGAGATATTGATTAGTGGCTGGTGTGTAATTTGGTTAGCCAAAATTACATCTTTTTCCAAAGCTCTTCTTCTGATAGTTGTGTTTTTCAAGCATTTTATTCTGGATAATTGACTTGCTTGTTTGGAGGTAAAGAACAATTTGACCTAATATTAACCAGGATTAAGACAATATACAGAGAGAATTGAACAGCGGCAGGCTGAGAATATCTTTGGGAGTCCATACAAATGGGTAATCTTTTGGAGTGAAGTAATCAAATTGTCCCTAATCACCATCATTATAAATTTTTTATAACTTGTTATCATCTGGAAATATTTCTTCAAGATTTCCTCCGATGACCCATTTCCCTCATTTGGGCTACATGTGTTAGCCTTTGATAGATATGATCATTCTTTGGTCGACATCTTCAATGTACAATTTTATGTTTTGGTGCAGCAATCTCCATGCGACTGTCATACAAGAGTCACCCTTTTCTTAGTTGTTTTTACTGAATGAATAAGAATTTTGGTGCAAAATCTAACTCAAATTCCAACATAGGTTTCCTTGAACCAACAAAAGTAAAAAATAATATATGTCCCAAGTTTCAAGATAGACATTCTTTCCATAGCCTAGATGGGATGACTAAGTCATGACTCCAACGTTAGAATGTTGAGAACATAATTTCCACTGAACTGTTATCCCATAGTTGACCCGTCTTTGTCCTAAATCTTGAGTTTTGTTTACCCTTAATTTGAAGAATATATGTTTATTACATGGATCAACTAATACTTTTTTTCTCGTTTCTGCTTACTTTTGTATCTTGGTTTACCATATATTTCTGGGGTCCTATGTAATAGCATCGTGTGTTTGACTTAGGATAATTCTAGTAGCATAGCATAATTTGCAATAGTGTTTTGGGACCAAACAGGAAGTTGCTGTATAGGATTTTAGAGGTTTTTGTGGTGTCACTGTTGGTTTCATGGATCACAAAACCTGTGAGGCATGTTCCGTACTTTGTTCAACTCTCTAGGACACGGGCGATAATGGTTTGAGTCAACTGCAAGTAGAACTTAATGTAGGAAAATGATGCTGTGCTAAAAAAAATAAATAAATAAATAAATCAACAACAACAACAACAAAAGCAACAACAACCGATTGCTTTTAGATTATTGAAAGCGTGGAAAAGCTTGTAAGAGAACATGGTTGGTCAGTGTGCTGACTATTAGAGAGACAAATCTTATGTTTGCTATTCTTCATTGGACCTAAAACATGTAAATTGCATAAATCTGAAAAAAGCTCAGGAGATTTGGCTCAGATGACCACTATTTGCTCCTTGCTCATCAATTTGACTAGTTTATAATCATATAGGTGGAAAAGGGCCTAATTATTGACTAAAGATAACTCTTTCATTCACAAAGAATGAATGGGAAAAGAGTAAAACAATTAGGTAGAGGTTGGAGCCTTCATCTGATAATCCCTAGTTAGTATATACAAGTGTAATGTTTCACCAAATTTTATTTTAATAAGTAGCCTCATGGAAAAGCATGCTGTGTCATGTTGTGCTGGTTTTCAAAGTCTTGCTTTTGTGAGACATGATAGCCTTTTTCCAGATTTGACTGGATTCTATTAGTCTCTTGCCCAATTAGGAAGCAAGTGTTTTCAAAGGAATTTTTTCCCTTTTTCTAAGAAGTACAATTAAGAATGCCTGAGATTTTATGGTAGGTGAAAAGTCATCATAGTCTACTTTGTCTGCCTTTCTCATGTTCAAAGATCGTCTATTTGATTTTGTGATTTCTTCTTCTTACGATTTTCATTTATCATGGTCTATTTTCAAGGAATATGTTCAAAGATTTCATTTTGTGATTTTCTGGTAGTTCCACTCGTGTCAGGCATGCCTAAGTTATTTAGCGATACCAACTCATGCATCTGAAAATCTATATGTAATGTGTCTTGTATCTAAAATTGCCTTAAGCAAGGAAAATTAGAAGAAGAGCCAAAATTTGTCATCTTTTAGCAAAAAAGCTACGGAGTTAGAAACCTATCTTCCCGGAGTTAAAGCTTTGAAATAAACGGGTCCTTTTCAAGTACAGCCTTATTTGAGTTATCTTACTTGGGACGCATTTCATTCTTCAGACAAATGAACGTTTCATTTTTCAGTTAAAACTCTTCTTGTTCATTATTGTTTCTGCTTGGATTTAAGCTAGCTAAATTTGATTGACTTGGGAATGAAGATGTCCCGGGATATGTTATTTGAGCTCTGAGGCTGGAAAATTTTTGAGACTTCCTCCCCTGCTCCTAAATCCCGGGTTTGTGCCTATTGGTTGTGGTGGTGTTATCTATGCATCCCCCTTTCGCTTACTGAATTGCAATCCTTTGTAGGGCCTTGACATTTATACATGAAAACTTTTCCTTTCATGGGACATAAGCCCGCCAAATCTATGCAAGTTTTACATGTAACCTACTTCACAATCTAGCAGGATTGATTCAATTGGACGTTAGTCTTTATAATGGCTCAGATTGTTGTACTTGTTCTAGTAATGGATGATAATGCACAACTTTTTGTAAAATTTTATGGAAGTCGTGGTGTCAAGTATATTTATGTGTGTGGTGGGTGAGGCCTGTGGTCAGTGGAAGGTGAATGCCATCGTATTCATTATTATGGTTGATGCATTTCTTGGATATAATCGTCAGTAACTTCTAAATTTTACATATTAACATTGATACTAATACTAATATATTGTAATTAGGTGGATTCATGGACACATTGCTGTTCTCAAAGTTGTTAATCCTTAGAATTTACTGTGTTGCCAAGAAAATTATATCAATAATTTGTGCTGAGGTTATTTGATAATTTGTCGGCAGATGAAGATGTACTCAACAGATCTAAGGAAGGCGAGCCACACCATCACCACGAAACTCATGGGAGGAGTGATGATATTGATAAGAACACTCCGGTGGATGAAGTGAAGGGGCCAAACATGTTTGAACGAATAAAGGAAGAGGTTGAGGCCGTTGTTGAAGCAGTTCTTCCTAAGAAAGATGATGACAATAATAAAAACTAGTCTTTGAGCTTTCACCAGAGACATTTCTAGCAAAATGCAGCATTGAGTAACAAAATTTTTGTTCACTTGTCATTTACCTATCAAGTGATGGGGTTTCTCCTTTTGATGATGGCAAATTTTTCTTTGGATTACTTTAAGTGCATAAATTGCCAAAATGAAGTTAATTGAGTTGTAATTTTTTCTTTTCTTTTTTTTTTTTGGGGGGGGGGGGGGGGGGTTCCCGACTTATAAACACCAAAGTCCTATTGATGCTATATCATTTGCCTTAATTCTCTCTTTGAGAACGGAGGTCTGCACTCCCTCTTCTCTCAACTTCAGAATTAAGAAATTCTGGATTTGATTTTCACTGGTGAAACTTTCCGTCCCCATTATTCTCTTTTCTGTCATCCCCTACTAATCTTGTGGTCTCCTTGTTACCAAAACTAAATAAATAAATAAAAGAAGAGAGAAGAAAATGTTGTAGCTTAGCGAGCTCATCCTCCAGAGACTGAATCTCGATTGCATGGGATAAAACATTTTTGAGTCCATGCATTCATTAGACAAACCAGAAAGCTGTTGGTTAAAGTATATCACAACCCAAAATGTCTACGTAAGAACACGGTACGGTATTTTTTAAATTTTTGTGTATATCTGATTTTAAAAAAAAAAATCCAAAAAAAAAGGAAACCATGGCATTTATCGTTAATGTTTTATGTGCAGAAATCCTTTTTTTTCTGACTCCTTTTTGTCATTCCAAAGGTCATACTGTGTAAAGGTACGATGGTTGTACAGTATGGTGTCGATGTCTTGTTCCAATCAAGTCTTCTCTTTCATCATCTTTTTATTCTTCAGCATATAAAAATGCTGTTACTACTGGGTTTTGCATCAGTTGATGGACCAAAGTGATATTGTGAGTGCAGTTTTACCCTTCAAGCGAATTGAAATAAGCTCTCTCTCTCTCTCTCTCTGCACCATGGGGAAAAGAGAGATTCACATTGGAGAGAGAAGCAAAATGAACGATCAAATCACTCAAATCACACCACCCAAGAATTCCCTAATAAAATTCAGACTTGAGACTCAAATTTTGTGGATGACTACCACTGTTGCTTGCTTCTATACTCTGCTCATGAGGCGCACCATTCTGATCGTCCTGATGCCCATAGCCCCGATTTGATCTGCCGTACTAAATCCAACGGCCGAAGATTCAAACCTCAAAAGGGTTCATCTCTCATCGAATCAAAATTAATATCTTTTGCATACAGCACACATACCAAATTAGTCAGCTTTACCTATTAGCTAGGCTTCAACCAGCTCTGGGGACAGAACCAACCATTTGAATGTTTAGATTGGAGTACACAATCCTACACCCAGAGATATATACTAAAAGGAGATCTAAATTAATGCTAATTTGGATCACAAAATGAAATGAGAGAGAGAGAGAGGGGGGGGGACCAATGCATGCTTGATGTCGCGGGTGAAGATTCGTTGTATAGAAGCTTGTTCCACAGGTTCTTAATTATCTTTTTGCGTTTAAGCAGCAGAAATGGAATTATGGTGTGCCTTTTTCTTTAATCATTTTCTACTGCACACAAGTTTGCATCACCGTTTTACACCTTTTCATCCATATAGATTAGTAACCTTTGTTAGCCTAAAATGGAAACAATATATGGACTCATGGAATTCTGTGGTAAGAGACTGCACAGAGAGAGAGAGAGAGAGAGAGAGAGAGTTTAAAATATTTAGACAGTAATTTTAAAACTTTGAATGTTATTTTTGAGTTTTTTTACCTATATTGTTAAAATGTTACAAAAAGTATATATAATTGAATTTATTTGGAGAGCTGGTTGTCCCCGCCCATGTGTGCAGCTGCCAATTGCAGCGAAACTCCTCCCTATTTGCACAAAACTATAGTGTTCCAACTTTCGAAATTTACTTATACAAAACAAGAAATAACTCATGATTCGGTAACTATAATATTATATATTTTTTTAATTGTCAATATTTAATAATTATATTTGATTATTTTAAATCTAATTTGAGTTAAATTAAATTTTTAAAATATAAAATTTTCTCTAATTTTTATATATATATATATATATATAATATTTGAATAGAAGATCTTAATGAACGTAACTGTAATTTTATTATAACTTATGGTTTAACTGTTATGGTCAACCTTGAAGAAATCCATACAAAAGAAAGTAACAACACGTTATGAGCTGTCCCTAAATGAAGATTTCATTGTACCAAAAAAGGTACCAACCAAGACCACATTTATGCGAGAGAGAGAGAGAGAGAGAGAGAGAGAGAGGATATTTATCTGTTATCTCATGTATTGGCTGCACCCGGTGATAAATCACACAAGAAAATTTGATGGAACTAGATCAGAATGGACGGCCAAGATTGAGAACAAGGTACGAGATCTCTGTCGTCCTCCCCACCCCACCAACTAGCCTTTAAAAAGTTGACCCCATGAATAGGATACCATATGCTAGTGTTGAATGCATATCATATATGATATATTAACTAACTCATTGAATTTTCTTGCAGCACTGAAAGCTTTCAGATAGAGACTGAGAGAGAGCATTAATGTTCTTTGAAATTGGGTCTCTCTGGCATTGTGGATCTTCCTTACTTTTATCGGAATAAAAGTTTTAAAACAGAAAAATTTACAGGCTCGGCAGTCTAGGCTCCTCTGCTAACATGAAAAAGAAAAAAAAAAAGGTTCTTTTATCTTCTTGTGCGGAGTATTTTTTTTGGATGGACTTAGGGGGGAGAGAGAGAGAGAGAGAGAGAGGGAGAGAGGGAGAGAGAGATGGCTTGTGTTTAAAGTTATGAGAGGAATGGAAGCACAAAAAATCATAAGGATTTCAAGTGCTGATGCTGTTATTTTTAAACTGTTTTGACAAGAAAGTGGTGTGGATCACTTGTTGGTGAAGCAAACAGTTGTTTTTCTCTACCAATGCAAGATAAATCAGATCAGACCCCAGATTGTGTGTCTTGGGGAAATGGGTTCTTTTGGGGGTAGCTTTTACAGTGTTGTAGACCTCTTGGCTACCTTTATATATATTCATAGCAATTTGTTGATGGTTTCCAAGTTTGAGCGACTCTAGTAGTACTCTCTTTCTCTCTCTCTCTCTCTCTCTCTCTCTCTCATATCATCATCATCATCATCATCACCATCATCATCATCATCAACATTGTAATTAGTAGAGCAGAGTTTGTGAAGAGAACATGAAGAGAAGTTTGTGTTATTTTGTGATAGCTGCGCAGGTGCTTCTTAGAGTAGTTGTTGCAACAAGTAGGCCTCTTGCTCATGATGTTCCAACCCTCCATCCAACTGGTAAGCTATACTCTCTCTCTCTCTCTCTCTCTCTCTCTCTCTCTCTCTCTCTCTCTCTCTCTCTAAAGTATCAGTTTGGGAATTACTGAGAAACACATGGTAATTCTAAACTGAAGATAATGTATTACATCAAATTTAGTCATCTTGATCTCATTTTAATTAAATTACATTACTGAACTGATTACTCTTATTATTGTCAATATTAGTGTACTAACTTATGTTGTTCATCTCAGATAAAACCAAAATCCCAATATCCTCATCCTCACAACATACCTTGATCGGCCCAAATGAGGTCTCTCTCTCTCTCTCAACCCAAGGTTTTTGTTATTAGCAATCTCTCTTTTTTCTGTTGGTTACGCGAAATTTAAATTTCGAATCGCAGGGGTTAAAGTGGGGATTGCGATTCCTTTTGAGACTTCAATCTCAATCTCAATCTGTCTCTGTCTCTGACTTTATTTTTCCTTTTTTCAATTCATAAGGCACACAAAAACATGATGGGTGGAGATGAAAAAGTGAACGAAGAAGCATTTCACAAAGAGGTGAGCAAAATAGGGTCAAGACCACCAAGTTGTGACCACAAGTGCTATGGATGCACACCATGTGAAGCAATCCAAGTGCCCACCATCACAAGCCATTTGGGTGTTTTGTACACAAACTATGAGCCTGAAGGCTGGAAATGCAAGTGTGGGCCTGCCTATTACAGCCCATAAACCCAGCCCACTCTCATTATTCCTGGTATCTCATCCCTCATGGGCCCTTTCATGTTGCTATTGGATTTGTCGAGTCAAATTTCCTTTTCTAATTATTGTGGGGGTCCCTTTTTGGAAGTAGTGATTGTAAGTAAGCCTGTAATTAATAAATTAATGATACTAGAATTGTTACCTGCCAATGATTTCTTGTCCAAATTTCAATGGAAAACTCCTAATCCCATTTCCATTTTAAATGTCATTTTAGGTGTTCACATAAAAATCGATAACGTAGTGATCACAATCTCTCCTTCAATCTTGTATTCGCGATTTGAATATCGTGTAAACTAAAAAAAATCAAAATCAAAATATATAATAAAATTAAAAATATATAATTAATTTTTTATCAAAGTATGAGAATATACTTAAAATATAATAAAATTTTCTCTTCAAAACGATACTTTGTTTAAAAAAGAAAAAATTAGGAGTATTTTTTTTTTGTGCAAAGGAGAAGAACAAGAGGCTACAGGCTGAGGCCTACACCACAGAGGGGAAGAAGCATAGGCTTACTTTTCACCCTTAAGGTCTTAACTCCCAACATATCATCTTGGAGCAGCCTTGATAAAGAAGGCGGAGGAAGAGAGAACTCATGCATCCCTGAACTACAACTGTGACCAAGCTCAGCAAGATGGTCCGCACACATGTTACCTTCCCTGAAAATGTGCCTAATTTCCACCACCTTAATTTTCTTCATGATCTCCTGACAGTCTTCGATGATTGCTCCAAGAGGATGGTCAACTTTAGTACCCTCTCTGAGGAGGTTTATAAGAACCATCGAATCCATCTCCAGCTCTATATTTTCGAAACCCTTTTTGTTTGCCAGTAGAAGCCCCTCCCTAACTCCCCAGAGCTCTCCTGAGATGACAAAACAGGACCCTATATTGACAGCATATCCAGCTAACCATTCTCCTCTGTCATTCCTCGGGATGCCACCTGCTGCCACATGACCATCTGTTCTTACAAATCCATCAGAGTAAAGCTTGATTCTATTCCTTCCTGGAGGACTCCATTTAATCCACTCCTTACCTCCTACATTCATCCTTAGGTCCTCTGGTCTAACAAGGTTGATTTCTCTACTAAAATTCATTGCCTATCTAGCAACGCATATAGCTGGAATCTGCTCATTCTAGTAAATACGTCTGCATCGGGCCTTCCAGATGATCCAAACAGTTGCCACAAACTTACTGCTTTCGATGTGGAAGACTCCTATCTTCAAACCCTTGACTCCAATCATGAACCAGCTGATCGCATTGTCCATCCAGAAGCTATCTACATTCTCAACACCCGGAAGAACAAGCCTCAACACTTCTCTTACAGCAGCGCAGTCTCTGAGGCAATGTATAGTGGTCTCCTTCAGACCATTGCAGTAAGAACACTCTTCTTCCATTGTGAAATGTCTTTTCTTCCTTTCCACGTTTGTCATGATTTATTGCTTACGGCTAGCCACAGGAAGAACTTCACTCTCTCAGGCTCTACTGATTTCCAAATCCACTCCCAATTCTCCTCTTCCTGAATTCCTTCATCCCTTAAAGACTTGCAGACTTTATAGACCGAAACAATTGTGAAGGTCCCATCACCATTCCCATCCCAGTAAAAGTCATCAGCGACTCTAATACTTCTGGGAATCATCACACTTCTTATTTCTTCAACTTTAGTCATCGGGGAGGCAGGCCTGCAGCTCATCCACATTCTATTCCTTGCGATCATTTAGAAAATGACTGATTTTAGTGTTAGCAGACAGCATTGAAGAAGGAAGAAGCGCACTATTGATTAGAGGTTCTCTCCCAATCCAATGGTTGGTCCATAAACTAATTTTATTGCCATCTCCAACCTTCCATTTCATATCTTTAATCAAAATATCTCTACTTTTGATGATCCCTCTCTAAATTGCCGAAGCCCCACTTTTATACCCGTGGTTTAGGAGCTCCCCATTTTTTAAGTATTTACTCCTAACCACTCTGCACCAAAGGCTTTCTTCCCCTTTCAAGATCCTCCATGCTAGTTTGGCCATGAGAGCGAGATTGGAGTCTCTAGTCCTCCTCAAACCAAGACCACCATCCTTCTTGGATTTGCAAACCCTTTCCCAATTTACTAAGTGGACTTTCCTGTGGTCTCTACTCAATTCCCAAAGAAAATCCCTGTTAATCTGAGCAATCTTCTTGCAAATGGACTCCGGGAGCCACACAGATTGTATTGTGTAAATAGGAAAAGTAGCATTCACGGATTGGATCTGCACTTTCCTACCTGCAACATTCAGGAGCTTGGCTTTCCAACCCTCAAGTCTACTCTGAACCCTCTCAACAAGAAAGCTAAAGGTTTGCTTGTCCACTCTTTTGTGAATAAGAGGGGTTCCAAGATATTTCCCTAGATCAGAAGTTAGAGAGAATTTACTAATAGCTGGTAAAGAATCCTTAAGGGTCCAAGGAACATTGGAAGGGAACCATAGCTTGGACTTACTGGGATTGATGTCTAGATCACTTTCCCTAGCAAACTCCTTCAAGCACCCCAAGACGTTGCTCATGCTCAGATGATCAGCTTTAGAAAACAAGAGAAGATCATCTGCATAAAAAATGTGAGAAAGAGTCTGACTATTCCTGCCGGCTCTAATTGGCTGCCAAGATCCCCTTTTAACTCTATCTTGAATCATGTATGCCAACCGTTTCATCACAAGAATGAAGAGATAAGGAGATAGGGGATCTCCCTATCTTAGCCCTCGACCAAGTTTGAAAGTAAGCCGCGCTTCTCCATTCCACAACAAGGTATATTTCCTACAGAAACAGTAAACATGATTAGCTTAATCAACTCTCGGGGCAGGTTGAATCCAGCAGCATTTGTCCTAAGTATTCCTAATTGATACTGTCATACGCCTTCCTAAAGTCAATTTTGAGGACCATTGCATGCTTCTTGCTCCTGGTGTTTCTGAGAGAGTGGATGACCTCTTGCGTGATCACTATGTTGTCGAGAGTTCCTCTATCCAACAGGAAGTTACTTTAATGGTCTCCCACTAGGTTCTTCAACAGAGTATTCGTGAGGCAATTGAAACACAAATTGCAAGCATGCGCCTTTCTTTTTGATGACACAATTTTTTGCCATGGCAATCCCAAGGGTGTCTCCCTGTGGATGCAGACCTTAAAAAGCATGATCATGGAGTTCCAAGACACGAAGGATAAATAACTCAATCATAAATCACCAATGCAACTCATGGACCAGCAAAAAGAGAAGCTTGCTCCATGTACCTTCGCTCCATATACATTTCTGATGGAGTTATAACCGGAAATTTATAATAGAAGATAAAATACAATATATTAAAATACAATATGTATAGAGGCAAGAAACACCGACGCGCTTTAGTACTATAGACACTAGTACCTTTCAAGCAAACTCTCAACGTCAAGTCTTGTGTACAAAGAAAATAAACACTCGAAAATTTTACACTTTAAATATTCAAAATGATTCAAACTAAATTTAATCAAATTCAAAATGATTATCGAATGATTCACAAAAAGGGACAAGACGCAGAGATGTATAGATTTTTTTAGAGAATAATCAGCATTTAGTGGAATTTTTTTTACCTTTTAACAATATATTTTAAGATTTTTAGTATCATTTCAAATATTTTTAGTGGTTTTTACTGAAATACTAATGATTTTTAAAATTATTTCTCCTGCAACAGTCCGCTCCGCTCCCCTCTTCTCCTTTTCACCTGGGCCCTAAGGGAAGAGCATGCTCAAATAGTCTGGGCAAGGCAATATTAATAGTCTTATTTAATATTACTTATAATCATAAAATTGAATCGGAGTAAGTTGGTTAAAACATTATAGCCAAATAAATTTGGGTTGAGGTCTAGGATTCTCGAGTTCAACTTCTGAAAATAGTGAAAAAAGATTTGGAAGAGTCAACTCCTAAAATGAACCTTACAATACTCAAACCGGATCAATCAAATAAAAATTCTGATATCGATGGTGAAAAAAATAAATAAATAAATTTATGTTGAGAATGGTTTAGAGAGTTGATCAAAGTGTGGGTTGGGTTTCTTGGGCCCAATTACCCAAATCACATTTTTTTTTTTTTAGTTATACGAGAATTAAATCTGATCGGAGGAATGAGTTGTGACTATCCCCTTCGAGACCCAAGCCCAACTTTTATAAGAATTTGGCAAACCTCAAAAGGTTTAAACAAATAAATAAAGAATTATAGATAGGCATCATCTTATTTATTTTAAAAATTTTAAATTCGAATTTTTCCTATATATATATATATATATATATATATAAAGTTTATGTTAACAAATTAGAATATTATAAAATAATCGATTAAAAATTTTATTCAGAGAAATTGGGAATTTACTAAATGAAGCATTTGAAAATAATACGTTCCATATGATAACAAATTTCTTAAAAAGTTAACTCAAATGATTTATTTTTAAAAAAAAAATTTATTCAAAAAATTTACAGACAGAGCAATTAGGCAGAAATTTAGAAAAATATTTTGACGAGATTATCTTTCTTAAATTAGTTTTTTAATGAAATTTATTATTAATTATCAATTTTAGTAATTTTTTAAAATGAAATTTTTATATTATAATATTATTTGTTGAAAATTTCTTTCAACTTTTAAACCTCTAATATCTCTAAATTAAATAGAGAGAAAGAGAGAGAGAGAGAGAGAGAGAGAGAGAGAGAGAGAGAGAGAGATTTCTAATAAAGTTGGATCGGAGCCTTTCGAAATTGAGCAAAGTGATACCATTTTCTCTCTCCTCTCTCGACAGCTTGGAGCACCAAAACAACAACGGAAGCTACTGCGAAGAAGAATGGCGAATTTCTCCGTTTATCAGGTCTCTCTCTCTCTCTCTCTACATTTGAATCTATCTGATACTACGTTCGATCTGATTGAAATCATCGATGTTTCACTTCCTTTCTTCGTTTTTAGAACCTTCGATCTGGTCCAAATCAATGTAATCGTATGCATCTTTGGTTTCTAGGTTACGTAATTGAATGTAAACAGACTGGAATAATAGATCATGATTTGTCTGCCGCGGAAAAACCCCAATTTGTTGGGAATTATGGAATGTGATGGTTCTCAAGTAGTATTTAGATCCGTGTTTGTTGGAGATTTTTACTTCTAGTTCCAATCTTTCAATTTTTTGGAATATGAGATTCAGCTGGGTTGATTTACACAGAGTAGAGAAGTGATTGTGTTGTAAGTTAAGAGTTGAGAATCAAATACCTTGCGGGGTGGGATGAATTTCAAGTTTCTAACATTAAAAACATGACGAAGCTGACATGAATTTCAAGTTATTACATAAAGTAGATTCCATTGTGTTGATTTGCATTGAGTAGGCTATGTTGCAAGTTAAGTGTTGAGAAATCAAATAACTTGTTGGGTCGATAAATTTCAAGAAAGGGCTATGCTGCAGGGGGCACTTCTAAAAATGAGTGTGTCATACCGTATAACACTTTGTGATTTAGAGTAGTTTAAAACTTTTATAACTTTTTCAGTTGCCATGTGAGTTTTGTGGTAAACACATGGAAAACTAGTTGCTACATTTTAACCATAAAGGGGCAAAGTGGTTTTAGGGCGCTTCACATTACATTTAAATGACATTTTTTCCCTAAATAATATAAAGATGGGAAATCTCAAATCAGTAAAAATTCATCATCTTGATGTATTTCCCGTTTGGTGTCCGAGTTGTTCAAGTATTTTGGCTTTGTGTCATGCATGATAACAAATTTTTTATTATCAGATCTCTGAATGTAATTAGTTCTTGAATGGCTGTTAATGGGATTTTAGACTTGTGATCCTATTCAAATATTTTCAAGAAGGCATTTTTCAATTGTATGTTGTAGGATTTATGCCCTTCAGTGAAAAACATCCTTCTTTTGGATTCTGAAGGAAAGCGTGTTGCTGTCAAGTATTACACAGATGATTGGCCAACAAACAGTGCAAAGTTGGCTTTTGAAAAGTCTGTGTTCACTAAGACACAGAAGACAAATGCTCGGACTGAAGGTATGATCCGTATATAAAGTTTTTATAGTTTCTTGATTTTTCTTTGGAGGTGGAAGAAAAATAACCTTGAGTTTGAGTGCTGCAGAGATTTTTTTTTGGGGGGGGGGGTTAAAAGAGCTGCATAATGTATTTCATCAAATGCTTATGCTTTAAATGATGATGTAATTGGTTGAATATCTATTTTTTATAATACAGCATTACTCAGCTTCACCTTCTCCAATTATACTGATTATTTTGGAAGAGTTGATTAGAGTATACGCATGGTAATTGAAGACCATACAGCGGTCAAATTGGATGAAGTGTTAAAGAATTCATGATGTGGTTGTAAATTTGTAAGTTGCAAAGTGAAATGAAATAAAATGATTAATTAGCTTTTGTCACGCAACAGCATTTTACCCTATCAAGTAAGGGAGAATATTGGATGGTCAGGATGTAATGCATCCAATATGTGTGGGTAGGATGTTGAGATGCATGAATTGGTTTTGCTAAAGTAGTTCAGATGGGAAATAAATTGACAGAGCTTGTAGAAAGGGCTTTCGTGAAATGTGCGACTGGGAATACATAATAGGACATGACTTAAACAACCACTAGAATGGCTGGAAAGAGATCGTGTACCCTACACAGAAAGAAGCATAATTCAGGGGGTTAGGCCTTATCTGGCATTCCTTGTGACAAAGCATTAGTAACTAGCTATATGTTAGTTGTTTGTCCCCCCCTCCCAAAATTTATCCATAGAAACAGTAACAGTGGCAATAATAATGATAATATACGACAAGGTTTTGTACTTCTAAACTAATGTTACAACTTTTATCTCCTGTGTGGTTTATTATGAGAAAGAGGAGTACATTGAACAACAGGCAAATTGAAAAAGTTTATATGTTTTTGATAGACTATGAAATATATATGGCTGTGGGTGTGGTGTTTTTGTTTGTTTGGAATGACAACAGAATGAAATTATAACATTGCTTATGCAAGGGACAGGGCAATGAGTAGCTAAGAGCATGTTCATGGAAACAATGATTTTCTGTTCCTTCCGTTCTTGAATTGTGGAGGAAAAATTTTGGACAGCTTAACTAGCTATGCATGATATGGAGGAGTATCTCATGCAGATTGCATGGCTGGCTGGAGTCACGACCCTTGATAATCTTTTGTTTATTTATTTATTGTCAACTTAAAAATTCAGAAATTGCTGGATTCAGAAATTTGCACATAATAGATGTCAGAAATATTGTTTTTGACAAAAAAGTGGCAGTAACTAGTTTAAATTTGTTGTCATCAACTGATTAAGAAGCTTTGTTTCTCTCTTTCTATTGGTGATCTGCAGCGGAGATAACAATGTTAGAGAACAACATTGTTATCTATAAGTTTGTTCAGGACTTGCATTTCTTTGTGACTGGCGGTGAAGATGAAAATGAGATAATTTTGTCCACCGTGCTTCAGGGTTTCTTTGATGCAGTTGCTCTTCTCCTCAGGTTTCATTGGTGCTTGAGCATTTTTTATTTCAGCATTTATGATCTCTCTGCTTTTGTGTCATCTAGCCTATTCATCTTGCAGGAACAATGTTGATAAAAGGGAGGCACTTGAGAACTTAGATCTCATTCTTCTATGCCTTGATGAGATTGTTGATGGAGGGTACGTAACTATGCAAACAACACATGTTTAAAGAACTCTATATTCTCTTTGAAAGGCAAATATGCAATGAATATCAGAAGTGGGAAAGAGCAGTTAGATACCTAATATATTTCTTATCAGACTGATTTATAGTTTCACTGCACATTCAATGCAAAAGAGTGGAAATATTGTTCTGGAAAATCAAAACTATATCACTATTAGTTGACATTGAATGTTGTTTGGTTGATAAGAGGCTTCCGTATCTTTATTGATTATGATAACTGCATTGTGGTAGGATGATCCTCGAAACAGATGCGAGTGTTATTGCAGGAAAAGTAGCAACCAATATCTTGGATGCTGGGGCACCCTTGTCAGAGCAGGTGAGAACTATCATGCCTTATTGTGTGTGATTTTATGGAGATTTGTATTATTTCAGTGTCTATTCGTCCTATCGGAATGTCTTATATTGTCTTCTTCCGTCTTTCCAGACTATATCTCAAGCATTGGCAACTGCAAGGGAACACTTGACTCGGTCTCTCCTTAAATGAGGAAACCAGTTGCATCACACAGAAAATGAATGTCTTGTCACCCCCTGCTTTCTCTTCTCATTTTGCAATTACATCTCTCTCTCCCTCCTTCCCCCCCCCCCCCGGGGGGTGAAAATTAGGTTTTTTCAGAAAATGTTTGTTGCATTGAAAGTGTTTGTGAGAATTCCATTGAAATACATTTATCCTTGCGACATTTTCTCCTCCTAGTCAATAAATGAATTGGCTTTAGAGATATGCCATTTTGGGCTAGGATTTGGTGAATGGTTAATTCCAGAATTTTTACCAAGTTCTTTATTTATCACAAACCAGCAGAGTATCATGGGGAAATTCCATATCCCCAACCACGCATTGATCAGTTTCCTATCTGTACTGTGGTTTAATTGGTTCTACTTGCACCAGGTTACTGAAGAAGTCATCAGATTTGCACTTAATTACAGTGAGGTCAGAAAAGATGGGCATCCACATCTTTTACCCATCTTGTGTCATATATCAGTCGTTTTTTTTTTATTGGATCAACTGTTATTCGAATTTCACCTAACTAATCCGATCCGAGTATTATGAGGTCTATTAAGAGATTGAATTTTTTAAATATTTTTTTTGATCATTCTCAGAATTCAAAATCAAAACCTTTAATCAAAGGAGTTTGGTGTCGTTTTATCACAATCTTTATTTTGGGGTGAATCTTTCTTGCCATTAACTAATAAAATTAGCCATGAAAGTACTAAAAAAATGCTAGTGCTTCTTTGAATGGAGGTCACGTCACAAGGAAGACAAGGAGCACACCTGCTTTGGAGGCCAACCAGATGAACCTTACAGAATCAAATGATATTTGGAAAAGCATGTAAAGGGTTCCACTAACTTAGGGGAATGCATCTTTTTTAAGTAAAAGGTAAGAGATCAACGTGGATTGACTCAATTAGATATGGTATTGGGTTTTCTTAAACACAATAGAGATTCGACTCCCACTGAAAATATCGGGTTCTCATTTATATAGAGCGTTTCCCATTATAAGACCGTCTTTCGAAAAGAAGTCACTGCAACGGTCGGTGTGGATTAATCAGGATAAAACCCGGATATCGAGCGGTATCTAAAACATGATACCAAAAAAAAAATAAGGGGTAAGAGGCATGTCTAATGGGTCGACTCAAGAGTCACGCTTAAAATTCATTTTTTTATGTATTTTAAAGGTGATTGGTTACTTTTGAATGTAATTATTCTAATGTATATTTTAATAACTATAATTAGTGAAGGAAATTTGGTTGGAGGACAATGAGTTGGGAAGAGGGAGCTTCGAAAAATTTAAGGAATTTGATAATGTTAATGCTATAAAGGGATTATTAAAGTTATCAACCATGAACTCATGTGAGGATTTGTTCTTTTCTATTGGCCCAGAGAGAGAATGCTTCTTCAATTAATGGAGGTGAAAGTTAAAATTCCCTTCTTATCCTATTAGTCAGACTTAAATATTAATTTGTTCAGGGGTAAATTTGGACAGCGTAAATTAAGACTTTTATGTATTTGAAGAGGTGTAATTAACTTTTTGTGGGTTTAAAAAATATTTTGATCTGACAAACTGTATTTTTTGAAATCATAAGTTCGGTGGCACATCTGGCGGTTGCCAACAACAATCGGACAAACACCTTTGATCGCAGTGGTTGGTATGCTATCTTAGATATGCACAAGTATCGGTCAATTCATTCAACCTTTTGATTAAAATTTTAAATTTAACTCATAACTTTAATATATACCAGATTACGTTATGAGAATAACCCTTTAAATAAATAACTGTAAGTTTCAAATCAGATTAATTAAAATATAATTTCAAATACCGATCGATATAATACCAAAAATAAAAAAATCTTAGGCATGCATGCTTGGGCCTCATAAATCTAGTGGACAGATATTAATATGTTTAAATAAAATTTTAAATTTAAATCTTATATATTAAAAAATTGATACATAAAGAGTTTTGATCGGTATTTAAGTCGATTCGAACCATATTTAATAACATCCAATTTAATTATTGAATATTGATAGTTTATTAAAAAAATTGCATGCCTACTAAGAATAAACTTCCGTGTAGATTAGACTTATTCCTTAGAAGCATTATTTTTTTCCTTTTTTCTCCCAAAAGAATAGAATTTTAAATAGAATAGAGATATATATCAATAATTTAAATTTATAAGTTTATCAGACTCATAACCTTATTTTTCAACAAAAATATTTTTTGAAATCTATTTATTTTTAATATGTGTGATAAAATATAAAGGAAATTTGCCATTTGGAGTATAATACCATCTTGTTCAACTAGGATTGGACTTAGTATTATATCTAGTAACTGGATTACTATAAATGATCTTACGTGATGAGCAGAACAATGTAGACTTATAAGATATGATATATCTTGTACCAATAAAACTATAATTTAACTAACACCGCCTCCATCCTTTTAAAAATCTCAGGTTCGAATATCCTATCTTAAAATTTAAAAAAAAAAAAAAAACATATATTAAAAGTGAAAAATATGAAGTATTTATAGCAAATTGGAGTGCCAATAACCCCCACTCAAATGATATTCATGCATATATGGTGGCAGAATTAGTGTTGGTTTTAATTGGCAACTCACCCAGCAATCATAATAAATTCCAAGCTTTGACCCTTTGCTGTGCGCATAATCTGCAATTGATCCAGATGAAAATGCTGAAGTTTTAGAAACCAAGTTATCCTGCTTGCAACCAAAGCATGTCTGAGAGCAGCAGCTGAACTGAATGCACTTCTGAGAAATTTATTTGCAGAACATTCTACCTCGGAATCTCCATTAAGCTCAGCACAGCAGTCATCTGAAACATTAACATATTACCAAACACAACCGTTGATATACCTAAATTGCTTTTAGTCCTGAGAAAGTGTCCCCATTTATTGATCAACTGGAAAGGAAAACCAATTCAGCAAATTATGTCAAATGGAGAAAAGCAATAATCACCATTGAAATCCACGGCTTCAGACAGCTTTATTAGTCCATGACAACAGAGAATGAGCATTTCAGTTGCCAAGGTTCACACAAACAAAAGAAAAGAGAAATGTGCAGAACTCGAGGGCAAACCACATGCATTAATCCCATTAAAATAGACAGCTCATATCTCATATCTAACAGGGTGACTCTGTTCTTTAATTCAACAGACATCTTACCCTACGCAGAATGTATCAAAATCAATTTGAAGCAAAATAATTACTTTGCTTAATCCTCATCTTCCTCCAATAACTTCTCCTTCACGGTGGCAGATTGAGCCTCAAGTGCAACCGTTTTCCCTTCTTCAACAGCTTGAGAACCCGTTAATCTTGCCAACACCACAAATGATACACCTCCAAGAACATTATTCAAGCATCTCAAAACAACCACCGAGGTCTTAAATACAGCAGGAGAAAGCCCCTTGGCCAGCAGAAACTCGATCCCGTTCAGTGTCTGGTATCTGAAATTACTGCTCAAGCCCATGTGAAGAGCCCAAGTGAGTGCATTCAATAGTGTTGGCGGAGGTTTGTTTGGCGTCTCAAAATTTGGATCCATCTTCTTCCGAATTTTTATCAGGCTATTTGAGATAGCCGTCCCAACAAGCCCAGCAGCAAAACCAACAGCAGCAAAGACAGTTCCTTTGTATACAAAGGTCCCCACGCGTTGTAAAATACTGTAGGCTCCTGTTTCAAACATGTGGCTCTGGGGACAACTAGCAAAGATTGCAGGAACATTGGCTGCTGAAGTGGCTGCCGTTGGTGCTAATAGGTACATGAGTACAAAATTTAAAATGGATCCAACAATGAGAGTTGAGAAAACAAAGTCAAGTTCATTAAGTCCAAAATTAGGACGAGATGCCATATCACCTAAAACACATGCACTTACACCCACTAATTCCTCCATTAAAACCTTGAATGGAAACTGTGGATCTGCCACAACCCTAGATCTCCATCCACTTAGAAAGAGACCTAAGATTCCAAAGCTATCAGATGTTGATTTATCAGGCTCCCCAGCATTCCAATCAGGATCCCAGCCTCCACTGTCACCACCACCACCACTTCCGGCACCTACACCGCTGCTACCACGGCCTCCACCACATGCAAATTCAAACCTCTCTTGGTAGGAAACTTTTTTCTTGGACAGACAAAGGGTGAAGCTCTGGGAAGAAGATGATAAATTAGAAGGAAAAGATATAGCACCAGGAATATCACCCAAACTGTTCCGGCTGGATGCAACTTGATACCGCCTAGGCAATGGAGAATAACAGAGCTGAGTCACAGTTGTCATGTTCCTTTTTCTTCCTTCCCTTTTCTGGTTGAATTAGAGACCCTGTGAACAAAACAACAACGGCAGAAAATTGTGATCAACACAAGACATCAACATGGAAAGTAACATACATCATCAAGTCACCGAATTCTCTTAACCAAAGAGAAAGTTCTTGATCTACCAAAGTCATTATTATATAACAACATTTTAGCCTGCATGCAATCAAAATTGCTCCGAAGCACATAACCCAAATATAAAAGCTTCAGACCTACTTTAAGAAGAAGAAAAATAAACTACAAATCCTAAGAAATTTATGAATATATGGTCAAGGATCAACTGATCTCTACACCCATAATCTTGCTTTCATTGCGTTCTCACTTAATTCCAAGCATAATATTTTTTGGAGCTATCTCTATTGGTGAAACTGAGAAGCTTGGAACAAGGAAAAATGACAAGATAATTGAGTGGGTACCAAAAATAATTCCTATTTGTGTGATGGGCACAGTACACATTGGAGTCGCAAAATATTTTTTAAAGTTAGAGTAGGCCTTTAATGACCTAAGATGCATTTTTGCTGTCCAATTCTAGTTACATGCAAGCTCATGTACATGTATAGCACATACATCCATTTATAGCAATACAAGATCTTTTTATTTATTTTGCAAATGCACACGCCCGTTGCACACACACACACACAGACGATTTTCATTTAATAGTATGATCTGCTTTGAATTTTATATTCACGCTGAGAAGGACAAAGAAAAACGGTTAGGCGAATATGATGAGAATTAATGTTGATGCTTAAAGTTGGCATCTTTGAAGAATCAACGGGCATGGCTTTAAATACAACAGAATGGCTGAAAGAGATCATATAGCCAATAAAATCAGAACAATATCTGGCATTCCTAGTCACAAAGCATTAGTAGCTAGCTATATGTGAGTTGTATGGTATTTTTTTTTTTTTAATTTCAATTCATCCATGGAAACAGTAATAATACCAATAATAATCATAATATAAGACCTCATTCTAGTACTAACTTAGGGGCTGATATAAGGTCTCACAATTTTTATCTCCTGTGTGGTACATTATACAAGAGAAGAGTCCATTAAAATATAAGCAAATAGAAAAAAATTTATATTTTTTTGATATATATGGGTGTAAGAGTATGTGTGTGGAATGACAACAAAATGGAATTATAACATGGATATGTTAGGGACAGTATGATAAGCAGCTTAAAGCATGTTTCTACAGAGTCAATAAGGAAAGTTTAATCTTACAAACAAAGGGGATAGAAATAAAATACCTGAACAAGGATGCAGGATCTCTAAGGAATGCGATCTTCAAATAATGATAATCTGAAAAAGAAACTAAAATCAAGAAATTTCAGCTGCGGACTCATCAAAATTAGGTTTTTTTTTTTACTAATAAAAAGACAAAGTAATGAAAAATATCAATTGATCACAAAACCCTAATATAATATCAATGTCGATCATTCTCAACTTGGTCACAAGATCGACAGTTTTAGGGCATCGAAAACCAAAGAGAAAATCAAACAAAATGCAAAAGCAAAACCCTGAAATTAATTAAATTATCGGATCAGTCGCCCAAAAGCTCTCTGTGAGAGAGAGAGAGAGAGAGAGAGAGAGAGAGAGAGAGGAGAACTGACCGCTCAGGGCTGATGGATTTCGATGGGGTAGGTAGGAATGGGAAGGGGGGCAGAAGTTGGGGTTTTAGAGCAAGAGGAAGAGGGGAAAGAAGAGAACAGGGTTGCCCGAGTGCAGAGTGGGGAGTTTTGTCCAACAACCGTACACTGTACAATGTTTTAAAAAATATTAAAATTAAATTAAAAAAATAATTATTGCAAAATTAAAAAATCACGATAAATTCAAAAAATAAAATACAACGTAGATAAAATAATTTTAGAGCGAATAATTTATTTTTTTTATTATTTTTTGTGTACGTACAATACATTGAGCGAGTGTAATATTTATACAAATTGAGATATATATATTAAAAGAAAGTTAAGTTAATCAAATATTTTTCTAAATATATGATATATCAATGTACTGTGATATTTGGATAATATAACTTGACATATATCAAAGATACAGATAATAATAATAATGACATCATATGATGTCATATGTATCTTTCGAGAATATTTACTTTTCACATGTTAATATACATGTTAAATATGTGTGGTATTCAATGTTTTATATATATATATCTATCTAAATTTTTTAGAATTTATAATACTTTCTTTTAAATATTCCTGACACAAAGAATAATCTCATTAAAATCATATTAGGAAAAAAATCACTAAGAAAAAAACTCCTAATCGAAGAAATAGAATATATTAATCAAAATTTTTGATAATGTATTTACTCATCTATTAAGAATAATTATTTAAATTCGAAGTATTCTAATTTGTTTTACCAATAATCTAAATGTAGCAGTTAATAATGTCTTAGTAAATAAATCTATTAAATTTTCATTTGATCATATTTGTTGTATATCAATTTTATTATTCTTTTGAAGATCATATATAAAGAAAAATTTTGGTGAATATATATTTGATTCTATCTGTCTTGATATATTTTCTCTATGATTGAGTAATGTAGGTAGTATTGTTTTTGGATAATATTATAGGAATACCTTTGTTGAAGGGAAAACCATAGTTTTTCTGGATGTAATGAGTCATTGATTTTAATCAAATATATTTTTGACTTATTTCATAAATTACTGTAAGCTCAATAGGATTCGAAAAAATAGTAATTATAGATTATTCTGTTAATCGTTATGATATAGTAGTAACATCATATGTAAATAGATACCCACTTTGAGACCATACTTCATGTAAATCAGATAAGAAACCAACATCGCATGTCCAATCAGCATTGAATTAGAATTATTAGAATAAAACAAATCAAGATCAACTGTTCCTTAAAGATATCAAAAATATGCTTGATTTCATTTCAATGTTGTTGTGTAGGAGAAAAACTAAATTTTGTTAATACATTTACGGAGAATAATATATAAGATCTTATATAATTAGCAAAATACATAAATGTCTCTAGAGATGTGGTATTTCAAGATTAAGAAATTCTTCATTTTTCTCCCGTAGTCTGAAAGGATTTTTGTTAACGTCAAGTGATCCGATTACCATTGGAATACTTGATAAATATGCTTTATCCATAGAAAAATGTTTTAAAACTTTAATAATATAATTTGATTGATGAATGAATATCTTACTTTTTTATATATTTAATTTGTAAATCAAGAAAAAATTTTATTTTTCCAAAATTTTGAATCTTAAATTCTCCTTTTAAATATTCAATGACTTTGGAAATTTTTTCAAAAGTTTCAATAAGATTCAAATTATCAATATAAATAGCAATGATCATAGAATTTATTTCATTTTTTTTTTATAAAAATACATGAATATATGTTTTTAAACAAACATTTACTTAAATGATATATCACATTCGTCCAAATTATTTTAAACCATACAAAAATTTTTACAATTTAATAAGTAAATTTCTCTCGAATATGGATCATATGTTTTAGAAAATTTAAATCTTTCAGAAATTTTCATATAAATGACATTTTTTAATATCTCATATAGGTAAACAGTAATTATATATAAATAAACAGTAATTATGTCCATCAAATATATTTCGAGTTTTTCATATATTACTACGCTTACACAAAATTGTAACGTAATTGCATCCATATAGGTGAATATATATCATTATAATCAAAATCTAACATTTTCAAAACTCCTTATGCTACAAGTTATACTTTATATCGCACGATTTCATTTTTGTCATTTCATTTTCACCAAAAAATCTGTTTGTATCCTATGAGATTTACATGTTCAATTGTTTGAACTACATCTCCAAAAACTTTACGTTTAGTTAGTGAATCCAATTCAAATTGGATTGCATATTTACATTTTATCTAATAATATCTTTATCGACATTCCACAATCAATTTTGGTTCAAAATTTTTGATTTTTTCTATAATTTCAAGTACTATATTATATACAAAAATATCATTCACAATTATTTCAACTCTATCCCAACATGTACTTGTAATTGTAAAATTTATGGAAGTTTCATTTATATACTTTTTAGGAGTTTAAAATTTATGCTCCATGGGAGTTATAGTTGATTTTATAGAAATTGGAACCTCTTGGGAATTTTTATTGTTCAACTCATTTGTATAATCATGATCAACAAATTCTCTCTTTTTTTTAGAATTTTTATCTTTGGTACCCAAGGGTCTATCACACTTTAAGCGTGTTTTAAACTCATTTGCTATAATATTTGTAGATTATTTTACTAAAACATCAAGTTTAATTGACACATTTTCTATAAGAAAACAAATTTTACAATTCTTTTAGTGTCGGTGAACACATCAGCTAATTGATTTGCAATATTTTGTAAATTAATTATCTTTTGAATTTCTAGTCCACAATTTCTGTAGAGAATCAAGAGATACTAAAAAGTTTTATGTTCATTTTCCTATGGTAGCAATGATAGCAAGAGTCAGAAGAGAAGTTTGCAAATTACAATTGCCTCCATGATTCAGAATTCCTCCGGTATTTCATGTTTCATTGTTAAAGAAGAAATTACATCCTAACCAATCCACAATACTGACTCTACTTTTACTTGGCTTAGACAAATAAGCTATTATGGAACTTGAAGCAATACAAAGAGAGGGTAATATAGAGGAATAATAAACCAGTAACCCAAATATTAATTAGATGGATCAATCTTAGTCCAAAAGAATCTACTTGGAAAGATTTAGATTTCATTAGAGCACAATTGTCGGTTTTCCATCCTTGAAGACAATGATGTTCTCAAAAAAAGAAGTATTATAACGGTTAGTGATAAAAGTTGATAGTTTAATTAGTTGACTCAATTAGTCGTCAAAACAAATTAATTAAAAAATGTTATATTAGTTAAAAGATTGTAAGACAACAATGTATAAATATTTGTAAAATCAGAAAGCAATGTAAGGAATTTGTTGTTGAATTCAATCTCCCTCTCTTTGTTTTTGCTTCTCTCTCACCCTCTCTCTTTCAAACCCTACTCTATCTTTCCATCTCCTTCTCTCTCAATAACTCTCTTTCTCCTCCCTACTCTTTACTTTATTGATTCTAATCATCCTCAGCACCGCCATTGCCTTTCACTAAAAATCCATTTCTTCCTTTCTTCTTTTTGTGTACACTATCTCTTCTTCCTTTTGAAATACAATAATACAAACGACTCAGTTTATCTCCTTTGTTTAGGGTAGATTTAGGCCCATGGCCACCTTTATCAGGGACATAGGACCTACAGCTACAACAAAGGAGAGAGAAGGGAGGGAGGGGGAGGGAAAGAAAAGAGAAAAAAAAAAGGAGAAGAAATACATTGCCCTATAAGTTTAGAATTTAAATTTGAAAAATAGTAACATGCAAGAGAGAAAGAGAGATGACTTTCTATGCTTATTCCCATCGATGTATTCCAAATTTTAAGATTATCGATGAATCACATACTCACGCGTTTGCATGAGCTGTGCAGTGAATAATTATTTTTGGAAAATAATTAAAAACTCTAATTTTAATTTTTATCTGAAATGATAATAAATATATAGGGGAGCACTTCTATTGGGAGGAGAGACCAGAGAATAAAAAGTAATTTTATAAGAGGATTCACATTCCCCAATTTGGTTTCTTTTAACGAATATATTACTCCTTTAAAAAGACAATATTTCTATATCGACACTCTCTTTTTTATTTTATTAAATATAATTTTTTAAAAAAAATATTTATATTTTTAAGGTGGATTTCTCACCATTACTAAAGTATAAAGGTTTTCACATTGACCTTATGCAAACACGTTTTCGTCTCTCCATGCAGCTACTTTCTTATCGCAAATTGAGCATGTGTACACGTTCCTACGCCCATGTAAAAAAAGAGGGTTCAAATTCTTTTGATTGAGTGATCGAATATTTTATCTTTTTAATTAGAGATTTTGAGTTTGAATCTCGAAAATAAGAAAAAAAGATTTAAATGAGCCAATCCATAAAATGAATCTCAAATTATTCGAATCGAATTAATCGGATAAAATCTGGATACTGATAATGAAAATAAAAAAAAAATAAAAAAGTGAGAGACAAAAAAAGAGAGAAACGTGGACCGATGTTTGACCAGGCAAGGTGAGAACACCGTTAGATCATTTAATAAATAATTTGGATTTAAAATTTGAGAATATAGAAAATTATAGGAAGAGAGTTTTTTTTAAAAACGGATCCAATAATAATTCGAATTGAATTAATAAAAATAGGATTTGAAATACTGATAAATAAAAAATAAAAAAAAGGATAGAGTGAAACGTGGATCTCCTTTAGAAAAGAAGGAGAGAGAGAGAGAGAGCGAGAAATGTGGATCTGGTTAGAAAAGAAAAGGGAAAAAAAAAAATAAAGATGGGCTTGGGTTGGATGGGACCCACACAGAAGATGCATTGCTTGACCTAATTCACGAATCCGCATTTATTGCTTTCAACCAGGTATATGGATATTTAAATGCAAACAAATATAATTTAAGGATTTGAGTAAAGTACAGGATTGACCTCTACTGGCTACACGAAAAAAAATCACTTTTATTATCATTTGACAGGGTTTTGGTAATAATTTTGTTAAAAAATAATAACTATAATTTAAATTAAATATTTTATAATATAACATACTAATTATTTTTGCTAACTTTTAATTAATTAAAAAATAACTTAAACGAATAGAAATAAAGTGATCGTTATTAATGTTTATTACGGTAAAAAAAAGATTGATCGTTTTTATTTGGATACCTAATCGGTGAAAACTTCTTATTTAAATGTTTTCATAAAAATATATATTTGGCGATTTTTGCTATGCTTACGTGACCCCCAAAAAAAGATCGATCTTTTTTTAATTGTACAAGAATTTAAACCTGTGATTATTAGGTTAGGAAGGAGAATTTGTATCACTAGACTGTCTTCTTTGGGACAAAGATCGATCTTTACTCACTTTATTGTATGTCTGTCATGAAAAATTAATGGGAATTAATGTGAATGTGTCTCATCAATGAAAATTGGTACTTCATATAATTAAATAAGTCATATGGTTTCTACATTTTAGTCATCACTTGAAATTGTATTGTTTTTATGCAACAATGATGATGGAGGACCGCCTCTTCACTTGCAAAAAATGGCCTTGAAGGATTGTGGAGGATCTCAATCTTATATGTGGAGCCTCAACTATATAATTTTGTTGGTTTTGTATATCTTTTAAAGTCGAGTAATTTAATTAAAATATATGATAAAATAAATTTTAAAAGTCGAGTAATTTAGGGCAAGGAATAATCTTTCATTTTCTTTTGTATTTTTATTCTTGTTATTATTAAAAAAAAATCGGACATGACTGTAATACAATATTAAATGAATTTAATATGACTCTGATATTATATTAAAGTAACAGAAAATAATATAAAAATATAAAATCATATTACTTCATTGCTTCAAAAAATAATAAAATATGTTGAATTTATATAAAAAAATTATTATTGTAAATATAAAAATAAATAATATAGATATAGAAATAAAAAATAAATATTTTTAAAATTAAATCAATAAATAAATTGATTTTGATATATAATATTTTCTAAATAATTTCAAAACATAAAATATTTTCTAACATCACATTTCAAATTTAATATGATATAATGAAAATCACTTGAAAAAAACAATAAGTATATATTGACGTGGTTTAAAATGTGTTTTTCTAATTTTAAAAAATAGTTTTTGATTAAAAATCTTCTCAAGATACGTGTGAATGCGTGAGTGGCTGTGTTGGTTTTTGATTGTAACTATATTGAAAAGCAACTCTTTCTATAACGGATTAGAAACTTTTTGAAGACACATGTTGACACGTGAGTGATTATGTTAGGTTTTGAATGTAATCGATATTAAAAAGTAGTTTTTTAGAACAGATATCTTCTGGATATACGTGCAGCGTATAAATAGTTATCTTAATAGCACGCTTATATAATTTTGTTAGAAAATATTAGAATATAAAAGATGAATGAACTCATCAGCTTAACGTATTAACATAAAGTTGAATTATTTATTTTAATAACACCGGTTTTAACTTTTGAATAATAAATAACCGTTAAATTAAATGTTTTATAAGAGCTTAGCACATTTAAATTATATGGGTTATTGAACTCAGCAGGCCTTTCCTATTTAATCCCGACATAATCTTGATTATACGAGGTTTTGAAAAGTATCGGACCTGTTTTTTAATCTAAATGACACTAACAACATAAAAATAAAAACATTATATTAACTTAATAACCAAGAAATCCTTTTTGGGAAAATATTTAAATTCTTATTGGGCAAAGTTTTAGCTTAAATTTAAAAATCTTGCCTAATTATGTAGTTCCATGCCTTTGACTTATTATCAATGGTGTGGCACAAATATTTTTAGAATATTTAAAAAAAAAAAAAAAAAAACCTTTAAAACATGAAAGAAAACTTTACAATGCTATGAAATGACAAAAAAGCCCTTTTTGTCCAAACTTGGACAACAGTAAACAGTTAACCGGTTTGCAACGAAGGACATGTGAACCACAAAAAACGAGTCCCATTGGTCCACGTCAGATGATGGGACCCACACGCTTTGATAATCTTGATGAACAGGAAGTTTCCTCATCATCAAACGCTTAACCTTAAAAAAATAAAAATCATAGGAATAAATAAAAACATTATAATAATAGTATAAAATAAAAATAATAATAATAAAATTTAACAATTAACATAATTGTGATTTTATTAATTATTAAAAATATATTAGAGATATTTTTTTTGTGAAAAATTAGTATCAAGAAAATTAAGGTTTTGACAGCATTACACCACACTCGCCAACACCGAATCATTGGTGAATAACCAAAAGAAGAGAAAAAAAAAAAAAAGAAGGAAAAAAATTTAAGAGAGAGAGAGAGAGAGAGAGAGATTAAAGAAGGACCGGAAAATCTTTGCCATTTGGTTCGGAGCTATGGATGGGAAGTCTCCTCACACACAGATATCATTACCCGTTTTGCCTCTCTACATCTATCTCTCTTGATGTTTAACAAAATGAGTCTTTTGAATTCTCCTTGAAGGTGGTCCAACTTGGCTCGTTTATTTTAGGTAAAAACAAGAACCCATCTTTCTCTCTCTCTCTCTCTCGATTTTCTGAGCAATGCCCATTTTTTTATTTATATAATGGGTTTCTTTCAAATTTTGCATCTGGGTCTCATTGTAGAAGGTTGTTTAATTCAGTTCTTGCGTGCCTAATTGCTTGATTTGTTTAGCTGGAAATTGGTTTCTTGCATATTCCTTCTTGTGATTTCTTGTTCGTGTAACGGGAATTTAATGCTGGTATTTTAGGCCTGAGCTAAAAATTTTGATTAATTTTTGGAATTGATTTGTGTTTTCAATTTTCTGGGTCTTGATGATGTCCCTTTTGGCATGTAGGATTCATAGCGGAAGGTTTAATTTTTCTTTGTGTGATTTGTTTAGCAGCTCTAGCTGGAAGATGCTTTCCATGGAAGAGAAATATAACGCGGAAATTTGAGTTTTTCAGCTGCTAATTATGATTTTTTTGGGGGGTTTTTAAATTTTGTTTTCCATTGGACTGTATTTCTGATACTGTCATCTGGGCTCATTGGGGAAGCTTAATTTTATTTATTTAAGCCTCATTCCTTGATCTGTTTAGCAGTTCTCGCTGAATTCTTTTGTTTTCTTTTATGTTTTGTGTGTGATTTGTTCTTCATGGAATGGGAATTTAATGCGGATATTTTTGTCTTTCAGCTGCCAATTTTGATTTTTTTTTTTTTCTAATTTTTCATTTTCCATCGAAGGTTGTGATAATGTATGTAATCACAATGGGAAATTAATTATGGTTTGGAGTTGGTTGCGTTGATCACTAGGTTGTTTTGTGACGTTTGTTGCCATTTTTGTTGATTTGCTTTCCTATTTGATTTGGATTGATCTTGGGCATGGGAGCTTAGAAATTTTTGGGCTGGGATGCAAACCTTGTTATATGTAGGTTATTAATGAGGTCTTCATCATGGGATATTGTAATTTAAATTTTCAAAAAGTTCAAATCTGGAACTGAGTTGCTTGTTTTTCTTATTCAGGTTATTCTTTATTGCAAACTTGTCAATTTGAGTCACTGTTCAAGCTGACCTTCAGAGTCTGCTTGAATTTGTGGACAAGGGGCTCTGTTGGTATCTTGCTGTTTCTGCAAGATTTAGTTCTTCTTATTGAATATGTGCCAAGTGTGAGTCATTTCTGTGCCCAATAGAATGCCTCGGGGTAGGATCAGAGCAAAGCTCCGCCGAAGCAATCTTTACACATTTTGTCTTCACCCACGTACTGCAGAAGAGGAAGAACCACATTCTTTTGATGGCCCAGGTTATTCACGAATTGTGCATTGCAACCAACCTCAAATGCACGGCAGAAAACCCCTCAAATATGCTTCCAATTACATATCAACCACTAAATACAACATTATTTCATTCCTGCCCAAGGCAATGTTTGAGCAATTCCGCCGTGTTGCCAACCTGTACTTTCTCCTGGCTGCATGCCTCTCACTCTCAGATATTGCACCATTCTCTGCGGTAAGTATGATTGCACCTTTGGCATTCGTTGTTGGGCTTAGTATGGCAAAGGAAGCTTTAGAAGATTGGCGTAGGTTTATGCAAGACGTTAAGGTTAATTCTCGAAAAGCAAGTGTGCATATGGGGGGTGGTGTATTTAACAAAATGCCATGGCAAAGAATACGGGTCGGGGATGTTGTGAAAGTAGAGAAGGATCAGTTTTTTCCTGCAGATTTGCTTCTACTGTCATCTAGTTATGAAGATGGGATCTGCTATGTGGAGACTATGAATTTAGATGGTGAGACAAATTTGAAGGTGAAGAGGTCCTTGGAGGTCACCTTGCCATTGGAAGATGATATGGCTTTCAAGGATTTCACTGGAATGATCAAATGTGAGGACCCCAATCCCAGCCTTTACACATTTGTGGGTAACTTTGAATATGATCGTCAGGTTCATCCACTTGATCCTTCCCAGATACTCCTTAGAGATTCAAAGCTTAGGAATACAGCTTATGTCTATGGCGTCGTGATATTCACTGGTCATGACAGCAAAGTCATGCAAAATTCAACAAAGTCCCCTTCCAAAAGGAGTCGAATTGAGAGAAAGATGGATTACATCATTTATGTCCTTTTCACTGTACTTGTCTTGCTCTCTGTGATAAGCTCAATGGGCTTTGCCATTAAGACAAAATATCAGATGCCAGATTGGTGGTACCTAAGACCAGATGAGGCAGACTCAATGTATGATCCAAAGCGTTCTTCTGTGGCAGCTGCAATCCATCTGGTCACTGCCCTTATCCTCTATGGTTATTTAATCCCCATTTCCCTATATGTTTCAATTGAGGTTGTGAAAGTACTGCAAGCAATGTTCATTAACCAAGACATACAGATGTATGATGAAGAAAGTGGCACTCCTGCTCAAGCCCGGACATCAAATTTAAATGAGGAGCTTGGACAAGTTGACACAATCCTGTCTGATAAAACTGGCACTTTGACGTGCAATCAGATGGATTTTCTCAAATGTTCCATTGCTGGCACTGCATACGGTACACGTTCTAGTGAAGTTGAACTTGCAGCAGCGAAGCAGATGGCCCAGGAGTCTGAAGCTTCGCATGACAATGGCATGAGTGATCTGAGGCCTTCAGAAATTGAACTGGAGACAGTGATTACTTCAAAAGATCACAGAGATCAGAAACCTCCAATAAAGGGTTTCAGCTTTGAGGATAGTCGTCTCATGGACGGAAATTGGACGAAAGAGCCCAATGCTGATGTTATATTGTTATTTTTCAGAATACTAGCAGTTTGCCATACTGCAATTCCTGAACTGAATGAAGAGACTGGCAATATTGCTTATGAAGCAGAGTCACCAGATGAAAGTGCTTTTCTCGTTGCAGCAAGAGAATTTGGTTTTGAGTTCTCTAAGAGGACTCAATCTAGTGTCTTCGTACAGGAAAGATATCCCTCTGCTGGATCACCAATCGAAAGGTTAGGTTCTGATTTCACCTCTGCAATTTAGCTTCATAGCTCAGATCTTGTGTGTTATTTTAGATCTCAAAATTTATTTCTCTTAAATCATGCAGAGAGTTTAGACTTCTTAATCTGTTGGATTTTACTAGCAAGAGAAAGAGAATGTCTGTGGTCGTACGGGATGGGGATGGGCAGATTCTGGTTCTATGCAAAGGTGCAGACAGGTTTGACTCACTACTCTTGTTTATTGCTTTTTTTTTGGGGGGGGGATGATTTGGAAGTTTTATACAGAAGGAATGCATGTGTGTGTACTGATATTGTGCATCAAAAGTGTGGAAACATACAAACAAAGCATGATCTACCATATCTTCTGTAACAATTAGAACTATAACTGCTTGATTTGTCCTTTTTTTGTGGGGGAGGGAAGCTATTCTTTTTGCTTCAAATTTGATGCATTACTGTTTGGATTCATTTATGCAGCATCATCTTTGAAAGACTAGCAAAAAATGGGCGAATGTTTGAGGAAACTACTACTAAACATCTCAATGAGTATGGAGAAGCGGGGTTGCGGACATTGGCACTTGCATATAGAAAGCTTGAAGAGTCGGAGTATGTAGCTTGGAACAATGAGTTCATCAAGGCAAAAACCTCCATAGGGGCTGATCGAGATACAATGCTTGAACAGGTAGCGGACATGATAGAAAAGGATTTGATCCTGGTTGGTGCCACTGCAGTGGAAGACAAATTGCAAAAGGGGGTAATTTCTTGATTGATATTGAATCAACTATCAAGATATTATAATTCACTGTCTTGATCTTATTTCTAGTTTCCTCTCCAGGTTCCTCAGTGTATTGATAAATTAGCACAAGCGGGTTTGAAGATCTGGGTGTTGACTGGGGATAAGATGGAAACTGCCATCAATATTGGGTGAGACTTTTTTTACCTGCTCTCATCTTTGGTCAAAGATGTGTGTTCCATTAAACTGTGTAATTACCATGTGCCTTTATGCAGATTTGCATGTAGTCTGCTTCGACAAGGCATGAAGCAGATCTGTATATCATCCGTAAACAATGACACTAAAGAGGTACACATTGCTTTTAGAAACTGTATGAAGTATTTGTTCAGGAATTTATTTCAATTTCAGACTTTGTTGCCGTTGGTTCCTGTTCAGGCTGTCAAGGAGAACATTGCAATGCACATGACCAATTCTGCCCAAATGATTAAGCTTGAAAAGGATCCCCATGCTGCATTTGCCTTAATTATAGATGGGAAATCTTTGACATATGCATTGGAGGATGATATGAAGAACCAGTTCTTGAATCTAGCAGTTGATTGTGCATCTGTCATATGCTGTCGTGTCTCACCAAAGCAGAAGGCCCTGGTAGGGTTCCAATTAGAAAACTGAGGCTCTTTCTTGCCACAATATTCCCCTTCACCTTGCATTTTTATTCTCTTCTTATCATTAATATATTTACTTGGCACCAGGTAACAAGATTAGTAAAAGAAGGAACTGGCAAAACCACCTTAGCCATTGGTGATGGTGCCAATGATGTTGGGATGATTCAAGAAGCCGACATAGGTGTTGGAATCAGTGGCGTGGAAGGTATGCAGGTTCGTAACATACTGACATACCCTTCTATTAAATATCTCCAGAAGGTATTACTAAGCTTTTAAACCAATTCCATCTGAAAAAGATCTAAAAGATTATCTTAAATGCTGGGTATATCTTTGTCACCCAGAAAGTGCAATCAAGTCCCTTTTTGTTCCATGGAAGAGAAAATTTTATATCTTCCTTGAACCTAGTAAAATGTGTTGGTCTTGTAATGTCTGTGTCAATCCTGGCTC
Organism: Dillenia suffruticosa; assembly: GCA_033439265.1. Classification (NCBI taxonomy): domain Eukaryota; kingdom Viridiplantae; phylum Streptophyta; class Magnoliopsida; order Dilleniales; family Dilleniaceae; genus Dillenia; species Dillenia suffruticosa. Next base: position 23,475,311 of record JAVTVX010000004.1, read on the forward strand.
AGGTAAGTGGATATCATGAATTGCTTACTTTAATGATCAAACCAAAAAAAGGATGAGCACCAAGATGCAGTTGTTTTCTCCACATTAAGCAGAAAAATTAGAGTTGCATTGCTTTTGCATGCTTGGCAACCTCGTTTTAGGGGTGTAACTTGTACCAGTTTTTCTGTTTTCATTCCCTGTCCATTCAGAGTAGTTATATGTGCTACTCTTGTGCTTCACAGACTAATCATACAAAAAAGCGTTTCTTTTGAAACAATATCAAGATATAAAGTATAAACAGGATATCAGTCAATGATGTCCGGAAATGGGGGTGATTACTGCCATGCCTGAAAGGTTAAAGAGCGTGGAAACATATTCTGTTATCTTTGAACCAGAAACTGTCTTGTTTTTTGGTGGACATGCCTTATTGAATTCAATGTGAAATCTTTGTTGGTTATGTCTTTTTCTGCACATGTTAATACTCGTCTTGATGTTAAGATCTTCACCAAAATACATTGCTTGAATTTACTCAATTTTTATAATCTTACAAAAATTTCCAGCTTTTTGCAGGCTATTATGGCTAGTGACTTTGCTATTGCACAGTTCCGGTTTTTGGAGAGACTTTTAGTTGTCCATGGACACTGGTGCTACAAGAGGATTGCTCAAATGGTGAGAGCCAAAGAGATCTTATTATATTTTTCTGAATCTTATGCAATTTACTGCTTACTTAACCCCACTTTTTGTGGCGCATCTTTGTATTCAGATATGCTATTTCTTCTATAAGAACATAGCTTTTGGCCTCACCCTCTTCTACTTTGAGGCATTTGCTAGCTTTTCCGGGCAGTCTATTTATGATGATTGGTACATGCTGCTATTCAATGTCCTTTTAACCTCGTTGCCTGTCATTTCTCTCGGAGTTTTTGAACAGGACGTTTCTTCTGAAGTCTGCTTACAGGTTGGTCCTGTGAATAAAATCTTTACATGACTTTCATCCCTAACTGTTGGCAGGTGATAATTATGCACTGACATATTCTTTTACAGTTCCCAGCATTATATCAACAAGGACCTAGAAACTTGTTTTTCGACTGGTATAGGATTTTTGGATGGATGGGAAATGGTCTCTACACCTCCCTTGTTATTTTCTTCCCGAGCATTATTATGTTTCATCATGAAGCTTTCCGCAATGATGGCCAAACTGCTGATATGTCTGCAGTGGGCACTGTAATGTTCACTTGCATCATTTGGGCTGTGAACTGCCAAATTGCTCTCACAATGAGCCACTTTACATGGATCCAGCACCTGTTTGTCTGGGGTAGCATTGCAACTTGGTACTTATTTCTTTTGGTCTATGGTATGTTCTCACCGGTTATTTCTGGGAACGCCTTCAAATTACTAGTAGAAGCTCTGGCCCCTGCACCAGTCTACTGGTTTGCCACGATCTTAGTTACAGTTGCTTGTATTCTCCCATACCTGGTACACATTTCCTTCCAAAGAACTTTCCACCCTATGGATCACCATATCATTCAAGAAATCAAGTACTACAAGAAAGATGTTGAGGACCAACATATGTGGACTAGAGAGCGATCCAAAGCGAGACAAGAGACCAAGATTGGGTTCTCAGCAAGAGTAGACGCGAAGATCAGACACATGAAAATGAGACTGCAAACGAGAAAGTACAACACAGGTACACAAGCTGCAAGACCAGCCCCATCGCAACCTCACCAATGACACTTTTTGCTCCCTTCACATTGTGAAGTTCTCTTTTCTATGGCAATTTTTTTAGCTGTTCCAATTTTCGATTGCAGCCCATTTTTTTTGGATGTATTTTCACATTATTTTTTTCAGATCATTCTGTGGGACTTGTTTAAGTCCCATTTAGTATAGAGCATTTGAGTTGTATGTAAAATATTTATAAGAAATGTGATAAGTAACAGCTTGTGTAAAGAAGGTTGATGCTTTTGTCTAATCTCAATTCATGTTCATTTTTTCTTTGGTCTAACATCTGTTGATGCGTTTCACTCCTTAGGCATTTGAATCAAGAAGTTTTAGGCAATCCTAGAGTCAATGATGGAAGCCCTGACGCTGTCCATTTTTGTGAATTTTGTTAACTAGGTTGTTCAAGACAACCTTGAAACTTAGTTTTTTCCAATACCTATTCTTTTTTTTTTTAAATACTACTTATTGACTCCGATTCATTTAACATCAGGGATTTCTTGTTCCACTAGACAAATGCTTGAATCTCTAGAATGCATCTCCTTGATGCTTGAATAACATGTAGTTCAGGTTGGCTTCATAAGGATAAATGCCATTGCAGAGTTGTGAACTCTGGGCTTATGCTGGTTTGCTGCTTATCTTATTCAGGCCAATTATTTATTTTTCTTAAATTCTCAAACCGTATGATGGTCTATTGATTTCTTTGTTTCTATTATCGCCTTCATCACAAGTCTTCATTGTCACTTCCTATGAGAAAACTCCTAATTGTCAACATAAAGTTTTTCCAAAAAAATTGCACTAAGTCCTTTTCAGGCCTCTCCCTCCCCCCCTCTCAAAATTCATATTACTTGGTGGATTTATTTGTGATAATTAAGCATTTCCTACCTCTTCTTTTGTTTATCTTTTGTTCAGCTAAATTTTCATTTTTCAATAAACAAAAAATACCAAGTAAAACTAGCTTCTTTCATGTCAATGGACACAATTTTTCATCTAGATTTTATTTGCTACATATATATTGTTGATGTTTGTTGGGTCTGCCAGGTACTCCTGGACCTAAATTTTTAGTCTTTTGGACCCGTTTTACGCTGGCATTAGCTGTCTTTCTTTCTAGGGTGTTAGAACCAATTCAACCTCCACACATGACCTAGATTTTCAAGTCTGTTATTACCCAAGAGTCATATGGAAAATTTCATCCCTGATTACACGGCAGAGGCGTTTGATTCCCACTCAAAAATCGAATGAGATTTAAAATAAAAAATTTTAGCAATGGGTTTTACTAGATTTCAAAATTCCCATAATTTAAGAGTTTCATTTCTAAATTTTATTTGTATTCTATTAATCTAAATAAATTAGATGAATTTCAATTCAATTTTTGATTCCGATTCACTTTAAGTAAACGTTCTGTTAGAATTGGGTTATTATTCAATTTGACTTACTTACAATAAATTTATCTAAATATTTAATTTCTGACTCACACTGATTCAGTATTTTAATAACTAGTTCTGGCATAATCAATTAGAGTTTTGTTCTGAATTAACCTCAAAAATAAAAATAAAAAAATTTAAAATAACACTTTTTAAAAAATATTTTCAAATCTAACACATTGATGTCGTGACTTGAAGTCACGATATTACTGTTCTTTGAACAGTACCCATGTCTTGACTTCAAGTCACGACATGTATAGTATCATGTCGTGACTTGAAGTCACGATATGAGAGCGTGATGAACAGTGATGTCGTGACTTCAAATCAGGACATATGTGTATTAGTTTTGGAAATATTTTTTGAAAGGTGTTGTTTTAAATTTTTTTTTTAATTTTTGAGGTTAATTCGGAACAAAACTCTAATCAATTAAATCTACTTTTTTAACATGAAATAGTTTTAAGCTAATTTGAAAATAAAATAATTTATATTTAACCTATTTTATTTAAAAATTTTATTAAGACCCAATAGATTTTATGTACAATAATAAATTAAATTTTAATTTTAAATTTTGGATCGATCATTTAAAATATCAATATAAAAAAGAGGAGAAAAAAATAAATAAACAAACAAATAAATATTTATACATATAATTTTAAAAATAATAAATTAAAATATTGTTTTATTTTTTAAAAAATTATATCCCTAAATACGTGTAGTATTTTGTCTATTTATTTAAATCTTTGAATTTTATTGTGCTGATGATGTTGGTTTATTAGCAGAAATTATGTATTAAATTTTTTTGATAATTAAATTTTTTAATTTATATAACAAGAAATTATTAAAAATTAGGGACAATTAAAAAAAAAACAGTAAAATATTTATTTTTAGCTAAAAATGAGAGAAAAATTCAACTCAAATTGAATTATATCAAAATGAGTAAAGAATAAAATCATTCTTATCTTAGTATTGACGCATAAAATGAAAGAAAAGATCCAAAACTACGTCGTTTGTCAAGGGACAAAAACGAAAAGAACGAGAAAAAGAAGTCCGCTTTGATTGGATTGAACCGGAGCGAGAGTGTGATATCATGATGCCTCTCTCTCTCTCTCTCTCTCTCTCTCCATTTTCTCTGACTAAACCTTGTTTGTAATACACCCTCAACAACAGTCCAGAGTGAGGGGGAGAGGGAGGGAGGGAGCGAGCGAGCGAGCGAGCGAGCGAGCGAGAGAGAGAGAGGATTGATTTCTCTATGTGAAATCGCATATAGGGTTTTGAAGCTTTTTTGTTGATTCTCTTTAATTCTGTTGGGGAAATAAGGTTTGATTTTTTTTTTTTTTTGGGGATAAGCTAGGGTTTTGGTTGGGGGCGGGTTACTTGATCGTTAAATTGGGGGAATTGTGCGGTGGATGGAGCCTAGAGTTGGGAATAAATTTCGACTTGGTCGGAAAATCGGAAGTGGCTCCTTTGGAGAGATCTATCTAGGTTTGTTGTGTTTGATTCATTTTTTTTTACTTTGATTTTTTTGCTGCCGTTGTTGTGAATTAGGGTTCCTGATTTTGGTTGTTTGTTTTGATCAGGTACTAATATTCAGACCAATGAAGAAGTTGCAATCAAACTGGTGAGTAATATTCTTCCAACTTCTAATTACTAACATTCTTTTCTATGCTGCTTTTTTTGTGGGTTTCATCAATTAAGTTTATATAGACGACCTAAAACTTGCTTTTGGTACTAAATTTCCAATTTTCTTGTACAATTAGCCGCAGTAGATGTTGGAGTGAATTAATTTGTATCCCAGTAACAATTGCATATCGGGTATTGTCTAGTTGAGGATTGAAACTGCATCAGAAATTCAGCTTAGCGTTTGATAAAATGATAATGCTGCACTTAAAGGAAATACGGCAGATTCCTTACTTTTGTTTTGCTTTGTAGGTTTCATGAATTGGGTGTGTATAGATATCCCAAAACTTGCTTTTGGTACTAAGATTTGCAATTTTCTTATACAATTAGCTGCAGTAGATGTTGAGGGTTGAAAGCATCCTAGTAACAATTGCATATTAGATATATTAGCTTAGGACTGAAACTGTGTCAGCATCGCACTTAACATTCGATAATGATAATGTTGAACATCGAGGAAATAAAAAGGATTCTTTACTCTGTTGCTTTTCTCTTTGTGAGTTTCATCAATGGGGTGTGTATAGATAACCTAAAACTTGCCTTTGGTGCTAAGTTTGCAGTTTGCTCTTACATTAGCTGCCATGGAAGTTGGTAGATTTAAAAATTGTATCATGGTAACAATTGCATATTAGGTTTATCTAGATCAGGATTGAAACTGCATTCGAAATTCTACTTAACATTTGATAAATTGGTAATGTTGAATGTGGAGGAAATAAAGAGGATTCTTTACTTTGTTGCTTTTATTTTATTTGTTTTTGTGGGTTTCATCAGTTGGTTGTGTATAGATAACCTAAAACTTGCTTTTGGTACTTAGTTTGCAATTTCCTTGTACAATTAGCTGCTGTGGAAGTTGGGGGATTTGAAAATTGTATCCTAGTAACAACTGCATTTTAGGTTTATCTAGCTCAGAACTGAAACTGCATTGGAATCCGCACTAAGTACTTGATAAAATGATAATGTTGAATGTAGAGGAAATAAAGAAGACTCCTTGTGGGAAAATACTAGCTCTAGCTTATTTTGCATTGGATGATTTAAGTCGGTTTTATATGTTTATTAATTAAGTAGATATTCCACTTTACATTTGCTGCACCTCTTTGTCTGCTTATTTGATGATTTAAGTTTAGCTTATTTTATCCCATGTGCTGCTCCTATACTGGTTGTTGCAATAAATTGTTTGCATGTTGAGACTTCTTCCATTTCTTGACTTGTTTTCTTTTCCCTTCTAGAAGGGTTGATTTGTTCTTCTGTTGCAGACATTGTATGATACTCATCATTTCTTGCATAATTTTTTTGCTGACATATAATTGATTCTTCTGTTCAGGAAAATGTCAAGACTAAGCATCCACAATTGCTGTACGAGTCAAAGTTGTACAAATTACTCCAGGGTGGAAGTAATGAGCTTCTATCTGACTTTAACAGTTTTTTTTTTTTCCCCTTTTTGGTTTAACTGGATTACTTATAATTCTTCATTTTGTGGATTAGTTACTGACCGCAAAAATTTCGAATTGTATCAGCTGGAATACCAAATGTCAAGTGGTTTGGTGTTGAGGGAGACTATAATGTCCTTGTGATGGATTTACTTGGGCCAAGTCTTGAAGATCTATTCAACTTTTGCAGTAGGAAGTTGTCTTTGAAATCTGTTCTCATGCTTGCTGATCAGATGGTATGGCTGCCCCGCCCCCTCCTTTTGGGTGGTTTCCTGTTGTTATAGCTAGATCACCATCTGATGTGGCATTCTTTCTTTGCATTGATGTTACTTCAGATTAATCGAGTTGAATTTGTTCATTCCAAATCATTTTTACATCGAGATATCAAGCCAGACAACTTTCTTATGGGCCTAGGCAGGCGTGCAAACCAGGTACTAAGCTGTATCTTGGTTTTTGTATAGTTACAACACACACACATGTATGTATGTATTTCCCTTCTTCTCATGTGTTGTGTGCACCCAAATTTAGGTATACATAATTGACTTTGGGCTTGCGAAGAAGTACAGAGACACTTCAACTCATCAACACATTCCTTATAGGTGACATTCTTTTGATAAACTTAAGTATTAGTGTTTTATTGCTTAATTTCTATTTGTCTCATGCTATGGAGAGTCTATATGCTCATGAAATTTGTTCAGAATATTTTTTTTCCTAAAATAGTCTATACACTCTAAAAACAAGATGTTTAGAGCTTAACAGCTTATTAGCTATTTAAAAAATAAAGTTAAATAAACCAGCAAGGGTTTTGAGGATAATGAGCATATAAGCTTATAAGCTGTTTGCTGATAATATTATTGTCTTTCTTAAAAAGGATAGTGAGGGTTTTAAGGATATGATCGCTCTTCTTAACATTTTTGAGAGAATTTCCAGGCTTAAGATTAATATGTCCAAAAGTGAGCTTTTGTCATAAATGCTTCTAGTGAGAGTTTTGATCATTTGGCAAAAATTAATAACTATGTGGAAAGGGAGTGACCTATTTCCTATTTAGGGGTTCCTTCGTATGGCAATTCTAGAAGTATTCAGTTTTGACATCATATTTCGAATGGAATCTGTGAGAGACTTGATAGGTGGAAGGAAGCTTTCTCAACCCGGGGAGGTCATATTACCAGTGTTATCAGAACCGGACCGATCCGCCGGTCAGAGCGGTTCAACCTGCCAGACAGAGATTTCACGGGTCGGTTCAATTATAATACCGTTTGTGCAGTGGCCCTCAAAAATCCATGGTCAATTGCCGGTGAACCGCCACCCGTGTGACCCGCTGGTCGGTTTTGTTTTGAGGATAAAAAAAAAAAATCTCCACTCTCTGACATGGCGACCGACGATGAAGATGGTATCAACCACTATAGACGACTAGTGGCCGTCACTAATGATGGATTCCGAGACGATGAAGATGATCCGCAACTTGAATCGATGGCGATGAACGATGTCAACTCGGTTCCTTGACGAATCGTCTTCCTTCGTTGTTACCTGAACAACCATCGTGATTGAAGTTGCGGACACGTTGAATCGATGGTGATGAACCGTGAGTCAAAGGAAGGAATGCCAACTTGAATCGGTGACGGCGGTGGAGGAATCGCCTCCTGTTCCTCAAGAGTGTAGAGAGAGAGAGAGAGAGAGAGAGAGAGAGAGAGAGAGATTCTCTCCTTTACCCATCTTTGTATTTGATTCCACTTCTCCAAAAAATCGAAGTCCTATTCCCATTGCCTCGCCCCCTGTTCCCCCCTCCCTCTCTCTCTCTCTCTCTCTCTCTCTCTTCCTTGATCAAAATGCCATTTACTTGGGCGCTGCAACCTCGTAGGGTGTGGGTAAGGGTTTGTTATTTTTTTTCTTTGTTTTTCTAAGTAAGATTATTAAAATAAAATATCAAATTAATATATTTTTATTTTTAAAATTAATTATTTATATTATATTAATGAGATGATATGACTTTCAATTTTTGATATTATGATTTTTAAGACATCCGGAATTCTTTGCGATCGCACGATACCACTGCATTTGAAAGGAAAGTTATATAGAATCGTGATAAAATTTGCACTATTGTATGGTACTGAGTGATAGGTTATTCAACAATAACAAGAATAAAAAATGACTGTAGCAGAAATGAGAATGGTTAGATGGATGTGTGGCAATGCTAGAAGAGATAGAATTAGAAATGAACAGATTCGTAGCAAGTTGGAAATTAGTTCAATTGTGGATAAGATGCGAGAATGTCATTTGAGGTGGTTAGTAAAACGTAGAGGTAGACCGCTGAAAACTTAGATGCAAGTTATCTGTAAAGACACGATAGTTAAGAGTTTAGATGAAAAGATAGCCTTAAATAGAAATGAGTGGCATAAAAGAATCCGCACAAATTAAATTAAACCATCATATTATATATATTTATTTGATTAATTAATTTTATTTTATTTTATTTATTATTATTATTATTTTAATTCATCTACATGTTTGTCTCTCAAATGGCCGACCTCAAATGTTGGGATTAAGGCTCGGGTGGTTGTTATGTATTTTCCTTACCTGGATTCTGGTTTGAGTAGTGAATAATGTTGAAAAATTTATGAGAGACTTTCTCTGGTCTGGAAGGAGGTTGGATGAGAAAGATCATTTGGTTAGCTGGGATTAGGTGTCCAAACCTAAGTCTGAGGTTTGGTTGGGTCTAGGTAATGTGTTTAGGGGTTCCTTTGTACTGCAATTCTAGATGTATTCAGTTTTGGCATCATGTTGCGAATGGAATCTGTGAGACTTGACGGGTGGACAGAAGCTTTCTTAACCCGGGGAGGTCATATTACCCTTATCGAAGCATGCTTGTTTGGTATTCCATCATATTTTCGCTCCCCGGATTCTGGTTCGAGTAGTGAATAATGTTGAAAAATTTTTGAGAGACTTTCTCTGGTCTGGAAGGGGGGTGTGTATATTTATTTAATAAAGTAGCTCTGCCCACTTCTTTTTTTTTTTTTAATGAATAAGCTCTTAAAAAAATAGCTTCACTCCCAGCTCTTTTTTTTTTTTTTTTTTTTTTTATGCATCTTATAAACTGTTTTATTTTGACTTACAAACTAATTAAAAGACTCTTATTAATATTTCATTATCCCACTTTATCCCATCCCATGTATCGATAAAATAGTTATTTACATGATATTAATAGCACCTTATACTTTTTAATCATTTCAGCATTAAAAGAAGCTTATAAGCACTTATTGTTACTATACACAATTACAACTACAACTTATAAGTTCACAGAATATTTGCGGTTGAATCCTATTTTATCAGAACACTTAAACGACTTGTTTATAAATAAGAAATAGGAGCTTATAAGCTTCACAAACATTTTGTAAGTTTTAGCTTATAAGCCATTCAAAGTAAGTTTAGCCAAACACCCTCTAAATGTTTGTCTGTCCAGTTATGTGACTGCATCACAATGAATTAAAACAACACATTTAACTGATCAATCAGCTGTCAATATTTCAGAATTAAAGAAGAATTCATGTGGCTATCATGTTGACAAAGAAGTATGTCTAGCAAATTGAAATGCTGGTGAAACAGAGAAAACTAATAGAATACAGAGAGAAATAAAAGTTTCATGTGTTATCTTGCCACCTGTTAACTGTAGTTGGTTAAACAGAGCAGGGGACAGAAGATAGAAAACAACAGTTACCTTTTGTGTGGACAGAGAGAGAGGTGGCATTTTTAAGGAAGGAGGTTGGGTGAAAAAGCGGAACTTGTGGACAGTCATAAGAAAGTTCTTAATCTACCTAAAAGTGCAACAGGTTTGAACACCAATTTCCATTTTCTTCAAAAGAAGAATATGAGAAGGGGATAAATAATTCATGAAGTAATGTTGAAGCTTTCTTTGCCTTGTGCACATTAGAGATTTTCAAAGAAATTAAATGAGGCTTTCACATCTGCCCGGGTTCCCTCTCTCACCGAGGCTGTGTGGGTTAGTGACAATTGCATTGCTATTTTTTCAACAATGGTGCTTCATTTTAGCTGCCTGGCACCTAGGCATAGGGAAATTTGCCTGCAATTTTTCTGATGCCTTCTCTGTTTGGTATTTTATTGCTGTTGGAGGATATCAAAGGATGTTTGATCCAATCCAATTCTTTAGTGAGTTTAAGTTTGCACTTATGGATTATATGCCTTATTCTCGATCTTTTGTCCCTTTCATGTAGTGACATTGTTTTGCCTTTATTTATATAAATGACATTGAAATGCCTCGGATATCATGTTCATAATTCTTTTAATTTGAGCAATGCATCTTCATCAGTGATCAGCATAATGCCTTATAAAGTACTTAATATTTACCTTGTTTCTTCTTAGAAGCCGTAATAGTATTAATTTAGCTGCCATATCATGTCATAATGTTGGATCTAAAATCAGCAGTTCTGTTTAGTCCCTATTTTTGGATGTTATGTATAAGAGAAAATTTTGTTAGTGTTACTTTCGAATCTTAATATTCATTCATAGGGCATCTGAGAAAAGTCATTTTGCGAGTGAATGATGATCTTTTTCTGTGTCATTGATGGGTATGACATGACTGTTGCCCCAATATTTGGCCTTGATTTGGTTATTATGTTCAACATTTGTTGTCCATGGAATGTTAAAGGGTTGGCTTTCTTTCATTTTAGTGATCTTGATGTGGTTAAGTTAATTGCAGAGAAAATAAGAATTTGACTGGAACAGCAAGATATGCAAGCATGAACACTCACCTAGGCATTGGTATGCTTGTGGCTTCTTTATGTTAAAATCCTGTACTTCCATATCTTATTTTGGAGGCTTATTCGTTTTTTCTTTCTTGTGATTGATCACAATCATGCTCATCTTGCTTCTCTATTGCACAGAACAAAGCCGCAGGGATGATTTAGAGTCACTTGGATATGTTCTAATGTATTTTTTGAGAGGAAGGTACCCAAATTTATCCACATTTATTTGCTCTTTGACTGGTCCATTTTATAGTAAGCTGTGACATCTATTTCACAGTCTTCCATGGCAAGGGCTTAAAGCCGGAACTAAAAAGCAAAAGTATGAAAAGATTAGTGAAAAGAAGGTGTCGACGTCAATTGAGGTAAGGAACTTAGACAAATTGTTTCCTGATGCTTAGACTCTGTGTAGAGTTTAAACTGACAGGAGATTTCATCATCCTCAGTCCTTGTGTCGGGGTTACCCAACGGAATTTGCATCATACTTCCATTACTGTCGTTCTCTGAGGTTTGATGATAAGCCAGATTATGCTTATCTAAAAAGGATCTTTCGTGATCTTTTTATTCGTGAAGGTAAGGCCTTTACAATTGGAGGGAATGTTAACTTCTCACATGACTAGATCTTGAAAAATATTAAGTGCTCTGGCAGTTAGTGACTAACATTTTCTCCCTGCTTCAGGATTCCAATTTGATTATGTTTTTGACTGGACCATTTTGAAGTATCAGCAGTCGCAGATTGCAACTCCAGCTTCTCGTGCTCTTGTGTGTAGCGCTGTTTGATGAGCTTGTGCTTTACTGTCTGTTAATGCATTAGAATTTTTACTTTTATCTTTTTCCAGGGTCCTAGTGCTGGAACAAGCACTGCAATGCCTCCCGCCGTTGCTAATGCTGATCGACAATCAGGTGATTTTCTGCATGCTTCCTTCTTTTGCTTGCGTGTGTGCGTGCACACACCCCCCATATGCATATAGATATATTGCTAAAACAAATATTATCTCTTGTTCATCGTTTTCCTCATAAGAGCATCCAACAGGAGGCTTTAATTTAGTGCCAAGGTAATGCCATCGAATTGCTTCTACTTGTGGATACATGCAGCATTATTGTGTTTGGATTTTTTGATTTATGAGAAAAAAATAATGTTAAGTTATCAAACAATAAACTATTGGAGTAGTTGGCTGTCTCACTTGCTATTGGAGAGTAGGTCCTAAGTCCAAATCCTATGTTCCCATTTATTTAACCCCATTTAGACTTCACATGTTTAGGTCTTGAAAGAGGGATGGGGGAATTCAGACATATAAGAATAATAAAACACTGCCCTTATTAGCTTAAAGTTTTGGGGCAGTTGGTTGCTTCATAAATAAGTATATTCCTCATCAAAAGGGTTCTTGATGTTATGTCAGCTTTAAGTTTTGGAGCAGTTGCTTAACAAATAATTATCATCTTCATCATCAAAATGGTTTTGGATGGTATATCAGCAATTGATAGGTGAAGGTGTATTTGCAAATCCAAAAGAAGACTTGAACCCAGGTCTTTGTTTTCTAACAGGGGCTTCTGAGGGAGATTCTTTTTCATCTGCATATCTTAGTTGACAATTTTTTTTTTCTTTTTTTTCTTTTTTTTCCTCATGTTATCTTTACTCTCGGCAAAATTTCTGAATTTCTAGTTTGATGTCCACTTTTGTGAGAAACGTAATCTGCTTAACATTATATTGCAGGCGGTGATGAAGGAAGGGCTATTGGTTGGTCCTCATTAGATGCCACTCGGAGAAGACACTCTGGAGTTGCTGTAAATGCTGGAAGTTTATCTAAGCAAAAAAGTCCAGTTGCAGAACCTGCTGTGAATAAAGACAATTTGGTAGGTCCTTACATCTTGATAGTAGGCTCAACTCATTATGTTTTCTGTGTTGCTTCTTTTCATTCATTTCTGAAGTTTGCTCTGATAAAAATATGTTGGTAAGAACGAAAATGTGGTGGTCAGTCATAAATCTTCTGGCTTCTGTTGTTTGTTGGTATAGTAACTACTGTGTGGTACAGCTTAGAATCCTAGACTAACTCTATGGACAATTCAAAAATATATTAATAAGACTTTGAAAAAAGCAAACTAATGGTTTGTTGCTGATATAAGAAATTGATAAATTTTGTGAACAAACACGGAAACACATTTTGTGAAACCAAAGTTGTTAAAATTGGGATTTTGTTTGGAGGCTTCGTAAAATCAGAATCAGATCCAAAAACTACAAGATTCTACGTCTAAAGAAAGAAATATTGATAAAATAATTAAAAGAAATCAAAACAGGCATGGATTACACCTGCCTAACTAATATTGTCCATGATAACTTTATTTAAGCACTAATAAGTAATAGCCATATTAAGACCAAAGGTTTGCATCAATTTTATAACACCTAATATGTCACCAAATCAAAGCATTCAACTTGTAGTGTGTGGTAAATAAATTCCAAACAATTGCAAGATTAGGTTTTTGCCCCCCCCCCCAAAAAAAAAAAACCTGAAGGATTTGTTCTTCAAGTTTTATTTGGTGTTCTTAACAGAAGAAGAAGGGAAAAACAACAGTTTTTTATTTTTTTTAAATCATTTGAGATCAAATGGGCCTTTTCGAGAGAATTACATAACCAAAAAATGGTGTTTTTTGGATCAAAAGAAAACCAAAATCATGGAAAAAGAGAGGATAAGAAAGTAGAAGCAAAAATTGGGGAAAAGACAAGAAAGAAAAAAGAAAACATGAGAAAGAAAAAAATCTTTGCCCGTTGATCTGAGAGAAGAAGAAGGTTCTTGCACCTTTTTACATCTGTGGTGCTTCCTGCCCATCTTTTAATCATAGTTTAACCTAAAACTTACCTCCTTGGGCTAACAAATTTCATTTTTAACGTCACCTTTTTACCTCATAGTGGGCCCTTTTGTTACGTAATGGGCTTAGAAGTTTCTGAGTCCTGCTTTGAGATTTAAAGGTGCACTGATAAGAAAAGCAAGCTCTGACATCAAAAAGAAGATAAGATTTTTGACCTTTTTTTTTATGTCCTTCCAATGCTATATAAGAACTTAGAATCTGCCACAACAAATCAAGCTTTGAATATTATGAATTTATGGGCTAAAACATGAAAGTTAGCATATTTATTTGCCAAAATGCATCAATTGTGTAGCATGAGACATGCACTTTGATATGTAGATGAAGAAAATCTCCATGATTATGTTCCCCCCATCCCATTTATGCATGCATAGATGTAGATTTACTTGCATATGGTCATGGTTTATCATTAGCTATGTGTAACTGAGCTTTAGTTGGTGGCTGTTTGCACTACCATATCATGGTTGATGAACACTTCGAGAGAAGCTGTGTCTAGATATGTTAATCTCTATTTGCTAGAATATTGTTTGTTTGCATGTTTAGTTTGTGGTTAGGCTATATTTTGTTTTTGTTTTGTTTTTTGTTTTTTGTTTTTTTTTTTTTTACCTTTTTTGAAGTCATTATTTTGGCTATGGCCTTAGATATGTGGAGTCCAATATGTGATTACAATGATGTGATGTTTGGTTAAAGGGTATGAGAATCAGGAATATGGGAATCAGGAATCAGATTGAAACTCATATAAGTTATTTGGGTTAATGGAATGGCAATAAAGGTTTGGGAATAAAACCCATGAAACAAGGGTTTTGTGAAACCCAAATAAAATGATGGGTTTCAGTGGACCCATGCCTGTACGAGGGAATGTCTGGTCACTTTTTGCCTTTCTTCGTCTTCGTCTCCACTCTCTCTCTCTTTCTCTCTCCCCCCTTCATTTCACTCAAACCAGTCTTCAATGAGTTCCATTTCTCTCTCATAACCTTTCCCCTTCTCTGTCTCGCCTTTCACTTTCTCTCTATAAATGGGAAGAACAAACTCCACAGAAGATGATGAAGAATGGAATGGGATCGAAGCAGAAGACGGTGGAACTGATCGATGATGGAAGTGGCGAAATCGAAGCAGAAGATGGTGAAATCTGGTTTGGTGGAACCAACTCCGCAGATGTTCAGTGCCGAAATATGGTTCTTTTGGGAACTAGCGAACTGAAGATGGAAGTGGCCGGAGGCGATGGAACTGAATAAGGATGAAGTCTGAAGACCAAAATCCTGGAGCTCACAATTACAGCATGGGAAGATGAAAATTTATGAATATTAAAAATATTAAAATATTTTATTAAAAATATCAAAGAAAGAAAAAACCCATTTAGAGGAAACTTTGCAGAAAATCTATGAATATTTTATCAACTACTAAAAAAATATTAAAAATATTTAGAAAACTTTGTGGAAAATCATTAATATTTTATTATTAAAATCTATGAATATTTTGAAGGAAAAAAACATTGCATAAAATCTATTAATATTTTATCATTAAAAATATTTTAAAAAAAATTGAAATACTAAAATTTAAGAATATTTATATTCAAAAAATCTATGAAGAAAATAAAAAACCCCATTTTATCCATTATTTTTTACCAAACATTTTTTATCATAAAAAATCTATTTTTTATCAAATATTTTTTACCATGAAGGTCTTTAATAATAATAACAATAACAATAATAACAACAACAACAACAATAATAACATTTTAAATCATAAAAGCATTTTTTATCATGGGCTAAATTGACAATTATATGATTTTCATTCTGAAAGATATACAAACTAAATATCAACAATGTTTATCATATTCATACCAGAATTTGAACCAAATAAGGGGTATCAAATTTCGATTATGATTATGATTCTGATTCCTAAGGTTTTTGATTCCGATTCCCGAGTGCGAAACAAACACCCCCTGATTCTTGATTCACGATGACTGATGACGAATACATTTCATATCTGCGATTCACAATTCTAATGTGTTTTTGCATCATGTCACCAAGGTTCTCTAATTCAGAGTGAGCCATCTTTTGATATACAATGATTATGTCTCCACATCTAATATTTTCATATTATGAATGATGAAGCTGGAATTTTGAGCTAATTATTTCCAAATGGAAGCAGTTAATTACTTGAGAATCCCTACCGTGTTGATTCAACCCAAGGCTACTATACCGCCATTTGGACCTGCTGCATGAGGCAAGACAAAAATGTTGAAGGGATTTCGTGGTTTTTTTCTTAATGGTCTTGTGTTTGGATATGTTGTTACACAATATAATTAGCTAGATGGGGCTAATTATTTCTGAATGATCTTGTGTTTGGAGATGTTGTTACACAATATATTTTGAGCTAATTATTTTCTTAATTATTTTGTCATGCAGTTATCTGGTTCTAATTTTATGTGCTCAAGTGGGCCATCAAGGCGAGCTGCTGTCTCTAGCACTCAAGACGCCATGATTCTTAGTGGTGAAGATTTTGCTCGCTCTCGCACCGCTGAGGCAAGCCCTGGAGCGCTTCGCAAGATCTCCAGTGGGCAAAGGGCTTCACCTGTTGCATCATCAGAGCCCAAGCACACACCCTCCGGTGGAAACTCATCAAACATAAAGAACTTAGAGTCCACTCTCAAGGGCATCGAGGGTCTACACTTCAATAATGATGAGAGAGTGCATTATTAGCCCCACTACTGGTTTCCTTTCTTTCCCCGATGTAAATTTTTAAGAGAAAATATATACTGTATCATGTACTCGAGTGGAATATGTTGGTTTTTGTGCAATCTGTTTGAGATAAGCTGCAGGCTGATACATAAAGTACCGCAAGGTGGGATATAATACATTAGAAACTACACGATAAAGATGGGACTGAGGAGCAGCAGAGTTGAGTCTAACCCCACCTAGATGAGGCTTGACCCATGCAGTTTGAGGTGTGTTGGCATGGTTTCTCTTCACTTTACCCCTTTTCCTCTCTGACTTTGATCTTTCTATATTCATGGTTCTACCAACATTGTAAGCTACGTTTGCTGGTAGGAACCATTTCAATAGCAGTAAAATGTAATTAGATGGACAAATTGTATTAATCCTCCTGGTTCACCAGATTACTTGGATGTGAATTTCAAAGAGGTCTTATGTATTATGCTTCTCTTTTACGTGTTTTGGATTATGAAGTCTTTTGGAGGCTGTGGAATATTTAGGTTCATTGCTTTTCCAAGTTTCTCAGTTGAAGTAACATCTTATTCTATAGGAGTTTGTTGACTTACATGAGACCCGCTTTAGTGCCTTTGGAATGAATATTGCCTTTCAAGGGTACCCACTTTTCTGTTGGTGCAAGTCTCATGCTGATATCTTAGCGCTAGTATGATCATGAATTGTTCTTTTGTTTTGTTTTCGAGGTGGTACAAGTAAGAGCCTCCAATGTTACAGGCCTCTCCAAACATCGAACGGCCACGATATTCTTGAAATCTATCATACGGCCATGATAACTTTTCTCGCCCATTTGTTTTCGAGGTGGTACAAGTAAGAGCCTCCAATGTTACAGAGTAAGAGCCTCCAATGTTACAGGCCTCTCCAAACATCGAACGGCCACGATATTCTTGAAATCTATCATACGGCCATGATAACTTTTCTCGCCCACTCGTTTAAGGCGTAATTTTATAAGAACTATTCTTTTAAAACCATATTGAAATTTAAATCTTGTTGCATGGTGCTTGTTAGGTCCACTTGAGCAACTTTTCCGTTGTAGATGTCAGCTTAATAACAACTTTTGTCAAGATGTGTTTGTGCCTTTGGCTGGCGTGAAACAAGTGCTTACGAATGCAGGCAGGTACAAGAGGCTTGCTGTATGTCAACTCATATGTCATCAAACCTAGTATCAGTTGGTCAAATTGTCGAAGGCTGCCCTTAATCTGTCATCATAAAACTATGTATGACCTAATCTCAGCTTCATTGACCGACATCTTTTAGCATTTCTAGATGCAACAGATGAGTCCAAGATGGGTATGCTGATCAAATTGTGTGCAGAAACCAGATATCACAATGCTGCTTAAAATAAGCTGAAATCTGATCCTGTGTCTCAAGTCTTGAAACCAGATTCATATGATGAGGCTGCATAAAATGATCATAACAGGGAACACGGTCTTCGTTCTTCAAGATACATAGATTTGAACCGATGGAACAAACTCTGAATTGTTTATGACCCTTTTTTGTGGGTTGCCATGAAATTGATGTTACATATTCTCTATGAATAGAACAAAATACCAAAGGATGGGATACCCACACGGTTCATCTTCAAGATGTTCACTAGGTTCAAAAATAAAAAATAATAAATAAATAAATAATAATAATAATAATAATAAAGGGTTACCTGTTTTCATCTTGTTGCGTGAATTTTTATTTATTTTGGTACAAAGGATATTAAGGGTTTTCTTTTTCCAAATAGGAGATTCCTAATCATGGCATTCATCTCTTCCTAGATGTTGATCATGACAGGTTTGACAATGCCAAGTTAAATATCTGGGAAGGCTCTACTAGGAGAGAGACTTGATCACCGACACACAATGATATAACAAAAAGGTAATGTCAGATTAGGTGAGGCATATGGATAACGGCGTTGAATACTGAACAAAGTACAAAAAAGAAGAATTCCAAGGAAATTATGGAAAGTATCTACGGAAAATATAGGAGAGATATGCCAAGAAAAAATGCCCAAGAAAGCTTACCTAAATCATGTATTTCCCTCTATAATGATAGCAACATGCATGAGTGATGTGAGGAATCAATGGATGGAATTCTAAGGACATGGGAAGGCCAGAAGGAATGCAATTTGAGTGAGTTGGTGCATAGAAAGAAAAGCATTTGTAGATTGACACAAAAGCTTTATTCAAGTCCAAATACAAAAGAAGACAACTTGCAATCCCAATTTTTGAAAGAACCTCTCAGAACTAAAACAAGTTGGATACACATCATCACTTCAGATATGAAACTGATGAAATTTGACAAGTAGAAATATTGGAGAACAAAAAAATAGCACTTGGGCTGCACAGAAGCATAAGGAAAGATGCCATTTTTTAAGGGGGACTAGTTCGACTAGAACTCAACAACTGGAGAGGGACATGAAATGTTTGCCCTGTACCATGAACAATAGAATCGTAGAGGATAGAGCAACATGATAAACTAAAACCTATTAAAGGTGGAGGCGGAGTTGGAAATTATTAAAACACCTGGGGAATGAGGCATAGACATGAAGATGGAGAGCTTATTTTGGAATAAATTGCAAAAATACAGAGAGCTATGAAACAAAAACGAAAATGAAAAATTACTCAAGCATTGGCCTGCACACGGCAAATAGGATGCCTCCATAAGACTGCAGTAGCAATGACACCCCTCATACTTCATATCCCTGATAAAGAAAGAAAATAGAGCCAATGTTCATTCAAGAAGGCTGGTCTTAGTCTATGTCCAAAAAATCTAAAGCCTTGTAACAAATTCTTCATTCATATCACTTGGACGTAGAATTATTTCATGCTGCATCAAAACCGTCCATTGGTAACCATTTAACCGATGTAGATTGCAACTTTAGCAAACACGCTTGGCACTTCAAACAGTGTAAAAGATATTGATTCTGATAATACTACTACCATTGGGAGCAATCTAATATGATGCCATTTCACTGATTCAAACCCTCCCTAGATTTATGTTGCCAAATTAATTTGGGGATTTTATAGGTGGGATAAACAAAAGGATGAAGGAAGTTGAGCTATGACAATCTATGAAGCACAGGTAGCATTCAATATGGCTTCCATTTTTAAGTTCCCATACTCCACAGGTAGCATGTTTTCAATGTCAATCTAACCACACTAACAGGTTTAAAATGAATCAAACTTAAGAAGATAGACAGTTAAAAGAAACTTCGCTGCTCCACCATGAGCTAATCAATTTGGACAGGGAACAAGAAGTATAGAGCAAGTCGAACCGGGTTTTATTCTATAAAACCTATTCAAGACAAAGCCATAGGGAGAAAAGAAAATAGAAACTCCAGAAATTCAAAAATTTTAACAACAATCAAGTCCCAATACCAAAAACCACAACACAAACATCAAAAAGGCGGCAACCAAATTGGGACAAATTAGATTTTAGTCAAACTGGCCGACAAATTTATGGGTATCTTATTTATGTAGTTATATGGATCTAGCATCTGAGGAAGAAGAAAAACACAGTCCACAAACTTCAATTTATAGATTTTCATAGAATACCTTACCACAAAATTCACAAAGGCAACAAAGAAGCAAAATTTAGAATTTAATCAAATTGGATAACAAATTTTCAATGGATTCAATGAAGAACAACAACAAAGTTCCACAGCTTGAATTTGAGGAAGACCTATATATATATGGAATTTAGGATTTCAATTATATCAGACTTAGAACATCCTCAGACACATAGACTAGAATAACCCACAAAAGGGAAACCATCAAGAACACCTAAAACTTAATTACGTTAAAAAAAAAAAAGGAAAACTAAAAATATTGAAAAATAGAAAATACCCAAGAATCACCACCATCCATAGATAACATCGGAGCAAGTGTCTTTGATCCACTTAAAGCTCTTCCTTAAAGACCCCTTCATCTTACCCTCAACTGAGTAGACTTTATAACTAGCAACCCTTTTCTTCCTCTGCAGCTCAGGATCATTAAAACTCCAATTTTTCGAAGATGACCCAAGACCGCTTTTCATTTTCTTCATCCTAGTTTCCTTAACTATGCTCTGAGGTGGTTGTGTTGTTGAAACATAGGATGCACTGTAACACCTCAGATCATGCATGCTTGAGGGAGGAGGTTTGGCCCCATAGTAGCTCTCCATCTGCATCATCCTCCCATCTCTGCATGACTTGGATCTATAGTCCTCCATTAGCAGAAAAAATTGAAGATTTTGACACAGAGAGAGAGAGAGAGAGAGAGAGAGAGAGAGAGGGAGAGAGAGAGAGAGGGAGGGAGGGAGGGGAGAGAAGGAAAACAAGCTACTTGGTTTAGCTTTCTTTTCCTTTTTGGTTATTAATGGGGTTCAATAATTGATATATTTTTTTTTCCTCAATTTCGGATGGGCTCAAGATGACACCTTTTTCTTGACATTTCCTCCCCCTCCCCTTTTTCATTTTAATAAATAATAACAAAATTTAATCTAATTATTAATAGAGAAGCATGATTTTAAGAATAAAATATTTAGTAAAATATCAGTCAATAAAAATTTAAATATTATTATAAAAAATTTAATTAAAAATAATTCTAAATATAAATAACATAAAAAATTTGAACCAGTTGAATTATTATTGTTATTATTATTATTATATAGATAATTTATTTTTATCTTTAATATTTTTATTTTCATATTTTAGTTTTACATTACTCTTTCTATTTCTTTCTCCTATATTGATATTTTTCGATCAATTTTCGAATTTAAGATTAAGCCCGAGTTTATTGCATCAAGAATAAAAAGTTTCTCATATGTTTTGTTATCCAATAATAATTAACCAAACTGTGACATATTTGGTATTATTTTAATTATTGATTCCTTTCTTCTTTACAAGTTTATTTTAATTATTTTATATCAACTTTAGTGCAAATTGCCAATTTATTTTCAGATTCGAAGGTCAGACTTCTGACTTTTCTGGTTTTCTCTTTTTGTTGTTAATAGAGCAAAGAGAGAGATTGGCCAAAAAAAAAAAAAAATGAATGCATTGATAAAAACCAAAATAATTAATCAAAAAAAGAAAAAAAAAATGACAAGTTTAAGATTTAGATGGAAATTTATCATTAAATAATTTCTTTTTTTTTTTTTTTATAATTTTATGGCATTAAAAATTTTGTAATATTGGGAAGACAAGTAAATTAGGGTGATAAGTTTTCATTTTTCTTATAAACAAAAATACCATAAATCATTTTTCCATCAATAATTTTTAATTCTATTAAAAAAATCAATAAAATCAGGTGATTTTTCAACAAAAAATTATTAATATAATAATATTTTAAATTATAAATTTTAATTTTGATTTATGAAGTCTTATATTACATATCATAATTTTTATTGTAGTTAAAATACTATAAATTAAATTATATCGAGAAAAATCGAATTTTTTTTACGGATCAGAGCTATATTTGAATGATAAAAAAATGATATCTAATATGATGAGCCATCAAACTTGAAATTTTTTAAAAGTGAGATCAATGCAATAAATATAAAATTGATAAACTTTTGACTTTGGTTATTTCATTAATTAATTATTTAATATAATTTTGTGGATAAAAGTTTTCATTTTTCATGGCATGCCAAAGGTTGACGGCTTACAATTTTGAAAGGATTTCATGGTCAATAACAATAAGTGCTTATAAAATTTGTCAAAATTTGGTGCAGACTAAATTGACATTCCACAGCCCCCACTGAATGAACCATCACATATCAAAACACAAAGCATTAAAGTAGTCCCCAACCACCTAAAATGATTCCGTCCTTGGAATAGATTGTGGTAAACCTGAGCAATCCACTGTGGGAGAGAGAGACCGAGAGAAAGTTTACGTAACATAAAATGTTAGATTTTTTAATTAAATTTAAAATTTAAAATTTAAAAATAAAAAAAACTGTACTGAAAGATTCATCCTCTAAATAGAATTTTCATAAATATTTAAACCAAATTAATCAGAATATGATTTGGATACCCACAATAGAAATTAGGAAAATTTATCTAAATTTGGTGCAGACTAAATTTACACTCCACAGTCTCCATTGAATCAATTACAAGAAAAGGCTAAATGAACC
Organism: Dillenia suffruticosa; assembly: GCA_033439265.1. Lineage (NCBI taxonomy): Eukaryota > Viridiplantae > Streptophyta > Magnoliopsida > Dilleniales > Dilleniaceae > Dillenia > Dillenia suffruticosa. The sequence continues at coordinate 23,497,975 of JAVTVX010000004.1, forward strand.
GTCACACACCAAAACACAAAGCATTAAAATAGTCCCCAACCACCTAAAATGATTCAATCCTTGGAATAGAACGTGGTAAACCTTGAGTAATCCACTATGGGAGAGAGAGATCAATAGACAGTTTAACGTAATAAAATAGAATATTAGATTTTTTAATTAAATTTTAAATTTAAAACTTAAAAATAGAAAAAAAAACTATACTGAGAGAGTTATCTTCTTAATAGAATTCTCGCAGATATTTGAATCAGATTAATTAGAATATAATTTGGATACCTACAATAGAAATTAGGAAAATTTGTCAAAATTTGGTGCAGAATAAATTTACACTCCACAGTCCCCACTGAATTAATTACAAGAAAAGGCTAAATGAACCATCACACGCCAAAACACAAAGCATTAAAGTAGTCCCCAACCACCTAAAATGATTCCATCCTTGGAATAGAATGCGTTAAACCTTGAGCAATCCACTATGGGAGAGAGAGAGAGTAATAGATAGTTTAGCGTAATAAGATAAAATATTAGATTTTTTAATTAAATTTTAAATTTAAAACTTAAAAATAAAAAAATTATACTGGGAGAGTCATTTTTTAAATAGAATTCTTGTAAATACTTGAATCAGATTAATCAAAATATGATTTGGATACCTATAGTGGAAATTAGGAGAGAGAGAGAGAGAGAGAGAGAGAGAGAGAGAGAGAGAGAGAGAGTATTGATACAATTGACTTTAGCAATTCTATCTTGGAGAGCGGGGAAAAGAAAGAGATCATTTATGCAATTGATTATAGAAAGTCTATCTTGGAGAGGGGGAAAAGAAAGAGATTATTAATGCAAATTCTTACAACAGAATGTAATCCCCTCAACCTAGATTGCCTTTTTAGTGGATTGTATAATACCAATTTTTAATGAGATATGAAGTTTAATCTTTTTCTGCCTAATTATTAAAAAATATATATATAAATTCAAACAAAATTTAAAAATTTAATATTTTGGAATAACCATAATTATAAAAACTCAATTTAAACCTGATTTAACTCGATTTAACTCGATTTAACTGTCTAATACTTCAACTAGAATTTATTTTTCATCATCTACCGATATATTGAGATATATAAGCTAATGAAACAAGGGTAGTATTTTTGTCATAAGATAAATATTTTCATTTGTAGGAGGAAAATCATTTATTTGATGAAAACCATAATGCAAAAAGGAATTTTTGTTGGTTGAGATAATTCAACTTAGGATTATTCCTCAATGATGAGGGTAACCTCAGGACTCTGACATGTGAGACAGGGTCCTCTTTTAATGTGATTATTATATGCATGAACTTCTAGAGTGGGCCTCAAGATCATGACTTGTTTTACACATTCACTGTTTCACACACACAAAGGTAGATCCCAATTTCAGTTAAAAACCAACCTCTCCTCCTAGACAATTAACAAGGTGGGTACCCCAAAAAATTTGACCATTGAGAGAGAGAGAGAGAGCGAGAGAGAGAGAGAGAGAGAGAGATGCAGATTTGGGATGGTATGACGCACCGAAAGAATCATGATATTTAAAAGGGAAATTCAAAGTAAGGTTTCCATTACTTCCATCATGGGATTGCAGGTGACTTTCTTGTTGGGGCAGCATTTGTCTTCTCTTTCGTGCTTTGTGTATCAAGGCATAAGACTCTCTCTAGCGTTCCAATCAAACAAAACTAGGTTACATTTTCCAAAAAGTAGTGCTTATCCCAAGATTTCATTTTTTTTTTAAAAGCAATACATGCAAACAGGAAAACAATTTTTCATTTTTAAACAATACAATGTTTTCTATCATTTTTTGACGGTTGTTAGGTCATCCAAATAAGTCCTTGGTTTCGAATCAACAGACATGGAATGGAATCAAGAGGAGAGAGAATTAAGAGGAGAGAGTAAAGGCTTGTCCGGGGCTCAATCCCCTTTAATAAAAAAAAGGGAGCCCCCACTGATTTAATGGGAATAATTTTACTTCATCCAAAAAGAGGAAAGATGCATCCAACCTCCTCCCCTACATTCATCATGGCAGAATAGTGGTTACAAAGACTAAAGAGAACCCTAATTAGTTGCAGCAAATTTGACAGAAACAGATCATTTGATTCCCAGCCAGTATTACAAAAATAGTTGATAGGAAACTCAGCAGGACAATAGAACAGTAGGAGCATTATCAACTGATAGAAAATGATATTAAGGCAAAAGGCTGAATTTGCTACATTAATCGCCATCATCATTGTCTTCATCAAAAAAAGTATTTCCCCACAATTGAAAAGCTAAAGTAAGTTTGAAACATTAAAAGAACCAATCCAAATATAAAAACAAAATTAGGGCATACGGTACAAAATCCTACCTGCAACAAAACTTGCAAATATAGACGCCTTCACTCATACTGAGATGGGCAACCTCCCAATTCCCTACTGTGAATGTGCAGGCCACATATCATTAAATTAACAGATATGTTCGGCAACATTAATTTAAGACACTAGATTGTTGGACAGGCAAGGAAAAAAAGGAAAAAAAGGGGAAGGGGACACATTAAGTAACACTGTCATATAAAGAACGGATACCTCTTCCAAAATTCCCTCAAAGGAGATCAGCAACATTTGATGGCAGCTCCTCTATGATCACATTATAGAACTTCTGGATGTCAAACAGCATTCTCTCGTCTTCTCTGGTCACAAAGTTAATGGCAACACCTTTTCTCCCAAACCTTCCACTACGTCCAATACGATGAAGGTAATTTTCTGGCTGAGTTGGGAGATCATAGTTGATGACAAGGGAAACTTGCTGCACATCAATACCACGAGCCAAGAGATCTGTAGTAATGAGAACACGAGAGGAACCAGATCGGAACTCACGCATAATGATATCACGTGTGTTCTGGTCCATGTCTCCATGGGTGGCAGAGACTGTGTGGTCACGACTTCTCATCTTGTCGGTAAGCCAGTCGACCTTGCGCCTAGTGTTGACAAAGATGACACTCTGAGTGATAGCAAGAGTCTCATACAGATCACATAGTGTTTCCAGTTTCCAATCTTCCTTCTCAACATTAACATAAAATTGCTTGATACCCTCAAGGGTAAGCTCCTCACGCTTAACAAGGATTCTCACGGGTTTGTTCATGAACTTCCTTGTGATCTCAAGGGCCTCAGGTGGCATTGTGGCAGAGAAAACACCGACCTGGACTTTAGATGGCAGCAGCTGGAAAATATCGTAGATCTGATACCACACTCATATTAGAATAAACTCTATTAAACTGCATTCAAGATGTTCTAAAAGGTCAAGATATTCCAAGTAATGATGTCACCGCATTTACAGGATTGGATCAATAGTATGGTTTCAACACCAATAAACAATTTAAACAAAGTATATTCCTAAACTACGTGTAAAGCAAAGAATATAACGGCCTGAAATAACCAAACAAAGAAAATCACATAGAACTTGACTTTTAGCTAACAAAGTGCATAATAATAAAGGTTCCATCCTGTGGTCAAAAAGTTGGGAAAGTGTCTCAGTTAAGTCCATGAGTGACAATTATTTCTTTGAAGAAATGAAACAAACAATGAAGACTGCCTCATGATAATAACACAAAACTAAATCACATTTAATCTCTTCTAAGGACTAGCACCAAACTGCAAGCATGTGTTATACCATGTTACTTCTACTAATACCATGTTACTTCTATTATTGACTTGGGACACCAATAAGACAGAATATCATGGCTCAACCCCAAAGGCTAATGCTAAATAATAATACCATACAGTTAAAGGGGTATGTATATCAGAAGCATGAAACAAGTATTTTGACAGAAGGATTAATAGCAAAGAAATTGCTGACACAAACCTGATCCTTGAAACCTCGAGAAAGCATTTCATCAGCCTCATCTAACACAAACATCCTAATGTAATCAGGGCGAAGAGATTGCCTCCTCAACATGTCAAACACACGCCCAGGAGTGCCAACAACAACATGCACACCATTAGAAAGGATGCGCTGATCCTCACGGACACTGGTTCCACCAACACAAGCATGAACCTTAACACCAAGATAGTCACCAAGAGCTCGCATGACCTTCTCAATTTGTTGTGCAAGTTCTCTAGTTGGTGCCAAAACCAAAGCCTGGCATTGAACTAGCTGGTAGTCAAGTTGCTGCAAAATACCAGAGCAGAAGGTTGCTGTTTTACCAGTTCCAGACTGAGCCTGTTGGATGACATCAAGGCCCTTGGTGAATGGAACAATTCCTCTTTGCTGGATTGCTGAGGGTTTCTCAAAACCTAAGTCAAATTTAGAATATGTAACATCAGCAACAACCCAATAGGAACAACAAACAACAACAACAACAACAACAACAACAACAACAACAAACCGAGCCTTAATCCCAAGATTTGGGGTCGGTCATTTGAGAGACAAATTTATATAAGATAAAAATAGAGAAAAACAAGAATAAAATATATATAGATAAAAAAAAGGAAAAGAAAATAAAGAAAATAAAATGAGAGAAAAATAAAATAAAAATAAATAAAAGTTAATAGATAAATATCATAAGTATATTGATTTAATTTGTACGGAGTCTATCACGCCATCCATTCCTATCTAAAACCATTTTCTCTTCTAAACCCTTAACTTCCATGTCTTTACGGATAACTTGCATCCAAGTTTTCAATGGTCTACCTCTATGTTTTGCTAGTCTCCTGTAATTAAATTCTCTATTCTCCTAACTGGTGGATCTTTAGGTTTTCTTTGCACATGCCCGAACCACCTCAAACGGCATTCTCGCATCTTATCCACAATTGAACTAACTCCCAATTTGTTACGAATCTCTTCATTCCTAGTTTTATCTTTTCTAGGAATTTTTTGATACAACATCTTGAAAAACTTAATCACTTTTGAATCCTAAAGTAAGAGTGCAAAAATTGTTGAGGATGTAAGTTAAACAATCAATCCAAGATCTCACCAACCAATTTGGAGCTCATGCAACATGTCAGAAAGAGAAAGGGGACGGGGAATCTAAAACTAATTTCTACAAATGCTTCTCTCAATTTTAAGAGGAAGAATAAGCTTAAGAAACAAACATCCATTCGAGGCACAAACCTCCTGCATTGGGCACGAATTTTGAAGAAAGAAAATTTTCCTTGGCATAATGAAATAATAAGACGCTCATAGACCCTCACTGTCCTCACCATAAGCATAAATGCCTCTAAGGAGGTTCTCTTGCAGCCCCATGGAATCAAAACTGTCATAAACCTCATCATACATTGTAAAGAAATCATCACCTCCTTCAGTAGAAAGTCTGATCACGAAACAATGTCAAATGTTAGAATCACATTCAAAAAACTCAAAGAAAAGGTGCCCAAGTCTGGCCGTACACAATACGACATACATCTCATTCATTCTGCTATCATACTGACGAGCATCAAATTGTGAACCTTCTGGTGCCACTCCTGCCATGTTTCTGAAAAGTAAATGTACACCAAATGTTAGCAAATAGTCAACATAAAACATGAGTGAATATAATAGTTCCAGGAGAAAAAAGCTGTCTAAACAATACAATAGTTGTGAGAGAAAAAAGCTATCTGAACAAGAATTATAAATTGCTCAAAAAATTTTCAGTCTCATAATCTGAGCCAAAGCTCATTCAATCAAGAAGCACAACTACAAGTGAGATGCCACAGATTAAAACAGACAACATATAAAAAAAGTTCTACACCATCATCAGACAGCTATTAAGCAGTATTTGAACTGCACTGCTTTACGCCTTCACTAGATATGTGTTTGGAATGCTCTGTAGCCTCTCCCACTCCCAGAAATAAAATGTATGGAACCAAAGGACAGAAACATGTATCGGAAGAGCCAAACTTGCAAACCACACCAAGAGATTTTCAAATATTAAACTTCTGTCAGTATTAGAAGAAGTCATTGCAAGGGAAAATTGGCTGTCTGAAAAATTTGATACAAATCTCCGATCAACAACCAGTGCTTTTCTCCGATCAAATTCTTAAACTATACATAAGTCTAGAAATTTAACTGAACGCAATTATTTAAAAAACAAAGGTTCAATAGACAGGGATGAAACAAACAAAAAAACAAATACATCATGCTTGGATCTGAATCTTTGGAAACGCCCTTTAAAAACAAATAAACACTAAAAGAACAATATAACATGAAAAACAGCCTATTAATTCATAAAAGATATAAACCCAATCACATGCGAATCACCAAAAACTACAACTTAAAAAAAACCAAAAAGGGTTGAAGACAATAAAAGCGAACAGATCGTTAAGGCTCCAAACTTTACACGCACAATCAACTAGATCAACATAAGATCGCATCGAAGTTCTTAAAATCAACAACAACAACAACAATAACATAGTCCAAAAAAAAATCTATAGTCAGATACAGAATCACCGGAATCCGTGAAAACCTATAAGCAAAACATCAATCATACCCAGAAAAACAAAAATTAAGAAAAAGAAAAGGTTTAGAATCACGAATCCGAAAAATCAAAACTATAAGTAACAAACAAATTCATTCCCAGATACTAAATCATCAAAATCTATGCAAAAAAAGACCAAATATCTAATCAAACATAAAAACAAACATACCTAGATGATAAAGTAGCGAGATTTCAAAAGGGGACAAACCTGAAAATCAATTGATCAGACAAAAAAAGAGGATTTTGATTGCGATCTAGGGTTTCCCCAAACTCCTCGGATCTACGACCGTGGAGTTGAAGGAACAATTGTAGAGAGAGACAGAGAGCGGCAGTGAGAGAGAAGAGAGAGCGAGATGTTAAGATTAGGAAACGATGAGAAAGGAGTATGTGCGTGAGCGTATATGCGCGATTTATACAAAAGGTAGGCTTTTGCGGTGCCCTTGATGCCCATTTTTTTTATTTCCCATTCTGGCCTCATTTCTTTTTCTTTATGACTTCCAAGTCCGTTTGGGAACAGGGCTTCTCGTATTCCTCCGCGGAATTTGAATTTTTGTTTGAAAAGTTATAGACCGACTTTCCATTTTTGACCTTAATTTTCTCTAAATTCAAAGATATACCAAGGCAATTGACATGAGAGTAATTGTTAAGAGTTATAAGTTTTTTTTAAAAAATTATTTTTAACAATGTGATGAAAATTAAATATTTATAATACATTTTTGTTAATATTTTAAATAAATAATATAAAAATAATAAAACACTTTTTAATTAAAACAAAGTTGTATTAAATTTTTATTTTGGTGCATATATAATAATTATAGTTTTTTTCGTTTATCAGGATGCTCCTGGGACTCAAATTATACAATGGGGTGATTATTTGATACAATTATTAAATAAATTGGAATTATTAAAAATAAAATTACTTTATATAAAACTAATCAAATGCATATATGTCAGATTTATATTTTTGTAGTAAAGATAAAATAAGGTTTTCTATTCATTTAAATTGAAAACAAAACTCTTCGTTTCTTCAACTTTTTTTTTCTTAATATAAAAGAATCTTTATATTAAAAGAATAAATTAATACACGGATATCAAAATATATCCTGAAAATCCAAAAGGATCATCGACCTATACAAAAAGAGCTAAGTTTTAGTCTGACCTGATGGTAAAACTACACTAACAAAAGGCGTAATGACTCGCAGTGATAATTGACGTTCACCTATTATTCTCTTATCCCTCTTCATCCAAATACAATAGATACAAATATTAAGAATACATTTGAAAACCCTATTCCGTCAAAATGGATGTCTAGCTGGGGACAAAAGGATATCTCAAATGCCTAATCAAGAGATAGAAAATTTCACAGGAACAAAGTTTTCCCTCGTCAATCTTCATACCTCTCTCTCGAGAAAGGGTATCGGAAGAAAATGTGATCAATAGTTTTTATCTGACTAGTACAAAGACAACATGTCGATAAAGTTGAAAGCACAAGCCAGAACATGAAATCACTCATCTGAAACCGTTCATGCAAACTAACCAGACAATAAAAGCAAATCGAGAAATAACTCCCGAAAATCAAACCAAATCCACCGACGGAATCGGATGATAAGAACCTTAGAGGTGCTTTCAAACTGATGCAATAGAAAACTTTCCGCTAAAGCGGATTGTCCATACAAGCCTATCACTTCCAAAAACATATAGGTGATAAGATATCAAAAAAGTATTCTGAATACGGTCACAAAATGCTCGCAACAATCTCAAAGTCCATTATGCAGTACCCTGAATATACTCTATCCATAGTACTGAAAAATACATCTCGAACAAAACACCTAGCATTAAAATCTGACATCTCCATGGTTGGTCTCCCAAAGACCTCTATCAAGGGGTCTGCAGACAACCAATCATCAAATCAAAAAAATATACTGCTTCCACCACCCATCCTTTACGCCACTAGATCTTGAACTAAGTGTCGTAAAGAAAGAAGTTTTCTCCAAATCCATGAATATCTATTTAAAATTCTGTTATACCAAAAACTACGTCCACTTAAAAGATACATTCTCACATATCGGGTCCATACATTATCCTCTAGGTCAGAAAGGATATGCTATATGTGCTTAAATTGAGCAACTCTACTCCAATCAGTGATTTGTTTCAACCCAAAACCCCCTTCCTCCTTAGATCAGCACACAAAAGATCATACAACCTTGACCTTGTGGCAGTCAAAAGATGGACCAAAATCATAAGAATCTAGACATAAAGTTGCTCAACCTCCTTACAAACTACCTTTGGAAGAAGGAAAATAGAAAACCAATATGTCTGAATCAAAAAAATAACAGAGTTAGCTAACTGTAACCGACCTACATAGGATAAGTGTATGCTTATTGAGTGCTAGATCCATAAATAATAATAATAATAATAAAGAGCTTGTGTATGGCAAGGTCTGGGTTCTGATATTGGTAATTTTTAAACAAAATTTTATATTCGAATTTTGTATACGGTAAAAATAGACATAAGAGAGTTTTGTCCCCTTGCTTTGCTTCTTAAGATCCAACTTGAGTCGAATTTAATTTAGTCAAATTCAATATAACTATCGAATATCGATAATTTATAAAAAAAAGAAATAAATAAAATTTTATAATTGTTAGTTATTTATTGTCCTTTTATTCGACAAAAAAAATATTAATGAGGTGTAAGGGTGTTATGATATTTGAGTCGAGTCTAGTATGTTGATAGTCGAGATTGACTCGAGTGTTGGTTCGTTAAGCTCGAGATCGTTGAGTTTGTATTTTTTGAGCTCGAATTCGAGCTCGAAGCATAGTCGGTAGTGTTGGGTAGTGTCATAAGGTAATATTTCTTAATTAATCGATTTTTAGTAATATATTCAAAATAATATATTTATAAATATAATTTCATATATAAAAAATTATTTAAAAAAATATAATTAATTAGTTTTGGATAACTCGTCGAACCTTCGAGCTCGAGCTTGATATTGAACTACTCGAGCTCGAGTTCAATTTGATCGAGTTTTGATTGGATAGTGTCACGGATACTGTGACATTACCCGATTATCATAACACCCCTAATAAGGTGGGACTGAAAAGTTAAAGGAAGATAAAGTTGAGATTATCACAATTCTATTAATATTTTACCATCATAAATAATTTTTTAATAACAATCAATAATATTGTATAATGTTAATTTAGTCATTGGGATGTACTTGCCCCCCAATAAAGTACAATTCTATAAATTTTTTTAACACTATAATATCTTACCATAATAGTCTTGTTACACTCGTTATCAAAAATTTTAACAATTTTTTTCTTTTGAAATCCTAAATTTCCATGCAAAAATTTTCATTTGAATTAAAAAAAAAATAAAAAATTGCTATGCTTACAATAAGGATTTGTAGAGGAAAGCAAAGGAAATAAGTGAGAAAGAGATGACCTTTGGCAGATTTTTCCCGACCAGTCTTAAGGAATGCACCTTTGGCTCCTGTTTTTGTGTCATTTCGATCTCTCTCTCTCTCATAATATATATAGCATTTGTTGTTTCTGGTTAAAAGGTGAGAGAAAATTACTCATCTTTTTATTTTCTTGGAATATTACCATACTACCTTTGGCTTTTGTAACCCTGAGAAGCCCTTGTAGCCCTTTAACAGGACCCGCAAATAAAAGAAAAAGGCACAAAAAATAAAAAGATAATTGATATTTCTATGTTGTAGCCCTGCTACAATGTATCATGTAAATTACCGAAAACAAGCAATTTAGGGTTTGGTTATATACAACTAAGGTGATTATATTATGACGATTAGTTTTCAAAGAATAACAGATTCTGCTTGATTTTATACTGATAAATTTTGCAGGTCTACAAAGCTGTGAATACAGCTTTAAGCAGTTAGTAGAACACAGATCATGTCTACTTTCATGCTATCCACTTCTAGGCAGATGACCTTCATAACCCTTCTCGAAAAATCAGGTTTCAAGTTGCGGATCACATTCCTACAAATTATCTAACACCCAAAAACAAATCGAACCTTTTGATATAACCAGGAACGCCTTTTTATCGATGGTGCCGCGTGGCCGATTTGAAATGAATGAGATTGCTTTCAGTGACTTTAAGCTGGCTCGTACAAGCCCAACATATGCCCATCAAGACACCGCATTGCTGCAACCTGCCAGAACCACCTTGTGAGGTCTCATGGTCACAGCTATCAAAATTCAGAACTTGCTACAAGTTGATGTCTCTGGTTCAAGGTTTTGCCAATCACATCATATGGATTAATTATATGTTGGAATGTCAAAATAATGCATTAAAGAGTTGAGCAAAAGGTCTGCTTTTACTTGAGTAACAAAAATGCAGCTTAGCACCAAAATTAAATGGAATAATTTAATCGGATGGAATGTCTCAACTATTTTAGCTACTCGATCTCATTTTTGGAGGACAAGAGATCTGGAATCGGTGAGTGTTCATGGGATGACGAAAGTGCATGGTTTAGCCTATTACTATGTAGGGAGCCAATAAATAAAAAGATTTAATGGGACTATTCTGATTGATTAAAATGGCCCTGAAAAGGACCAAGCAACACAAAAACACAATCTTATGAATCATGCTTCAGGAAAAGATGGCTAGTTACCTTCCCATGGATCTCATATTTAATGGGACCATCAAGCTCCGCACCCAAAGCCATTAGCTTTGTCACTGTAGTGTTGATGTCAGACACTGTGAAGGATAACAGAGATGAGTATCCCTTCTGCACAAGATTTCCACTGTGGAGCTAGAGTTAGGAGCTCATTCAATTAAATAAAAGACAAACACAAAATCTGATGAGAAGAAATTTCAAGAACTTATCAGTGACCCTTGTCCCAAATGCTCTTCTACCATAGAAAGTAAAAGCATAGAGCAGACGCTTGCAACCAAAAGCTCCACTATCTATAAGCAGCAAATTATAATTCTGGGCAAAGCATTGGGGAAGGAAACAATGAAACAAACTCCCACCTTGTAATGACCAGATCAATGCTGGCATTTGTTGTCAAGAGCTCAAAATAAATAAATAAATTGTGCATATGATCTGTCAACATAGTAGAAAGTCAAATGCTAGAGTGACCAAATTAAGGTCAAGAAATGTTTGATACTTCCTCATTATAGCTACATCATGCAACTTGAAGCATCTGATAGCGACAAAAGCCATCAGTCATTAAGGATTCAAAAGATTAAAAACACCAGGACCATGGGTTATAGCCTTAGGAGACATGGATTTAGTTAGAAAAGGTTAAATTGTAAATTCATCCGAGCATATTATAGCATTGAAATCCTAAGTAGGATTTCGTAATTGGGAAAACAAACTACATATCCTAGTTTTGGGAAAAAACTAGTATCAAACTTTGTGTATGCAGAACTCGAAGGTAGCATTCAGAGCCAAATGAAAACAAATTTCAGTTCAGTTGAAATAAACATTTGCAAATTTCCACAAATCTCCAAGGTTCTCTAAGCCTTTGCCCCTACTTTTGCAATACGGACATTATTGCCTAAACATTTCCACCCTATGTCTATTTCTCTTCATGCTGCACGAAACCTTTACTTCTATAAAGTAATTCACACATCTATCTTTGTGCATTTAGAAAATCTTTTGCACTCAAATTCACAAGAAGAAGGAATGAGTACTACAATTTTAAGATCAAGCATCTGCCGCAAAGATCCAATTAGTATGCCATCCACCAACAAATGTTGAACTTCTTGAAAATGGCTTCCAATTTCCTCCAAAAAAAAGGGGGAAAACAAGACTCCACATTAATAACTAAAATTGTAGAATAAAGCATGATGCCAGTTCCCTTTCTCAACATCGGCTTATACAAACTTCGCCATGGATAGAATTGCAAGCCTACACAAATACACGATTTGCCCAAGAAAACATAGTAGTGCAACTTGGACAAAAATGTCACCAACCAAAGCGGTTTTTTAGGTCATCGAAAGGCCAAGGACAAAGGGAGGCCGGGTAGCTGCCGCCTGACCCTTCGAAATATTAAGGAAAGAAACTGTATATAATTTTGAAAATTATAACCCTAAATGTCCTCCCTGAAATTATAACCTCAAACGCAATATTCTATTCCCCCTTCCCAATTTAAATTTCTAGCTTTGTCCACGACAATGAAGCACTACAAATTTTTTGCATTTCAATCGTTGATTCTTTTTCTTTTATTTAGTTTTATGCAAATGGTAAAAATCATAAAATAAAAATACAAAAGGGTGAGAAGAACCTATGGGGAGTCTGGTCATATATAGCTGCTGCTGTTAGGTTAAGTTCACGAGCTACTAAGGGAAACAAACAAATCAACCCGCATTGGGTTATTTGGAACATTATGGACAAGCCCTAGATCTAGGGAAGTCAATCGATAGATACCCAGAAAGGAAAACAAGTCAAATTGCAGGAACTAACCAAAGCTTGAAACTTGATATTGTAATGTTCTCCCATAGACATATCTACACAACTTGAATTTTGCAACAAACGTAGAAAAAGAGAGAGAGACCTGGGATTGGGAGAGTGCAGAAGAGAGAGCTTAAGAGGACCGGATTGAAGTTCGGCCCAACGAAGAGTGCAGACGTTGATGCTGAAATCTAACCCTTCTGAGTAGAATTTGGCTGCTCTCGGCACATCTCTATGTAATTGCAGCAACCACCTAAACGTGGCCATTTCGATCTCTCTCTCTCTCTCTCTCTCTCTCTCTCTCTCCCCCCAACGGAGGTGAAGACGAAGGAAAGGGAGGCGGAAGTGGTGCAAGGTGCGGCGGGCCGGTTTCGTTCTGGGACCCTGGCCCACCCAGGAGTCGGGCCTAAAGGGGTCAGAATAGCAAAGGGAATGGGTTAAGTGGGTTTTCGGCCCATTTCAACCCAATTGAAATAGATTTTTGGAGAATTTAGAATTTTTATTTAAAATCCTGAAAGGTTTTGGATGGATTTAATAATTAGTTCCCCACTTATTTATATTACAAGTGCCATTTCCTAAAAATTAGTAATTCAATCGACACCATTCTTTTCTTTTAAAAATTCTCAAGTTCAAACTTCTCATATATATTAAATTTTTTTTTTTGATCTTTCTTAAATTTTTAATATTATATTTTAAAAATAAAATATTATTTTAATTTTAATAACATTAGCAAGTTGAAGTTTAATTAAGTTTGCATTAGGGAACAGATTTTCATTTATTAAGCGGCATTAGTTTGAAATTATATGTTTAAATTTATTTTGAAATTAGCAATTTGGGATATAAATAAATAATCAAATACCAACGAATTGTTGGTTTAATAAAAAGAACCCTAAATCCATTAATCAACACTCGTGTTCAAATTTTAGAAATAAAAAAAATTATATTGATAGATTTTTTTGTAAAAAATGTCTGACAGTAATTCGAATCGAATTAATCAGAAAATAATTTTAGATATCGATGGATTTAATAAAAAAAATCAAGTTTATAAATAAATTTTTATTCTAAACCTATTCTATTGTTATCACTGCCACCTAAAGTAGCTGAATTTTTTTTGGTACCATGGCTAGACCACCAACCCAGTATCCGGGAATTCACCCCGACTAATCTGGATCGACCACTTGCAGGATCCAATTGAGGGGACAGATCTCCCAGTGTTGATTTTTCCATTCCCATGGAGAATCAAACTCCCAACTATGGTTAAGAGATATTAGTTCCTGAACCAATTGAACCCTCAGACGTTGATTAAAATAACTGATTTTGTTTTTCGGTTGGGTAGAATTTTTTACTCCTGGTACAAATTTAAATCAACTATGAACTTAAAATTAGAAGATATTTTTCCCCGACTTGAGCCACATGTCTAGTGAAAGTAGCGGTATTGGTACAGAGGAAATTCTCGTAATTACACTTAGAGACAATGGTAATATCGGTCATTTTCGACCTATCTCTTCAATAAAAAATACTTTCAATAAAATTTCAGGAGAAAATTATGACAAAGAAAGTGCGACTTATGTTATGTTTATTAGTCGCCTTTTTCTTTATTTATGAAACACCTAATTTTTTGGGGGTTTAACAATCACCCTTATAAGTAAAACCCTTATAAGTAAAACGTATAAACTCAAAACTCTTACGGAGAAAATGAAAAGATATTATACTTTTTTAATTATAAATTTTGGATTCGAATCATAAAAATTGAGAAATAAGATTTGAAAGAATCACTCTATTAGGATGTTATGAGTCTCGGGTAGTGTCACAGGTGTTTGTGACACTATCCGATCAAAGCTCGACTGGAGTTCAAGCTTGGATAGTTCGGTATTGAGATCGAGCTCGAGCTCGAGCCCATATTATGTTGAGCTTGAAAACTCGTCGATCTACCCAAAATAATTACAAATCTTTTAATAATATTTTTATACGTGAAACTACGTTTATATGTATATTCTTTTGAATATATTATCCGAGAACGATTAATTAGTAGAGAATATAATTTAACTGAATTTGTGATACTAACTAATGACACTTCAAGCCAAACTCAAGCTCAACAAATGCAAGCTCGACAAACCCAATTAGTCGGGTAAAAACATTTCAAGAGAATATGAAACTATCAATCGGTGAAAGCTAGAATATCAATAATAACAACAATAACAAACTGATCCTTAATCCCAATGTTTGAGGTCGGACATTTGAAAAATAAATTTGAAAAAAATAGAAAATGAAAAAATGAAAAAAAATAAAAAATAAAAAATAAAAAATATATATAAATAAAAATGAAAGAAAAATAAAATAAAACTAAAAAGGAAAAGAAAAAAAGAAAAATAAATGAATAAATCAATAGATAAATATCTAAAATATATTGGTTTAATTTGTGCAGATTTTTCTATGTTATCCATTTCTATCCAAAATCATTTTCTCTTCTATACCTTTAACTTTCATATTTTTACGAATAATTTGTAAAGTTTTCAACGATCTAATTATACCTTTTATTAGATCTCCTATATTTAAATTCTCAATTCTTCTAATCGGTGTATCTTTTGATTTTCTTTGTATATATCCAAACCATTTCAGATGATACTTTTGTATTTTTTTCATAATTAAACTAAGTCTCAACTTGATACGAATTTTTTTATTTCTAATTTTATTTTTTTTAGCTTTTTCATACACCTAATTATTTTTATTTCTGGTACAATTATTTTTTATTTTTTATTTTTTATTTTTATTATTATTTAATAGTTTAAAATTTAGTATTAACATATCAAAAGGACATAGCTAGAGGACAAAATATTGCCACGAAGACGAAGGGACTCATAGATTAAAACCAAGAAGCAAGTCAACAAGCTACTCAACCACACAAATACATACATTGAAAAATGGTTATGATAATGGGGGGTTGTTGTTTAGATGGGGTCCTTTTATTTGGCAGTTGTGCATGCTGACTCAGACATTTCAAGGAAGACAAAGACAACCTTAAAAGATGCATATGTATGCAATTTTGTTTTTGCAAGCAAAAGAAAAGTTTTAGCCACAAAACCTCAAATGTTAAACAGGAGGAAAAAGGAATGGATAGAAAACAAAACTTTCTTTAGGTGTATTTTAAAGATTTTTTTAAAAATGAATTTATTAAAAGTAGAGATAATTACATGTCAAGTTCTCAAATTTTACTCCCAATTCACAAATTGGTTCCTAAATTTTAGAACGCAATGGTTGAGAATTTAGATTTTAAAAACCGTAACAAGTTGGTCATTCAGTCAGTAACGATACCTAACTGACTGTTAGGTGCTGAGTTGGCTCAAGATGACAGATGATGTGAAAGCTATATGGCAGGAATTGCTGATGTGTCACATAACACGCCATCACCATCACTTACAATATTGCCACGTCAGCACCAATGCTGAGGTGACATGACACGTCAGTGGAAAAATTCTTCGTCATTTGAAAAAAAAAACACTCATCTCTCTCTCTCTACCCCTTTCTCTCTCTTCTCTCCTCTCTCATTAAACACACACACACACACTCTCTCTCTCTCTCTCTCTCTCGTAAAAACACTCATCTTCTCTTACTAAAACCCATCAAAATCCACCTCTGAAGACGTGGTTGAGGCACGGGTTGCTTGTCACTTTGGTAGGATGGATCCTCATTGTGCTTTAGGCTTTGAAGACGGGGAACAGAAAAGAGTCTGTGAGGAAAATGAAACTTCATGCAAGAATGAATATTCAAAGGTCCCACTATCCTTCTCCACTCCAATGTCCCAATAAACCAAATTCCTAACAAATTTTAAATCCGCATTGTTAAGGCTGAGAGAGAAGAAGATGGTTCCTGCAACCAAAGAAACAACCGTATTGGAAAATCGATTTTCTCCAAAATTCACCACAGATGCCAAAAATTGACAACCGTTGGTGGTGAAGAACGATTCGCCAAAGGAAAATCGATTCAAAGGCGCAAGGATTGTGGATCGCCGAGCTCAATTGAAGCCGATTCAAACGCTCACACTTCGCTGCCTTTCGAGAATCTTCGTCGCGATTGTTTGCAATCTGGATCTGCAACTAGCAGCGGTCGGATGTGATGCGGCACTGACGACAAAGATCAGAACACAAACTTGCCACCGTCGATACTGAGAATTGATTCGTTTTTCGCGACTCTTCGACTTTTGCACACTTCGACCATTCAAGTTCTGCTTTGTGGAAGTTTTCTGCGGCTCTTCCCTACAATCTAGGCCTACAGTGATGTCGGCAAGCAGTGCCCGATGGCCACCATCTCCACCTGACTAGCAGCGGTGGTGTTTCGATAGCAAGGCTGGAAGGATTTGTGAAATTCGCCTTAAAATCGTCAAAATTCGCCAAAGGAGAAAGAGTTGTAACGTCAGAATTAATTATGACATATCTTACACTTAATAGAATGGGAAGAGGAAGGTGAAGGGGAACTGTAGAGATTGAGTCTAGTAGGAGAAGCGGATCTGTGGAAAAAGATTGAAGATCGAGAGGAAAAGCTCGAAGTGGAAAACGCAAGTAGAGAGAGAGAGAGAGGGAGGAAGGGAGGGAGAGGAGAGGTGTTTAAACTAGAATGTCCTCAATTTGCTAATGTGGCAACGTGAGGTTTTGAGGTGTTGACGTGGCAAAATTTGGCATGACCGGTGCGTACGTGTCCCATGACGCGTTAGCACTTACTGCCACAAGACAGCCAAATCATCCATCACAACAAACTAGCTCAGTATTTAATGGGCAGCTAGGTATCGTTACTGATGGAAGGACCAACTTATTACAGTTTCTAAAGTTTAGGTGTTCAATCATTGCGTGTTGAAGTTCAGAGACCAATTTGTGAATTCGGGATAAAGTTAAAAAACTTAACATGTAATTATCTCTTAAAAGTATTATCTTTTAAATTATATTAAACTTTTGTTGTCCAAACGTTTTATTCTTTTTTTTAGTTGTATATATCGTCTACTTTTTTCTCGACAAGACATAAAATTCATATATACCCCTTTATTAGCATACGAAATAATGAAGTTGAATGAACCAAATTAAAAGTAGGTTTGATGCTGAAAACATATGGTCAACTTTTTGTAGAAAAAGGAAAGATTTTTTCTTTTTGTTACTTATTAATTTAGCAGATGTGAAGGCGAAACTTGATACAATGGTAGAGTTACTCCTTCAATGAACTCGATATCATGGATTTAAGTTGTGAAAACAGTTTTTTTACAAAAATATAAAGAAAAGTCTGTTTATAGATAAGTTCATCCTTCCTCTTATCCCCATATGAAGTCGGGAAATATTTTATATACCGAATGAATCCTTATTAATTTAGCAGACGTAATTTGATTTAGTGCATGGAGATATAAGAAATCGCAAACTTTGTATAGAAAAATTCAAAAATAAAAGAAAATATAAATAACAAAAGCAAGAACCGATAAAGAAGCAGTGTGCTCGTCCAAGGTTTGAATTCATGTCATCTTCACAAGAATTTGTTCTTAAAAAATAACTTTTTTTTTTTTTATTAAGGGTATGATGATCTCCAAGATAAAAAATAATTTAAAAATGACGTTAATATGGTATTGACATGACATATCAAAACCCTTTATTTAAAATAATTTAATTATTTTAATTTAAGAATTAATAAGTTTTTAATCATAATTATGTTAAAAAAAATTATACCTATTCTCATTCACTTTGAGGGTGAAGCTTTGAGGGCACTATTCTAGTCCCAAAGAAAATACACCAAATCAGGATTATTTTCCTAAATATTATATTTAGGGATTAAAATTATAAAAATATTAATATTTATATTTAGATTACAAAAATAGTGAAGTCGATTTAATCCACGATGCTATCCAAAATAGCTAAAAAAATTATGTAAAGTCAAATTTTTAAAAATCAACTTCATGATCCCAATATCCAAACCCATCCCCATTTCTAACATTATATCCAGATTCTCTGCTCCCCTTCTCAATAGAAAGCCCCCATACTCTTCACTTCTCTCCGTCTCTCTCTCTCTCTCTCTCTCTATACAGTGGCACTCAAATCCTCACTCCACCGAACAAAACTCCTTCTGTTTCTCCTCCCCAAACTCACTTCACCTCCTCTCTTCTTCTCATTGCCCCCCCTCTCACTCTCACTCTCACTCTCAAAACCCACCTCCCAAAACTCCTGTTTTTTTTTTTTTTTTTTTTTTTTTTTTACAGAACCTACAATTTCTCAGCCATCAAAATCACAATCTCAGTTGGTCAAAAGCTCCCAGACGCCACACTCTCCTGTACTTTTGACTCCGCAGGTGAACTCCAGATCACTACAATCTTAGATCCCAACAAATACAAGAAGGCCATTCTCTTTGCTACCCCGGGTGCTTTCACACCAACATGTTTTCAGAAACACCTTCCCGGGTTCATAAAAAACGCATCTGAGCTAAAGGTGAAAGGGGTTCAATACAATTGTCCCACATTGAGGTCACCCAGAAATCTAATATTTTGAAAAATAACCTCACAAGATCTAGCAAGTAGCACTTGTATTATATTTATCAATCAATTACCTTTGGCTACAAGTGGAAGGTGTAAATTCAACTTGGATAAACTACATAGCAAGAGAACAAAACATTGTCATGAGTATGAAGGGACTCATAGATGAAAACCAAGAAGCAAGTCAACATGCTACTCAACCACACACATACATACATTGAAAAATTGTTATGATAATGGGGGGTTTATTGTTTAGATGGGTCCTTTTATTTGGCAGTTGTGCATGCTGACTCAAAAGTAAGTGAAGACATTTCAAGGAAGACAGAGACAACCTTAAAAGATGCAAGTATCCAATTTTGTTTTTGCAAGCAAAAGAACAGTTTAGCTACAAAACCTCAAATGTTAAAATGGAGGAAAAAGGAATGGATGGAAAACAGCTTCCCTCAAACTATCTGATTGAGTATGTATTAGATAAATCCATATGCGATCATTTTTGTAAAAAATATTTTCTTTCAGTGTACTTTAAAGATTTCTTCAACATGAATTTATTAAAAATATTATTATTTTTCAAATTATACTAAATTTTTAATATCTGAACGTCTTATTCTATTCTTTTCATCTGTATATATTGTCAACTGTGTTAATCTTATTCGATTTTGTCAGACAGAGACATAAAATTCATATATACCCCTTCATTAGCATGTGTAGTAATGAAGTTCAATGAACCAAATTAAAAGTTGATTAGATGCTGAAAATGAGATAGTCAGCTTCTTGTAGAAAAAAAGAAAAACTTTTTCCCTTTTGTTACTTAACAGTTAAGAAGATGTGATTCGATTTAGGCTCAATCTAGGCCGCTTCTTTTCATCATTGCCCCATATCATATGCATGTGACTATAAGGCCATAACAATTGGAAATTTCTAATTTAGTCCTTGCAGATATAAGAAATTGCAAATTCTTGTATAAGCAAGTTCAACTCGGCAGAGAAATGAGAAAAAATTAATATTAGAAAATCCATCCCCGTGAAGCAGGTCCTACAACAGTCGATTTAGATTTAGTCCGAACGAAATATTAGATACTAAATGGTGACCAAACCAAGGATACAAAAAAATAAAAGAAAATATAAATAACAAAAAGGAGAACCGATAGCGAGGCATCTTACTTGTTCAAGACTTGAATTCGAATCATCTGTATAATAATTTATTGTTGAAAAATAATATTTTTTATTAAATGATCTGATTAATTATATGCTTGATTAAAAATAATTTGAAAATGATGTTAATATCGTATTAACATGATCTATAAGTACCTTTTATCAAAAATAATTTAAAAAATATTTTAATTTAAGAATTAATTGATTTTTGAATCATAATTATGTAAAAAATTATACTTAATCTTATTCACTTTGAGGGTGAAGCTTTTAAGGGCACCAAACTAGCTCCAAACAAGATACACAAAATCTAGCAAGTAGCACTTTATATATATATATATATTTTTTCATTCTATGCCTTTATTCTTTATTGACGAAGCATAATTTAGTGACCCTTCCCTTTTACTATTGATTAGTATGTTAGAATCAAAACATGTGACAAAGGGGCTTCTTAATCCCACATCACATGATCTTATATATATGTTTGGTCTTGGTTAACTAATATTCAGAATTATATTATAACTAATCTGACTTGAGATACGGTCAGACTTCTGAAGAGGGGACCTCTCCCAGTATAATTTGTTTTATTCCTGAAACTTGAACCTAAATTTTTGGTTAAATGATTCTAGCGTGGTCAGATTATTTTATGGAAATATATATAATTTAAATATTAAAAAACTAACTTTATAAAGAATGTATCTTTTCCTAAATGTTAAGTAAAAAAACAATATTATAAGATTTTATATATAAATTTTTGTCTTAATTTTATACTGATTGATTATTTAATACATTTTCTCCTTTAATCGGGCTTGAAACTAGTCGTGACGGAGTTTTTCTACCATATTCAATAAATTTAAAAAGAAAAATTTACTTTTGTAACAATTTCTAAAAATTAAAATTAATTTTCTCTCATCGTTTAATTCCCATACCCATCCTAAGGTAGTTTTTCAATAACCTCTATTTTTCTCGATTCTTTTTCAACTTTTTATTTTATTTTTCTTATAAATTTTAAATAAAATAAAATTTTTTAATAAAAATATCTAATTTTGTAAATGAAGCTCAAATTTTTCTGTAAAAATTTAAATCATATTCGTATTAACATATCTGAGTGATTCCCTTGAGCTACTTGTTTTTTTTTTAAGATTTTAAATATTTTTTGTAATTAATTAAGAAAAACAATAATAAGAAATATATAAATTAAAAAATAAATATAATTTTTAGTAAATATTATTTTTGGTACAATGGCACCGTGCAGAGCTATTTCACGCTTTGGTTTTCACTATTTTCAAGGATTCCAAGCATTGGTCTTTTCCAAAGCCATTCTTTCTTTTCCTTTCTGATCTCCACTCCCCGATCTCTCTCTCTCTCTCTCTCTCTCTCTCTCTCTCTCTCTCTCTCTCTCTCACACGTTTCTGAAATGAAATCCTAGATATTGAAGAAGCTCAAATACCCTTTATTGAATTTGATCTCACAAAGCTGCAGTTTTGGTTGGATCTTCACGAATTTCCACTTCCCAGGTTGCAGTTATATCCAAATTTTTGTTTTTGGTTTCTTCTTGATATCTAATAGTAGCACAAAACTAATAATTTTATTTGGGTTTTTCTTTTGGTAACTTTTGGGGATTCAATTCATGAAATATTACTGCTTTGCATGCAAGAAATTGTGGGGTTTGTTACGATTGAGATGGGCATTTTCTTGATCACTGGGCTTAGCTAGCAGTAGATCTTATGGGTTTCGTTGTTTCTTTGGTTCTGCATTCTTTTCTATATCTTGCTCGGTTGCTGCGATTGTGAAAATTGAACGAACTCAATAGAAAAAGATGAAATCTTTTATTTTTTGATACAAGAAAAAGAAAAAAAAATCAAGTCAATTTGGATTTGTTTTGGGTGTTGGAAGTTCAATAGGGAATCCCTTCTGTAGTTGGATGAATTGTTTGTTGATATTCAAAGATCTATCTGCAGAGGTATTTGCCACATTGAGTCTAAAGTTTATGATACCACTGTGTTTTTCTAGGTATGGAATTTGTTTCAACAACATTCTTTATGGATGGTTGATTTCCTGATAATTTTTTCTTTGTTTTTGTTTTTTCAAAGTGGGTCTGGCTTAAATTAGTCTAGATAAATTCATTTCTTGTATTTTTCAGATTGTCTGTTCTGGTCAATGGGTGATACCAATCCATCTCCTGGTTCACCTGGTGAGAACCAGGACCAGAATCAAAATCCTGATGGAAATCCTCCTTCAGAGGGTGACTCAACAATTGCTGCCTTAGCAAGAAAGGTTCAGGAGTCAATCTCAGTGGGGAGGCATAAGTTTTGGGAAACCCAACCTGTTGGGCAGTTCAAGGATGTTGGCGACGCAAGTTTGCCCGAGGGGCAAATTGAACCTCCGACACCCTTGTCCGAAGTCAAGCAAGAACCTTATAATCTTCCTGGTCTCTATGAATGGATCACTTGTGATATGGACTCTGAAGAGATGTGTAATGAGGTCTACACCCTACTAACAAACAACTACGTTGAGGATGATGAGAACATGTTTAGGTTTAACTACTCCAAAGGGTTTCTCCAATGGGCTCTCCGGCCTCCAGGCTACTATAAGAGCTGGCACATTGGTGTCCGGGTCAAAGCTTCAAAGAAACTGGTTGCTTTCATCACTGGTGTTCCTGCAAGAATACGCGTCCGTGATGATGTTGTTAAGATGGCGGAGATTAATTTCTTGTGTGTTCATAAGAAGCTAAGATCGAAAAGACTTGCTCCTGTCATGATTAAGGAGGTCACGAGGAGGGTTCACTTGGAGAATATTTGGCAAGCTGCTTATACGGCTGGAGTGGTTCTTCCCACGCCTATAACAACCTGTCAGTATTGGCACAGATCTTTGAACCCTAAGAAGCTTATTGATGTTGGGTTTTCTAGGCTTGGTGCAAGAATGACTATGAGCAGAACAATCAAGCTTTACAAGCTGCCTGATACAACAATTACCCCTGGGTTTAGAAAAATGCAGCTCCATGATGTCCCTGCTGTCACGAGGCTCCTCAGGAATTATTTGAGCCAGTTTGCTGTCGCTCCGGACGTTGTTGAGGATGATGTACAGCACTGGCTTCTACCAACAGAGAATGTTGTAGATAGTTATATAGTTGAAAGCTCTGACACTCATGAAATCACTGATTTCTGCAGTTTTTACACGCTTCCTTCATCTATACTTGGGAACCAGAATTATACGACCTTGAAAGCTGCATATTCTTATTACAACGTATCCACAAAGACTCCCCTGCTCCAGTTGATGAATGATGCTCTCATTGTAGCAAAGCAAAAAGATTATGATGTTTTCAATGCGCTGGATGTTATGCAAAATGAATCTTTCCTGAAGGAACTCAAATTCGGGCCAGGTGATGGGAAACTTCATTACTACCTTTACAACTTTCGAATACGGCAGGCCTTAAAACCGTCTGAACTTGGACTTGTACTCTTATAGTGAGAAATGGGGCACTTTGTCTTGAACTAGACACTGGGCACTTTGTCTCGAACTATTTAGATCATTTGTTAAAAAATGAATCAACTTATTTATAAGGTTGCTTGGTTGGCTAAGGTATGTTGTATTGCCAATCCATCATTGTGGTTTTGTGCCCTGAGAGGAAAAAGTTTTTCAAAAATTTTCAGTTTGATGCATAGGCTAGTTGTGATATTTTGTTCTTCCACATTTCATAAGTACAAATGATGATTTCAAGTTTGATGTTTCTTTTCCCATTTGCTTCTCATATCCCTATAGCTTCTTGACAACTAATTTCTCATCTTTGTGCTCCTTATTGCCTTGGGCATTTTAAGCAATCATAATGTGTTTTATTTGTCCCTTTGCTTCCGTTTCTTTTCATGGCTGAATTGCTTACACATTTATAACTTATAATAATCTTTTAGTAGGAGATGTTGCTATGTGGGTAGTTGGAGTTGCCATGATCTTGGTCCTTGGAGAAGCTAGTAGATATCATGCCATTCTTTTCTACCTACTCACAGTGCATCCAATTAGCAGTTGTTATGGCACTAGTATGATGATTTCTTCCTCTAGTTGATGCAAGTACATGGCAGGGACTTTGTTTGCCTCTCTTTTTCTTGATAGTGGACAGCTTTTAACAGTCTTTTATGGCAGAGTTTCTTTTGGATTTGCATTTATTTGTAAGTTTTTCAACCAATGCTCTCATGTGCATTAATGATACTAAAACTCCATGCCCGCACACTTGCATGTGGGGGTGCTCCATATGCTTGATGTTGTTCCTGGTTCTTTGCGCTCCTTTAGCAGAAAACTAGGCGCAGGAGCACGATTTTAAACATGGATTTGCCATGAACCATGTAAGATGACCTAGAGATGTCTAGGTTATTCTCTGCAAGAAATTCCAATTTCAGATCAAAACCTTAGCATGGCTAACGAGAGGATCCTGTGAAAATGGAGGTGTCAAAGAAACATTCATTTTGCACTAGTACAGTCCGCACAAGAGGCAGCCTGCAAATGTGCATTCCAATTATCAACTTTCATCTCCTTCAAACACAATAGGAAGATACACTGGTTACTAAGATGATCAACGATAGTCATGTGATTTTCTCAGTTTGTCGAAGCAAATTTAACAAATAATGATGAATACATTCCTCAATGGAAACCCCACTAATAATCAGCCTCCAGTCCAATCAAATGTACAGAATTTATCAGAGAGTAGCTGACAGACAAGAATTAGCCTCCAGCCCAAGAAAATATACAAAATTTGGGATCAGAGAACAGCTGAGAGATAAGGTAAAACTGTTTTAAGTCCTAAATAGGTATTATGGCTCTCAAATGGTTGCACTGTCCTTATGAGAATCGATACATATGTAAATGGAAAACCTAATTCTGTTGATTCGGTTAATGAACTAACTCTATGTACCAAAGCCGGAAAGTCAGATTTCCTCCTATCTATTGGCTGACATTTTTTCCCTCTTTCTTTTACGCCAAGAGAATGATTTCGCCCTGCAAGCCTGTTAATCACAAAGTAGAAACACATGTTATTGCGATGCTGGGACAGTAGCAACAAGGAAATTGGGTTAAGATTGTGTTTTTGTAAAATTACAATTTTCATATATCTCTTTAGCGAGCTGTAGCATTGAATCTGCATCTTCGGCCATCTTTGCCACTCTTTCTAATTCTTCAACTGCTTTTGAAGCCAAACATGTCTTCTTTTCCGCTTCTGCCACAGCAGAGGCAGCTTGTTTGGCGGCTTCTAGAATCTTTGCATCATTAAACCCTTGTTTGGTTGCTTCTACCATCTCTGCATCATATACCATCATCTCTGTTTTTTTAAGCATATACCCATTTTCCACCTGCAATTGATGAGACAATCTTCAAGGTAAGGACATCCAGAGCAAGGGCACTAATTAAAAATAAATAAATAAATAAATTATTCCCTTTAGAGTGAGTTAATTCGATCATCTTCCAGGCAAGACTTTATCCTACCTTCAGACAGCTTAGTTCCCAGTCTGGGTCAGAAGTTACACTTGTACCAGTGGTATTAAACCCAGATAGGACATTGACCTAATGATAGAACCAGGTCACAGGTTCAACAATTGGGTTGGGCCACTGGTCAGATTGCAAGGACAATTAAAAATTTCTACAAATCTAAAATATACGCAAAAATATTTAACAGTTGGTTCTAAATTTCTTGCCATAAGACAGATAAGCAATCCATTTTTTTCTTTTGATGCATAACGAAGTGAGGATGGAATAAAAAGAAAATACAAAGTGCAGTATAAACTGAACTTCTCAGGAACATTTCAGAAGTGAGGAAAAAAAAAAAGTAATCAGCAAAATAAATCTAGGTTATGAGTCTCTTAAAGCTTGCACCACAACTGGTGGGTAAAGCAAAATGACCTATTCAATAATTGTCACAGGTCTCATGCTGCCAGGCTCACATCACCATGCATAAGTACAGATTGTTCTCTCATTCTGTCGGCTCCTAATAATTTTGTGCTTACGTTGTTATGATTCCCACAAGTAATTACAGGTTAAGAAATGAAGAAATTATCACCTTTTCGATTTTCCCCTGACTAGCAAGTCTTCTCAATTTTTGAGTTACTAGCCTTCGGAAATTTTGTGGCACCTCCTGTCTTTGCTGCAATTTGTGTACAGTGGAAAAGAAGGATGACAGAGTCATCATTTATTAGTGTCATAAACATCATAAAAAATGTAAACTGTAAACATCAAGGCAAAAAGCAACAGAAGAGTATGAGCAAAGAAAGCAAATAAAGGAGCATCTGCCATTCCAGACATGCTTTATCATTGAGCCCATGAATACCAAATGTTCACAGTAAAAAAATTCCTCAGTTCAAGCTTCCACAGCCAGGCAAACCCCCCACCGCACAGACCTTCCCCTATAACTACACAAGTGAAACAGCCTAGGAAACTCAAGCTTCATCTCTCTATTCACCCATCCACTTATTATTCCAAAATTTATTTGTTGGCAAGTTCCTACAATCCACAGAGACCCCTTACTGATGATATGGCACAGCACTCCCTGTTCTTCTACAAAGCTAAAAGATATTCACTAAACACTAAACATCCTCGCTCCACTCTGAATGTCGATTCCTTTATTCAACTCATTCCAATATGTTGCACAGCCGATCCCAAATTTTGGGATAGAAGGCGTAGGTTGTTGTTGTTGTTGTTGTATTCCAATATGTTGCATGAGATGCCTAATTTTCTCTACCTTACTGTAAGTCCGGTGCCACTTCCCAAAATCTAATTATCTTTCCCTTTAAGATTGGCTACTCCTGTCCTCCACACCTTTCTAATTGACAGCCTTCTGCCACCCAACCCAACAACTAGGCTTACCCTCCCAAAACGCCAACACATTAGAATTTCCTCTGTAGAGCCTCCAGATACACATAAACTATGAAACTAAATTCTCATATGTGCAAGTCTTGGTTTTGGCATTGGGTTTTTGCCCCTGTAAAGAACCTATTTTGCAAAAAAAGTTTAAAGAATAATAAGAATATTTAAGAATAATTCCACATTTACTCCTGATGGTTGGTTTAATGACATAAAGTACAGCTAAAACTTCGCAAGGAAGAGTGCTGTTCTTCTTGTTTTAACAAATAAGAAATTTGGACTATCAGCTAGTTATTCTCAACCTGACTTTGTCTGGTGCAAACTGCCAAAATCTTCCAATTGTGCTTATTAATAGAAAGCTAACAGTGTCAGAGGTCAAAAACCACTCTTGCACCCAATCTAGCAGGTAATGATCCTGGTGACAATCAACATAGAAACTTATAAAGGGACTTCCTTTATTTGTCCTCTAATGCAATCTTGAAGAAGCTAACAGGGCAAGAGGTCAAAACCACTCTTGCACCCAATCTAGCAGGTAATGATCTTGGTGACAATCAACATAGAAACTTATAAAGGGGCTTCCTTGAATTTATCCTCCAATAAAATCTTGAAGCACCCAAGCACCTCCTTCAAAAAGGTATCTTCTGTCACTAATCTGGAAAAGACAATATCACCTCCTCTCTGCATATATATACCACCTCACTCCTGTTGTCAACCTTCACAATATACAGATGTCCTAATTCATGAGCAGGTTAAGCATAGCATGAAAACCTCCATAATAGCAAGAAACAGAAAGGGGACAATATATCCCCTTAATATGCCTTGCCGTCTCAAATTCCCCTATAGATTGTCTAACATTCGAGTAATTAATAATATCATGGCCGTAATTATAACTCCAGGATCCAAGATGTCTATTGAACTTCAAATATCGTTTAATTTATTAGGTGGCCAAGGAGTTACCTGTTGACATGAATCATGATCATCCTCTTCCTCAAATTCTGCCTAATTTTTAGCTATAATTTCAATATTGAAGCAAATGTCAAGGTCTATAAGCATCCCCACCTTTTTTTATAGAAAAGGTCTATAAGTGTCTTCAGGGCACTAATGCATGGCAGGAACTGCAGATTCCCAACTATATTGCTACAGATAAAAACCGCAGGGTCACTAGAAACTAAGAGAAAAAAAAAAGGATTTAGTGGCTACCGGAGTCAAGGAGCATCAACGTAGATTTTTGGAAGAATACAATGACTGTTTGTGCAATACATAATAACCATTGACATTGATTCAATTCAGCAGAATGAGAGCACAAAATCGGCCCAGCTGCATCCAGTTGTGTTTGCTGTGGTTTTCAAAACCAGACCAGATGGGATGGTTGAACTGATTTAACCGTCAATGGGCCTTCTTTCTGGTCCAGAGAAACACCCAAAACCGGAATCCTCAAATGCAGCCCTATGTTCTAACAACCGGCAGAACTGCCAGTCAGATTGTTCAAACTGCTAAACAAGAGCCCCTATAATGGATCCAAGGGAGAAAAAAATTACTTCAATTGACAGGAAAAAAAAAGAAAAGAAAACCCAGCTGCCCACTTTTTCTCTCCTCATCTCACAAAGAAAAAGAAATCCCTAACCTCATTTCTCTCTCACCGTCAGATTCTTGTCTCAACTCTCAATCTAGTCATTAAAGGCAGACATGGGCCATCTTTTCTTCTTTTGTGGCGGCTCTTTTCTTCTTTTGTGGCAGCTGTGGCTGCTGCTTCTCTTAATCTATCCCCTTCTACTCTACCTACCGATTTCTCTCTGTCAAGTTCTGAATCACTTTAAATCGGAGCTCAGTCACAAATAAAGGTGATTAGAGTTGGTTCTTTTTTTGGGGGGGGGGGGGTTTGATGCTGTGAAATTGAATTTGATGTTTCTTGGCTTGATGTGATTTGATGGATGAAGTTTGGACTATGAATTCCAATGTATAAACCCTATAAACATCAATTTTTGGTAATCTAATTTGATGTTCTAAATTCAGCATGATTATTTAATATCTGAACTTCAACTTGACAATTAATAGTATTTTTGCATCATGATGATATCATCGATTTGACTTCGGTTAGCAGGTGAACTGTGAACCTGCACTTTTCCCTGTTTGATGTCCAGTCTGAATTTGAAAATGTTAGTGCTTAGTTAGATTGATATTTCCAAGACAGTTGGATTATTTAGTACATATGACTGGAAGGTTTGAAGTCATATCAATTCACAAGGATTTTCCACATGGTTTTAAAAAGCACACCCCCAGCCCCGTGGCCAGTGAGAAATGCAAATATTAATGTTCCAGTTCCAAAGAAAAAAATTGCCTTTACACCCTCTCATGACCATCATTTTTGTTTCTATTCACCATTCTACGTCATGGTCTGTTATGGTTAGTGTGACAGGCCTAGAGTATAATCATCATCTGTACACAACAAATTAATTCAACTTTCCTTTTGGACACTCATACGGTCACTACAAATTTTGATGCCAAAACATAAACAGAAATTAAAAATAAGTGCTGTAGTTTCTTAGCTTCAAACCCAACTCATCCAAAAATTCACTACATTTTGAATAGAAGGCAAACAACTAACTCCAGTAGTGAGGAAAGTGTATTTTTTTCAATGCTTCCAGTCCTGTTTTGGGTGGTCCCAAAGACCAAACTACAAGAGTTTTTGATTGAACAGGGATTCCCTGAGTTTCGTGGATAGTTTTCTTAAAAGTAAGCATTCTTGTTCCTCAAAAACTTTCGATGGAGTTTTGATCACTAAGGTTTTGCATTGTCTTTCTGCTTAGTTCCTTTTTTCTGTCTTGTTAATTAATTTTCCTTTTCTGATTGAATCATTCATCATACAGCAAACAAATGGCGAAACTGCTGATGTTTTTTATGATAACTGTTGTCTGGGCTATAAAATTCAAGTAGGAGGCTAGGACAATATTACAAGCATCCAAACCAACTAAAGACATACACATTTTGAAAGCTCTTACGACCGATAATAACAAAAAAAAAAGTAACCAAAACAGTTAATGGCAGGTTTCATTAGAAATACATGAGTCAACGAAGATGAAATGGGACCTGAAACAAACCTCAATATAGTCAACAATGGAACTAATATCAGATCCATTTGAATCTTTCATTGAGGTGAGCGCTTCAATAATAATTTCATTGTACCTGGAAACAAAGACTTAATATCAAATATCTCCGGTGCTATCAACCAACCAACCAACTAAAATTAAAAAATGCAACTTTAACAAGAAATAGCCATTATTGCAATGATGAGGCTCCAAAATCTGCACATACATATAGCCATTGAAAATATGAATGCGTACTGATTTTAAAGCTCTGGGCAGTGCAGTAGGATTTTGAGAAGGGCACCATCTAATAATTCAGGTGGTCATGCTCGTGACTGTGAGACCAATAATACAATATGTTGATGTTCATGGCAGGCAAAGCACTGCAGTCCCAACCTTTGACATTTTCACAAAAAAGGATGTCTTCTATAAGTTTATCCACAGGATCAATAATTTAAAGAGATATGTCCATCTATGTAGTCCATTTCCTAATGTTGGAATCAGACAACCATAGAATTGCCTGATCTACCAAATAATTCTTTCAGAGAAAGGAATTAAAACCTAGACTTTTTTCACAGAAGAGAACATGACAAGATATGCAGGGGCTTTGCTAAAGAGCA
This sequence comes from Dillenia suffruticosa, assembly GCA_033439265.1. Taxonomy (NCBI): domain Eukaryota; kingdom Viridiplantae; phylum Streptophyta; class Magnoliopsida; order Dilleniales; family Dilleniaceae; genus Dillenia; species Dillenia suffruticosa. Next base: position 23,529,027 of record JAVTVX010000004.1, read on the forward strand.
ACCACTAGACTAAATACACTTCATTGTTAAAAGAAAGCGTAACAATGGAAGTATCCAAAAGACATACCGAGGTAGGGGCTTTGTATCTGGTGGGGTTTTGAAAGGTTCACACTTGGTAGCATGAAATCCATCAGACGCTAATGAATTGGCAGGACCTGGGGATTGAGAAATAGACTGTTGAGCTTCTGCTTTAGGTTTAGGTGTCTTTACTTTATCTTTGGAACCTTGCGCAGTTGTGCTGACACTCATATTTCGCCATTTGTCCTGCTCATTTTAAGTCCAAATCAAAGGAGTCAACGTTTAGGTTTGCTCAAGTTGGGTTAGAAATTCAACAATAGAAAACCATCATACAGCAGATCAAACCATCAAGGCATTCTTTTTTTATTGGCTCAGGAGACGAAGATGATAATGGAAAACATTAGTGTTTCTTCAAATGAAAAGCCAATGTGCATACATAATAAGCTAAGCCCTAGATATGAATTCATTAATAGCTTCTCACCAGATAATTTTTCTTGTTCTAATTTTCTCTTTTGATTTTAACCCGACAAGGGGGAAAACCCCTCCCTGAATGAACATCATCATTTACGCAACATAACACAAAATTTAGACAAACAATTTAGACAAAAATTACCTTTATTTATTTATTTATTTTTAAAAATGGTTTTTGAAAAGGGTTTTAAAGAGAAAGCTACAGTACACAGGCATGAAACTTTTTAATACAAAATTCAAGAGAGAGACTCTCTCTAGAATGGTGCATAAAAAGAACTTAAAAAAAAAAAAAAATTAACACTACAAGGGGAAAACACTCCCTAAATGAACCCCTTGTGAACCCTAATCTTTCAAAACGTTCTCAAGTCATTAACAATCACAATTTATGCAACATAACCATTTTTTTTAAAGCAAACAATTGTGACAAATACTGCATCACTTTTCAAAAAAGGGTTTTTGATAGGGTTTTAAATCGAGATGTTAGAGAGAGAGGAGGGACCTTGAGGTCGATGTTGGAGCGAGTTGTGAGAGCAGGGGCAAAATCGGGATCACGGAGAATAATTTTCCACTTGCCGGCTCCGTGCTTCGCTACTCCTGCTTTTAGGGCTTCTTCTTCCTCTGCTGTCCACTTCTGCTTGTGAATCCCCATCAATTCTCTCTCTCTCTCTCTCTCTCGCCGGAGAGTAGACCGCTGCAACTGGGTAATGGGAAAAAACGCTGCGCCTTCGCCTTCAAAGGCTTTGTTATACAAATACAATCGCTTGTAGCAATACATCAAAACGCCACCGTTTAGTTTATCCGAAACTCGGCGTTTTTGGTGTGTATTTTTCTCAAGGAAAGAAAACCCATTGCACATAAGCCGGGACCGGTTGGGCTGGACCGGGCCAAAAATAGTAGTAACTAAAAATTCCGCATCTTCACGTGTTTGACTATTTTTACGGAGATGTTTATTTCACTGAGTCTCTCCAAGACAGCACCCACATCGTTATGCTTTTCATGCAGTCAAAACTTATCAAATAAAGAAACCCGAAAAAAACACGAAATTTGTATTGTTTTAAATTTTTTTCACTTATGAATATTAATCCAAAATTGTTTTGGGATGGGTTGGGTTGGAGCGGGCCAAAACTAGTAGTAACTTAAAAATTCAACACCTTCATGTATATTTCTATTTCCACATATATGTCTATTTCACCGAATCTCTCTCCAAGACAACGCCCACATTGTTATGCTTATCGTGCAGAGTTAGAACTTATTAAACAAATAAACCCAAACAAAACTCAAAATTTGGATTGTTTTGGAATTTTTCTTTTTTGGTTATTAATTCAAAATTATTCCAAAATAATCAAAATTAAATCTCAAGTTTAAAATAATTGTCAAAACCCACTCAAGGATCACTCAAGACAATTTGATCAAATAAGATGTCCAACTCACACTAAGAGTTTTAGGTATAAAAAGAGGACTCACTTAATACACAAAATACTCCCCGACATAATACGGAGATAGGGAAAGAGTAAAAGTATATATACGCAGTTTTTTCCTTATATTTTTATAAAAAGATAGTTTTCACGCTTCAAACATGTAACCTGAAAGTTACCAAAGAGTTTTAGGTATACATGGTTTTATTCATTGTCATTTGGGTAATTTCGAAATTTTTGGTTCTTAGCAATACTGTTTGTATTGTTGACATAATGCCATTTTTGTTAGATAATAAATAGTCTTGATTTTTCAAGTGTTTTTATGTTGTGGTTATGAATATTTTGCGAATATTTAGTATACTTCGATTATATCATTTGTACGTTAAATTTGTTTTATCTATCTTTTTCCGATCAAAACTGAGCTTGGCGACAAGCATTCAACAATTATATTTGTATAAGGAAATTCACTTGATTGAAATGAGACAAAAATAACAAGAACCTGGTGTCATTAGCACCATAAGCTTAAAAGATCAAGTAAGCCATTAAGTTAAATGAAGAAGAAATAGGCAACAAGAAGATGATAGGAAGCTTAAAACAGACTGCCCTAACAGAATTTCAGAGGGCCAATTTTAAGCAAAGCCTCGGACTCAGGGGGGGTCTTGTTTGTGGCATAATTTTTCTGCATGATGAACCTTAAAGGAATTATCTCAATTACTCAGAAATATGAAGGACATATTCCATCAAGTTATCATGCTTCCAAGTGACAAGCAAAATACTTCAATCGATAAGAAATAAGAGTACAAGGATCGACTTACGCGTCTCATCATGCAGGATTGTTTGGCTGATCCATATTTTAGACAGAAAACAACCCTAACAATGCTGCAAGCCTCTAATTAGAGTCTCCTATGGTTACATACATACATGATATAGTTCGCAAACAAGAAGAAGACAGATCTAATCCGGATAGCATGTTTCAAAATCAAGGAATCTGGATGATGCCACTGCATTCTGATACAGAAGTTCTCATCTTTTGTGACTCTCTCTTCTTACCTCTTTCTGGTCACCGAAAACATGATGTCATCATCTTTGTCACCCTCTCTCTCTCTGGTTATGGCCGGAGAATAAAATGGCTGATGATGAGTAGACTAACAGTCTTACTATGGGGGTTTGAATGTTGACCACAATGGCAGCATGATATTGATCTTGCATGCGATGAATGTTACATTGTTTTTCAGATTAAAACAAAGGTTTCGGATTGAGAATGAAATGTCTGTTACAGATCCGATCTCTCCCCTTGGTCTCTCAAATCTGAACTTCAACTACTTCAATCACCAGAGTGACTGCAACTCTCTTGCTCCTTTTTCTGATTTCAAATCTTTATTGCATCCTCTAGCTTTTTTGTTTTTTTGTTTTTTTGTTTTTTGTTTTGTTTTTTTTTTTTTTTCATTTTATACCTCTTTGAACCGGTTGCTCATCCAAATTTCTCCATGAAGAAGTGATTTAAAAAAAATCCCATTTATTGAAAAGAGTGAAAAAGATTTTGTATTGTATTTAATTAGATCAATGCATTAAAATGATTTCGGGAAAAATATGGTTGACAAATCTGCCATTTGCTGGAGAACGAAGATGAAATTAATCCTTTGACGCCCACGGCATCAAAACACTCGAATCAAAATGAGCACAACCAAACTGATATAAACATGGCAATGACAACCATGATCACTTTGTCAAGAACACAATTATCATTATCATGGAAAGTGGCAACCTACTTATTTCATATATTCATAAAGAGAAAACCATATAACATCATTCAAATATTAGTTAAGATAAACAGCTTAGTTATCTCTTTATGGAAAGCTTAAGCTTTAAGAACAACCGAAACCTTCAGATCAACAGAGAAGGGGACTTGTGAACTGTTCTCACAGTACAGATCACTCTCAAGAGGTGACCACATACAAATCACAAAGTGAGAACACTTATATGTTTGTTCAATATTTAAAGATGAAATTAATTCACCTAATTATGCTAGATACCATTGCTATTTGGGTAAAGAGGAATTCTGGGGACAGTGTTGATAAAAGTTTGTGCTTTGGATAACAATACCCACTTGGATGGTATACTAACTACGGGACACGCCCCTCACTTTCTAAAGGCCACAAGAATTAGAGAAGGCTAAGGGGAACGAGCAGGAAAAAGATGGTTAAACATAGGAGTTCAGATGCTGAACAAGGAACGCACAAAACATATCGCCGATGTCAAGCACAGACCATATAAGCTCTTGTAAACTTGAGATGGAATACTAGAGATTGACACACAATTGTCATATATTCTTCTTGGACAAGTAGATGGAACAAGTTCCCAGCATAGCAATCAAAGGGGAAAGGAGGGGGCTGGGAAGCTGCCACTTAAATTCCATGAAAAATTGATAAATAATATATATAATTTAAAAAATTATAATCTCAAATGTTGTTCATCTCCTTAAAATTATAGCCCACCTTGAATTTACAACCCCTTGCTTGTTGTACTTTATCCAAGTATAGATTTTTGGCTTCGACCCTGATGATGACCGATAAAGATGCAATAGAACCAAAATTTCCAGATGTTGGTCATAAAGAACTGGGCACCGGTAGAATCAAAGCCAAAAATTTATCAAGCAGGTCAAAGTGAGCTTATCATATTGAATTCATGATTTTCAACTATCAACACAAATCCATTATGTTTAGGCCCTCAAAGTCTCATAACTAGATATCAATGTATATGCTATACTAGGTTAAATTCCACAATTCAAATTTATTCCACACCAAGTAACCCTAATTTTCATTCAGACACAGATTAACCGATTATCATCAAGTAAGAATGTCAAAATTTGTTTACTGAAACGGAGAACAGAACAGAGCAAAGTCACGAACCCTAGATCGGCACATGCCTCTTCGTCACCTGCTTCGCCGCCACCGCAAGCCCCGCCATCACTCCACCAATCACTCCTGCAACCGCCGCCGGCCTCACCCCCTTCCCCGCCCCAAACAGAACCCCAGTCCCTAATCCAGCCACCACGCTATTCAGCACATCATCCGTATCTCGAATCTCAACCATCGCACTCTCCAGTCCAGAATAAAGCAGTCCAATTATTCCCAATCTGTTCCCGAATTTCCGACCGGCGTGTCCCGAGGAGTTCAGAATCCGATTCACTTTGAGCTTCAGAGTGTCAGTGGCTTCGAATGCTCTGACACCGTCGATGAAGCCCTTTCCGCCTCCGGCGACAGAGCCGGCGATGAAGCCACAGCCGGTGTAGAAGGTGAGATTTTGGCCCCAGGAACGGCGTTGAGCAAGAGATTCTTCGTGGAAGAGGAATTCAGGGGAGGTTGGAAGGTTGTAGAGGGTTTTGACTGGGATGTTTGGGTTTAGGTCTTTGTAAGGGTTGTAGAGACGAGATTGGGATTCATTTTCAGAATTTGAAGTCGACATTGTTGGGAAAGGTTTTTCTAGGGTTAGGATTTCGGTGATCGGTGGAGGATCGGAAGATCTTACGCCAGGGCTTGGAAGATGAAGAGAGAGTGAAAATAGAAACCTGCGAACCGATCTTGGACAGGATCAGCATGTAATAGTAATGACTTGTCGGGTCGGTTTTATTATTTTTCATGTCGGCAAAGTTTCTTGAAGGACAAGGAGGGACCCGAATAACAAATGCATAATCTCTTAAACAAAATATTAAATTCCAAAATTAAGATTTGGGTTTGAAATTAAAGAAAAAAAATTATATAAAAATAATCACCTCCTAGATAGGATTCTCATAAATACTTGAATTGAAATAATATAACTATATCTCATGATACGATGACGTAAAAAAAGATAAAAAGGAAAGACTCATATACAAATGAGACTTAGATCAATAATATTATAATTTTTTAACTAAATTTTTAAATTTGAGTTTTGAAAATATGAAAATAGATGTTGAAAGAATTAATTTCTAATTAAATCCTATAATTAATTGACTCGGATTAATAAAATTTTTTTAAATTAATGGTGAGGTAAAAGGAGAGCGAATCTTAATACAATTGCTCATTTAGTGATTTTGAAATTACGGATTCGAAACGTAAAAACACTCTTTTTATAAAAAATATATGAGAAAAACTGTGTATATATATTTTGTGTACCATGTGAGCCCCAATGGTGAAGTAAAAATAAGGGGGCCCAAATCTTTTCTCCATCTCTGTATTTATTGATTTGTATTGTAAAAAATCACATGGATTTGAGATACTAAACTGAATATTTATAATTTATGGAAAATATAATTAGAGCAAACTTGTTATGTATGACTCATGATTGTTGTTTTAAAACGTTTAAATAGAAATTAGTTGATTAATTAAAATTTTATAATAAAAAATTAAGAGAAATATATTTTTAAATATATCTTTTTATCCGAAGATATGATTAAAAATAAGAATAAATTATTTAATGAATTAAATACAACGATCATTACTCATACTAAATACAAATAAATAATCCATGATATGCATTAATTTATTGAATAATAATAAAAAAAAAAGCACATGCACATGAATTACCGGTCCCTCGAACACTATCTTTGGGGAGAGAGAGAGAGAGAGAGAGAGAGAGAGAGAGAGAGAGAGAGAGAGAGAGAGAGTGTAACGAAACGACGTCGTTGCGGGCAGAGCTACAGAGTATATAGAAGAAGAACAAAACTTGAAGGCTGGGGGAAAAATGAGGGGAGCTTCTTCAACTTTATCCATCGCAGTTTCATCTCTCATCAATGTCAATCACCGGCATCGTACTCTCTACACCGTCCGATCGAAAACCCTGGAATTCGATCGTTATCGGAATAACCCCGTCAAGTACTGGAACGATTTCTACAAACGCCATCAAAACAAGGTTTTTCCGAGTTTCATCAGTAGCTGTTTTCCCTTTTTCTTGATCTTTTTTTTTTCATTGTAGTGTTGGATTTGGAAATGTGTGTTTTGCTTTGTTTTGTTCGTTTGTTTACAGTTTTTTAGGGATAGGCATTACTTGGCAAAGGATTGGGGACAATATTTCTGTGCCGAGAATGAGTCTCCCAAGGTTGTTTTAGAGGTAATTAATGTGTGAATTACTTGTCATTTGTAATACCCTTTCACCTATAATGTCTGAAAATCATATTTAAAATCAACTCATACGACCAGCAAGATGGAAGACTACTAGCACTTTGGTGGGGTTGTGTAACAGGCTTGCCCAATGGGCAATATCTCTTGTTCTCTTTCCGCCCTTTCATAGCCGCCCCCAGCTGCCACATGAAAGTAGAAGAAGCCACAAAAGTACCCTAGGTGGTACTAGACTAAAATATACTTATTTGAGTAATGTAGATGTACCCAAAATGTTAAAATGGGGCAATTATTGAATTTGATGTAGCACAGATTTATTAGTTACCCAAAAGTTTGAGATAATTTGTATGTATGTACTGCAATGTTTTAGTAAATGAAACTTGCCTTATATTTGATATTTTTGGTATATTGCCCCCTTTTTGGTTACATCTATTATTTCTCTCTTGGGGGAAATGGTTTACATGTGCAAATTAGTTGAAACAATACATGAAGCTCTTAATTTGTTGTTAATGTTAATGAAGGTGAATAATAATGTATAAAAATTTACTTAATTAGAATTTGAATGATCATTGCTCTATAGAGTAACTTAATATTGTAGACTTAAAATAGGAACCTCAATTTTGATGTCTTTTTTTTCACAGGTTGGATGCGGAGTTGGTAATTCAGTTTTTCCGCTTTTGAAAACTTATCCCAATGTTTTTATTCATGCCTGTGATCTCTCATCAAATGCGATTGATGCAATTAAGGTTTGTAACATCTTTGATACAACTGGGCCTTATTCATGGTCATTCAATCAACCTTTTTATCCGCTTTATGGGAAACAACTTGTGAACGGCTGGCTTAGCAATTTAGTGTTTCTTGATTGGTTTGTTGATTCATATTGGCAGTATAATCAATTCACTTGATTGGATAATGTTTCTCAGTATGTATAAGATGCCATTTAAATAGTTCAATATGTGATGCAACATGTAAAATCCACAGCTTTGTGAAAATTTAGAAGGCCAGTAGAGTTAACAGTGATTGCTGTTATCCTGGATGCAGTCACATGCTGATTTCAGAATGGACCAAGTGAATCCATTTGTTTGTGATGTTACAAGTCAAAACCTCTCTGACAAAATTGTTCCTTCCTCAGTTGATATTGTGACCTTGGTAAGAGTGCTTTATGTTTGATATTCATTTTCTTTCTATAGTATGACATTTTCACTTGAAAGTGGAAGTGCAAAGACCATTGCCATCGTTTATCCAATTATTTGCTGGGGAATTATCTTCTTACCGTTGCTGATATTTATTTCTCATAAGCATGCATGCTTACCTAACATGATACAGATTTTCACATTGTCTGCAGTGTCTCCTGAGAAGATGCCCATGACGTTGCAGAACCTTGTAGAAGTACTAAAGGTGGGCTGTTGTAGGATTGAAATTGTTAAAATCATATCTTTTACAAGAGTAACTTAATTGTTTGTAAAATTTGCAGCCCAATGGCCATGTTCTCTTACGTGATTATGCCGTGGGAGACTTTTCCCAGGTAAATCTTTCTTTCACCAGCCATTCACTGTCCTGTCTTGTTCTATTTGCAAAAATTGGTCTAAAAACTTACATTCTCCTTTGGGATGAGGAGTGCTGGAATCTGGTTCATCAGTCAGATATGGAAGAATTTGAAAAAGATATTGCATTATCTGAGTGGAGAGATGAATTTCTTTGTCTGTAGTCTGAGGTTTCTGACTGTGTTCGTTTACATGGTACTTTGTTACTGAAGAGAAATATTTGTAAGCATCCTTTGTTCTCTTGTTCTGACATCTACTAACTTGCCAACTCTTTAAGGTTAAACTACATGAAAAGAATCAGATGATTGATGAGAATTTCTATGTTAGAGGAGATGGAACAGTAAGTTTTCTGTACATTGGTGTATCATAGTTCAATGATGTGAAGCTGAATATGTCAAGTTCTCTAATGGTTCTTGCTTCTGTCTTGTGATGTAGTGCTCTTTTTACTTCTCCGAGGAGAGCCTGTCAAACTTGTTCACAAAAGCTGGCTTCAAGGCCATTAGTTTAGATATATACAGCAGACAGATTACAAATCATTCACAAAATATTACAATGAATCGGTCAGTTTTGCAATTTTTTCACTTTTTCATCTTTATTTGTGCCATTACAAAACATTTGATCTCTCATTTACCACTATAAACTGGATCATCATTTTAGCAGTTGAAACATTGTAGTTTTATATTGTTGCTGCTGTTGTTGTCTCCATCAGTGTCATGGCTACCCATTTTTCCTGTTCCATCATGCTTCTAGTAAATTTTTGTCAGCATGTAATTGTGAACCGGAACAGCTCATCTTTTAAGCATGTGGATCACAAAAGCTGGCCTGGAAATTGCTTTCTTAAAAGTGCTTGGATACTGTCATCACTGAAGTGACAAATTTGGTTGCTTCAAATCTAATTCTATTTTGTTGCTCTTCTGACCCTTCTTCACAAATATCAGGCATTGGATACGTGCAATATTCAGAAGGTCTGTCAGCATCATCCCTAACTCACCAACAGCATGAGAATTGCCATGGTTTGGTGATTTTATTGATTAAATATCAAGTCAATCAGGTGTGCTACCACTTTTCTGCTTGGCAATTTAATATGTTACTTGTTTGTTGAAGAGTTATATACCAGGTGGCTGTGACCAAAATCGTATTCTTTAATTAAGTTTTCTTCCTGAAAATTGATCAATGTCCATATGGATAAAAAATAGGATCAATAAATGAATTCCTGGCCAACTTATCCTGCTCCAGATTTATCTAGCATTTACGAATGTCATGATTATGTCTTTAATAAGTGCAGTGCCAATGATGTTGCAACTGATGCTGACTTTATTCCATTGTCTTAGACATGTCTTTTTTTCCCCGTTGGCCAAGCGTTTTATTATGGAAGCTCTAACAATTGATGCTATTGCAGTATTTTAGCAAGGGCACCGTTTTATGTGATTTAAACTTTCTTTTCCATTTCTCAGCATACTCAGATAAACCACAAGTGCCTAGTAAATGACAAAGGCCTCAAGTTGCAAAGGGAAGAGTGAAGAAAAGCAACATCAAAAGAATCGAGAAAAGATAATGAGGCCCCATTCGGTGGTGTCATGGGCTTTTGCATTTTACTGTCTTGATTTAATGTCGCTGTCCAATGGATCTGTGGAGATGACAAGCAGCGGCAATGATGAGAATCCTTGACCTGTGTGGCTTCTAAGGGGGAACCTTTTTGTGTGATCCATTTGAAGCTTGAGGATAGAACCTAAGAAATTGCCAAGCTGGCCACCTTTCCCTTAGAGATAAGTTGTTTGTTCCGGTGCAAAGGAGATGTAGAAAACGAGGTTTGATCCATCTTTATCTCAGAAAATCACTGCTTCTGAGGCTTTACCTTGTTTGCGAATTGCATCAATGTTTATTCGTACCAGCTTTGAGGGCTAAATGCTTCTGCTTATAGAGGATGGACTGCAGTGATACGGAATTCCTCTGATTTTGACCATTAAAATTAAACATTGATGCTATCTATGTCAATTTGGATTCTCTATTTTCAGTAACCTCTATAGTGTCTCTTTGCAATTAAACTATGCTGAGAAAGACTTTTTCATAAAGTAAGCGTGTTATGTTGCAGGAACCTCTAACTATGATTAAAAGCAAGGAGAATTGGAGCTCTGCCATTTTGTGTTAAATCTTTGTTTTTGACTCTTTTCATTCGGATATGCTGGCAAGAGAGAATTCAAAAGCTCAAGTGCACTTGAGCTTGAGATCTTTCTCAATACACACACATAATATAATATATAATATATGATTACATATTTTTATATTTATATATTCCATATTTATTCTAATCTATACGTATATTCTTCTTCTTTCTTTTTGCTTCTTTGGGTGAACCGTTTGTTGTTCTTTTGTCTTGTGCTAAGTGTAAGAACTGCAAGTTAGCATCATTAGAAGTGTTGAGTTATAGCATTTATTTTCTCTTTGCCCTTTCTGATCAAATTGGGATATTGGTATACCTCTGCACAAGGATATTGGTATATTGTTCCTATACTTTTAACATTTTATTAATTGGCATCTTCCACTCAAACATGGTTAAGATTTTCAAATTATGAACTTGACATGTAAAAGATAACCAAGTAAAAACTAACACTCTGCAAGCAATGTAAAGACATGTAACTTCACTTGAGCATTACACAGAAACTCACAAACTAAAATTTGACATGGTAATATGTGTTCCTTTACTATTCTGAACTTCTTTTGGGAAAAGCCAGTCTGATAGACACCACCCTCTTGGTGATTCTTCAATCTCCATACTCCTCTGTATAACTTGGATTGCTTTGGTAGCTGCCTCTTGCTTTTGCCCCAACTCCAGGTTCCATGCCCTCGACACTGTACTTTCTTGGTTTCTCCTGATTGTACATGATAACTATGCATGTTAGTTATGCATTTGAAATATTGGTAGAATGTATGGAAAATGTTCTCATATGATTTTGCACTCTTGGAAATAAATATATGCAGTCTTTGTTTCAACTTAGTTATATTCAAATGTCACTGACCGGTCTTCTCAGTTTGCTGAATGTGGCTTCATAAGCCATTCCAAATTCCTTCAAGCGAGTTAGCTCTGGCAACACCTCAGTATCAAGGTCTGGCCTATCCTTCCTCCGGAGCTCAGCACAACTCAAAGCCAATTCTGTGAATGACAAAGCTGCTTCAAAAGGGCAATCTCTTATGTTAGGATCAATCATGTCAGCAAATGTTCCTTCCCTGATAGCCTTTTGGACATGATGAGTCAGACCCATTGGGGGCTTTACGGTGATAATTTGCAGCAACATTATGCCCAATGAGTATATATCTGATTTAACATTCAAAAGACCAGTCTGTTGGTACTCAGGGTCAATGTAGCAAAATGTTCCAGCTGCTGCTGTCATGGCATAAGGCATTGTCGTTGTATTGGTTCTATCATTCGATGGGACTAACCTTGCCAAGCCAACATCACTGATCTTGCTAAGATAGTTTCTGTCTAGAAGAATGTTTCCTGGCTTGAGGTCACGGTGGACTAATGGCTCCGGTTTTGCTTGGTGAAGGAAAAGAAGGCCAGTTGCAATTTCACAAGCAATCTTGAAACGGGTTGTCCATGGGATCGGAGGAGTGTCATTCTTGCAGAAAAGCCGGTCCTCTAAGCTTCCATTTTCCATGTATTCATACACTAAGCAACCATGATCCGGGCAGGCACCAAGTAGGAGAACCATGTTCGGATGTCTGATAGCACTCAGAACCTCAATCTGCATATGAAAAATCATCAAGGAGATTAAGCAATGTGCTTTTACTTGTCTCAGTTTGCTGCTCTTTATTATTATTATTTTTTTCCTAGAAGCCTTCCCTGAACAAAATCTTATGCATGTTAAGCTGGTTGTGAAGTGTTTGATATTGAATGCATGCAAAGGTTGAATAGTTTGACTGAACAAAACAAAATTATGTGAAGAATTTTAGCACTGATTGTCAAAGTGTTATGTGATGTGGATTGACTAACATTTTTTGTTTTGTTTAAAAATAAAGATGCACAAATGTTTTCTTTGGAAAGAAACTGAATTTATAACGTGTCTGCACCTCTGAAGATCTCTTGTTCCATTTGTATTCATATCTTCTATCATACCTCTTGTTGGAATTGTCTCTTTCCTTGTTTTGCATCAGACTTCAAAAGCTTAATTGCAACTGCTGTGTGATCAAGACATCCTTTATAAACCGGTCCGTAACCACCTTCACCAATTTTGAATTGAGCTGAGAAATTTTCAGTTGCACTTTCAATCTCTTCAATAGTGTATTTTCTGTACCTAACTTCGTTTTGTGCCAATGCCTTAAGTGCCTTCATCTTCTCTTCTTTTTCCTGCTTTGCCAACCTTTCTGCAGTTCTTCTCTTATGTGCTTCCAGCTCGGCAAGTCTTTGAGCTGCCTGCGCTGCTTCAATAGCGGCCCTGGCTTTTTGCTTCTCTTTCTCAATCATTTGCAAAGTTACCTCATCTGCACTTTCCACGATGCTTCTGGTAACACCATTTCCCTAGTAAAAAAGGAGGCACCTTGTAAGATCTTCCATGTAACTGATGACCACATTACTTGTCATGACAAATATACTTATGGTAGATTTCAAGACCGTGTTGGATGTTAGTTGTTAGTTGTTTGCAAATTTTAGAACATGAAAAGTCATGACAACACCCCCCCCCCCAAAAAAAAAGAGTATCTAATGATCAATTGACACATCCAATTCTGAAAGCATATCACAGGGGAACAAAAAAATCACTACGGGGGATAACATTTTCTACTTGTTTATCTTACCGTTGGTTTTGCTATTACTTCTTCCTGTGTTGTACCATTATAGATTTCCATTGTTTGCTTGAGTTCGAGCTTTAATCTGCTCAACTCAGCATCAATATCTTCCTGCGAGAAATTTGTTGAAAAAAAAAAGTTATTATTGTCCAAACAGAATTTGGGCATACCACTATAATAATACACAAAGGCACTAAAGACCTGTGAATTAGATTGGTAGATTGTGTTTTGGAGAGTTGAAAGCTATTCTACATACAAAACTTTGACACTTACAGGGGTTTGTGAGGCAAAAGAGCATGAGGAATTGCTAGATGCTGTTGACATTGCTGCATTTTCAAAGGACATGCCAGTAGATTGGTGACTACGCACAGCATCACTTCCGTAGGATTGGGAGCTAAAGGGCAACCGGTACCTGTTAACCGCCGGGTTTTGTGACGAAGAAGCCATACTGCTGCTCAACATAGGTTTGCCTGATGACATCGATGAGTAATCAGGTTGACCCTCGAAAGATGACCTATCTGTGCTCCCACTTTTCCAGCTTGGCATGCTTGACATGGTAAAAGAATTTCTGCAATAGCAAAGCAAAAGATAGAAGAGGGGATTATTAACTCCTGTTAGCAATTGGCTGTTATGAGTGATGATCTGTATATATTTAATCTATACAGAAACTTAATACTCCTTGATGTGTCACCTTCAATATAAACCATGCTAATATATATAAAGATGAGGGTATGTTTTTCCATTAAGCTAGACAATGTCGAGAAAAGATGTTAGGTGCAGTGGCATTTGTTCTTGACTTAAAACCAAGAAAGTTCTTGGTTCAATTCATTAGTGGGATTTCTTGTGCCATTTTATTTCCTCTCCCCAACTAGGCGCATGAGCTTCCCTTGTTTGTATATAAATATATAATATACTTAAACACTAGACAATGCCTTGATTACTTACACGGTAACATCATAGCCTGGATTATCTTCAGGTAGGTAGTGTTTGAGAAAAGATCTTGAAGGATAGTTTTCAGGAGCTGGCAAGGCGGGTTGGCTTGTGGGTTGACTTAGCAGTACGTAGGATGCCTGGTTGAGAAATGCTGATTTATGTGTATCACTGATTGAACCACGTGACATAGACGCTGGGGACGGACTTCCTTTAGAAGGCATGACAGGCATACTATAAGTAGGAGGCATGGCAGGATTACTTGCTGTCAGCAGCTTGGCTTCATTAGGAGGTGATGGAGGTGTACTTCCCTTCTTGACTGTTTGAACTTTTCCTTTCGAAACAACATGCACTGTGCAGAAGTCTGGTGCAGCTCTTGCCAACACTGTTGGAACATCTGCATTTTTGAGTTTCCTGATGAAGAACCAAAGTGGCAGAACATTTGTTTGTGTAAAATGAACTTTGAATGAGGCATGATTGAGGAAAGGACATTCGCTTCCGTGACCAACCTTGTAATAGCATTGCGGTTTGAAGCGCCCACAATAACGTTGGTGATGCAGTTGTCATGGATGAATGAGATCAATGCATTCGAGACGTCGGCATTATGGAGAACTCTCTCCTTTATTTTGACCTGAGATTTTCACGTCATTCATGACATGTTGGTATTCGTTGATGCTCAAATCCTTGTCAAATACATAGATCAGTTTGAATAATAATTGATTGGTGGGTACAAAGAAGCATAGACTTGCTTGGTGCGCAATGATTTTATGGAAAGATCTTTGGAGGCATTATTCTATAAGAATTACATAATGTGAATGAGACATTCGATTTATTGTAACCAATTTGGCTAGGACGAGATTTTGTCAATTATAATATCTATCAAAGAATGGGGTGAGGCTTGGCAAGGTTATAATTTTTAAAATTATATGCATATCTTCAAATTTTTGGGGTGGCAATTCCTCGGCCCACTCCCTCCATTTTCCCCTGATGGTGTGTCACAAATTTTCTAATCTGTTTTTGTGTTTCATATATGGGATATATATAATCTGCTTCTTCATTTGGTCTGCATGATTGGATTACTGGATTAATGCACATGTCAGATAAGATAGATTTATGGGTATACATTTCAAAGCAAAGTGGTGGAGAACCTGAACCTATTTACCAAAGATTTGGTATAGCATGGCAACAGGGAGAAAATCAAAGCCAAATAGCAATGCATGATGAATCAGAAAATTAGAACAGACCCCTTTACGTGCACAAAAGCCACGGTAAGGAAGGAAGAGATGATGTTGCTCTTCTTGTGTTGGTTGGCGTCCATCTTTGGGAATTTCCTCTGCTGACCTCTGATCAGCTGAACAAAAACAAAAGAGAAGGAGAGAGAGAGAGTCTGATGATAACCAAAAAGAAGAACGGAAAAATGTGTGATAATGTACGTGGAAAATATGCATGGAAGAAAGAGGAAGGTGCTTACGATTTTGAATCTTAACATGGATGAGAAGTACAGATTTAGCATTGATGGGCTTGAGTAAATTCTCGACAGCCCATCTGACTGCAAGTTGGCTGTTCTTGTCTGCATCTATTGCCACAGCTGTGGTGCAAATTGATACTTGTGAATGATTTGGATCATCCATGAAAGACATGGGGCTGTTTCACAAATTGAATTCTAAAGTAAAATCAAACACGCAGAAACTGAACTTCAAAAAGGGTCTTATTTAGAGTCAAATGTCGGTTTGATTTACAAGTCTCTTACCTAAATTTGGTCACAGAATGTGTAGTCCTAACAAAGAAAACAAATTTAACAACCACCCCTTTGCTTTTCATGTAATTTAAACCTCTTCTTGTCATTATTTCTCATCATTTCACAGTTTGTTAATATCTTTTGTTGGTTAAGAGAATATTCTTTGTACTTTTCCCAATATAATATAGCCCTACCACCACAACCAGCCTTTAAACGGGTAGGGTACAATTAGGGATTTTTTTTGGGGGGGGGGGGGAGCAGAACAAAAAAAATTTTAATAAAATTTTAAATATTAATATTCTCCTAAGTCCCCAATTGACATGTAATGTTTTGATAATGGCTATAAAATGCCAATTTATTAATAGTAATTACATATATAGAAAGGTCTAGACAAGGTCAAAACAAGATGAGCAAAACCATGATTGCCTTATAACCATATAATAATATCCGGTACATCCACAGCATGTTGAACCCAAACTGTTAAGGGTCATTTTTGCTATTCCCTACACACACAAGCCATTTACAACATAAAGCTGTTGCTTCATGGCATGACCACATGCTACCTCTTTAAAATCCAAACATGAAAATAGTTTTTCTAGTTTTCAACAGGAAAAGATCTGTCATAAGCAAGTCCAGATATTTCCATATTCTATTGAACAAAATTGTTCAGGGTTCATGTGGCCCAGGATAAAATACAAGCAGAGCAGCAGAAAGAGAATGAAAAACTAGTTTTCATTAATAAAAACATTAAGTAAATCCCATGTTGATCTGGAAACAGTCTTCAAGTGGCTGATCCGATCACCTTCCTGTCTTTGATAAGCTTGCGGATCAAAAATTGAAGGGAAACCCCATGGGGGTACTTAGGACTAGTATCCCCTGACAAGTGGTTCTTTTCTGTTTCATCCACCCAGTATTAACTTTTGGATCCAATTACTTTCGACTACCTGGCCTGGGCCTATACTTCAATTCGGGGAATTTGAGAGGAGCCAAGAGGGTTGCTATGAGGAATTTTCATATGGTATGATCTACATCTTTCCGGTAGTCATTCTAAGATCCTTATCAATATCTGTGGGATCAGTCCGGAATCCATCAACATGGAGAGTAAGGACCAGGATATAGTTGATAAGATCACTTTTCTCATTTGATATCTTACTTCTCCCTCGATCATCTTTCCCTGGATCTTTGAACAATTCTGCAAACCTGTGAATGAAAATGCCTGGGAGTTTATGATCCTTTGCGGAAGAATGACCATGCATAGAATCACGGTCCCTGAACTCTATGAGATGATTGATGTATGAGATTATACGAGCTGGAGTTTTCCTCTCCTCCTCATCCTGCAGAAAGAACCAGCATTTGTGCTCATATAAAGAGAACTGAGGGAAAAAAGCTAACAAAATAATAATATTACTTATGAAATGCCAAATAAATGCCATAATATTACCTCAAAATCCCTCAAGCTGTGGAATCCATGCTTAACGAAGCTTTCATGACTACCCTTTGCCGATTTTCCTTTTTCGAAATGGCACATCAAAAAGATAATCCCACTCACCACTCAGGATAATCTTTTCCAGAGGACAAGCCTCCTAAGGTTTTGTAGCAGAAATGTCCTATGGTGGGGTATTACGGTCAGTGTGAGGATCAGCACTTTCAAGAGCCTCCTTGTTCACTACAAAGTTCCTCAATTTGGTTTTCCAAACCGCCCGGAGCCTTAGCATCTTCCATGAAGCGTAGAGTCTCCATCTTTCTAGCCTGAAATATGGGACATAAATTTTTACTGTCAGTCTTAAAAGGGAAAATAGTGCGCCGTTCTGGATGAGTAGATGTGTCATTGTAAACCACGTAGCATCTCCGAAGAAAATGGATGAACAAATCAAATTGCAGCGCACCACGAAATGCATCCTCATCCATGGTAAAATCCATAACCAAAAAGAACTATATAGAATGTTGTCGATTCTGTGATAGGGACAAAAATATAGAATATGAATTTAACCAGAAAAATACAGGTCCCACCACACATGCAGAAACAAGTGGAACACAAAAGTGTAGATTTAACAAAAACCATAGATTTTTCCAGCAGGGATTATGTAGCTTTCTAAAATAAACCAATGAATATAACTGTTTGCTGATAGTCATAGCTCCTGTTCGAGGCATAGAAACAAAGGAAAGAAAGTAGACATATCCACAGAGACTGCTGGCAAGTGCCTCAGAGGAAAGTAGAGGCCCCTCTTTTCCTCCCTTCAGAGGAGGATGGTGATTTCCTAGAACTGTTTGTACATCATCATGAGGCCCAAATTGAGGTTTTTATGGAAAGGAATGACCCATACAAAGCAGCAAAGCATGCACCATGCCCACCAACACATCACACAGATAGTTAAAAAGAGAGTCAAAATGGAAAGGCCTTATCTTTGACAAGATGTTATGAAAACCACACCCATCTTAATTTTCACAAAATGACATAAACAAATTCAACTTCTATTTTTCTTTTTTTTTTTCCCAATAGTAGTGCTTAAAAGGAGAAAAAAGAAAAGAAAAAGGTTACCAACTAATAGAACATATTAATTTAGATGGAGGAACCAATCTCAAACCCACCATTTATTTTTAACATTTGGCTTTGAATTTGAACCTAAACCTTAATGCACGTGTTAGATTATATTGGTTTTATTAGCATATATATAATTATATACATATATATATATATATATATATATATATATATATATGAGATTTGAAATCAAAATTTAAAAAAAGAAAGATATGATATTAATTGAGTGATAAATAATTGATTTAATACATATTATTTTGATATTGTGTTTATTGTTTCTTAATTTTTTCTCTTTTTTTCTCTGATGATCTCTTGAAACTCGAGCAGGAGTGTGGTATAAGGGCAACATGTGCAAGACCCCAGCGATAAGCTATTATCATCAAGTCCTCCCCATAAAAAGAATAATAATAATAATTTAATATCATGATAAAAATGATCGTATTTTATATTTGTTTATTTGAATGACTCAATTTATAATAATAATAATAATAATAATAATAATTTTTATTTTAATAAAAATGTAAAATCTAATTCTACCCTTGGCGGGGCTTTCCCCCAACTTGTCCCAATGGTTAGAACCGAACCGCTCAAGCACGTAACAATAGGAATCCACCAGCTCCATTTATGGTGGCGTCTTAGACACTCATCAGATAACAGCGGGATAGGACAATTCTGAAACGTCATCGTTTCATTTGGTAATCAAAATGGTTTTTCCTAATTTGACCGGCTAATAATTGCTCTCTCTCTCTCTCTCTCTCTCTCTCTACGCAGTTTCACTGTTTCAAAGACAAAACAGGGGGGAGAGAAAGGGATAGTTTGTGCTGTACTTTCAATCAATATCGTTTCAAGTGCTTATAGATCGAGGCTCTTTTCACTAATAAGTTGCCTTTTTCTCATTATCGGCCCATGCTTCTCTAGTTTCACTTGATCAGTTTTCCCCCCTCAAAAGGCATGTTGACTCTCTCTCTCTTTCTGTCTCTAACTCAAGTTCTTGGAACTTTCTTGGTCATTTCTGAAATGGGTTTTTGATTTTATTTCATGGGTTCTGATTAATTTGCGTTATTTTTTATTCTCTGCATCAAACTCACTCTTTCCTACATTATTACTTGACTTTTTTTTTTTCTTTTTTTCTTTGGGCAACATGCAATAGCTTTGCTTCTGATTGTTGATTCTTGGAACTTTGTCATTTCTGATCTGGGTTTTTGATTTTCTCTAATGGGAATTGATTAATTTTTGTGGTTTTTTTTTTTGTAAGGAGGGTGTTCACTAATTCAAGGACTGGTAGAAGGGCTTTGCGTGGTTTTGATTAAAGTCTGCTTTCTAGTTCTCTTTAGTTTTTTTTTTTTTTTTTTTATCCGTATATTATTTATTGTTGATGTTTTCCATATGATTCTTTCTTTACTTGCGAGGAATGTGAATTTTTATTCTAATATTACCTGGCTTGGTGGGCATTTTAGATGGGGTTAGCTTTCTCTTTGGTTTTGTTTGATTTCGAGAATGACTTCTACGGAATCTAGGTTTTTTGGGGGGTGACTCTAGGATTTAGGAGACGTGGAATGATGATTTTTCGAAATTTCTGGCGAATGATTTTTTTTTTAAAAATTTCTGGCGCATAGAATATAGCTATTTGGACGCAATCTTTTGTGGAAACAGAAGCTTTGTGGCTTGGTTTGCCCCTGGTTGTTCTAGTTGTTAGTAATGTTGTCATGTGCTTCATGAAAACAATTGAGCAGAATAGGAAATAGTGCTTCCTGAAACTTAAAAGATACAGTTTACTTGATTGACGAGACATAAGGGCAATTCCTATAAAAGAAAGATCATTAATCAAAGAAAGATCATAATTTTGATTCTATGTTGTGCGAACACTTATAGAACTGAGTTAGATGGACGCATCTTGGACACAACACAGTATGACATGTTGTAACAACAATGCTGCACAATTTTATAACTTCGTTGGGTCACACACCCGTGTGTGTTCAAGTGTCCATGCTTCGTAGGTTCATCATGTGCAAAGAAGACCATTGAATGTTTAAATGCTGAGGAGTTATGAAGTCCAGGATTACATGTCATACAAGCTTGTTGAAAGTCTAATACAATTGCGGATTGGAGTTATTAGATTGTCGATTACTTCAGAATATCAATATTGTCAATCACAGGCTAGTTAGAATATAGACCACCAAATTAGCTATTGTCAATCACAAGCTAGTCAGAATATAGGCCACCAAATTAGCTAACTGTGGCATTTCTAGAAGGAAAAAATGGAAATAAAAAAAATAAATTTTCTGAGCTAAATAAAAGACAGTTGTGGAGACGGAGAGAGTCTGAATTGATCACATTCATTTACACTTGTCTACATATTGGTTTACCATGATGTGCTTAATACTTCCAAGTCAGCAGTGGAATTGCCAAAGGTCTTGGAAAAATTTAGTTAGAGCATTTGGTATTCTCGTAGGGGAAACATTATGGCCTTTATATTCTTTTATTGTCTGTAATTATTAGGGGATCACTTATTTTTTTTAAAGCTTTTTTCCGTTATTCAATTTGTAGTTGGATCATTTGAGAACTTTGAAGCATAGAGGGTTTACCTAGCAGTAATTTCATGAAAATTGTGTTAGAAGCATAAAGTTTGTAATGTTATGTATGTCTTCAAAAAGGCCAAACATATCTGCTTTTTAGCTCCTATCTCTTACCTGCATTATATAGAAAAATGAAGTTTATATCGATAGGAACTCTAGTTTTAGATGTTGATGATTTATACTTTGCAGCCTTAAAAAAGTTGCTTCAATGGCCTTGCTTATATGCTTCACTGCTTCACATTGCATTTTGCAGATGCATTGAAGGGCGGCAGACAAATTGAAGGAATCTACTTGTGGACATAATGGATCAAAGTATTTCACCTCTGAGCTGTCATTGTTTCAGTATTGGTCACATCACTTTCAACAGTATATCTGCCTTAACATACTACTTAACATTTGATAGGTCACTAGAGATTTGGTTTTCATTAATCTAGAGACTGTAGTCAGATCTTCAGGTTCTCTAAAAAGCTAAAATCCATGGATTATTTATAGTGATGACTATTTTTGAACAATAGATGCCTGCGAACACATTGATTGCAGTCTGTTGTATGTCACAATTGGGCCCTCTGGCTTCCTGAATGCTTGACAAGAACAAAGAACCATTCCATTGACTGAATTTATGTACAAGAAATCTCATCCTTGAAACCATTACATGCGTCTATTATACTCTTGCATGCATGTAATGTCTTTATTTTTGTATGAGAGGATGTCAACATGAAAGGCTCAGTTGATTGGGCTATGTACATATTTACTTTCTCCATTCTAGACAATCTGAGCTTGGGAAGAACTGAAGTTTGTGATCTTTAAGGCCGTTTATGTTGGAAAGGTTAATGTGCTAGTAAATCGTGGTGGTTAATTGTCATGCATACTTGGCATTTTGGGCAAAATTGTTATCCAAGATGCTTGAATTTTGTAGTCACCTTGGAATTCAGCTTTATGCGGAACATTGAATGGTTGTTGCAAGTCTTGAACTGAAGCCTATACCATATGATTGAAGTTGTGATAATATGAAAGAAGAATTGTGAGTGAAGCACTTGCAGAGAGAGGGAGTAAAGTTCATAACAGAGATGAACATCTTGATTGATTTATTGTCAAAATTTGACTGTTGACATTTAGTTCATGGTTTGTTGCCTGAATCTTGTTCAATCTTAGGATTGAATGCATCCTTTGCTAGTTCATCTTTGAATAATTTAATGAAGAAAATCAACAAGGGCAATAGTGAATTTATTGGAGCTATGTCCTACTTGATTCCATTTTTCTTTCTAGTAGGCCCAATTCTCTGACTGGTTCTTTGCTAACATATTAGGACTTTGAGGCACTCACCAGGTCATATTGTTGAGGATTCTGTTATCAAATATGTAATGGGCTTTCTTCCTCTTATCCCCCTCATCAAATTGTTGCATATCACATTTCTTGCTCTGGTCTTATCGGTGGGGATCCAAATATCGGAGAAAGCCAAAAAAGTTCAAACCTTCTCAAAAATTTCGTGGACTGATGTTGTTATGCCATGCAAAATATTCTTGTTTGGGCTACACCATTTTATCATTTTCGTGGCCTTCTCTTACATCCTTGAAATCAAATCTCTAGTGTGCTGACACTTTAGATTGGAAATGGCAACTAAATATGTGCTTATTGATCAAAATTGGCTGGTAGAATCTGGTCCTCAGTTAAATGTCCTTGAGCTAGTGGAGACCATTATTTTTTGGTATCCTTTGGATTGTTGATTGATCACACATTGCAAACTCCATGCCATTGTTAGAGCAGGTCAATCTCTGACTGCTCATAGTATCCTGCCTTACCTCGGCCTGACCCTGCCACCTTACCTACAATTCTTGTGGTTTCTGAATGATCAGTGTTATTCTTGGTTGTTCTCATCGGAATTTGCTATGTTTAGTGATTTGACGTAAACTTTCACAGGTGCAGGACATGATACAAATGTTACTGATACCGAGAAGGGCAAGTATACTCTCATTGGAGATGGAGAGGACCCCGAGCTGGGATTGTATGACAAACGCCTGCCTTGCTGTGGCTGTGGAATTGGATGGTGCTCGTGAGTTTTCTATCCATATCTTTTCCCTCGATTACTCTACTGGATGAAATTGCCCATTCTCACACATTAACCTTGTTCTTCAGTCTTCTGATTGGATTTGTGTTCCCGCCTGCTTGGTACTATGCCGCAATACTCTATTTTGCCAGGTATTACCACAAAGATCCCAGGGAGAGATCGGGACTCGCTGCTTGTGCTATTGCTGTAAGTGTACCATTCACGTAAATATACTGAAATGGTTCATTCAAACTTCATGGCTTTCATTGCTTTCATGTTTGTTTACGTAATTTCAATATCCCATCATTAAACTATCCCAGCTTCTTATAATGTCACGAATTAGTGTTGCCGTGTTTCTTATAATGATCATGTTGACATATATCCTCCATAACATGAATACTTATTTTGGATCAAACTGGAAGGATTTTCTAACTATGCTATAAAAGCTCTCTCTCACTCATGACATCTTCTTCAGATAATTTCTTTTTTTTTTCTTATTTTTTAAATGAGCTAATTTTGGTATGTGTTGTCCCAGGCAATCCTCTTTACTTTAGCAGTGGTAATCACAGTGGCTGCAATTCTATTGTGAATGCTGGTTCATACTTAGGCATCCCCAGAAAGAGTTAAGTGGGCAGTCCTGCGCCCCGTGATGTGTAGATGCATCTTCTTCCATCCTGTATTACCTTCTTCGAGTGTGCACGTTAGGTGTGCACAAACATCCTTGAAGTGTATACAACTTGTGCAGCTCTTTACCTTAGCTTTGTGCATATAGGGACCGTATATGATAAAATCTTTTATAGACTGCCCCTTTTTAGGGCCGTAAATGAACTGAGAGAGAGAGAGAGAGAGAGAGAGAGTTTTTTGAGTCTCCAGGGATGAATTTCTGATGCCCAATTCAAAGTGGTAGTGCAGAATTGCAAATGGCTGGCATTATGGCTGTCAGATTTCTATTCGTTAAATCAATAATATAGCCGTTGGTTGCTTAGCTTCCTTCACGAAGACCATCTTCTCAGAGAAAAGAACAAGAGATATTAATATATATGTGTTACATATTATCTTTTTCCCTTTTCTTTTATTCTTTTTTGGCAGATTTAAAGGACATTCAAAAAATTACAAATGGTAACTCTTCAAAACAATTCCAACACAGTTATTTATGTATATATATATATATATATATGTATCAATAAAATGATTATTAGAAAAATCATCTCTTATCATAAACACTAAATTTCCATATTAATGCAACTATGCGAAGAAGGCTTAAATCTTTTAAAATTAGATATGGCTTAGATATATATTATCTTTCCAATTATATTTAAGAATCATTTTCGAATATGAAACTATATTATTCTTAAATAAGACTTAGGCCAATAGATTTTGATTACATTCAGATACATTTTGAGTGTCATATTCTTAAATTGCACTGCAAACCTTGATATTTAATTTTTTTTTAGCTATATGATTAGTTTTGTATTTTACATTAGTGAAATCAAAAATAAGGAATCATTAATTTGTCAATAAATGGTTGGTTTATGAAACAAATGTATAGAAGTGGTTCATGGTTGACTCCAATAGGCTATGTATGAACTTTTCAGCAATACTGCACAACTAACTTAGAACTTGAAATTCCAGAATCCACAGCTGATCATTTTCAACAGCAAGGCAAACACCACCCAAAGAGGGAGGGGGAAGATAAAGTAAGTTCTTTGGTTTGGTAATGAAGGGTTGGTGAATGACATTTTCCACTACGTGTCATTACGACTGTTATTACTGTAGTATTACACTGCATTCAGTATAATACTTAAATCATTTTGTATAGGTCATACATAGTGACATGTTGATTTATTGGATATCTTAGAATTTATTATGATACTTTTGTATCCATATTCCTTTTTGATATATATATTCTTTGTTAATAATAAAAAAAAAAGTTCTGTGGCATGGTTAATTTCATGCATACCTTTTAGAAATTTCCAACTTTTTCTCCTTTTTTAGCACCTTGCTGAAGACAACCATGAGACCATTCTCTCCTTAAAACAATCTACTTTCTAGAAGGCACCCTTTGATACTTTGGTAAAGAAACCCTTCAGATGGCTGCTCACTGCTAACTACTGTTAAAGTTTCACAAGTAACATGTTTGTTATGATTGAAACAAGCTCAAGAGGCAGTGTTATGCATGTGTGTGTCTAGGGAAGGGAGTGAGGAAGAGGGTAGCTGAAGGTGCCAGAAGTTCCTAGGAAGTCAGAATCATGCATGCCAACAATGTGTAACACTTGGCATGCTAAAGTCATTTTAAACAGATTTCCAAGACAACGAATTTCTCGAGCATTCATTTTCTTAACAACAAAGTGCGACAGCAAGCAGAAAGCATCAGTACACCTAGAAAGAGAAGTTCACCAACAAGAATGGCTATCGAATTCCCCTACCAAAATGACATTGCTGGCCGGACAGATAATTCATCTCTATAAAACGCTACAAATTCAACAGGACTCTTAATTTAGGGTACAATCCACCAACTTCAAGGCGGATAAATGTGGACTAAACCAATGAGGAATACTTGGCAAGATTTTACCATGCTTGCAGATCTACTTTCGATTAGCTTCACTCAAATAATTCTTCAGGACATCCATTACTGACCCAAAATCAGCCTTGACCTGCATTGGTGGATTGGCAAATCGGCAAGCCATGTCTGGAATTGCATTTGAGTGATAATCAATCTTAGATTGCGTAAACTTCAGTCCATGAGCTGTACTCACAACCACAGTCCGGTCTGTAGGACCAATTATCCCACTATTCCTAAGCTTAATCAATGCGGTTAATGCAACCCCGGTGTGCGGACAGATAAACATTCCTGTTGAGTCCGCTTGGGACATAGCATCCATTAACTCCTCCTCAGTTGCTTCTTCCACAATCCCATCCGAATTCTTCAATGCATATACAGCTCTATCAATAGAAACAGGATCACCAATCTGAATAGCTGAAGCAAAGGTGGTATTAGCCTTCACCGGCTTAAAATCCTTCCAACCCGACTTATAATGCAAATAAAGTGGATTCGCATTTGCAGCTTGAGCACAAACAAGCCGTGGAATCCTATCAACAAGCCCCAACTCCTTACACATATAAAATCCTTTATAAAATGCATAAATATTCCCCAAATTCCCACCGGGCACAATCACCCAATTGGGCACTTCCCAATTAAACTGCTGCAAAATCTCGATTGCAGCTGTTTTCTGCCCTTCTAACCTCAAACTATTCAATGAATTTGCCAAATAAATAGGCAATTCCGCCGTGACTTCCCTTATCAATTGCATACACCCATCAAAATCGGTATCAATGCTAAGCACGAAAGCCTTATTCGCAATGGGCTGCACTAACTGAGCCATTGAAATCTTATTTGCAGGCAGGAAAACAATCGAAGGAATTCCTGCAGCGGCACAATAAGCAGATAATGCGGCCGAGGTGTCGCCAGTTGATGCACAGCCGACACCCACAACAGGTTTATTCATTTTCCTTAATCTATTCACTTGACTAACCAATACAGTCATACCCAAATCCTTAAAGCTACCCGTGTGACTAATCCCACAATGTTTGACCCACAAATCATTCATGCCCAGAAACTGTTTGCCAAATCGTTCAGCCCAGAAAAGATTAGAATTACCTTCAAAAGCACTGACAATGTCATCAGAGTCGATTTCAGGTAATACCCATTCCTTTTTGCTCCAAACTCCAGACCCATAAGGCCATGTTGTTTTCCCAACGCGTGAATCGAAAAGGGCTTTCCAGTAATTTCCATCGAACTTCTTTAGGGCATCGAAATCATGTAGAACATCAAGAAGACCACCAGATTTGCTACGGTATACGATCTCGTCGAGTGAATACGATTCGGTGCTATGAGGGCCAGCGTTGAAGGGGACGTATTTGGCGGAGAAGTTGTGGGTTATGTGAAGACGGCGGGCTTCGTCGCGGATGTTTTCATCAGCA
The DNA here is from genome assembly GCA_033439265.1 of Dillenia suffruticosa. NCBI lineage: Eukaryota > Viridiplantae > Streptophyta > Magnoliopsida > Dilleniales > Dilleniaceae > Dillenia > Dillenia suffruticosa. Next base: position 23,556,164 of record JAVTVX010000004.1, read on the forward strand.
GGGCGACGGTGCTTTGCAGGAGAGGGTGTTGGTGGTGGGGGTGGGGGTGGGGGCGGGGGAGAGGGAGAGGATTTGGAGCATTTGATGGAAACAAGATGTGTTCTGGTGTTTGGTGCGTTGTAAGGGTTGGACGATTTAGGGGTTGAGGAGCGGAGAGAAGGAAGAGAGGCTTGAGAGATAGAGAAGGTGGCCATTGAGGGGACAGAAGGAAGGAGAGAGGGATCAAGCCGGGTCTCGGAGATGCGGCGCTGGGAAGATTCGTGAGGTGGTCAGATCCTGGAATTTATAAATCGTAGCGTTTTGTTGGCAAAAGTCATATTTTTGGATTAAAAAGGAAATCATGGGTATATTTGGGTTAGTCGATAAGGTTCAGTTGATTGTTAAATTGTTGATAATTGATGATTATAATATAATTGTTATTAATTAATATTAATATTTAATTATCTAATTAATACCAAATAAAATTATCATATTTCTATGTTAATTAATTTTATTTTATTTTAAAAATATTTTCATTTTATATTATTATCATATTTTTAAAACGATAATAATATAGATACAAATGTGAATAAAATCCAAATGAATTGGATAAAATGAAAAAGTGTATTTGGAATTTTTTGTAATTACACATAATCGTTGCAACTGAAAAAGTTTTACAGAATTGTAATAAGAGGTGCATTATTGTATGATCCGATGGATTGGAGCCAAATGGAATATTATTTTTAAAAATGTTTGGAATTTTATTTTATATTATTATAATATATTCAAGGCAATAATAATATAGATCCAGGTGTGAATAGAATCCAAACAAGTTGGATAAAATAGAGAAATGTATTGAGAATTTTCTGTGATCATAAGATGTCATCGCAGCTGAAAGGAAAGCTTCAGTAAGAGTTATATTATTGTGAGATCTTGAGTGTTGGACCATTAAATAGTATAAAATGATTGTAACTGAAATGAGAATATTCAAATGAATGTACAGTAAAATTAAAAAAATATAGGATTATAAATGAAAAGATACGTATTAAAATTAGAAGTAAATTTAATTATAGATAAAATGAAAAAATATCGTTTAAGTTGATTTGGTAACGTGTAACAAAAAAAAAAAAACACAAATTAAGAGGAGTAAGAACTTAAATGTATAAAATTTAGTGAAATGTCAAATTAGATTGTTGAAAATTTAAATACAAATTATTCGTAAAAATATGAATATAAAAGGTTTAATTGAAAAGATAATTTTAGATAGAAATTGATAGGAAAATTCAAATCAATTGAATTAATGCACATTTATTATTATTATTATTATTATTATTTTTATTATTTTTATTTTCTAATTTTATCTTATTTTATTTTACTTTTTCTTTATTCTCTCTTCTATATTGATCTTTCAAATGATCGACTCCAAAATTTAAAATTAACATTCAATTTGTTATTATTGTGTGATATATTAAAATATAAAATTTATAATTATAATATTAATAAGTTTAAAAAAATTATTAATTTCATTATATAGTATAAAAAATTAATACCAATTATATAAACCGTGGCTTTATAAAAAAAGATAATTTTTTAATTATTTAAAACAATACAATCAATTAATTTAAATACATACCATAACAATAATTTAAATCTTATCTTATAAAAATCAGAGTAAAAATAATAAAATTTAAAAATAAAACTGGTAAAATAATTTTTAATTATTTAAATTTGTTTGTTGTTATTAATATAAAATGTTTCAATCCGGTGGTAGAGAAGTTTAAAAGTATACGTGAAAATAATGAGAAAATTTAAACATAAAAGATTATATATCATGTATAATTCAATTTTAAACAGATTAAGTGAGTAAACTCATATACAGATACATTCATCATGAGCTTGTGGCTTGATTTTGAAGGAGAAGTCATGACTCTTGATGTTTCGGCATGGCCAAGGGAGTCATGCCTAAGAAGAAACCAAAAACAAAGAACAACAAGCACTTAAACACTGATTTTGACTACTCGTAATCCTTCTCCCTCTCGCTTTGCCTCTCATTCTTATTCTCTCTCTTTTCTCTATCCCCCTTTGTCTTTGTCCCTCCTCATTGCCTCCACTTCTATTACCCTCCCTTTCCTCTCCCTCCTATACTCCCCATAGTCATTCAGCCTCGTCAGGTCGTACTAATTGAAGTGTCGACGTAAGCACAGGAGAGGGATGTTTTAATGGACCTTGAATTTCTGAATTTAAGCATATTGTAGCGTGTGAAAATGTTTTTCTTCTATTCGATCATTTTCATCAAGCATCAATTTGGTTTCCGAGCATTTTAATTCTTTTTTTCTTTTTTTTTTTTGGCTATAAGCATGTAAGAGCCAAACAACTCAGTTAAAGCCCCAAATTAAAGAAGATATAGTATGTATTATTGTTGTAAACTAAAAAAAATACTAATAATAAGAAGAAGAAATAGAGAGAGAAAGAGGGAGATTTCTTATTCTTTCGTGTATGTATTGTATGTGAATAATAAAGTTATAAAAGTGGAATTTATACAATTTGGGACGTATATATAAATAGGAAGGTTTTAAAGTCAAGTATTATTTTAAATATGTAATATTTCCATATTATAATATTGACATATAAAAAATATTACTAATAGTAATATTGGTATCATGTGTATTTTTCTAAAATATTTACCTTTTATATATTGGCCATCCGTCTAAATTTTCTAGGGTTTATAATATTCCCCCTTGGATGTCTATTATATAGAAAATATGTCTTGTTAAAACTTTACTATGAAAAAAATTCAGTGGGAAAAAAATTCTAGTGGGAAAAAAATTTAGTGAAGGAAAAAAAGTATACTATTCAAAGTGGTTGATAATGTACTTACTCTCCCAATTGAGAATATCCCTTGAAATCTTTAAACCAATACATTTTGATTCCTTTTACCCATCTTGTAAAGATAGCAGTTGGCAAGAATTTTATAAATAAATCTGTTAAATTCTTATTTTATCGTATTTATTGAATATTTATATCACCATTCTTTTGAAATTCATGAGTGAAAAATTTTTTTTGGTGAAATGTATTTTGTTCTATCACCTTTGATATATCCTTCTTTGAGTTAGGCGACACATGTTGTATTATCCTCATATAAGACTGTCGATGTTTCTTTTCCTGAAAATAATCCCCAAACTTCTCGCATGTGCTGAATTACAAATCTTATTCATACACATTCGTAACTAATTTCATGGATTGCTAAAATTTTAGCATGATTAGAGGATGTAGTTACCATTATTTGTTTCTTAGAATCTCATGAAACGACAGTGCCACCATATGTGAACACATATCCAGTTTATAATCGAGTATTATGAGAATCAGATAAGTACCCTGTATTTGCAACACCAATCAAATATGTTTTGAATAATTTAAGAAAATATAGACCTATATATTTTATACCTTATAGGTAATAAAGTACATATTTAATCTCATTCCAATGTCTTCAGGTTGGAAAAGAACTATATCTCACTAATAAGTTAATGAAGAATGATATCAGGTCGTGTATGACTAACGAAATACATGAATGCCCTGATTGTATCCAAGAATCTCATTTTTTCTCGATGTCGGAAAGGGTCTTTATTTACATTAAATGATCTCACTACCATTAGGGTGCTCAATGGATATATTTTGTTCATATAAAATCGTTTTTAATACTTGTTCTGTATAAATTGCTTGATGCACAATGATTCTGTCCTTTAAATTTTTTATCCGTAACCCAATACAAAATTTTGTTCTTAGATCTTTCATCTCAAATTCTCGATTCAAACACTCTAATACTTTTGAGAGCTTCCAGGAATCCCAATGATATTTAAGTTATCAACATATATTGCAATAATAGCAAAATTACATCTAAATTTCTTTATAAAAATGCATGAACAAATGGAATCATTTTTATATCCCTCCTTTGACAAATACTCACTAAACTAGTAATACTACATGCAATCAGATTGTTTTAACCCATATAAGAATTTATTTAATTTGATTGAATAATCTTCTCGAGAACCAGAATTACATGCTTCTGCTAGTTTAAATCTTTTTGAGAGTTTCATATAAATGTTATTGTCTAGTAGGCCATACAAATAACTTGTAACGATATCCATTAAATGTAAATTGAGTCTATTTGTATTGTCAGATTGATTCGAAATTGGAAAGTAGTCATATCTACCACAGGAGAGTATGTCACACCATAATCAATACCAGATCTTTGCGAAAATCCTTACACGACTAAACGTGCTTTATATCTCATAATTTCATTTTTCTCATTTCGTTTTTGTACAAAAATCCATTTGTATTCTATTAGTTTTACACCAATAGTTATATGGACTACAGGTTTGAAAATATTTCTTTTGTCAAAAGATTTCAATTCTGTTTCAATTGTATCTTTTCATTTTTGCCAATCATGCCTATGTTTGCATTCCTCAATAAACATTGGTTCAAGATCTTTATTTTCATTCTCGATACTCATTGTTATATGGTATGTAAAAATATCATCAACATTTACATTATTTCGGTTACATATTTCTTCGGCCATATAACATAATTTATTGAGATTTCATAATTATCAATATTTTTAGGTACTTGATATTCTTCTGAAATATTATCCATGGTTGGTACATCTTTAGGACATGTAATATTCTTGTTTAGACCATCTAGTTTCTTTACTTCTTTTCTGTCTCCAGGATTTTTATTTTTGTAAACAATCAGTCTATCACATTTTGAGCGCGCTTTAGACTCATTAACAATATTATGTTGTCTTTCAGGGACATCAATTCTAAAAGAAACATTAACAACCAGAATATGCGACTTAGTCACTCTTTTATGGTCAATAAATGTATTTGGTAACTGATTTGCTAAATTTTATAAATGAATCATTTTTTGAACTTTTAGTTTACATTATTTGTTCAAGAATTAATATAAAAAACTTGTAATTTTGCTATCATAAACAATGGTCTTGCAATCAATTGGACATGTTTAATGATTGATTCTATTAGATCATTTTGAGTATGAATATGTGCTATAAGATATTCTATACTTATCTCAATCGACATACAATATTCATCAAAATTTTGGAATGTAAATTCACCAGTATTGTCAAGATGAATTTTTCTGATAGGATAATATGGAAAATATGCTCTAATCTAATTAATCGAGCAATTAATCAAGGTTGTGAATTGATAATAATGATATATGTGACAATCTAGTTGATATATCAATTTAAACCATAAAATATTTAAATAGTCTACATGGTGGGTGTATAGACCCACAAATATTTTCGTGTATTCATTTCAAAAATTCAAGAGATTCATTATTTATTTTAGTTGGTAATGATTTCACAATTAATTTGTTTTGAGAGTCAGCAATACAAGTAAATTCATTGAACTGAAGAATTTTCTATTTCTTCAGAAAATGTCCACATGAGTCATTTATAATCTTTTGTATCATTATTGACCCGAGATGGTCCAACCGGTCATGCCAAACAAAAAGGATATTTTTAAAACTAAATAAATTTCTTTGAGATTTGGGAGAGTATAATTTTTCATCGATTTCAAATTTAGTTCTTCTAGACAAAAATATGTTACCTCTTCTAGAATCTTCTATTAATTTTATACTATCAGATATAGTATTAACATTAGTCTCTTATATTATCATATAAGAAAAATATTTTTTATCTTTTAATATAGTATATGCAGTGGCATTGTCTGCGAGATTTATATTTTCACCATTAATTGTGAATCAAACCAATGAAATATCTATATTTTTCAATAAATAGACAAATATTTTAGAATTCTTGACAATGCTTATACTAGTGAATTCTAAAAATTTATTTTAGTGATGAAATATATTTATTTAAAATATATAGATCAATATAATATTTAAATATAGCAAATATTTTGGAATTCAATATGTTTAAAATAAAATACAATTATATTCTAGTGAATTCTAATAAATTTATTTTTTGACACTCCCATCGTTAATTAAGTGGTTAATTTTTTTTAGGGATACATATTTGTGTTTTATTGGAGTTTTCAATTAATTTTGTACTATCACTTATTGTATTAACAGTTGTTTCTCCCAACTTTATGGAGAAGAAATAATTCTTAGTTTTCGAGTATTGTATGTATCGTAGTACTATCAATGATGTATTCATTTTTCTTGCCTTTTATTGATCTCGGGATATTCTCAAAATTTTTTGAGAATTTATATTGTCTCTTCCCATCATTATTGTCCCACTTCCGGTGATTTGATAAATTTGTATGATCACTTCTAATAGTTTGATAAATTTGCATAATCATGAAAATCACTATAATCATGACCTCTTCTATATTTATAACAATATTTAATCACATTCATTTCAGGTAATAGACTAGGACTAATAGGTCGAGTTTCATGATTCTTTATCAATAATATTTTGTTCAACCACATTAAGATATAAAATCAATTCAGAATATTTTGAATATCTTTTTCCGTATTGCTACTACAGGAGCAAATTTGAGATATAAAAAATAGAGAATTTTTTAACATATTTTTTCCAATAATTCTTTCTCCCCAAAACTTTAATTGGAATATAATTTTAAATATTATAGAATTATACTCCCTAATTAAATTAAGATTTCAAAACTTCAAATGTAACCAATCATAAGAACAACCATCTTCAAATGATTATACTTTTCCATCATTATTATTCTTTCATATTATTTTAATGGTGTCTTCAAATCTCATTGCATCTAGATGCATTTAAACATCTAACACTCATGATAAATAATTCTTTTCCATAATATCAAGTGATGAAAAATAAATATATATATTTAATCAATAATAAGATTATTAAATTAAGAAAAATTTGAATACAACAAAAATATGATAGTTCCTTTTTCTGATGTGGAAGATCAGACTAAACTGCAACCACAAAGTATATTTTGAAAAAACTATAATATTCAATAAAATCTTTACATAAAAATAATCAATAAAAGTTATAGAAAATTCATTAAAAAAAACTTATCCTTCGTTGATGAGAATTTCATGTTGGGTTGAATAGAATTTCGTATTGATAACATGTTGTAAACTAAAGAAAATATTAATAATAATAAGAAGAAAATAGAGCGAGAGAGAAAGAGAAAGATTTTTTATTCTCTTGTATATGTATTATATGTGTATAATGAAATTATAAAATGAAGTATTTATATAATTTGAGATGTGTACATAAATAGAAGATTTTAAAATTAAATATTCTTCCAAATATGTGATATTTCTATATTGTAGTATCGACAAATAAAATATGCTATTAATAACAATATTGGTATTATGTATATATTTATAAAATGTTTTCCTTCTATATATTGGATATCTACCCAAATTTCTTAGAATTAATAACAATTATTACTTTTTTTCCTGATTCCTAACAAATTATATCTCAATGTTTTAATTCTCTTTATTATAAGGAAACTATTAGTCTTTTTTTTTTTGTTTTATTAAAAGGAAGAGTTGAACATATTAAGTGAAAGTTTACGTTATGAAGATTATACTTATTCTTGATTCCTAAATAAATACTTCAAATTTTAAATTTGAGATAATTATCTAAGAATATAAAGTAAATAAATGAGATTTAGAGTTTTATGGTTTATTGTAGTCCGTGATTAAGTGAAACTCGTATTAGTATTATTAAGAGAAATTTGAATATGATTTTGATATCGTATTAAAGATAAAAAGCAATATAATAATATGAAATCCTAATTATCTATTATTTCAATTAAAATATTATCATACGTTGAGTTTATAAAGAAAACCATTGTCATAAATATAAAAATATAAAAATAAAAGGAAGTTAAATATTTTCAAAATCAAATTAATTATTAATTTATTTTAATATATAATATTTTTTAATAACTTATTTAATTTTGACATATGAATAATCCGCTAAAATTGTGTTTTTGGCTTCATATGTTTAAATTATATGAATATTTATTTAAATGAATAATTTTTACTTTTTATTGTGATTTATTATGTTATCTCTCAAATCAAAATTTTCATGAAATATTTGTATGTTTCCTTTAATAAGGAAAAACATATATGTACCTTATTTCATTTTGATATTAACATTTTCGCCTAAATCTCAATTTATCTCAAGGATGGATCAGCTAGACATTTTAAAAAGAGGTAAAATTTTAAAGATGATTTTTAGAAATTTTTAGTTAATGATGAAAATGAGTTAAATTAAAATCTTAATAAATCTCGAGTTAAACTAAAATCTTAATACATAAGATTTAGTATAAAAATTGTTTGCTACTTGTCGCGTATTAAGCGAAAGAAAAATGTTCTGACTTGTTTGTAAATCTAAAAAAGTCAAACATGACTTAGAGGACCTAAAATATTTTAATATTTTGAAATCAACACATCAAAGTGCGACTTAATAATTTAAAACCAATGAACAGTCGATTTAGTAGGATAACGTACTAATTCCCTTAATCAAATTTTAACTTTGAAAATTGGAAATAAAAAATATTATGCTAGGAGAGTCATTCTCTAAATAGGATTTTCGTACACGCTCAAATCAAATTAATCGAATTATAGCTCCGGATGAAATTACGAATAAATTTCATATTTTTTTATTCCAAGTGATAAAATCTAAATTTGATTTAAGTAGACCTACTGGACTTTTATTATACAACGTCGATTTATAAACAAAAGGAAACTATATGACTCTTGAGCAATTTGCTTAAGCATTTACATTCGCCAATATCCTCATGAAAGTAGTGTTGTTTTTTGTATAAAAAATATATAAGAGTTATATTACATAGATTATATATATTATATATATAATTAATTATACAAACCGGTTTATTAGGTTAATGAGAAAAACTTAACAAAACCAAATCAAATCTGTTTAACTAAATATATTAATTTTTTAATCTAATTTTGATTCAATTAGATATATAAATAGGATTGATAATTGAGTCGGGCCGACCTAGGCTTGGCCTGTTTTGAAAGACCGAGCTTGACTAGTTTTAAGGTCGGGTTAAGTTTAGATCCATAATTTAGATCCGATTTAATTATGGGTCGAGTTTAGATATATTGGTCGGTCCGTTCTAGACTCGGCCCATCGAAAGCCCCACAAGGTTGAATTAGAGATAAGACGAAAATGTAAAAATATCTCTCTCCCCCTCTCTCTCTCCCTTTTGTATTCTTCATCTTTATCTTCTCGAATCAATTTCTCCCAATGGCATTGTTGACATTCAAAACTCTTATGTGTGCTTCACAACGAGTCTTCTGATCAGATCTCTCTATCTTTGAGTTTTTTGGAATTAAATCGAGTTTGAGTCTGACTCGAAATGAGTTTGAAATTTTTTTAATTTTTATGTCAAGTTTGCGTTTTGATTTTTCAAACTTTCTCTAATCGAACTTGCATTTGGAACTATAAAATTTTAAATGGGTTGATCCCGAACTTTACAAAGCTCAACTCAGGAAGTTCAATTGCAAATCCTACATATAAATTGAGTTAAATCAGGTCGAAAATCATACCATCTCATGAACCTTTTCTTATAATAATTATTTTAGAAAAATATTATATTTTTTTATTCAAGTAAAATTCAGCTATAAACAAAATAAAATATGAAATTTGTTATAAATTCTAAAGAATTTGAATAAATATTCAATGTGTATTAACATTCGGAAGATAAATATTTTTTAAAGATACATATGACATCATATAATATCATTATTTTTATTACCGATATCTTTTTATATATGTCAAGTTATGTTACCCTAAATATATCAATACATGAAAATAGCATATATTTGAAAGAACACTTAATTAGATCGACTTTAAACCTTTCCTTTTATATATATACTCCAATTTATATAAATATCTTATTTGTTAAATGTATTGAATTTACACTAAAATAATAGAGAAAATAAAATTATTCTTTTTAAAATTATTCTCATTTTACATTGCATTCTATTTCTTGAATTTATCATAATTTCTAAATTATATAACAAAATTGTATATGTCAAAAAAGATAAAATTAAAAGTGATAGTGGAGGCTCTTGTGGAGAAAGTAATGAAATCCTATTAGAAAAACAATTGTTATGATCGAAAATTATTAACAAAAACTGCACCCACACGCATATATATATAATTCAATTGACACCATCCTTTTTTTTTTTTTTAAAAAAAGGTTCCGAATTCAAAATTCTTCTATATATAAAAAAATAATATCAAGAATAGTATACCATTTATCCAATTTTGTTCTTTCTTTCCATAATAATATTTTCACAAGCTTTTATCATCAAATGTTCTGTTTATTATTTTTATTTTTATTTATAAATGATGATTAATTAATATCATTGTCTGTTCGTTATCACGATTTTGTGAAATATTTGATTTAAATATTAATTTTTGTCTTTCAAATGAGTCTATTATAGTAACAAATTTTTTTATAATTTAAATATTTTGAGTGTACTTTTTTAAATATTTTTATAAATTATGTTTAAATTTAGAATTTTAAAATTATACACATTGAAAAACTATTGTGGTAAAAAAAAAAGAAAAAACTAAAAAATAAAGGAAAAACACACATCGACCCATCCCACTATAATGTCGAGTGCAAGTCTTCTATAAAGTGTTAGTCATTCATCACACGACCACACCCTGTTCACTCCATCATTGGAGCATCAAATATCGAGCTATGAAATATTTTAGAAAAAATTAGTAATCACCTGTAATTCAAATTTTAAATAAATTTTAAACTTTTTAACAAAAAAATAATTATTCTTAATATATTATCGCATAATCTTATGTCATATTGTAGAATACTCACATAAATATTTGACTTTAATTTATGAATATAAACTATTTTACGTGAGATAGATGATAAATAATGATTTTTGATAATAAGAAAATGCTACTCTTTTTAAATACTGATGATATTGGTTTTGATAGCATAAGATCATACAACCCACGACCATAAAAGCCCAAACTCTATTGTGTGTACTAGGTTATAGATAAAACCAGAAAAAACTGAATCACCTCTTAGTCTCTCGGCTCCCTGACCTCTTGGTTCTTACCGAACTGACCTCTATTACGCAACGAATTTTACTTGTTATTATTTGATAAGGAAATCTCATACGTGTCAAAACTTTTTTCTGATTTGATATGGGTTTATTACGCTTTCTTTCAAGAAGGAAGTAAATTTCTTAATGTCTAAAACCTTTACGGGTCTCCATGATAAAAATGAGAACTTTCTTATTTTGAAAGATTCTCGGATCTACAAAAAACTTACCAACACAATTCCTGTAATCTTGAAATAATCTCTCCATAAGATAAGTAGAGTTTCTACACTCCAAAACACATATAGCACTACCATACGGGCCATATATATATATATATATATATATATATATGTATATATATCAGACAAGAGCAGCATACTAGGAACACATCTCTCTCTATATACACTGCACACAGAAACTATACAAAACATAGACTCTTTCAGTCTTTCTTTCTAAAACAGCTTTTTCTGATTTAAGTATTAGAATCTCCACTACCAGAGCCCCCTTCGGTGGGTTTTTACATGTTTTCATACCAAAGATCATCACGAAAACTCTTATTCTCCGATTCCTCGTTTGAGATAGAAGGGCAATCTGTAGAAGTCATTTTTGGCATCAATAGATAGGCACTGTCCGTGGGAACCAACTGACTGACCAGTCTAAAAGAGGTGTATGCCCTGTTTGCTCCAACAACATGCTACTGAGAAAAAGAAGGTCAATAATTGGCTTTGACGACAATGACTTACAAGGGGTTGACTTGACCCGACATGATCCCCTCATCATCACAACCAAGATAGGATAGTATACTATGAAGAGAATTCTAGTCAATCAGGGGACATAATGCAATCTCCTTTATTGGGATACCTTCTCTTAGATCGGCTTCCAACAAACACACCTTTAACCACCTGTCAACTCTTTGAAAGGCTTCTTGAACGAACAACTGTACCCTGAAGATAATATCTCTCTTCCCATAACTCTAGGAACACCACCAAATCACACTTTTACTATGACTTCATTTAGTATAGTCAACCTAACCTCTTCGTACAATGCCATTTTGGGCTGCCCTGGCCGAAAAAACCTAGCACTATCAAATACCAAACATATAAATGTCAAGTCTAGAACTCCCTTGAGTGTTGCAACACTCACTTGCGACCTTGATCTCAGATGCCTCCGTATTCAAAGAAGAGAAAAAGAATTTTGGCATATATACTATTTTGAGACGATATCAATTAGTCCGCTAAACTTGAGCTAGGTGAAGAAGTAACGAAAATCCAGATCACTGACACCCCAGGCCAGACCGTTACAATCGGGGCTAGTTTACCAATTCCCTTACAAGACTCCTTGATCAAGTGCCCATGGTGGCACTCTGGTGTCTTTGCATAGAAACCTGAAAAATATGCCAGGAATACACCCTCAAGAATCATGCATAGGCTGACAGTAGATGCCAATTGAAAACCTGTGAAGCAAAAAAAGAGAATATTCACGCTCGAATGGTAGCAAGCAATGCAAGAAGAAGTACAAAAATTACTGACAACAAATTTCATCTGAGAGATAAAGTACCCTGAATGGCTAACTAATGCAATCGTGGTAAAGAAAGTGAACGGTAAGTGGAGGATGTGTGTCAATTTCATTGATCTTAATGAAGCATGACCAAAAAAAAAAAGTTACCCTCTTTTGAATATAGACAAACTTGTCTATAATTCATCGGGACACCAACTTTTGAGTTTTATGAATGCATATTTCGGTTACAACTAGATTCGCATGACTCTCGAAAACGAAGAAAAAACAAACTTTATTTGAAATTCAACACATACTGTTACAAAGTCATGTCATTCGGCCTAAAAAATGTAAGAGCAATCTTCCAACATTGGAGTGCTTTTACACCCGTGAAGATGATTTTAGTCGTTGCAGTGCTTTTACAAACATTGAATGCATCGGCCAATGGCTTGCTACTTGGTTGCTTGCTCTTCGGCCATACTTATAAAGGGTTTCATTTTTCTCTTCTCCTATGCTCCTTTTGGGATTGGACAAGAACTATATCCTACCAATTAGTGAAAATGAGTAAAGATCAGTTGTGATTTCGTAATCATGGATGTTAATAGTGACTCATTGATGAATTTTTGAACATTGCAACTTTTCACCGTTAGTGACCTTAGGTTCTATCTTTTCAACGGACAACTTGAGTGATCCCGCTACTTTGTGGTTGATGTAGTTGAGTGAGGATCCGTTGTCAACCAAGGGAATGACTTCTTTTCCTCCGATATGTGCTTTGGCCCGCATGCTATTAGGGCCTTCTATGCTGGCTATTGCATAGATGGAAATGTAAAGGTCATTTTCGAAAGGTGACTCTTCGAACAGCACAATTTCATTTTCAGTTGGTGTCTCCTCCTCATATTCTTGAGTTTCAATCATGAAAATTTGAGGTATGTCACACTTGTGGCCTTATATGAATTTATCGTCACAATTGAAACTCACCCTAAGGGTGCATCTAGTTGTGAAAAATATTTTTTTATTTTTTAATTTTTTATCTCTAATTTTCTCATATTTTTTATTTCTAAAGAAAAGAGTAGAAAATATATAATAAAAAATTATTCAAAAGATACGTATTTTTCTATTTTTAATTTTCTCTAACAAGTTGGAAAATTTTAGAAAACATAGTTTTATTTATAATGAAAAACAGTAAAAAATAATTCTAAATCTATTTTCTATTTTTTTCGTAAATTAAAAAAAAATCATATTTTTTAAAAATTAAAAAATAAAATATTTGAACACAATTTTATTTTGTTAGAAAATATTTTTTCTACGACTAAACACACTATTAATTTTTTTAATCTAATTCTGATTCAATTAGGCGTATAAATAGAGTTAAATCAGATAAAAAATCACGTCCACATTGTGGATGACGTCATCCCTTGCATAAGTCCAAGTAAGTTGGATTAAATTAAAAAGTATTTTTAAAAAGCTTGAACAGTACCACCCAATATGAAGTCCAGCAAGATCACAATCATCCTACTTACCTTATCATAACTTACTGTTTTTAGTAAAAGTTTTCCTTTTTCTTTTTGTTTTTTTCCTTGGGGAAAAGGGTGAGGGGACACAATTGCCATCTCCTTTATCAAGGGCTAATGTGAAACGTTGCATGGAAGTTTTATTTTATTTTTCTTTTGTGGTGATAGTGGAATGATGGAAACAAGTAGGTTTCGTCATTACCGTGGCATCGGCTCCATGATCCGCTGGTGGCTAAAAAATGACGTTTGTTATAACTTTTTTATTATAATAATTATTTTATATTTATTTTAAAAAATATTATTTTTTTATTCGAGTAAAAGTCTACTATAAACTAAATAAAATATAAGATCGAATTTGTCAAAAATATATATATATTACATGATAGCTGTGGTCATCGTGGAGAAAGTAATGGAAACCCTTTACGCCATTTTTTATTTTGTTTATAGCAGATTTTTACTTTAATAAAAAAAATATAATATTTTTCTAAAATAATTATTATAATAAAAAATTTATAACAAACGTCATTTTTTTTGCCCCCTAGTGGATCATGGAGCTGATGTCATGGTAATGACGAAACCTACTGTTTCAATCATTCCATACATAGACTTCTAGACTACCATCACCACAGAAAATAAGATAAAACTCCACCCAACTTTTAACCTTCGCCATTAGTAAAGAAGACATAAATGTTACTTGTGTCCCCTCAGCCTTCTCCCTTGAAAAAGACAAAGGAAAAAAGAAAACTTTTACTAAAAAAAAAAAAGTAAGTTATGATATGGGGGCATGCTTGTGATCTTGTTGGACTTCATGTTGGGCGGCACCTTTTTCTATTATTTATTATTTATTTATTTTTTACAAGACGACAAGAGATATTTACTATTGAGTTATAATTCATATAATTTTTTTAAAAATAAATTTTAAATCCAACTTACTTTGACTAACGGAAGGAATGATGTCATTCATAATGCGGTCATGATTTTTTATCCGATTTAACTCGGTTTGTGTATCTAATTGAATTAGAATTAGACTAAAAAAGTTAATATATTTAGTTGAACACATTCGATTTGAATTTGTTAAGTTTTGCTCATGGGCCTAATAAGCTAGTTTGTATAATTTGTTATATATATTATATATAATATGTAATATATATAATGTTGATGTACTTGGTATCGGAGGATAATATTGATATATTCAAAAATCTGAAAGTATAGGATGGTCTATTAAAATTTATTTTTACATTTTCGGGAATATCATTTTCTAGTTTTGGTTGAATAACTCCTTCCAACATCCAATCTTCTGGAAGATCTCTTCCCATCAATAGGTTTTGGAATTACTAAGTTGAACCTAGTAATATCCTTTTTGGAGTAATGGTATTTCTCATTTCTTATGATAGATTTTATGTTTTGAGTCGAAAACCATCGTCATAGTTTTGTAATGTATTTTATGTATTAGAGCAACCGGAATTAATCTCTCTATCATATCATAATTATGTGTTTTGATTTACAAAATCAAAGATTTTAGAATATTTTATCATTTAAGGAGATTATTAAGTTCGGAAAACAGTCAAAACAAACCGGTCCCTTGCGTAGACTTATTTCAACAGTTCTCAATAAGGAATTTGAAAAGTTTTTATGCTTAGCATCTCTAAGAGTTACTACGATTTAGTCCTTCCTTGGTTAGTGGTCTTAAACTAGTTTGGACTAATCCTATATGGATATATTTATAACATTTGGTTACTTATTTTTCTAAAGATGTTTTAGAAAATAGCTGTATGGTTTTGAAGAATTTTAAAAGTTGAATATCTCTTTTTTCGGTTTTAATGGTGTAATCTGTTTTAAAAAAATTTCTTTTGAGTGTTTTCTATATTTGATCTATATTTATTTTGGGTATCTCTCATTCATCTATTTCTTTTTCAAAATCTTCGATCGTTATTTTTTCATTGTTTATTATATTTTTAGTTCTTACAAAACTTGATATAGAATTCAAAAAGAGAGTAATTTTACAGAATAAGATTCATTATTTTAATTCAAGACGCAAAACCTAAATATACACCTACGGAACACCGGCTAAACCAACGGACTCACTACCCTCCCTGGGATTTACTACCGAGACCATTTGTGTCTAAAGGACTCGGGGGATATTAATGAAAGTATTATATATATTATACACAAGAAAACAACACTACTTTCATGAGGATATTGATGAGAGTAAATGCTAAAGCAAATTGCTTGAGAGCCATATAGTTTGCTTTTGTTTATAAATAGAAGTTGTATTATAAAAATCCATTGGGCCTCTAAAATTTGATTAAAGGAATTAGTATCATACCCTAATAGATCGGCTGTCCGTTGTTCTTAAATTATTAGGTCACATTATGATGTGTTGATTTCAATTATTAAAATATTTTAGGTCCTCTAATTCATGTTTGACTTTATTATATTTACAAGAACATTTTTTTTTATTTTTAACTTAGTATGCGACAAGTAGAAAACAATTTTTATAATAAATCTCAGATTTATTAAGAATTTAGTTTAACTCGTTTTCATCGTTAACTAAAAATTTTTAAAAGTTGAATTTAAAATTTTACCTCTTGTCAAAATGTCGGCCAATCCAACCTTCAAATAAAATGAGATTTAGGTGAAAATGTTAATATTCAAAGAACAAATAATGAAAGGTTTTAACAAGAAATGAAATAAGGTATATATATTTTTTGCTTATAAAAGGAAACATACAAATATTTCATGAAAATTTTGATTTTAGAATATTTTTTTGTTAAGTAAAATAGATTTTGATAATGATTAGAGATGATTAAAATTAATTTGAGTTAATTAATTGAAATTATAATAAAATAGGAAAATTGCTAAATATTAAAGTGAAATCAGCCAAGTTGACATGCTTTTTCAACAAGTCAACGTACATAATCAGAATATAATAATTTGATATATTATGTTGACTCTCATATATAACAAGTGGACTTGTAGAGTGTCAAGCCGACTAACGTAACTTTAAGTTGACTTAAATATTGAAAATTTGAAATTTGGCAAAATATGAAACATATTAAGTCAACCTGAGTTAATATCAAGCTGACCTGAGGAAAATAAGTCTCAAAACTCAAAATCTGCATATGACCAAGTCGACTTGCCATAGTGACAAGTTGAGCTAAGTCTGTAATTTAAATAAGTCTACTTATTAGGAAAATAAATTGACCTAAAGTGTACACATAAAGAAAATAAGTCATCTTAAGTATCTAATCTTGTTGACCTAACCTTAAATATAAACCTATTACCAATTGATCCATTTTTAATGTAGACAAATCGACTTGATATAATGATGAGTCAACCTAGATATTTGCATTGAAAATTTGTCTAAATATAGAAAATCACGAGTCAACATAAGACAACTAAGAAGTCAATTTGTTAAACCAAAGTCACAAAAGTTCACTCTACAATCTAATTAAGTCAAATTAAGTCAGCCTAAACATTGTGCAAGTCAGCATGAACCCACCATGGACTAATACCAAGTCTATGAATTATTGGATGAGCAAAACACAGCATCCATGAACTTAGATCATTTCAATTTTCAGGCCATTTCTTCCCCTTCGGGTTTGGCTTGTTTGGATTGATCCCCTTCGGGTTTGTCTTGTTTGGATTGATCATCTTGTGCCGGGAATATTAGCCAATAGATAAAGCGAGCGGTGTGTACTAAGAAGACAAATGCGAAAGCACCCATCAAAGCAATGATTGTGCCGTAGTATGCGTGTTTAACAGATCTATACCAGGAATGGGCGTTGTCTTGCCACAAAGTTTTGTGGTTACAGTCGTCGTTTGAAGAATTGGCACATGGAACAGTTTTTATCACGGACATATATGTAAGCCCAATGAATATGATGGTGGAGGACATGGCAATGGTGAGAAGCCATGCGCATACCACATTCTTTAGAGGCAGTCCACTTATAAGCAGAAGAATGATGATCAGGCTGAGATAAAAGCTATGGTGTTGAAGGTTAAGAAATCTTGGGTGAGTTCTTTTGGTGGGTTTACAATAGATTGGAACGTAACGGTGGCAATTACCGTGGCTACTAACATGAGTGTTCCGTGTGTCTCGTTTATCCAATTGCTATCGGTTTTGAAGGGGCGAGCCCATGCCCTCCAATTGTTAACAGTTGAGTCGTATGCCCATTTGCTAAATTTGCAGATCCCATGCAGCTTCCCCTTTTTATCCATCGAAAATTATTTGATAATTCGACTACACTTCGCTTGTACTGAAAACATATAAACAATGTCACTGTCACTAAATAAAGATCGAAAAATATAAACACGAGTCACAAGCACCAACATTCTCTCTCCCGCTCTCTCTATCTCTTTATTTATTTATTTATTTTTGTGGCTTTGAGGTCTTCTGTGGTTATCTAACTCATCCAAGACCGTTCGGCCTATCCTGATAACTTCTTGAAACCAAGTATCTTCCTCTATCTCTGTAAATTCATGTGCACAAATTGTAACATATAGTGGTTGCGCTTGTGTCAATGGTACCCTTTTTCTGATTTCTTCAAATTGTGTGATGCTTTAAATCCCATGCTACTACGTTCAATGCCCCTTTTCCATTCTTTTTACCGAGCACTTTTCAAAACAAGCTATTGGTCTCCCCATAATTTAAAAAAAAAAAAAAAAGAAGAAACACTATTAAGAAAATTTTCTTTAATTGAACAAATCAATCATCTAAATCGCAATATTTTTATGAGTATCTTTTTCTTCAATTCAGTGTGTTTTTTACGATATAAAGAGATTGTATGTTTATTTGTAAATTATATATGATAAAAAAAATGTGCATGTGTCATGTTTGTCCAATATCATCCATACGAAAGCAGAGTAAAAATTCTACTTATAAGTGTCATGAATCTCCTTCTTTATTAGCAATTTGTAAATTATCTAGTAAAATAAAAGCACTACGTGGTACTAAAATTAACATGGTACATCATAATTAATTAATTTAGTAAACAAAAGAATTTATAATTGAAACATAGTTGTCTTACCTCAGTTAGTTTGCTTCAAAAATGAGTTGAGGAGAGAAGCGCACAATTCCCTTCTCTCTCGCTCTCTCTTTTGCTTATTAGATGGGTTAAAGGAGTCGGGCTCGATTTATAGACGATGGATAAAAGGAGAAATATTATTTACCATGAACGACCATATAAATGAAAACGAATGATATTTTCATATTATCGATAATAATTATTCATCAAATATCTTATATACAACAATTTATATTTATACATTAAAGTCAAATATTTATATGAATATTCTACGATATGACATAAGATTATATGATAATATATTAGGAATAATAATAGATTATTTTGTTAAAAGGTTTCAAATTTATTTAAAATTTTAATTACGGGTGATTAATAATTTGTTCTAAAATCTTTTATAGCTCGATATTCGCTGCTCCAACAATGGAGTGGACCGGGTGTCGCCATGTGATAAATGATCAACACCTTACCGAAGACTTGCACCTGACTTGACCTTAAAGCGGGATGGGGTCTATGTGTCTTTTTACCTTTTTTTTTTTTTTTAACCACGATGGTTTTTCAATTTGTATAAATTCTAAATTTGTACATACTTAAAAGAAATATATATAAAAATACACTCAGAATATTTATTGACCTTCGTTTATAAATAAAAAATAATAAAAGAGACATTTGATGATAAAAGCTTGTGAAAATATTATTATGGAAGGGAAGAACAAAATTGGATATATACTATAATATTTTTAATATTACTGTGTTCATGATTTATTTACTTTTATGAGAATTTTAATTTTTATAAAAAATAATCATTAAATATAATATAAGAAATTTACTAATTTTTTTTTTCTTTTATCTTGTATCCATCCTATCTTTTTGTATTTCAAATTAAATGCTATCTTAGGTAACATTTTCTATGAAGTACGAGACTGCAAAGTTATTAATGAATTATAATCCAAATGATATCATCATTTTTCCTCTTTTAAAAGTTTTGAATTCGAACCTCTCATATATATATATATATATATATATATATATATATATATATATATATATATATATAAAGAGGACAAATATCAAGTTAGGTTTGTGGAGGCAAAAGACAAATCTATCTCCGGAATAAAAATAAGTCAAATTTTTGTAATTTTTTTTAACAGAATACAAAACAAAAGTAGAAACAAATAATTCAATAATTTTTTTTTAAAACTTTACCCTCATATATTTTCAAAATTATCTCACCCCTCTATTAAGTGCCCTAACAACCATGTTTGTTAAAATTTAATTCTCTTGCTGTCCCTTGACCCCCAATCCATGTTCCATCCACATCCCTGGACCCTCAGGTCTGCAATGCTTTAAGACCCAATTGATTGAAGGTTGCAAAATAGTAACAAACATGTCAAAAGGGATCCGTCAAATTTGGGTTTTATAATGCTTGAATCAGATTTTTTAGAATATGATTTTGGATATCAGAATTAACAAAATATATACTAATTTAAAAAGAAATTTACTAAATGAAATAATTTTTAGGTTAAACATATACTAATTTACTAATTTTTTAAAACTAATAAGGTTTATTATGTTTAAACATAGTTTTCCACTGAGTCGCATTCATTCTTCTTCCCCCCCCCCCCTAGGGCCATATCTTAGAGGGGGTAAAATTTTTTTCTTATATATGCAGTAACATACGAAATAAAAATCTTGTGCAGGTATACCCTACCAGAAGCAATAATAGAGGGAGGAAGAGCGTTTGAAAGGGCCCATGGAATGCAGATATTTGAGTATGGAATTAAAGACAGTAGACTTGGCAATTTGTTCTCTCAAGCAATGCACGACCATAGTGTTATAATCAGGTGAATGACGTCATCCCTTACATAAGTCCAAGTAAGTTGGATTAAATTAAAAAGTATTTTTAAAAAGCTTGAGCAGTACCAACCAATATGAAGTCCAGCAAGATCGCAATCATCCTCCCTTATCTTAACTTACCGTTTTTAGTAAAAGTTGGATTAATTTAAAAATTCATTTTAAAAAGCTTGGGCAGTACCGCCCAAGATGAAGTCCAGGAAGATCACAAGCATGCTCCCTTATCATAACCGACAGTTTTTAGTGAAAGTTTTCCTTTTTCTTTTGTTTTTTTCCTTAGGGAAATGGGTGAGGGGACACAAGTCACATTGCCTTCCTCTTTATCAATGGGTAATGTGAAACGTTGCATGGAAGTTTTATTTTATTTTTCTTTTGTGGTGATAGTGGAATGATGGAAACAAGTAGGTTTCGTCACTACCGTGGCGTCAGCTCCATGATCCGTTGGTTGCTAAAAAATGACGTTTGTTATGAATTTTTTATTATAATAATTATTTTATATTTATTTTAAAAAATTATTATTTTTTTTATTCGAGTAAAAATCTACTATAAACAAAATAAAATATAAAATCAGATGTTATGATAAAAAATTATCGATAAAAATCATAATATCTTATTTAATATATATATATATATATTTATAAATCAATTGATACTGTCATTTTCTCCGTTAAATTTATGAGTTTGAGATTCTTTTATATAAAAATTAATAATATAAAAAATATTATACTATATATCCAATTTTGTTCTTCCTTTCCATAATAATATTTTCACAAGCTTTTATCATTAAATGTTTCTTTTATTTATAAATGAGGGTTGATTAATATCACTGTCCACTCTTGATTATTAGGGTTTTGTGAAATATTTGATTTAAAGTATTAATTTTTGTCTTTCAAATAAGTCTATCATAATAACAATTTTTTTTATAATTTAAATATTTTGAGAGTATTTTTATAAATTTTTTAAAATTATGTTTAAAGTTAGAATTTCAAAATTATACAAATTGAAAAACTATTGTGGTAAAAAAAAAAAAAAAAAAAGTTAGGACACATAGACACCACCTCACTTTAAGGTCAAGTGCTAGTCTTCTGTGTAAAGTGTTAATCATTCATCACCTGGCGACACCCTGTCTACTCCATTATTGGATCATCAAATATCGTGCCATAAAAGATTTTAGAAAGAATTATTAATCACCCGTAATTAAAATTTTAAATTTTTTAACAAATCTATGATTATCCTTAATACATTATGGCATAATTTTTTTTTTCTTTTGATGTTTGAGATTTGTTAGCATTATAAGATTTATTAAAGGGTTAGATTTTTTAAATCTTATTTTTTTTTATTCTCATGACTTGAATTCAAAATTTATTATTAAGAGAATGTAACATCTACTGTTATATTGATGGAAGTTTGATTACATTATCGTATAATCTTATATCATTATTCGCATAAATATTTGACTTCAATTTATAAATATAAATTGTTTTATGAAAATACCTGACAAATATAGCGACATATAGATTTAATGATATAATATCAAATTTTTTAATTAATATTTCGAATTCGAGTATTAAAAATAAAAAAAGATAAATAAATCAAGAAAATCAGTTTTTAAATTAAATTTTAAAATCGTTTTAATTGAATTAGTTGAATTTTTAAACAAATAACAAACCAAATATACGATAAATAATGATTACCCATAATATGAAATTATCACTTGTTTTTCATGTACATTATACAAATTGAAAACCTATTGTGGTCAAAAAAAAAAAAAAAACAAAAAGAGAAAAGAAAAAGACACATAGACCCCATCCCGCTTTAAGGTCAAGTGCAAGTCTTTGGTAGGGTGTAGATCATTTATCACATAGCGACGCCCTGTCCACTCCATTGCTGGAGCATCAAATATCGAGCTATAAAAGATTTTAGAAAAAGTTATTAATGACCCGTAATTAAAATTTTAAATAAATTTGAAACCTTTGAACAAAATAGTCTATTATTATTCTTAATACATTATCATATATTCTTATGTTATATCATAGAATATTCATATAAATATTTGACTTTAACTTATAAATATAAATTGTTCTATATAAGATATTTTATGAATAATAATTATTGATAATATAAAAATATTACTTTTTTTCACATACATTATTGTTCAAGATAAATAATATTTCTCCTTTTATCTATCCTCTATAAATAAAGCCAGACTCCTTTAACTCATCTAATCTAACAAAACGAGAGAGAGAGAGAGAGAGAGAGAGAGAGAGAGAGAGAGAGAGAGAGAGAGAGAGAGAGAAGGGAATTGTGCTTCTCTCCTCAACTCATTTTTGAAGCAAAGTAACTGAGGTAAGACGACTATGTTTCAATTATAAATTCTTTTATTTACTAAATTAATTAATTATGATGTACCATATTAATTTTAGTATGAAGTAACACTATGATTAACGTAGTATATTTTAAAAAGATAAATAAGTTTTTATTTTACTAGATAATTTGCAAATTGCTAATAAAAGAGAGAGAGAGAGAGAGAGAGAGAATATTGGTGCTTGTGACTCGTGTTCATTTTTTTTCAATCTTTATTTAGTAACAGTGACGACATTGTTTATATGTTTTCAGTACAAGTGAAGTGTAGTCAAATTATCAAATAATTTACGATGGAAAAAGATGGGATGCTGAAATGGATCTGCAATTTAAGCAAATGGGCATACGAGTCAACTGTTAGCAATTGGATCAAATGGGCACGGCAACCCCCCCTCGAAACCGATAGCAATTGGATAAAGGAGACTCAAGGAACACTCATGTTAGTAGCCACCGTAATTGCCACCGTTACGTTCCAATCTATTGTAAACCCACCAAAAGAACTCACCCAAGATTTCTTAACCTTCAACACCATAGCTTTTATCTCAGCCTTGTCCATCATTCTTCTGCTTATAAGTGGACTGCCTCTAAAGGATATGGTATGCGCATGGCTTCTCACCATTTTCATGTTCTCCACCATCATATTCATTGCGCTTACATATATGTCCGTGATAAAAACTGTGCCACGTGTCAATTCTTCAAACGACGACCGTAACCTCAAAACTTCGTCGCAAGACAAGTATTCCTGGTATAGATCTGTTAAACAGGCATACTATGGCTCAATCATTGCTTTGACGGGTGTTTTCGCGTTTGTCTTCTTAGTACACACAGCTCGCTGTATCTATTGGCTAATACCCCGGGCGCAAAATGATCAATCCAAACAAGTCAAAGCCGAAGGGGATCAATCCAAACAAGACAAACCCGAAGGGGATCAATCCAAACAAGACAAACCCGAAGGGGATCGATCCAAACAAGACAAACAAGACAAACCCGAAGGGGATCAATCCAAACAAGACAAACCCGAAGGGGATCAATCCAAACAAGCCAAATCCGAAGGGGAAGAAATCGTCTGAAAATTGAAATGATCTAAGTACATGGATGGTGTGTTTTGCTCATCCAATATGGTTATGCATGTAAATACCATGCTGGTTGCCTTTGTATGTGATTCTCCATTCCCTATATGTCTCTCTCTCTCTCTCTCTCTCTCTCTCTGTGTATTATATGTTGTGTTGTAAAATAATTTGTAGTTTGTACAAATAATTCTATGATGGGTTCGGTTGTTTTGTAGAGACCATTTAGTGTTCCTTTAATATCCCTATTCAATACAAGCAATTTTGTGTAAAATTCATTCGACACTAGTTATCTGTCAAAAAGGCCCCAAAAAAAACATCTAACCCATTGGTTGAGCTGTGAGAAAAAAATCATAAAATGGGATGCAATTATTTTTTTTTTCATTTTAACAATCCTTTATTTATTTTTTGGTAGAATAGAGAGAAAGCAAGTCAGTAACAGAAACTGACTACAAGTCCACGGGCCCAGCATCACTAGGCCTGAAATCGATTTTCCTAAGAGAACCTACACCTACAAAGTCTTCAAGCAGCAGGATGGCTAGCTCTTGGGGAGGACGGTCCAAGACCATGACCCCAGGGGTAGCACTGAAGCCCAACTTGGCCAGAAAATCAGCACATCTATTCATTTCTCTATTCATTTCTCTAAAAACATACGTGACATGGTTTACTCCCAACTCCAGCAATAGGTCTTTACATTTGATGCAAATTAAGTGAAGGAAATGATCCTCATTCTTCTTGACCTCCATTAGTTTCACTAGGAAAGAGCTGTCGACTTCAACCTAGAGATGCTCTATTCTCAGGTCCTTAGCTAACCTTGGATCCTCTCTTAAGCCCCAAAGCTCAGTTGTGATGACGTCCACGTTCCCAATGTTAATGATATATCCCCTAAACCAACTTCCATTATCTTTTCTGAGAAGACCGTCTGCACTGGCCTTATTAGCCATCCATGAGACTGCACCATCTGAGTTAAGCTTGATCTTGCCTGGGTTAGGGGGTGCCATTTCACCTACAAGGTGCTCTTGAATTTAGGCCACCCACTGTACTCGAAGGCATTAACCCAATCCCTAATTAACCTGAGAATCTCCCTCCTCGTCTTCGTTCCTTCTCATTGCCTCCACCTCAATTACCCTCCTTTTCCTCTCCCTCCCATACTCCCCATAGTCATTCAGCCTCGTCAGGCCGTACTTATGGAAGTGTAGATGTGTTCCCACCAAGTAGCAACCCGAGAAGCACGGAGAGGGACGTTTTAATGGACCTTGAATTTCTGGATTTAAACATATTGTAGCATGCGAAAACATTTTTCTTCTGTTCGATCATTTTCATCAAGCATCAATTTGGTTTACGAGCATTTCAATTCTTTTTTTTTTTTTTTTGGCTATAAACTTCTAAAACCCGAACAACTTACTTAAAGCCCCAAATTAAAGAAGATATAGCATGTATTATTACTTTTTTCCTAATTCCTAACAAATTATATCTCAATGTTTTAATTCTCTTTATTATAAGGAAACTATTAGTCATTTTTTATTATCAGAGTTGAACATATTGAGTGAAAGTTTACGTTACGAAGATTACACTTATTCTTGATTCCTAAATAAATACTTCAAATTTTAAATAAAATTAAGTAAAAAAAGATATCAGACGTAAAATTAGAGTTTTATAGTTTATCGTAGTAGTCCGTGATTCTGTAAAATTGGTTTTAATATTATTAAGAAAAATTTGAATATGGTTTTGATACCCTATTAAACATAGAAAACAATATAATAATATGAAAGCTAACTATCCATTATTTCGATTAAAATATCATCATATGCTTCATTTAAATAGAAAACTATTATTATAAATATAAAAATATAAAAATAAAGAAAGTAAAATATTTTTAAAATCAAATTAATTATTGATTTATTCTAATATACAATTTTTTTAATAATTTATTTAAATGAATAATTTTTACTTTTTTATTGTGATTTATTATGCTATCTCACAAGTTCTTCTTTCAATTTAATCCAAGCAAGTGCATTTACATTATTCTTAGCAAACGTATAAGAATTTGTACTATTAAGGGAAATAAAATTTAAAATAAAAAAAATGGGATGCAATTTTTTTTTTCCCATTTTAACAATCCTTTATTCATAATGGAAAAGGTTCTAAAATCAAAATTTTCATGAAATATTTGTAGGTTTCCTTTAATAAGCAAAAAATATATATACCTTATTTCATTTCTTGTTAAAGCCTTTTATTATTTGTTCTTCGGATATTAACATTTTCACCTAAATCTCATTTTATTTTAAGGTTGGATCAGCCGAACTTTTTAAAAAGACGTAAAATTTTAAAAACGACTTTTAATAAAGTCAAACATGACTTGAGGACCTAAAATATTTTAATAATTTGAAATCAACACGTCACAGTGTGACCTAATATTATGAAACCAATAAATAATCGATATAATAGAATGAGATATTAATTTTCTTAATCAAATTTTAAGTTTAAAAATTGAGAATGAAAAATATTATGTTGTGAGAGCTATCTCCTAAATAGAGTTTTTGCATACGTTCGAAATAAAGAATTTCCGTAGAATTCAAAAGAATTTCCGTAGTTGAAACAATATAATAAAATATAATATTTATTTATGAAAATGGTAATTGAGAAATAAAGTAGTTGGATCCGCAAACACTTGTGCAGTTCATTAATGAATTCAATAATTTTTTTTTTTGATTTAGAAATTTATTAATTTTTATGAAATCATAAATAAATTTCATATTTTTTTTTTATTCCAAGTGATAAAATCTAGATTTGATTTAAGTAGGCCTAATGGATTTTTATTATACAACTTTTATTTATAAACAAAAGGAAAATATATGACTCTCGATCAATTTGCTTAAGCATTTACATTCAACGATATCCTCATGAAAGTAGTGTTGTTTTCAGTATATAATATATATAATATACATAGATTATATATATATATTATATTTACAATTAATGATACAAACCGGTTTATTAGGTTAATAAGAAAAACTTAACTAAACCAAAACAAATCTGTTTAACTAAATATATTAATTTTTTAATCTAATTCTGACTCTATTAGATATATAAATAGGATTGGTCATTGAGTTGAGCCGGCCTAGGCTTGGCCTGTTTTGAAGGATCCAGCTTGACTAGTTTTAGGGTTGGGTTAAGTTTGGACTCATAATTTAGATCCATTTTAATTACAGGTTGAGTTTGGATATCATTAGGGTCGGTCCGTTCTAGACTCGACCCGTTGAAAGCCCCCACAAGGTTGAATAGGTTGAAATATCTCTCCCCCCTCTCTCTCTCTCTTTTGTATTCTTCATCTTTATCTTCTCGAATCAATTTCTCTCAATAGCGTTGTTGACATTCGAAACTCTTATGCGTGCTTTACGAGTCTTCTGATCAGGTCTCTCCCTCTCTTTGAGTTTTTTGAATTTAAATCGAATTATTCGAAATGAGTTTAAAATCTTTTTAATTTTTATATCAAATTTGTGTTTTGATTTTTTGAACTTCCTCAACTCAAAGTCAAGTGTAGACTTATAAAATTTTAAATAGGTTGATCCAGAACTTTACAAAACTCGACTCATGAAGTTCAATTGCAAATCCCACGTATAAATCGAGTTAAATCAAGTCGAAAATCACAGCATTTCATGAATGACGTCATGCCTTGCGTTAGTCTAAGTAAATTATTTTCAGAAAGCTCATAAATGACGTCACATTACCAATTTCTTTTTTAATGGCTAAGATTAAAAGTTGCATGGGAGTTTTATTTTATTTTTTGTGGTGAGAATAGTCTACAAGTCCGTGGCTTGAGTGATTGAAATGAGTAGGTTTCGTCATTGCCGTGACATCAGCTCCATGATCCGTTGGGGGCTAAAAAATGACGTTTGTTATAAACTTTTTATTATAATAACTATTTTAAAAAAATATTATATTTTTTATTCAAGTAAAAATCAGCTATAAACAAAATAAAATATGAAATTTATTATAAATTCTAAAGAATTTGAATAAATATTCAAAGTGTATTAACATCCGAAAGATAAATATTTTTTAAAGATACATATGACATCATATAATATCATTATTATTATTACCAATATCTTTTTACATATGTCAAGTTATGTTACCTAAAATATATCAAGACGCGAAAATAACATATATTTGAAAAAATATTTAATTAGATTGACTTTAAACATTTCCTTTTATATATACACTCCAATTTATTTAAATACCCGATTTGTTAAATATATTGAATTTACACTAAAACAATAAAAAAATAAAATCATTCATTTTAAAATTATTCTCATTTTACATTGCATTCTATTTCTTGAATTTATCATAATTTCTAAATTATATAACAAAATTGTATACGTCAAAAAAGATAAAATTAAAAGTGATAGTGGAGGCTCTTGTGGAGAAAGCAATGAAATCCTATTAGAAAAACAATTGTTATGATTGAAAATTATTAATAAAAACCGCACCCACACGTGTGTCTATATATATATATATATAATTCAATTGACACCATTTTTTTTTTTAAAAAAAGTTCTAAATTCAAAATTCTTCTATATATAGAAAAATAATATCAAGAATATTATACCATATATCCAATTTTGTTCTTTCCTTCCATAATAATATTTTCACAAGCTTTTATCATCAAATGTGCTGTTTATTATTTTTATTTTTATTTATAAATGATGATTAATTAATATTATTGTCTGTTCGTTATTATGGTTTTGTGAAATATTTGATTTAAAATATTAATTCTTGTCTTTCAAATAAGTCTATTATCGTAACAAATTTTTTTATAATTTAAATATTTTGAGTGTACTTTTTTAAATATTTTAAAAATTATGTTTAAATTTAGAATTATAAAATTATACGCATTGAAAAACTATTATGGTAAAAAAAAGAAAAAAAAAAGGAAAAATACACATCGACCCATCCCACTATAATGTCGAGTGCAAGTCTTCTATAAAGTGTTAATCATTCATCAAACGACCACACCCTGTTCACTCCATCATTGGAGCATCAAATATCGAGCTATAAAATATTTTAGAAAAAATTAGTAATCACCTGTAATTATAATTTTAAATAAATTTTAAACTTTTTAACAAAAAAAATAATTATTCTTCATATATTATCGCATAATCTTATATCATATTATAGAATACTCACATAAATATTTGACTTTAATTTATGACTATAAACTATTTTACGTGAGATAGATGATAAATAATGATTTTTAATAATAAGAAAATACTACTCTTTTTAAATACTGATGATATTGGTTTAGATAGCCTAAAATCATATAACCCACGACCATAAGAGTCCAAACTCTATTGTGTGTACTAGGTTATAGTCAAAGCCAGAAAAAACCGAATCACCTCTTAGTCTCTCGGCTCCCTGACCTCTTGGTTCTTATCGAACTGACCTCTATTACGCAACGAATTTTATTTGTTATTATTTGATAAGGAAATCTCAGATGTGTCAAAACTTTTTCTGATCTGATATGGGTTTATTGCGCTTTCTTTCAAGAAGGAAGTAAATTTCTTAATGTCTAAAATCTTCACGGGTCTCCATGATAATAATGAGAACTTTCTTATCTTGAAAGATTTTCGAATCTACAAAAAACTTACCAACACAATTCCTGTAATCTTGAAATATCTGACATGATCTCTCCATAAGAAAAGTAGAGTTTCTATATCCCAAAACATATACAGCACTACCATACGTACCATATATGTATATATATATATATATATATATATATATATATATATATATCAAACAAGAGCAGCATATTAGGAACGCATCTCTCTCTATATATATTGCACACAGAAACTATACAAAATATAGACTCTTTCAATCTTTCTTTCTAAAACCGCTTTTTCTGATTTAAGTATTAGAATCTCCACTGCCAAAGCCCTTTTCGGTGGGTTTTTACATGTTTTCATACCAAAGATCATCACGAAAACTCTTATTCTCCGATTCCTCATTTAAGATAGAAGGACAATTTGTAGAAATCATTTTTGGCATCAACGGATAGGCATTATTCGTGGGAACCAACTGACTGACCAGTCTAAAAGAGGTGTATGCCCTGTTTGCTCCAACAACATGCAACTGAGAAAAAGAAGGCCAACAATTGGCTTTGACGACAATGACTTACAAGGGGTTGACTTGACCCGACATGATCCCCTCATCATCACAACCGAGATAGGATAGTATACTATGAAGAGAATTCTAGTCAATCAGGGGACATAATGCAATCTCCTTTATTGGGATACCTTCTCCTAGATAAGCTTCCAGCAAACACACCTTCAACCACCTGTCAACTCTTTGAAAGGCTTCTCGAATTAACAACTATACCCTGAAGATAATATCTCCCTTCCCATAACTCAAGGAACACCACCAAATCACACTTTTACTATGACTTCATTTAGCATAGTCAACCTAACCTCTTCGTACAATGCCATTTTGAGCTGCCTTGGCCTAAAAAACCTAAAAGCACTATCAAACACCAAACATATAAATGTCAAGTCTAGAACTCCCCTAGGTGTTGCAACACTCGCTTGCGACCTTGATCTCTGAGATGCCTCCGTATTCAAAGAAGAGAAAAAGAATTTTGGTATATATACTATAAAATTTTGAGACGATATCAATTAGTCCACTAAACTTGAGCTAGGCGAAGAAGTAATGGAAATCCAGATCACCGACACCCCAGGCCAGAGCATTACAATCGGGGCTAGTTTACCAATTCCCTTATAGGACTCCTTGATCAAGTGCCCATGGTGGCACTTTGGTGTCTTTGCATAGAAACCTGAAAAATATGCTGGGAATGCACCCTCAATAATCATGCATAGGCTGACAGTAGATGCCAACTGAAAACCTGTGAAGCAAAAAAAGAGAATATTCACGCTCGAATGGTAACATGCAATACAAGAAGAAATACAAAAATTACTGACAACAAATTTCATCTGAGAGATAAAGTACCTTGAATGGCTAACTAATGCAGTCATGGTAAAGAAAGTGAACGATAAGTGGAGGATGTGTGTCGATTTCATTGATCTCAATGAAGCATGTCCAAAAAAAAAAGTTACCCCCTTTTGAATATAGACAAACTTGTCTATAATTCATCGGGACACCAGCTTTTGAGTTTTATGGACGCATATTTCAGTTACAACTAGATTCGCATGACTCTAGAAAACAAAGTAAAAACAAACTTTATTACGGAATTCAGCACATACTGCTACAAAGTCATGTCATTCAGCCTAAAAAATGCAAGAGCAACCTTCCAACATTGGAGTGCTTTTACACCCGCGAAGATGATTTTAGTTATTGCAGTGCTTTTACAAACATTGAAGGCATCAGCCAATGGCTTGCTGCTTGGTTGCTTGCTCTTCGGCCATACTTATGAAGGGTTTCCTTTTTTTCTTCCCCTATGCTTCGTTTGGGATCGGACAAGAACTATATCCTACCAATTAGTGAAAATGAGTAAAGATCAGTTGTGATTTCGTAACCATGGATGTTAATAGTGACTTCTCGATGAATTTTTGAACATTGCAACTTTTTACCATTAGCGACCTTAGGTTCTATCTTTTCAACGGACAACTTGAGTGATCCCGCTACTTTGTGGTTGATGTGGTTGAGTGAGGATCTGTTGTCAACTAAGGGAATGACTTCTTTTCCTCTGATATGTGCTTTGGCCTGCATGGTCTTAGGGCCTTCTATGTTGGCCATTCCATGGATGGAAATGTAAAGGTCATTTTCAAAAGGTGACTCTTCGGACTGCACCATTTCATTTTCAGTTGGTGTCTCTTCATCTTCTTGAGTTTCAATCATGAAAATTTGGGGTATGTCACACTTGTGGCCGTGTGTGAATTTCTTGTCACAATTGAAACTCACCCTAAGGGTGCATCTAGTTGTGTAAAATATTTTTTAATTTTTTATCTCTAATTTTCTATCTCTAAAGAAAAGAGTAGAAAATATATAATAAAAAATATGTTCAAAAGATACGTATTTTTCTATTTTTAATTTTCTCTAACAAGTTGGAAAATTTTAGAAAACATAAGTTTTATATATAATGAAAAACAGTAAAAAATAATTCTAAATTTGTTTTTTATTTCTCTTCATAAATTAAAAATTCAAATTTTCTAAAAATTAAAAAATGAAATATTTAAACACAATTTTATTTTGTTAGAAAATATTTTTTCTGCGACTAAACACACTTTTAATTTTTTTTACTCTAATTCTGATTCAATTAGACGTATAAATCGAGTTAAATCAGGTCAAAAATCACGTCCGCATTGTGGATGACGTCATTCCTTGCGTTAGTCCAAGTAAGTAGGATTAAATTAAAAATTATTTTTAAAAAGCTTGAGCAGTACTACCCACTATGAAGTCCAGCAAGATCACAATCATGCTACCTTATCATAACTTACTGTTTTTAGTAAAAGTTATCATTTTTCTTTTTGTTTTTTTCCTTAGGTTAGGGAAAAGGGTGAGGGGACACAAGTCACATTGCCATCTTCTTTATCAATAACAACGTGTAGTAATTCAATTGAACGTAACATTAAATATTTTTAATTATGATTGATATTCAATTTTTATTGAGAGTATCGAACTCTTATATATATGAAACATTTTTTATTGGGAGACTCATGCTTCAAAAGAAGTCAATACAATGATCGATCCAAATTAATCAAAATAAAATTTTAAATACCAAACGATATTTAAAACATAATACAAAAAAAATTTTTTTATCAATGACTAATGTCAAAAGATCACAATCATGCTACCTTATCATAACTTACTGTTTTTAGTAAAAGTTTTCCTTTCTCTTTTTGTTTTTTTCCTTAAGGATAAAGGGTGAGGGGACACAAGTCACATTGCCATCATCTTTATCAATGGCTAATGTCAAAAGTTGCACAGTAGTGGAATGATGGAAACAAGTAGGTTTCGTCATTACCGTGGCATCGGCTCCATGATCCGCTGGTGGCTAAAAATTTACGTTTGTTATAAACTTTTTATTATAATAATTATTTTATATTTATTTAAGAAAAATGTTATCTTTTTATTCAAATAAAAATCTGCTATAAACAAAATAAATATAAAATCATATTTGTCAAAAAAAAAAAAAAATTCTAAGTGATAGCTAAGGTCGCAATGGAGAAAGTAACGGAATCCCGTTAAAAAAATTGTTATGATCGAAGATTATGAATAAAAACCATAATATCTTATTTAATATATATATATATATATATATATATATATATACATACACACACACACGTAACTCATTTTTTCCTTAAAATTTTTGAGTTTAAGATTCTTTTATATAAAAAAAAATAATATAAAAAATATTATACTATATATCCAATTTAGTTCTTCCCTTCCATAATAATATTTTCACAAGCTTTTATCATTAAATATTTCTTTTATTTATAAATGAAGGCCAATTAATATCACAGTCCATTCTTAATTATTATGATTTTGTGAAATATTTGATTTAAAGTATTAATTTTTGTCTTTCAAATAAGTCTATCATAATAACAATTTTTTTATAATTTAAATATTTTGAGAGTATTTTTATAAATATTTTTTAAATTATGTTTAAATTTAGAATTTCAAAATTATACAAATTGAAAAACTATCGTGGTTAAAAAAAATCCTAAAAGGAAAAGAACACATAGACCTCATCCCCTCTTAAGGTCAACTGCAAGTCTTCCGTGAAGTGTTAATCATTCATAGGGCGACACCCTGTCCGCCCCATTATCGGAGCATCAAGTATCGTGTGATAAAAGATTTTAGAAAGAATTATTAACCACCCGTAATTAAAATTTTAAATTTTTTAACAAATCTATAATTATTCTTAATACATTATCCCATAATTTTTTTTCACTTAGTAATATTCAAAATTTATTTAATTAATTCAGTTCGAATATTATGAGATCTATTAAGGAGTTGAGTTTCTCAAATCTTATTTTTCTATTCTCATGACTCAAACTCGAAATTTATGATCAAAAGAGTGTAACGTTCTGCCGGTATACCAATGGAAGTTTAGTTACATTATCACATAATTTTATATCATATTGTAGAATACTCATATAAATATTTGACTTAAAATTATAAATATAAATAGTTTTATGTAAAATATCTAACAAATATCAACGGTTTGTAATTTAATAACAGAACACTAAATTCTTTTAATCAAAATTTTAAGTTTAAGTATTAAAAATGGAAAAAAAAAAGAATCAAGAAAATCAGTTTTTAAATTAAATTTTAAAATTTTTTCAATTGAATTAGTTAAATGAATTAGTTAAATTTTTAAATACCAGATACCAAAACAAATATATAATAAATAATGACTACCCATAATATGAAATTATCACTTGTTTTCATGTGCATTATCGTCCATAACAATAATATTTCTCCCTTATTTATTATCCATAAATAGAGCCCAACTCCTTTCAACTCATCTAACAAAACGAGAGAGAGAGAGAGAGAGAGAGAATCGTACTTTCTCCTGAACTCATTTGTGAAGCAAAGTGACTGAGGTAAGGACAACTATGTTTCAATTAAAAATTCTTTTATTTACTAAATTAATTAATTATGATGTACCATGTATGGTAATTTAAAATAACAGTCAATGTGAGGCAAGGGCAATTATAATTTAATTGCAATTTTTTAATTAATTTTAGTATGAAATAACAGTCTGATTGACGTAATATGTTTTTGAAAGGATAAATAAGTTTCACATTATTTTTTTAAACATATAATCTAGTTATATCGTAAAAACGAGAAGGAATAGGACAAAATGACACTCATAAAATGGAGTAGAAGAATAATACTTGTGTTGTGATTTATATGGTTGATTTGTCGTAATAAAGAAAATTTTCTTAATAGTTTTTTTTTTTGGGGGGGGGAGATAATTGGGAGACCAATTACTTGTTTTGAAAAGTGCCTAGTAAAAAGAAGAAAAAAGGGGCATTGAATGTAATAGAATGGGATTTGAAGCATCACACAATCTGAAGAAATCAGAAAAAGGATACTATTGACACAAGCACAACCAATATATGTTGCAATATGTTCACATGAATTTGCGGAGATAGAGAGAGATGCTTGCTTTCAAGAAGTTATCAGGAAAGGCTGAACGGTCTCGGTTGTGTTCGATAGCCACCGAAGACCTCAAAGCCACAAGGGGGGGGGGGAGATAATTGGGAGACCAATTACTTGTTTTGAAAAGTGCCTAGTAAAAAGAAGAAAAAAGGGGCATTGAATGTAATAGAATGGGATTTGAAGCATCACACAATCTGAAGAAATCAGAAAAAGGATACTATTGACACAAGCACAACCAATATATGTTGCGATATGTTCACATGAATTTGCGGAGATAGAGAGAGATGCTTGCTTTCAAGAAGTTATCAGGAAAGGCTGAACGGTCTCGGTTGTGTTCGATAGCCACCGAAGACCTCAAAGCCACAAGGGGGGGGGGGGAAAGAGAGAATATCTAGTGCTTGTGACTCGTGTGTACATTTTTTTTTGAAAAATTTTTATTTAGTACCAGTGACATTGTTTGTATGTGTTTAGTGCAAGTGAACTGTATCCGAGTCATCAAATAATTTGCGATGGACAAAAACAAGACGCCGGAAATTAGCAAATCGGAATGCCACTCCAAAACTGATAGCAAATGGTGCAAATGGGTACAGTACTTGAAAACCGATAGTAATTGGATAAACGAGACACAAGGAACACTCATGCTAGTAGCCACTGTAATTGCCACCGTTACGTTCCAATCTGTCGTAGACCCACCAGAAACCCTCACCAAAAATTTCTTAACCTTCAACACCATAGCTTTCATCTCAGCCTTGTCCATCATTCTCCTGCTTATCAGTGGACTGCCTCTAAAGAATAAGTTATGCGCGTGGCTTCTCACCATTGCCATGTCCTCCACCATCATATTCATTGGGCTTACATATATCTCCGCGTTAGGAATTTTGTCATTTGACAACGCTTATGACTGGTATAACACCGTCAAACATGCATACTATGGCTCAATCATTGCCTTGATAGCTGTTTTCGGGTTTGTTTTCTTATTACACACTGCTCACTTTATCTATTGGCTAATAATGTTACTTGTGGCACCACATCATCCACCCAGACAAGCCAAACCCGAAGGGGAGGAAATGGTCTGAAAATTGAAATGATGTTAAGTATATGTATAGTGTGTTTTGCTTATCCAATTTGGTTATGTATGTAAAAACCGTGCTGGTTGCCTTTGCTTGTGATTCTCCATTCTCTATATGTCTATGTATGTATGTATGTATGTATGTATGTATGCTTGTTTGTTGATCATGTAACATAATTTGTACTTTGTACAAATAAATGGTTGATTTGTAAAGACCATATGGTGTTCCTTTAATGTTCCTACTCAATACAAGCAATTTTGTGCACAATTCATTCTCAAACGGGCCCCAAAAACCATCTAACCCATTGGTTGAGCTGCCTGTGAGAAAAAATTTTTAATAAGGCCAAAATATAGTGTTTTGAATATGGTACCAGATTTTAATTATTTAATCAGCTTGACCGGTTCGATCGGCCAGAATGATAATGGTAACATAAAATAATAAAAAATTATTTAATAATTAGAAAAATAAAAAATAATATATTTTTCATAATTTTAAACTCAACTTTTGCCTACATTAAAAAAGATTTAGGCAAAATCCGGGGAAGGAGAAGAGTAGGGTAAGGTGTTATCATTCCTGAGAAATGTCATAGATTAGATTTAGTTAATTGAAGGGAATGAAGAGACACATGGATGAGAATTCATTAATCAAAGAAATGATAAGTTTAAAAAAAAAGAAAAAAATTAAATTTATTTTTAATAAAGTTAAATTTTTTAAAAATAAAATTCTTCTTACATTTATTTTTACCGTACATAAAAATAATTCAAAAATAATTCAACATTAGATTTTTTGGTAATAACAAGAAAGGTAATGGCTGAGGTTAAAAGTTGCATGGGAGATTTGTTTTATTTTATTTTTTTGTGGTGATGGTTGAGTAGAAGTCTATGAATTGAATGGTTGAAAGAAGTAGGTTTCGTCGTTACCATGACATCAGCCCCATGATACGACATTTATTATCAATTTTTTATTACAATAATTATTTTATATTTATTTTAAAAAACTATTATATTTATTTTTATTCAAGTAAACATATGCTATGAACAAAATAAAATATAAGATTGTATTTATAAAAATAAAGTAAAATTATAAATGATAGCCGAGACTGTCATGGAAAAAGTAACAAAATCTCATTAAAAAGAAAACAATTGTTATAATCCAAAAATTATCAATAAAAATCATAATATCTTATTTAATATATATATATATATATACACACTATATATCCAATTTTGCTCCTCCCTTCTATAATAATATTTTCACGAGCTTTTATCATCAAATGTTTCTTTTATTATTTTTTATTTATAAATATGGGTCAATTAATATCATTGTCCCTCTCTAAGTTATTACAACTTTGTAAAATATTTAATTTAAAGTATTAATTATTTGTCTTTCAAATAAGTCTATTATAATAACAATTTTTTTTATAATTTAAATATATTGATTGTATTTTTATAAATGATTTTTAAATCATGTTTAAATTTATAATTTTAAAATTATACAAATTGAAAACTATTTGGTGTTGTATTCAAACAACTAAAAATAAAATACATACTTCACTAAAAACGAGTTTAGGGTGAGTAGAGTCGAATTCACATGGAACAGCAGATTTATGTCTTTTAAGAAAAATAAAATAAAAATAAAAATATGGGGGTTTGAGTTTAACTAAACTATTAAAATAAATCAACAAAATCAATTAAAATAAGACAATTAAATAATACCTAATAAAAGAGAAAATATCAATAAGAATAAAGTCTAGTTAAATGAATTATATCCACCTTAATTTTATTCGATTGATTATCGACCTATCTAAAGATTTCAACAACCATAGATAAATTGGTTAACGACCAATTTCTCCTTATTTCATCGATAATTAAGAGAAGTTCGTTAATTATTTCCCTAATCGAGAGTCAACTCTAGAGAACTTCTTAGTATTTAAAGTCTTAACAGTATTAAAATTTAGAAAAATCTAATTCTAATTAACAAAAATACGACGGATTCATTTAAATTAGATTATTTAATTCCATTATATAAATGTCATTCACTATTTTATTAAACTAACAAATAATTATGAATTTATTATTTTAATTAGTTGTAAATTATTGTAGAACTATTAAACATGAGCTCCTATTCAATAAATCTTAAAAAATCATGATCCATGAAGTATAAGAATTAAATAAATACCTATGATATATTAAATTAATATATTTAATTAGATCACACAATCATTAAAAATCAAGAATTCAAAAAACATGAAAAAAGATAAACTAAAAAAAATAATATATCGCTGATGGAAAGAATGTTTTGGTTACATGGCTACTTCTCCCGTGGCTGCTTTCCCAAATGTGCTAGACGTGGATGGTAGCTGCTTCTTTTCCTCCCGGGGAAAATGGTGTTTACTGCCCCCAAGGGGTCTGCCCAGCTGCTGTCTCCCCAAAAGTATCTCAAACAATAAATAAAAGGAAAATAAAAAATAAACTTCCTAAAAAATAATATTTTAAAAGATTTACTCCTTTAAAAATTCATTTTCTTAAATATTAGGAATTGAATAAAATTTTTCAAAATTTTCAATATCTCCAATTTCACTCCAATTTCTTTTTGAATGTGTAATTGACAAAGGAAATTTTACTGTAGTGAATCTTCAAAATTTCTTGCTTGCCTTTTGAGATTCACGTATCCACATACTAATGAAAGAGTATTACTATCCGATTTTCTATATTTTATAAAATTACTCCAATTTAGCTCATTTTTTTTCTTTAATTAGTCACCTCCATTAATTCTAATAAATCAAATATCATAAAATATAAATATTAATATAATATTTATTCAAAAATAACAAAAAATTAATTAAAAATATTACACTCATTTAAATTATCATAGATACTGTGAAAAATTTTTTTAAAAAAGGACACATACGCCCCATCCCGCTTTAAGGTCAAGCACCGTTCTTCGGGGGAAGTGTTGATCATTCATCACATGGCGACACCCTCTCCGCTCCACATCAAATATCGAGCTATAAAAGATTTTCAAAAAAATTATTAAACCCGTAATTAAAATTTTAAATAAATTTTAAACTTTTTAAAAATTTATATAATTATTTTTAATTCATTATCGCATAATCTTATGTCATATTGTTGTAGGATTTTCGCATCAATATTTGACTTTAACTTATATAAGCTGTTTTATGTAAAATAAATGATAAATAATGATTATAGATAATATGAAAATATTACTGTTTTTTCATATACATTATCGTCTATGATAAATAATATTTTGCCTTTACCGACTGTCTATAAATAGAGCCCAACTCCTTTAATTCATCTCACAAAACAGGAGAGAGAGAGAGAGAGAGAGAGAGAGAGAGAGAGAGAGAGAGAGAGAGAGAAGGGAATTATACTTCTCTCCTTAACTCATTTGTTAACTCATTTCCGAAGCAAATTGACTGAGGTGAGGACAATAATTATTCAATTATAAATTCTTTTATTTACCAAATTAATTAATTATGATGTACCATATTAATTTTAGTATGAAATAACACTTTGATTGATGTAGTATATTTTTAAAAAGAGAAATAAGTTTTTACTTTATTAGATAATTTATAAATTGCTAATGAAAAAGAGATTTAAGAAGGGGCATTGAAAGAATTATAGAATGGGATTTGAAGCATCACACAATTTGAAGAAATCAGAAAAAGAGTATTATTGACACAAGCAAAACCAATATATGTTACAATGTGTGCACATGAATTTTTAGAGATAGAGAGATATACTTGCTTTCAAGAAGTTATCAGGAAGGGCTGCTTGGATGTGTTAGATAACCACCGCAGACCTCAAAGTCACAAAAAAAGGAAAAAAAAATGAAAAGAAAAGAGAGAGAGAGAGAGAGAGAGAGAGAGAGAGAATATCTAGTGCTTGTGTATCTTTTTTAACAGTAACATTATTTATATATTTTCAATAAGTGAATTGTATCTGAGTTATTAAATAATTTGCGAATAAAAAAAAAAAAACGAGATATGTTTTGCATGATTATAACACTATGGTCGTGCATTGCTTGAGAGAACAAATTGCCAAGTCTACTCTCTTTAATTCCATACTCAAATATCTGCATTCCATGGGCCCTTTCAAACGCTCTTACTCCCTCTATTATTGCTTCTGGTAGGGTATACCTGCACAAGGTTTTTATTTCGTATGTTACTGCATATATAAGAAATAATTTTTACCCCCTCTAAGATATGGCCCTAAGGGGGGGGGGGGAAGAAGAATGAATGCGACTCAGTGGAAAACTATGTTTAAACAGAATAAACCTTATTAGTTTTAAAAAATTAGTAAATTAGTATATGTTTAACCTAAAAATTATTTTATTTAGTAAATTTCTTTTTAAATTAGTATATGTTTTGTAAATTCTGATATCCCAAATCATATTTTGAAAAATCTGATTGAAGTATTATAGAACCCAAATTTGACAGATCCCTTCGACATGTTTGTTACTATTTTGCAACCTTCAATCAATTGGGTCTTAAAGCATTGCAGACCTGAGGGTCCAGGGATGTGGATGGAACATGGATCGGGGGTCAGGGGACAGCGAGAGAATTAAATTTTAACAAACATGGTTGTTAGGGCACTTGATAGAGGGGTGAGATAATTTTGAAAATATATGAGGGTAAAGTTTTTAAAAAAATTATTGAATTATTTGTTTCTACTTTTGTTTTGTATTCTCTTAAAAAAAATTACAAAAATTTGACTTTTTTTTATTCCGGAGATAGATTTGTCTTTTGCCTCCACAAACCGAACTTGATATTTGTCCTCTTTATATATATATATATATATATATATACGAAAGGTTCGAATTCAAAACTTTTAAAGGGAGAAAATGATAATATCATTTGAATTATAACTCATTAATAACTTTGCAGTCTCGTACTTTATAGAAAATGTTACCTAAGATGGCATTTAATTTGAAATACAAAAAAGATGGGATGGATACAAGATAAAAGAAAAAAAAATTAGTAAAATTTAATGATTATTTTTTATAAAAATTAAAATTCTCATAAAAGTAAAAAAATCATGAACACAGTAATATTAAAAATATTATAGTATATATCCAATTTTATTCTTCCCTTCCATAATAATATTTTCACAAGCTTTTATCATCAAATGTCTCTTTTATTATTTTTTATTTATAAATGAAGGTCAATAAATATTCTGAGTGTATTTTTATAAATATTTCTTTTAATTATGTATAAATTTAGAATTTATACAAATTGAAAAACCATCGTGGTTAAAAAAAAAAAAGGTAAAAAGACACATAGACCCCATCCCGCTTTAAGGTCAAGTCAAGTGCAAATCTTCGGTACGTTGTTGATCATTTATCACACAGCGACACCCGGTCCACTCCATTGTTGGAGCATCGAATATCGAGCTATAAAAGATTTTAGAAAAAATTATTAATGACCCGTAATTAAAATTTTAAATAAATTTGAAAACTTTTAACAAAATAATCTATTATTATTCCTAATACATTATCATATAATCTTATGTCATATCGTAGAATATTCATATAAATATTTGACTTTAATGTATAAATATAAATTGTTATATATAAGATATTTGATAAATAATTATTATCGATAAAATGAAAATATTATTCATTTTTTATTTATATTGTCGTTCATGGTAAATAATATTTCTCCTTTTATCCATCGTCTATAAATCGAGCCCGACTCCTTTAACCCATCTAATAAAACAAAAGAGAGAGCGAGAGAGAAGGGAATTGTGCGCTTCTCTCCTCAACTCATTTTTGAAGCAAACTAACTGAGGTAAGACAACTATGTTTCAATTATAAATTCTTTTGTTTACTAAATTAATTAATTATGATGTACCATGTTAATTTTAGTACCACGTAGTGTTTTTATTTTACTAGATAATTTACAAATTGCTAATAAAGAAGGAGATTCATGACACTTATAAGTAGAATTTTTACTCTGCTTTCGATCGGTATGGATGATATTGGACAAACATGACACATGCACATTTTTTTTTATCATATATAATTTACAAATAAACATACAATCTCTTTATATCGTAAAAAACACACTGAATTGAAGAAAATGATACTCATAAAAATATTGCGATTTAGATGATTGATTCGTTGAATTAAAGAAAATTTTCTTAATAGTGTTTCTTCTTTTTTTTTTTTTAAGTTATGGGGAGACCAATAGCTTGTTTTGAAAAGTGCTCGGTAAAAAGAATGGAAAAGGGGCATTGAACGTAGTAGCATGGGATTTAAAGCATCACACAATTTGAAGAAATCAGAAAAAGGGTACCATTGACACAAGCTCTACCACTATATGTTACAATTTGTGCACATGAATTTACAGAGATAGAGAAAGATACTTGGTTTCAAGAAGTTATCAGGATAGGCCGAACGGTCTTGGATGAGTTAGATAACCACCGAAGACCTCAAAGCCACAAAAATAAATAAATAAATAAAGAGATAGAGAGAGCGGGAGAGAGAATGTTGGTGCTTGTGACTCGTGTTTATATTTTTCGATCTTTATTTAGTGACAGTGACATTGTTTATATGTTTTCAGTACAAGCGAAGTGTAGTCGAATTATCAAATAATTTTCGATGGATAAAAAGGGGAAGCTGCATGGGATCTGCAAATTTAGCAAATGGGCATACGACTCAACTGTTAACAATTGGAGGGCATGGGCTCGCCCCTTCAAAACCGATAGCAATTGGATAAACGAGACACACGGAACACTCATGTTAGTAGCCACCGTAATTGCCACCGTTACGTTCCAATCTATTGTAAACCCACCAAAAGAACTCACCCAAGATTTCTTAAACTTCAACACCATAGCTTTTATCTCAGCCTTGATCATCATTCTTCTGCTTATAAGTGGACTGCCTCTAAAGAATGTGGTATGCGCATGGCTTCTCACCATTGCCATGTCCTCCACCATCATATTCATTGGGCTTACATATATGTCCGTGATAAAAACTGTTCCATGTGCCAATTCTTCAAACGACGACTGTAACCACAAAACTTTGTGGCAAGACAACGCCCATTCCTGGTATAGATCTGTTAAACACGCATACTACGGCACAATCATTGCTTTGATGGGTGCTTTCGCATTTGTCTTCTTAGTACACACTGCTCGCTTTATCTATTGGCTAATAT
This sequence comes from Dillenia suffruticosa, assembly GCA_033439265.1. NCBI lineage: Eukaryota > Viridiplantae > Streptophyta > Magnoliopsida > Dilleniales > Dilleniaceae > Dillenia > Dillenia suffruticosa. Next base: position 23,599,919 of record JAVTVX010000004.1, read on the forward strand.
TCCCGGCACAAGATGATCAATCCAAACAAGACAAACCCGAAGGGGATCAATCCAAACAAGCCAAACCCGAAGGGGAAGAAATGGCCTGAAAATTGAAATGATCTAAGTTCATGGATGCTGTGTTTTGCTCATCCAATAATTCATAGACTTGGTATTAGTCCATGGTGGGTTCATGCTGACTTGCACAATGTTTAGGCTGACTTAATTTGACTTAATTAGATTGTAGAGTGAACTTTTGTGACTTTGGTTTAACAAATTGACTTCTTAGTTATCTTATGTTGACTCGTGATTTTCTATATTTAGACAAATTTTCAATGCAAATATCTAGGTTGACTCATCATTATATCAAGTCGATTTGTCTACATTAAAAATGGATCAATTGGTCATAGGTTTATATTTAAGGTTAGGTCAACAAGATTAGATACTTAAGTTGACTTATTTTCTTTATGTGTACACTTTAGGTCAATTTATTTTCCTAATAAGTAGACTTATTTAAATTCCAGACTTAGCTCAACTTGTCACTATGGCAAGTCGACTTGGTCATATGCAGATTTTGAGTTTTGAGACTTATTTTCCTCAGGTCAGCTTGATATTAACTCAGGTTGACTTAATATGTTTCATATTTTGCCAAATTTCAAATTTTCAATATTTAAGTCAACTTAAAGTTACATTAGAGTCGGCTTGACACTCTACAAGTCCACTTGTTATATATGAGAGTCAACATAATATATCAAATTATTATATTCTGATTATGTATGTTGACTTGTTGAAAAAGCATGTCAACTTGGCAGATTTCACTTTAATATTTAGCAATTTTCCTATTTTATTATAATTTCAATTAATTAACTCAAATTAATTTTAATCATCTCTAATCATTATCAAAATCTATTTTACTTAACAAAAAAATATTCTAAAATCAAAATTTTCATGAAATATTTGTATGTTTCCTTTAATAAGCAAAAAATATATATACCTTATTTCATTTCTTGTTAAAACCTTTCATTATTTGTTCTTTGAATATTAACATTTTCACCTAAATCTCATTTTATTTGAAGGTTGGATTGGCCGACATTTTGAAAAGAGGTAAAATTTTAAATTCAACTTTTAAAAATTTTTAGTTAACGATGAAAACGAGTTAAACTAAATTCTTAATAAATCTGAGATTTATTATAAAAATTGTTTTCTACTTGTCGCATACTAAGTTAAAAATAAAAAAAATGTTCTTGTAAATCTAATAAAGTCAAACATGAATTAGAGGACCTAAAATATTTTAATAATCGAAATCAACACATCATAATGTGACCTAATAATTTAAGAACAACGGACAGCCGATCTATTAGGGTATGATGCTAATTCCTTTAATCAAATTTTAGAGGCCCAATGGATTTTTATAATACAACTTCTATTTATAAACAAAAGCAAACTATATGGCTCTCAAGCAATTTGCTTTAGCATTTACTCTCATCAATATCCTCATGAAAGTAGTGTTGTTTTCTTGTGTATAATATATATAATACTTTCATTAATATCCCCCGAGTCCTTTAGACACAAATGATCTCGGTAGTAAATCCCAGGGAAGGTAGTGAGTCCGTTGGTTTAGCCGGTGTTCCGTAGGTGTATATTTAGGTTTTGCGTCTTGAATTAAAATAATGAATCTTATTCTGTAAAATTACTATCTTTTTGAATTCTATATCAAGTTTTGTAAGAACTAAAAATATAATAAACAATGAAAAAATAACGATTGAAGATTTTGAAAAAGAAATAGATGAATGAGAGATACCCAAAATAAATATAGATCAAATATAGAAAACACTCAAAAGAAATTTTTTTAAAACAGATTACACCATTAAAACCGAAAAAAGAGATATTCAACTTTTAAAATTCTTCAAAACCATACAGCTATTTTCTAAAATATCTTTAGAAAAATAAGTAACCAAATGTTATAAATATATCCATATAGGATTAGTCCAAACTAGTTTAAGACCACTAACCAAGGAAGGACTAAATCGTAGTAACTCTTAGAGATGCTAAGCATAAAAACTTTTCAAATTCCTTATTGAGAACTGTTGAAATAAGTCTACGCAAGGGACCGGTTTGTTTTGACTGTTTTCCGAACTTAATAATCTCCTTAAATGATAAAATATTCTAAAATCTTTGATTTTGTAAATCAAAACACATAATTATGATATGATAGAGAGATTAATTCCGGTCGCTCTAATACATAAAATACATTACAAAACTATGACGATGGTTTTCGACTCAAAACATAAAATCTATCATAAGAAATGAGAAATACCATTACTCCAAAAAGGATATTACTAGGTTCAACTTAGTAATTCCAAAACCTATTGATGGGAAGAGATCTTCCAGAAGATTGGATGTTGGAAGGAGTTATTCAACCAAAACTAGAAAATGATATTCCCGAAAATGTAAAAATAAATTTTAATAGACCATCCTATACTTTCAGATTTTTGAATATATCAATATTATCCTCCGATACCAAGTACATCAACATTATATATATTACATATTATATATAATATATATAACAAATTATACAAACTAGCTTATTAGGCCCATGAGCAAAACTTAACAAATTCAAATCGAATGTGTTCAACTAAATATATTAACTTTTTTAGTCTAATTCTAATTCAATTAGATACACAAACCGAGTTAAATCGGATAAAAAATCATGACCGCATTATGAATGACATCATTCCTTCCGTTAGTCAAAGTAAGTTGGATTTAAAATTTATTTTTAAAAAAATTATATGAATTATAACTCAATAGTAAATATCTCTTGTCGTCTTGTAAAAAAAAATAAATAATAAATAATAAAAAAAGGTTAAAAGTTAAAAGTTGGGTGGAGTTTTATCTTATTTTTTGTGGTGATGGTAGTCTAGAAGTCTATGTATGGAATGATTGAAACAGTAGGTTTCGTCATTACCATGACATCAGCTCCATGATCCACTAGGGGGCAAAAAAAATGACGTTTGTTATAAATTTTTTATTATAATAATTATTTTAGAAAAATATTATATTTTTTTTATTAAAGTAAAAATCTGCTATAAACAAAATAAAAAATGGCGTAAAGGGTTTCCATTACTTTCTCCACGATGACCACAGCTATCATGTAATATATATATATTTTTGACAAATTCGATCTTATATTTTATTTAGTTTATAGTAGACTTTTACTCGAATAAAAAGATAACATTTTTCTAAAATAAATATAAAATAATTATTATAATAAAAAGTTTATAACAAACGTAAATTTTTAGCCACCAGCGGATCATGGAGCCGATGCCACGGTAATGACGAAACCTACTTGTTTCCATCATTCCACTATCACCACAAAAGAAAAATAAAATAAAACTTCCATGCAACGTTTCACATTAGCCCTTGATAAAGGAGATGGCAATTGTGTCCCCTCACCCTTTTCCCCAAGGAAAAAAACAAAAAGAAAAAGGAAAACTTTTACTAAAAACAGTAAGTTATGATAAGGTAGCATGATTGTGATCTTGCTGGACTTCATATTGGGTGTTACTGCTCAAGCTTTTTAAAAATACTTTTTAATTTAATCCAACTTACTTGGACTTACGCAAGGGATGACGTCATTCACCTGATTTTAGTGAAAGTTTTCCTTTTTCTTTTGTTTTTTTCCTTAGGGAAATGGGTGAGGGAACACAAGTCACATTGCCTTCCTCTTTATCAATGGGTAATGTGAAACGTTGCATGGAAGTTTTATTTTATTTTTCTTTTGTGGTGATAGTGGAATGATGGAAACAAGTAGGTTTCGTCATTACCGTGGCATCGGCTCCATGATCCGCTGGTGGCTAAAAAATGACGTTTGTTATAACTTTTTTATTATAATAATTATTTTATATTTATTTTAAAAAATATTATTTTTTTATTCGAGTAAAAGTCTACTATAAACTAAATAAAATATAAGATCGAATTTGTCAAAAAAAAAGAAATCTCAATTAAAAATTGTTATGATCGAAAATTATCAATAAAAATCATAATAGCTTGTTTAACAAATATATATATATATAACTCAATTGATATCATCATTTTTCTTTTAATTTTCAAGTTTGAAATTCTTCTATATATTTGATTTAAAGAATTAATCTTTGTCTTTCAAATAAGTTTATCACTATAACAATTTTTTCATAATTTAAATTTTTTGGGAGTATTTTTATCAATTTTTTTAAATGATGTTTAAATTTAGAATTTCAAAATTATACGAATTGAAAAACTATTGTGGAAAAAAAAAATGCCTAAAAGGAAAAGGACACATAGACCCATCCCATTTTAAGGTCAAGTGCAAGTCTTCTGTAAAGTGTTAATCATTCATCACATGGCGACACCCCGTCCGCTCCATTATTGCAGCATCAAATATCGTGCTATATAAAGATTTTAGAAAGAATTAAAATTTTAAACTTTTAACAAATCTATCATTATTCTTAATACATTGTCGCAGTATTTCTTTTCATCGATCGATATTTAAGATTATCGGATTAATTCAATCTAAATATTATAAGATTTATTAAAAAATTAATTTTCTCAAATTCTATTTTTTTATTCTCATAACTCGATCATAAGACTTATGATTAAGAGAATATAGTATTTTGTCATTATACCGATAAATATTTGGTTATCTTTTTGTATAATCTTATATCATATTTTAGGATATTCGTATAAATATTTGGCTTCAATTTATAAATATAACCTATTTTATATAAAATATCTGGAAAATATCAACCACCTATAAATTTAATAATAGGATATTAACTCTTTTAATTAAGAATTTGAGTTCAAATATAAGAAATGAAAAAAAAAAGAGAGAAAATCGGTTTTTAAATTAAATTTTAGAATTATCTTAATTAAATTAATTGAATTTTCAAATAATACCAAAACAAATATATAATAAACAATGATTACCCATAATATGAAATTATCACTTGTTTTCACGTACATTATCGTCCATAGGAAAAAATGTCTCTCCCTTTATCTATTATCTATAAATAGAGCCAACTCCTTTTAACTCATCTAACAAAACGAGAGAGAGAAATAGAGGGAGAGAATCATATTTCTCTCCTTAACTCATTTGTGAAGCAAAGTGACTGAGGTAAGGACAACTATTTTTCAATTATAAATTCTTTTATTTACTAAATTAATTAATTATGATGCACCATGTATGATAATTTAAAAATAACAGTCAATGTGAGGTAAGGGCAATTATACTTTAATTCCAATTTTTTATTTAATTAATTATGATGTATCATATTAATCTTAGTATGAAAAAACACTCTCATTGACTGGCGTAGTGTATTTTTAAAAGGGCAAATAAGTTTCACATTATTTTTTTAAATATATCATCTAGTTATATTGTAAAATGGAGTAGAGAATAATATTTGTATTGTGATTTATACGGTTGACTTGTCGAAATAAAGAAATTTTTCTTAGTAGTTTTCTTTTTTTTTTCTTTTTTTTTTTTTGGATTATTGGGAGACCGATAGCTTGTTTTGAAAAGTGCTTAGTAAAAAGAAGAAAAAAGAGGCATTGAATGCACTAGAATGAGATTTGAAGTATCACACAATCTGAAGAAATCAGAAAAAAGATACTATTGACACAAGCACAACCAGTATATGTTGCAATGTGTGGACCTGAATTTGCAGAGATAGAGAGAGATACTTGCTTTCGAGAAGTTATCAGGAAAGGCTGAACAGTCTGGATGTGTTAGATAACCACCGAAGACAACCTAAAAGCTGCAAAGCCCCCCCCAAAAAAAATGACATTGTTTGTATATTTGTATGTTTTTTAGTGACATTGTTTGTATGTTTTCAGTACAAGTGAACTGTATCCGAGTTGTCAAATAATTTGCGATGGCAAGAAAGGAGATGCCGGAAAACAGCAAACGGGCATGCAACTCCAAAACTGATAGCAAATGGCGCAAATGGGTAGGCGATTGGATAGAGGGGACACAAGGAACACTCATGTTAGTAGCCACTGTAATTGCCACTGTTACATTCCAATCTATTGTAAACCAACCAACATACCTCACTCAAGATTTCGTAACCTTCAACACCATATCTTTCATCTCAGCCTTGTCCATCATTCTCCTGCTTATAAGTGGACTGCCTCTAAAGAATAAGGTAGGCGCATGGCTTCTCACCCTTGCCATGTCCTCCACCATCATATTCATGGCGCTTACATATATGTCCGTGTTAAAAACTGTGCCAAAAGACCATCCCATTGTAAGAACTCTGCCGCCGTATGTATCTTCTCCCAACAAAACCTGTGCCAATTCTTCAGACGAAGACTGTAACATCAATACTTTGTCGCAAGCCAACAACTATTCCTCCTGGAATCATACGTATCCCATTAATATCACTACCGTTCGGATAATAGACTATAGCTGGTATCATACTGTTGAATCCGCATACTATGGCTCAATCATTGCTCTGATGGGGGTTTCCGGGTTTGTTTTATTAGTACACACTGCTCGCTGTATCTATTCGCTAGCACGACATTGTTGCAAAAAAAGCAAAAACGAAGGGGAAGAAGTCTGAAAATTGAAATGATCTAAGTACATGTACGGTATATTTTGCTCGTCCAATTTGGTTATGTATGTAAGTACAGTGCTGGTTGCCTTTGTTTGTATACTAATTACCAGCAGTGTGATCCTGGTTTGGGTCTCTCTCCCTCTCTCTCTCTATCTCTCTCCACTTTGATTTATTTATGCATTTTTGTTTTAATTTGGACTCTTGTTCTTACCATATGTTGTGAATTTTCTGAAAACTTTTAAGTAATTGTTATTTGGGGATGTAGTTTGCCTGTTATTCTCTATTGTAGAATGATTGAGGGAGGGAGGGAGGGGGAGAGAGTTTTGGGGTTTTCTCTCTCTGAACAAAGAGAAGGGAAGACAATGATATATGCGGCATGGGGTCGTTAGCTTGTGTATTTGATGGGAATTTGTATGGTTATTGGTTTTCTTTATGTCACCGAGTACAGATTGATGGGATCTCTTGTCCCCATGAAAAAAAAAAAAAAAAAAAAAGGACGTACCGCCCACGCCCGATACGAAGTCCCGCAAGATCACAAGCTCCCATATCATAACTTATATATATATTTTTTTTAGTAAAAGTTTTCTTTTTTCTTTTGTCTTCCTCAAGGGAAAAGGGTGAGGGGACAAGTAACATCACTATCTTCTTTATCAGTGGCAAAGGCTAATAAAATATCTTCTTTATCCATGATCCACTGGGGGCTAAAAAATGACGTTTGTTATAAATGTTTTATTATAATAATTATTTTATATTTATTTATAAAAAATATTATATTTTTTTATTCAAGTAAAAATTGCTATAAACAAAATAAAATATGAGATTTGTTATAAATTTTAGAGAACTTAAATGGACGTCAAATATGTGTTAATATCTAAAATGTAAATATTTTTAAAATATTGTCATTATTACTATTATCTATATCTTTTTATATATATATTAAATTATATTATTCTTAATATCACAATATTTTAAAATAGTATATATTTGGAGAATATTTGATTAGCTTGAATTTAAACATTTCCTTTTATATATACACCATAATTTGTATAAATAGACACTTCATTTGTTCAATATATTGAACATACACAAAAACAATACAGAAAATATATTCATTCTCTCTAAAATTGCTCTCTATCTACATTGTTTTCTATTTTTTAAATTTATCATAATTTCTGAATTTTGTGATAGGATTGTATTTGCCAAAAAAAAAAAGTAAAATTATAAGTGATAGCCGAGGCTCTTGTGGAGAAAGTAATGCAATCCTATTAAAAAAAATTGTTATCATAAAAAATTATTAATAAAAATCATATACATATATATATATATATATATATAATTCAACTGCTACCATATTTTTCTTTTTAAAAGTTTCAAATTCGATATATATATATATATATAAACAAAATCAAAAATATTATACCATATATTCAATTTCGTTCTTCCCTTCCATAATAATATTTTTACAAGTTTTTATCATCAAATGTTTCTTTTATTGCTTTTTATTTATAAATGAGTGTCAATTAATATCACTGTCGGTTCTTAATTATTACAATTTTGTAGGATATTTGATTTAAAGTATTAATTTTTTTTGTCTTCCAAATAAGTCTATTATAATAACAATTTTTTTATAATTTAAATATCTTGAGTGTATTTTTATAAATATTTTTAAAATTATGTTTAAATTTAGAATTTCAAAATTATACAAATTGAAAAACTATTACTAATTTAAAATAACAGTCAATGTGAGGTAAGGGCAATTATACTTTAATTGCAATTTTTTTAATTAATTAATTATGATGTATCATATTAATCTTAGTATGAAATAACACTCTCATTGACTGACGTAGTGTATTTTTAAAAGGGTAAATAAGTTTCACATTATTTTTTTAAATATATCATCTAGTTATATTGTAAAAACGAGACTGAAGAGGAGAAAATGACACTCATAAAATGGAGTAGAAGAATAATATTTGTATTGTGATTTATATGGTTGATTTGTTGAAATAAAGAAATTTTTCTTAATAGTTTTTTTTTCTTTTTTTATTTTTGGATTATTGGGAGACCAACAGCTTGTTTTGAAAAGTACTTAGTAAAAAGAAGAAAAAAGAGGCATTGAATGTACTAGAATGAGATTTGAAGCATCACACAATCTGAAGAAATCAGAAAGGCTGAACAGTCTTGATGTGTTAGATAACCACCGAAGACAACCTAAAAGCCGCAACCCCCACCCCCCCCCCCCCCAAAAAAATCACATTGTTTGTATGTTTGTATGTTTTTTAGTGACATTGTTTGTATGTTTTCAGCACAAGCGAACTGTATCCGAGTTGTCAAATAATTTGCGATGGCAAGAAAGGAGATGTCGGAAAATAGCAAACGGGCATGCAACTCCAAAACTGATAGCAAATGGCGCGAATGGGTAGGCGATTGGATAGGGGGGACACAAGGAACACTCATGTTAGTAGCCACTGTAATTGCCACCGTTACATTCCAATCTATTGTAAACCAACCAAAATACCTCACCCAAGATTTCGTAACCTTCAACACCATATCTTTCATCTCAGCCTTGTCCATCATTCTCCTGCTTATAAGTGGACTGCCTCTAAAGAACAAGGTATGCGCATGGCTTCTCACCCTTGCCATGACCTCCACCATCATATTCATGGCGCTTACATATATGTCCGTGTTAAAAACTGTGCCAAAAGACCATCCCATTGTAAGAACTCTGCCGCCGTACGTATCTTCTCCCAACAATACCTGTGCCAATTCTTCAGACGAAGACTGTAACATCAATACTTTGTCGCAAGCCAACAACTATTCCTCCTGGAATCATACGTATCCCATTAGTATCACTACCATTCGGATAGTAGACTACAGCTGGTATTATACTGTTGAAGCCGCATACAATGGCTCAATCATTGCTCTGATGGGGGTTTCCGGGTTTGTTTTATTAGTACACACTGCTCGCTGTATCTATTCGCTAGCACGACATTGTCGCAAACAAACCAAACACGAAGGGGAAGAAGGGGAAGAAGTCTGAAAATTGAAATGATCTAAGTACATGTACGGTATATTTTGCTCATCCAATTTGGTTATGTATGTAAGTACAGTGCTGGTTGCCTTTGTTTGTATACTAATTACTAGCAGTGTGATCCTGGTTTGGGTCTCTTTCTCTCTCTCTCTCCACTTTGATTTATTTATTAATTTTTGTTTTAAATTGGACTCTTCTTCTTACTATATGATGTGAATTTTCTGAAAGCTTTTAAGTAATTGTTATTTGGGGATGTAGTTTGCCTGTTATTCTCTATTATAGAATGATTGAGAGAGAGAGAGAGAGAGAGAGAAAGAGAGAGAGAGAGAGGGAGGGAGGGAGGGCGAGAGAGTTGTGGGGTTTTCTCTCTCTGAACGAATAGAAGGGAAGACAATGATATATGCGGCATCGGGTCGTTTGCTTGTGTAATTGATGGGAATTTGCATGGTATTGGTTTTCTTTATGTGACCGAGTACGGATTGGAGTTCCACATTTCCTTTTACCTATTGAATTAGAAGTTTGAATAAAATTCTGCATATCCCCTTTATATAGGATATAATTAGTAATGTTGGAGGGATCTCTCTCTCTCTCTCTCTCTCTCTCTCTCTCTCTCTCTCTCTCGTACCAGAGAAAACAAGGTGTGCTGCGTTGGGTGTTTAGTTGATGGGAATTTGTGTTTTGCTTTTCTATCACCATGTAGATACAGGGGATTTATTGCTGTTTGTTTGAAATGCTCCATGTCTCCCTCTTCAATTGAAGGTCCAAGTAGGACGTTGGTTTCAACTTGCCATGTTGGGAAATTAGCTTGTGCATTTCAAGCAACGGGAAAAGCATCAATTAATAACCCTATATGGGCAATCGTCTTTGATCCACACGAATCGTATAGCATAGCATTTCCTATTCTATTATGGATTTCCTTGAATTGTCAATATTTCTTGAATCCATGATGAACTAAAAGTTAGTTTGCAAGCTATTATGTCTGTTTGGCCTCCCTTTTGTACTCTTGAAATTTCTTTTGTGCTTTAAAAATCAAAGGAATCTCTCTTATCGTCTGAGATACTAGTACCTTTGGAGCAGTAGTGATATGTGCTTGTAACTTTTTGTTGTGCTTATGCTTATGATCATTTCCTTTCTATGACTAATTTCTTATGAAACTATGTAGATTATGGTATGTTCTTCAGGATACACTGGTACAGCCACCAGTTGTTTATTACATTTCTAGTCATGCATCATTGCCATATATATATATATATATATATCTTTTACAAGTTTGACATTGTTAATTATTGTGTTGCTGTAGCTTAAGTGGCCTTGTGTGCCCCTTTATGGGCCAATTGGTTGTGTAGCTCTGGTGGCTGAACGCGGAGAGTGGAAGTCTTCCATGAATGCACTAGAGAAATTCATGAGCATATGTGAAGATAATGAGAAACTTTAAACATAAAAATTACAAATTGTGTATAAAAGGGTTTTAAACAGATTGAGTAAACCCATGCACGAATATATTTATTAACGTGTTTAAACATGTCAGACACAAATTTAATACGAAATCCATTTAGTTTAAATATGAACTCCTTTAACTATGAATCATATTTTGTAGTGTAAAAAATTGTTGGATCTAGTTCTGATCCCTATCCCCACCACCACATGAGATTGTGGCTTGATTTTGAAGGAGAAATCATGACTCTTGATGTTTTGACACGGCCGAAGGGAGTCATGCCTAAGAAGAATCCAACAATGAAGAACAACAAGCACCTAAACACTAATCTTAACTACTCATAATCCTACTCCCTCTCTCTTCGCCTCACATTCTCTCTCTTTTCTCTCTCTCTGTCCCTCCTCGTCTTCGCTCCTCCTCATTGCCTCCACCTCTATTACCTTCCTTTTCCTCTCCCTCCTATACTCCCCATAGTCATCAGCCTCGTCAGGCCGTACTTATGGAAGTGTCGATGTATTCCCACCAAGTAGCAACCTGAGAAGCACGGAGAGGCACGTTTTAATGGACCTTGAATTTCTGGATTTAAACATATTGTTGCATGTGAAAACATTTTTCTCCTGTTCGATCATTTTCATCAAGCATAATTTGGCTACGAGCATTTCAATTCTTTTTTTTTTTTTTTGGCTATAAACTTGTAAGACCCGAACAACTTAGTTAAAGCCCCAAATTCAAGAAGATATAGCATATGTTATTACATTTTCCTAATTCCTAACAAATTATATCTCAATGTTTTAATTCTCTTTATTATAAAGAAACTATTAGTCATTTTTTTTATTATAAGAGTTGAACGTATTGAGTGAAAGTTTAGGTTTTGAACATTATACCTATTCTTGATTCCTAAATAAATACTTCAAATTTTAAATTTGAGATAATTATCTAAGAATGTAAAGTAAAAAATGAGATTAGATGTAAAATTAGAGTTTTATGGTTTATCGCAGTCCGTGATTATGTGACTGGTATTAATATCATTAAGAGAAATTTGAATAAAATTATGATACCATGTTAAACATAGAAAAAAATATAATAATATGGAACCCTAACTATTCATTATTTCGATTAAAATATTATCATATGCTGCTTTTATATAGAAAACTATTATTATAAATATAAAAATATAAAAATAAAAGAAAGTAAAATATTTTCAAAATCAAATTAATTATTGATTTATTGTAATACATAATATTAAATGAATAATTTTTACTTTTTTATTGTGATTTATTATGCTATCTCATAAGTTCTTCTTTCAATTCAATCCAAGCAAGTGCATTTACATTATTCTTTTTTTTTTTTTGGTTGGAGCATTTACATTATTCTTAGCAAACGTATAAGAATTTGTACTATTAAGGGAAATAAAATTTAAAAAATACTACATTGGGAAAGTCATTTTCTAAATAGGATTCTCGTACATGATCAAATGAAATTAATCGAATTATAGGTCCGGATACCGATGATAAAAATAATAATAATAATAATAATAATGTTAAAGGCGAAGCATCAAAATAACAGTAACTTAATCCACTTTGATACCAAATGAAAAACGAGTTTAATTCTAAACAAAATCATGGATTTCATTTTCAAAAGAGCTCCAAAACTTGCAACAAAAGGTGAAATGTAGAATTCAAAAGGATTTCCGTAGTTGAAACAATATAATAAAATATAATATTTATTTATGAAAAAAAGCTCTTTATTTAATTACTCTTAAGATATCTTATGCTTAAATTTAAATAGGATGAAATGGTAATTGAGAAATAAAGTAGTTGGATCCGCAAACACTTGTGGAGTTCATTAATGAATTCAATATATATATATATTTGATTTAGAAATTTATTAATTTTTATGAAATTATAAATAAATTTCATATTTTTTTATTCGGAGTGATAAAATCTAGATTTGATTTAGGTAGGCCTAATGGATTTTTATTATACAACTTCTATTTATAAACAAAAGCAAACTATATGACTCTCAAGCAATTTGCTTAAGCATTTACCTTCACCAATATCCTTGTGAAAGTAGTGTTGTTTTCTTCTTTATAAGAAAATACGTCGTTAGTGATGAAAAATTACTGACAGAAAAAAATCATTTGATAATTGTGACGGATTAACGTAAAACTGAATACCAAGAAATTAGCAATGGTATAGTAATGAAGGGTAAAAAAAATTAAAAAAAAAATACATGTATAGCTATAAACGACAGATTAGCGACGAAAATTTTAGCGATAAATTTTTTTAATTTTTTAATTTTTTAATTTTTTAATTTTTTATTTAATAATTCTTTTTCTTTTTATGTTTATTTTATTTTGTAGAAGAATAGTATTATTTTATTTTTTTTTAATTTTTATTGTTTTATTTTAACCTAAAATTTTATTATTTTATTATTTTATAATAAATTATCATTTTATATTATTTTATTATAATTAAAAAAAGTGAGATAAAGATAACAAATAAACAAATAGGTATAGAGATCTCATTGTGGTCCGGTACTTGTGGTGTTTATATCATTTTATTTGTGCACAGAATCGAATTCCATTGGAGGCCGGTGGAGTTTTTCGCAAATTAAAGGAAGACAGCTCACAGGCGGACGAGGGTCGGGTGGGCTGGTGAGCGGGCGAGGTGCGTGTGAGAGTGCGTGAGGTGGGTGCCACTTGGCGGGAGCGCATGAAGACACGTGCATGTGCCAAAGGGCTCAAAGATTCAGCAACGGATAGTATTCTTTCGATAATATTTAGCGGGATGGTTTTCAGTAATGAATTTAATAATGAAAAAAATCCATCACTAATATCCTTTAACGATGGATTTTTTATTTTCAGCGACGGATTTTTCCGTCGCTAATAGTTTGTTTTCTAATAGTGCTTGTATATAATATATATAATAGTTATATTACATAGATTATATATTATATATAATTAATTATACAAACTGACTTATCAGTTTAATGAGTAAGACTTGATAAAACCAAATCAAACATGTTTAACCAAATATATTCATTTTTTAATTTAGTTCTGACTCAATTAAATATATAAATAGCACTGATAATTGGGTTAGATTGGTCTGAGTTCGGCCTATTTTGAAGGGTCAAATTTGACTAGTTTAAGAATCGGGTCGAGTTTGAACCCCTATGTAAACCCATTTTAAATACGGGTCAAGTTTGGATATCGGTAGAATCAATCGATTCTAGACATAGCTCGTGAAAAGCCCCAAAAAGTTGAATTAGAGATAAGACTAAAAGGTTGAAATATCTCTTCCCCCCCCTCTCTCTCCCTTTTGTATTCTTCATCTCTCTCTCTCTCTCTCTCTCTCTCTCTCTCTCTCTCTCTCTCTCTCTCTCTCTCTCTCTCTCTCTCTCTCTCTCTCTCTCTCTCTCTCTCTCTCCCTCCCTCCCTCCCTCCCTCCCTCCCTCCCTCCCTCCCTCCCTCCCTTTTGTATTCCTCATCTCTATCTTCCCGAATCAATTTCTCCCAATGGCATTATTGACATTCGAAACTCTTATGCATGTCTCACAATGAGTTTTCTTATTAGCTTTATCTCTGAGTTTTTTGGATTTAAATTGAATTCGAATCTTATCTAAAATGAGTCTGAAATAATTTTAAATTTTAGGCCAAGTCCGAAAATTATTTTTTTGAATTTTTTTAAATCGTACTCAGGATTGGATCCTTAAAATTTGGATCTCGAGGTTTATTAAGCTCAGTTTAGGAAGTTCTATCGCCAACCCTATATATAAATGGGGTTAAATCAGGTCGAAATCACATCACCTCATGAATGACGTCATACTTTGAATCAGTCCAAGTAAATAGGATTAATTTAAAAATTATTTTTTAAAAAGCTTGCATGGTAACGCCCGATATGAAGTTGAATGAAAATTCTTTGTATTAACGTAAATATTTTTTAAAGATATACATGAGGTCATATAATGTCATTATTATTATTATCAATATCTTTTTATATTTATCAAGTTATATTATCCTAAATATCTTAATATGTGAAAATAAAATATATTTAAGAGAATATTATTACCAACAAATATTTGATAATATTTGAGAGAATATCTCCAATTTATATAAATACTTCATCTGTTAAATGTATTGAATTAAAATTATTCTTTTTAAAATTATTCTCTTTTTACATTACATTGCATTCTATTTTTTAAATTAATCATAATTTCTAAATTTTATAACAAAATTGTATTTGTCAAAAAAGGTAAAATTAAAAGTGATAGCAAAGGCTCCTGCGGAGAAAGTAATGGAATCCTATTACAAAAACAATTGTTATGATTTGTTCTAAAGGGTGTGATCACAATTTTTCTTTTCAATCCTGAAATTCAGAGTTTGAATTTTTGTATAATAAAAAAAAACAATTGTTATAACAAAAAATTATTAATAAAAATCATGCGCGTACACACACGTGTGTAACTTAATTGACACAATTTTTTTTTTTTTAAGTTTTAAATTTGAGATTCTTTTGTATATAAAAATTAATATCAAGAATATTATCCTATATATCCAATTATGTTCTCCCCTTCCATAATAATATTTTCACTAGTTTTTATCATCAAAGGTTCTGTTTCTTATTTTTTATTTATAAATGAGGATTAATTAATATCATTGTCGTTTGTTATTAGGATTTTGTGAAATATTTGATTTAAAGTATTAATTCTTGTCTTTCAAATAGCTCTATTATAGTAACAAATTTTTTTATAATTTAAATATTTTGACTGTACTTTTATAAATATTTTTATAAATTATGTTTAAATTTAGGATTTTAAAATTATATATATTGAAAAACTATTGTGGTTAAAAAGAGAAAGAAAAACACACATCGACCCCCATCGCCCTTTAACGTGGAGTACAAGTCTTCTGTACGGGTTTAATCATTCATCACATGGCCACCACCCTGTCAACTCCATTATTGGGGCATCAAATATCGAGCTATAAAAGATTTTAGAAAAAATTATTAATGACCTGTAATTAAAATTTTAAATAAATTTGAAACCTTTTAACAAAATAATCTATTATTATTCTTAATACATTATCATATAATCTTATGTCATATTGTAAAATATTCATATAAATATTTGACTTTAACATATAAATATAAATTGTTCTATGTAAGATATTTGATAAATAATAATTATCGATAATACAAAAATATTACTCTTTTTAAATCAGATTAAAAATCACGACCATGTTTTGAAAAATATCTTTATTTTTCATCATCAAACGTACTTCTAATTTTTTTAATTTAATTCTGATTTAATTAGACTTATAAATCGAGTTAAATCAGCTCAAAAACCAGGTGAATGACGTCATCCCTTACGTAAGTCAGAGTAAGTTGGATTAATTTAAAAATTCTTTTTAAAAAGCTTGAGCAGCACCACCCAAGATGAAGTCCAGGAAGATCACAAGCATGCTCCCTTATCATAACTGAGAGTTTTTAGTGAAAGTTTTCCTTTTTCTTTTGTTTTTTTCCTTAGGGAAATGGGTGAGGGAACACAAGTCACATTGCCTTCCTCTTTATCAATGGGTAATGTGAAACGTTGCATGGAAGTTTTATTTTATTTTTCTTTTGTGGTGATAGTGGAATGATGGAAACAAGTAGGTTTCGTCATTACCGTGGCATCGGCTCCATGATCCGCTGGTGGCTAAAAATTTACGTTTGTTATAAACTTTTTATTATAATAATTATTTTATATTTATTTTAGAAAAATGTTATCTTTTTATTCGAATAAAAATCTGCTATAAACAAAACAAAATATAAAATCGTATTTGTCAAAAAAAAAAAAGAAATTCTTAATTATTTTCTCAAGCTTTTATCATTAAATGTTTCTTTTATTTATAAATGAAGGCCAATTAATATCACTGTCCATTCTTAATTATTATGATTTTGTGAAATATTTGATTTAAAGTATTAATTTTTGTCTTTCAAATAAGTCTATCATAATAACAATTTTTTTATAATTTAAATATTTTGAGAGTATTTTTATAAATATTTTTTAAATTATGTTTAAATTTAGAATTTCGAAATTATGCAAATCGAAAAACTATTGTGGTAAAAAAAAAAAAAATCCTAAAAGGAAAGGAACACATGGACCCCATCCCACTCTAAGGTCAATCATTCATCTCATGGCGACACCCTGTCCACTCCGTTATTGGAGCATCAAATGCCGTGCTATAAAAGATTTTAGAAAGAAATATTAATCGACCATAATTAAAATTTTAAATTTTTTAACAAATCCATAATTATTCTTAATACATTATCCCATAATTTTTTTTCTGACCGATATTTAAAATTTATTTTATTTATCTAGTCCGAATACTATAAGATCCATTAAAATGTTGGTTTTCTCAAATCTTATTTTTCTAATTTCATAGCTTAAACCCAAAACTTATGATTAAAGGAGTGCAATATTCTGCCGTTATACCGATAAAAGTTTGGTTACATTATTACATAATCTTCTGTCACATTGTACGATACTTACGTAAATATTTGATTTCAACTTATAAATATAAACTGTTTTATGTAAGATATCTGATAAATATCAACAGTTTATATATTTAATGATAAAATATTAAACTCTTTTAATCAAGATTCGAGTTTGAGTATTAGAAATTAAAAAAAAAAGAATCAAGAAAGTTAGTTTTTAAATTAAATTTTAGAATTATTCTAATTAAATTAGTTGAATTTTTAAATATTAGTGAAGAAATATCAAAACTAATACGTGATAAATAATGATTACGGATGATATGAAATTATCACTTGTATTCATGTACGTTGTCGTCCATGACAAATAATATTTCTCCCTTATCTATTATCTATGAATAAGGCCCAACTCCTTTTAACTCATTCAAGAGAGAGAGAGAGAGAATTATCCTTCTCTCCTTAGCTCATTTGTTAACTCATTTCCGAAGCAAATTGACTGAGGTAAGGACGATAATTTTTCAATTATAAATTCTTTTATTTACTAAATTGATTAATTATGATGTACCATATTCATTTTAGTATGAAATAACACTTTGATTGATGTAGTATATTTTTAAAAAGAGAAATAAGTTTTTACTTTATTAGATAATTTATAAATTACTAATGAAAAAGAGATTTAAGAAGGGGCATTGAATATACTAGAATGGGATTTGAAGCATCACACAATTTGAAGAAATCAGAAAAAGAGTATTATTGACACAAGCAAAACCAATATATGTTACAATGTGTGCAAATGAATTTTTAGAGATAGAGAGATATACTTGCTTTCAAGAAGTTATCAGGAAGGGCTGCTTGGATGTGTTAGATAACCACCGAAGACCTCAAAGTCACGTAAAAAGGTGAAAGCATTCTCTTATGCATTTATAGCGAAATAAATGTTTAATGTCCCAAGATCTAGGGTCGGATCACTAAACTTTTCGATATACGGATCCGAAAAATATCACCAATGGATCAATCTCCTTTTTCATTCACAATCCAAGAGTCTTTTTCATGCAATGGAATTATGGTATAGATCTATCTTCTTCCTCACAATTTTCTTATTCTCTCTCAACCTTCAAGAGTACCATGGATGGGATGGATAGTTATTAGGGAGTTGGAGTTAGCTTTTCTCTTAAAAAACCACTCAATCCATTCCCTCCTTTTGAAAATTCAAAAGGGAATGAGTTTGGGTCAAACCCACATGGGCAACCCGACCTCGTACCCATAACTTACATCTCTCACTCGCACATAAGGGTTAAATCTACATTTTGCTCAATCACTTCCATATACCATCGATTTCATACAGACAAATGGATCATGTGACCAGCGAGTACATCAATAGCTCATAGCTATACACCGGTTAAGAATATATAGCAGCTCAAGATCTAATACTATGAGGATATCAAGTTTCGTTATACCCCAGACCTCTTTTACTATATACAGAGTCACTGTACCTCTTATCCCTCTATTAATGAACGAGAGCATACTTGACTTATCTCAACTATGCATTCACAATTATGTTTCAAAATATCAAGTTAAAAACATAACTGGCTAGTCTGTGAATACAAAAATTACGTACAAACTTTAAGACAGTCTTCCTTTCATACTACTATCTTTCCACTTCATTTTAGCTGCTTTCCTAGTCATGCACCGCAAAACCGAATCAATCATGATTTATTGGTTACATGTTAAAGTAGCAACACTAAAATAAATTTTCAAGAAACAAGCGAAAGTTTTAAGGGTATTAAATGAGATTAATTACAAATCTCTGAGTCTCACACAATGAGATAGATGGATTTATTAACTCATTACACATAGGGTCACTGAAAGCACACGTGGTATGAACACGTGCTACGATACCTTTTCTATTTCTTTAGAAACGTATGTCTATTTCAAAATTATAATATATCGTACAGGTTTTAGTCCAAGTATATCACGATACTGACTTAATTCTCTCTTCTTATAAATCCTCCAAAAAATCACTTTTCTAAGAGAGAACCACAGCTGGCTTCTAGACAAGTGTAATGGATTGTGGGAAATCCATTTCGATTATCAAATAAGTAAATATCAACGATAATCTCATCTTAGTTTTGTACTAAGGTGACTAATTTATGTTAATTATCAAAAATTAATATTGTCTCATCTCTACATATCACATAGATATTAGAGGCGATTGCTCGTGTGAGAAAGCCAATCTTCCAAACTTGTCCGACATACTTTTTAATCAAGATATAAGAACTCGCAAATGTAAACAAATTCAAATGTCATATAATAATAAATATTACATCACGTTCATTGGTTATACATACAATTACACTCTACGCAATTCTAGAGATTTTACATGTTTCAGAAATATATCTCTAGGTATTGGTTTCGTAAATGGATCAGCCACCATTAAATGCGTAGATAAATACTTCAATGTCACATCTCTCTTTTTAACAATGTCTCGAATAAAGTTGAATTTCGTATCAATGTGTTTGGTTTTCCCATGATATTTGTGATCTCTCGTATAAGCGATAGCTGATTGACTATCACAATAAATTGTCATAGCTCCCATTGTGTTACTTACGATCTCTAAATGTTGTAAAAACTATTTTAAACAAACACACTCCTGAACTGCTGAAGCACAAGCTACAAACTCTGCTTCCATCGTCGACAGTGATACACATGTTTGTTTCTTTTTTCTCCAAAAGATGACGTCTTTATTTAGCAAGAAAACATAACCTGAGATGGATTTACGTTCATTTAAGTCACCACCCCAATCAGCATCTGTGTATCTGCTCAATAACAAGTCATTTCCTTGATAACAAAGGGAATAATTCGCAATTCTTTTCAGGTATCTTAGAATTCTCTTCACAGCTGTCCAGTGACCTTTACCTGGATTGGATTGATACCTGCTGACCAAACCCACGGCATAGCAGATGTCAGGACGAGTATACATCATAGCGTATATCAGACTCCCAACAGTACTGGAATACGGTACTTTTGACATTTCATGTTTTTCTTCAGCGGTATTTGGGCACATTGCTAAACTTAAACCTTCGCCTTTAGCCACAGGAGTATCAATAGCTTTACAGCTATCCATCATAAATCGTTCCAAAATCCTTTTAATATAAGATTCTTGAGATAAGGCTAACAATCTCTTAGAATGATATCTATGGATCTTAACAGCCAGTATGTACTCTGCTTCACCCATGTCCTTCATTTCAAAATTTGATGATAACCAACTTTTGATATTTAGGACATACTCCGTATCATTTCCGGCTAACAATATGTCATCGACATACAGACTTAGAATTACAAATTTATCATTGGACTTTTTCACATAAACACAATGGTATTCGTCTATCATTACGAAGTCATAAGAGATTACGGATCTATGAAATCTCAAATACCATTGTCTTGAAGACTGTTTGAGACCATAAATTGATCTATTCAATTTACAAACTTTGTTTTCTTGACCTTTAACTATGAAACCTACTTGTTGTTCCATGTAAATTTCTTCTTTAAGTTCTCCGTTGAGAAACACGGTCTTCACATCCATTTGATGTAATTCTAAATCTAAATTGGCTACAATAGCTAACAATAGGCGAATAGAGGCAAATCTCACTGCTGGTGAAAATGTTTCTTCATAATCAATACCCTCTTGTTGGGTATAACCTTTTGCCACCAACTGAGTTTTATACCTCTCAATTGTTCCATTAGTTTTACGTTTAACCTTAAGAACCCATTTGTTCCCAATAGATTTGCGCTCAGGTGGAAGATCAACCAGTTCCCAAACATAGTTGGAATCTATTGACTTTATTTCTTCCTCTATTGCTTTTATCCACTCATCCTTGGCAGGACAAGATAAAGCCTCGTTCACATTTTTCGGCTCATCCTCGTCCTGTGGAGAAATGATAAAAGTGTACCCTTCAATTTCGTAATGACGTTTGGACACACCTTTCCTAGTATTTTTCCGAATTGAAGATTCGGTTAGATCGTTGGAATTTGAATCCCTCCCACTGGGATCATCTAGGGATTCAACTTCTCGTAGTTCCCTTGATCCATCCTGCACGAAACCATTATTTGAGTTATTTAATTCAAACAAAGGTTCTCCTTTTGTTATATCATCTTTACTAGGAAAATCATTTTCCAAAAATGTCATATTTCGTGATTCAATATCAGTTACAGTACCATCTTCTCTTTCACCGATGAACACATAACCTTTTGACTGATGAGAATATCTAATAAAAATACATTTCTTCCCCTGGGGACCAAGCTTTCCAAATTTATTAGAAGGGTCATGAACATATGTTGCCGATCCCCAAGGTCTAAAATCAGTTAGACTTGGTGTCCTACAAATCCAAAGTTCGTACGGTGTTGTGGGTACTATTTTTGAAGGCACTTTATTTAAGATATAGGTCGCAGTTAACAATGCATCTCCTCAAAAGGAAATTGGCAAGTTAGCCTGTGTCATCATAGATCTCGTCATTTCCAACAACGTCCTATTCCTCCTCTCAGCAACACCATTCTGTTGAGGCGTGTGGGGAATAGTCAATTGTCTAATTATTCCTTTTTCATTACACAGATCATTGAACTGATCTGATAGATATTCACGCCCTCGATCATGAACATATGTTGCCGATCCCCAAGGTCTAAAATCAGTTAGACTTGGTGTCCTACAAATCCAAAGTTCGTACGGTGTTGTGGGTACTATTTTTGAAGGCACTTTATTTAAGATATAGGTCGCAGTTAACAATGCATCTCCTCAAAAGGAAATTGGCAAGTTAGCCTGTGTCATCATAGATCTCGTCATTTCCAACAACGTCCTATTCCTCCTCTCAGCAACACCATTCTGTTGAGGCGTGTGGGGAATAGTCAATTGTCTAATTATTCCTTTTTCATTACACAGATCATTGAACTGATCTGATAGATATTCACGCCCTCGATCTGTCCTTAAGGCTTTAATCGTTCTATCCATTTGATTCTCCACTTTATTAGAAGGGTCATGAACATATGTTGCCGATCCCCAAGGTCTAAAATCAGTTAGACTTGGTGTCCTACAAATCCAAAGTTCGTACGGTGTTGTGGGTACTATTTTTGAAGGCACTTTATTTAAGATATAGGTCGCAGTTAACAATGCATCTCCTCAAAAGGAAATTGGCAAGTTAGCCTGTGTCATCATAGATCTCGTCATTTCCAACAACGTCTTATTCCTCCTCTCAGCAACACCATTCTGTTGAGGCGTGTGGGGAATAGTCAATTGTCTAATTATTCCTTTTTCATTACACAGATCATTGAACTGATCTGATAGATATTCACGCCCTCGATCTGTCCTTAAGGCTTTAATCGTTCTATCCATTTGATTCTCCACTTTATTCATATAACGTCGAAAACACTCAAGTGGTTCAGACTTGTGAGTAATCAAATAAATATGATCAAAACGCGTGAAATCATCAATAAAAGTAATGAAATATGACGCTCCATGCCTAGCTTCCACATTCATTGGACCACAAATGTCAGAGTAAACCAATTGTAATGGAAGTTTAGCTCTCACGGCTTTTCCAAATGGTTTTCGAGTCATCTTCCCGACAAAACAATATTTACAATTCGGTAAATCAACTTTAGTAAGCGAACCCAATAGTTCTGCTTTCAGAAGTCGATTTATCCTGTCCTGCCCTATGTGACCAAGTCTAGCATATCATACTTTGTTATCTATATTAGTATTACTAGAAGAACAAATATTTAACGAAATATAACGATCAGTATAACAGTTAAACATTTGTCTGTTACAATCTAAAGTAAGAAATCCATTTAACAGATGTCCGGTACTATAAAACATACCACTATTATAAATCCAAACCCTATCACGAGTAAAGTTCAAGTTATAGAAGAATAATAACAGAGACTAAATTTCGTCGAATTTCCAGTGCAAAGAGAATATCATGTAAGATTAGAGTTTGGCCACTTCGTAACTCCAGTTTGCAAGTGTCAATCCCTTTGACTTCTACTCTTATATTGTTTCCTACGTATATCCATCTTGCACCAGGAGGAACCCGACGAAAGTCCATGAACGCTTCTCGATCTCTCGTCACATGGTCTGTTACTCCTGAGTCTATAATTCACACAGGATATGATTCAGAAAGTAAAACAGTGCTAGAGACATATATAACACTTAGAGAAGCGTTACAAGGTGCTACCTTTTTCGGTTCGGGACATTCTCGAGCGAAATGACCAAAAGCTTTGCAATTGTAGCATTTCAGTTTGCTTTTATCCTTCGTTTTCCAAAACCGCTTGCGCTTGTTCTTGCTGTTGGAATTGCTCTTCTTAAACCTTTCCGCAATGTCCTTCCCTTTTTTACCCTTGTTCTTGTTCCCTTTCCGTTTAAAGGCCGAAACTTTCTGGGAACTTGACTCAGCTACAAAGGCATTAGAAATCGATTTTGTAGTACCAAACCGCTCATCTTCGAGTTCTACGTGGTGAGCAATATCAGCGAAAGTCTTAATGCTATCATTGTGAGTCAGATTGACCTTCAAGTGCTCCCATTGGTCTGGAAGGGATCGGATTAAAGCTTGAACCTGTTGCTCATCAGATAAAACATGGCCTGCTAACTTTAATTCCCTTATTATGTTTGACATAGTTCTGAGGTGCAGTTTGATATTGTGATCAGACTTCTTTTTGTACGTGTCAAACTTAATAGTCAACTGTCTCAAACAGGTCACACTGGTACCTCCATACTTCTCTCTGAGGTATACCCATATGTCATGAGCAGTAGGGAATCGTTCACATTCATATATGAGATCATCAACTACAGAACTAACCAGGATGCCACGTGTAGTGGAATTTTTCTTCTTCCATGCTTGGTAAACTTCTTGATCTCTTCTCTGTTGAGCAGTGTTTCCAATTCCAGGGTTTTGCATGATATGGTTGATACCTTCGAAGACATCTTACTCTTCCAGCACATACCATATCTTGTGGTGCCAAATGTCATAATTGTCGCCATTAAACTTATCACCTTTATTCAAATCTGCTATTATTGATTTCGATGCCATGGTCTGGGTTTTCAAAGAGAGATTATTATAAGTATTCATGCTTATTCATTTATATAATTTTGTACATGAAATCTAATAAATTTATCATAAACGAACATAAAGTGTAAACTCGAAAGATCACTAAGTTCCCAATCATCATCAATCATCCAAATGTTTGATTATCATAAATTTGATTTCAAAATAGCAAAATTCTTTTAGTTTTATGTGAGAATTACTTAAATTCTACCAACCTAAAACTCCCACTAAAATCATGTGAATTTAGAACATATCTCTTCACATGCTCGCATAAATATACAAAATATGCACATTGTTGATATATATATATAAAGAAAAAAAATACATCATATATTCATGGCATTGTTCTCATTACAGTAGATAACTATGCATAAAGAAAAAATATATATATAATCCAATTTTTTTTTTTTTTTTTATTTTTCTTATCTTCCATATACATGCGAGTGACCATATTGACCATCCCAACTGAAAGTCTATCTCTCGGAGTGAATCTCCTAACAGCTTGGGGTGTAGAGCCATTGATCTTTAGAGACAATACTCTTTTCATTTTAATCTCTATCTCTTTAGCTCTCCACATCTTAAGCAATTTTAGTTTGAAATCCTTGAGGTAGATCTATTTATTATCCTCTAATATTTTGTCAGCCATTCCAACCAAATGATCAGAGAGGGAGTTTCTTATAATTTTAATCTCGGCTTCATCGCCTCCAAGCCAGTGACCCAAACGCCGAAATTCATAACGTTTTCGACTCATAACCCACAAATGTTACGGCAAAGTATGCGTTGCTTTCATCTTATAATGCAATATCATATATAACTTTGCCAAATGTTTCGAGGTCCTTTCATCTATGCATCTCCCCCGGAGAGGTGCAAGGGTATGTCTGATTCTCACCATATCCCTAAAATGGGGTAAATATTAGATTGGACACGAAGCCAACCCAAAAATTTTAAAAACACCATCCACAATTTATACTTAAATCAACGAGTACAAATCAAATGTGTTATAAAAATTTAATTCAGATACGCATAAACTAGAAAATATTTTTTCAAACATGTGAGAAATTTTCAGAAATTTGTCTCACTTGTTAATTGATTTTTCTGTAATTTTCAAATAAAATTTACTAATTTAAACTTAATGAATACTTTCAGTCAAAAAAATAATTTAAAAATACAGAAAAAACAATAAAAAAAGTAATAAAAATAAATAAAAAAAGGGGACTGAGAGGGTGCCTCACGCGTCCTCACACGCCACTTGGTGGCGGCGGCGCGTGGGTGACCCGTCCACTCGCCCAGGCAGCGCGTGAAGCCCACGCGCCGCTTTCCCGGCGGAATCCGGTTACCGGATTTTGCCTACCCCCATTTTTGGGGTTTCTGAATCTAATGGTACTGTCAGTTTTCTGTTCTGAGGTCTGGATCATGACGTTTGGGCTTCACAGACCACGGCTCGAGAGTGGGATTGTGCTGACGTCACTGTTGACGTCACTTTGTCTTCTTCATGCAGAAAAAATTTTTTTTTCTACATTTTAACCCTAATTTCCCTAAACCATATTTCATTTATTTCTGAACCGTTTTGCATATTCTTTATATGGTTAGAAAGGATTTTTGATGAAGAATTTAACCATATAAATATTAAATCATAAAACCTATCATCCAAATAGATATTGGCATTTTTATTTTCGACTAGGGTTTTATTTTTCTCCAAAAATACATAACGGCCATGCATGAAACTTTGCAGATCAATTCCTAACATCATAGGTATTCTACCTTTCAAATTTCAAAACATTTCGTGGTCTATAATCAAAGTTACCATTTTCAATTTTTTAAAGAAAAATGAAACTCGAAAATATATCAAAAAATAGGAAACACCCTAAATCATGCTCTGATATCAATGAAAGCATTCTCTTATGCATTTACAGTGAAATAAATGTTTAATATCCCAAGATCTAGGGTCGGATCACTAACATTTTCGATATATGGGTCCGAAATATGTCACCAATGGATCAATCTCCTTTTTCATTCATAATCCAAGAGTCTTTTTCATACAATGGAATTATGGTGTAGATCTATCTTCTTCCTCATAATTTTCTTATTCTCTCTCAACCTTCGAGAGCACCATGGATGGGATGGATGTTTATTAGGGAGTTGGAGTTGGTTTTTTTCTTAAAAAACCACTCCCTCCCTTCCCTCCTTTTGAAAATTCGAAAGAGAATGGGTTTGGGTCAAACCCACGTGGACGACCCGACCCGTTATTCATAACTTACAAAAGGAAAAAAAATGAAAAAAAGAGAGAGAGAGAGAGAGAGAGAGAGAGAGAGTATCTAGTGCTTGTGTATCTTTTTTAACAGTGACATTATTTATATATTTTTAATATAAGTGAATTGTATCTGAGTAATCAAATAATTTGCTATGAAAAAAAAAAAACGAGATGCTCCGTCCAATCCGCTTAATTAGCAAATGGTGGCTAGCTCTGCGCCAAGTCCACCGCCCTCCCTCTTTTTTCATGATTATAACACTATGGTCGTGCATTGCTTGAGAGAACAAATTGCCAAGTCTACTCTCTTTAATTCTATACTCAAATATCTGCATTCCATGGGCCCTTTCAAACGCTCTTCCTCCCTCTATTATTGCTTCTGGTAGGGTATACCTGCACATGATTTTTATTTCGTATGTTACTGCATATATAAGAAAAAATTTTTACCCCCTCTAAGATATGGCCCAAAGGGGGGGGGGAAGAAGAATGAATGCGACTCGGTGGAAAACTATGTTTAAACATAATAAACCTTATTGGTTTAAAAAAAATTAGTAAATTAGCATATGCTTAACCGAAAAATTATTTTATTTAATAAATTTCCTTTTAAATTAGTATATGTTTTGTAAATTCTGATATTCAAAATTATATTTTAAAAAATTTGATTCAAGTATTATAGAGTACAAATTTGACGGATCCCTTTGACATGTTTGTTACTATTTTGCAACCTTCAATCAATTGGGTCATAAAGCATTGCGGACCCGAGTGTCCAGGGATGTGGATGGAACATGGATCGGGGGTCAGGGGACAGCGAGAGAATTAAATTTTAACAAACATGGTTGTTAGGGCACTTGATAGAGGGGTGAGATAATTTTGAAAATATATGAGGGTAAAGTTTAAAAAAATTATTGAATTATTTGTTTCTAGTTTTGTTTTGAATTCTCTTAAAAAAGAATTACAAAAATTTGACTTACTTACCTACCTTTTGGAGATAGATTTATCTTTTGCCCCCACAAACCTGGCATGATGTTTTATATATATATATATATATATATATATATATATATATATGTGTGGTTCGAATTTAAAACTTTGAAAAAGAAAAATAATGATATCAATTAAATTATAATTTATTAATAACCTTGTAGTCTCGTACATGATAGAAAATGCTATCTAAGATAACATTTATTTTGAAATACAAAAAAGATGGGATGGATACAAGACAAGAAAAAAAAATTAGTAAATTTCTTATATTTTATTTAATTATTATTTTTTATAAAACTAAAAATTCTCATAAAAGTAAATAAATCCTGAATACGGTAATATTGAATTATCGAGGTTTAACGTTGCATAATTGACTAGAAGTCTATGAATTGAATTATTGAATGATCGATACAAGTAGGTTTCGTCATTCCCGTGACATCAGCTCCATGATCCGTGGGGGCTTAAAAAAATGACGTTTGTTAAAATTTTTTTTGTTATAATAATTATTTAATATTTATTTTAGAAAAATATTATATATATATATATATATATATATTAATTCAGGTAAAAACCTACCATAAACAAAACAAAATATAAGATTGTGTCTGTCAAAAAAAGAAGTAAAATTATAAATTGATGGCTAATCCTATCGTGGAGAAAGAAACGAAATCTCATTTAAAAAAAAAAACAATTATTATGAACAAAAAATTGGGCCAATAAAAATTAAAATATCTTATTTAAAAATATATATATATATATATATATATATATATATATAATATCAAAAATATTATAGTATATATCCAATTTTGTTCTTCCCTTCCATAATAATATTTCACAAGCTTTTATTATCAAACGTCTCTACTATTATTTTTTATTTATAAATAAGGTTCGATAAATATCACTATCCATTCTAGGTTATTAAGATTTTGTAGAATATTTTATTTAAAGTATTAATTTTTGTCTTTCCGATAAGTATATTATAGTGATAATTTTTTATAATTTTAATATTTTGAGTGTATTTTTATAAATATTTCTTTTAATTATGTTTAAATTTAGAATTTCATAATTATACAAATTGAAAAACTATTGCGGTTGAAAAAAAAAAAAAGATAAAGAAAAAAGACATAGACTTCGTCCCGCTCTAAGGTCAAGTCAAGTGCAAGCCTTCGGTAAGGTGTTGATCATTTATCACATAGCGACACCATGTCCACCGCTTTGTTGGAGCATCAAATATCGAGCTATAAAAGATTTTAGAAAAAATTATTAATGACCCGTAATTAAAATTTTAAATAATTTGAAACCTTTTAACAAAATAATCTATTATTATTCCTAATACATTATCATATAATCTTATGTCATATCGTAAAATATTCATATAAATATTTGACTTTAATGTATAAATATAAATTGTTGTATATAAGATATTTGATAAATAATAATTATCGATAATATGACAATATTACTCTTTTTCATATATATCCTCATCCACAATAAATAATATTTCTCCTTTTATCTATCATCTATAAATAGAGCCCAACTCCTTCATCTCATCTAACAAAACAAGAGAGAGAGAGAGAGAGAGAAGGGAATTGTGCTTCTCTCCTCAACTCATTTTTGAAGCAAAGTAACTGAGGTAAGACAACTATGTTTCAATTATAAATTCTTTTATTTACTAAATTAATTAATTATGATGTACCATATTAATTTTAGAACGAAGTAACACTATGATTAACATAGTATAGTTTTTAAAAAGATAAATAAGTTTTTATTTTACTAGATAATTTACAAATTGCTAATAAAAAAGGATATTTGTGACATTTATAAGAAGAATTTTTACTCTGATCCACATACATATTTTTTTTTATCATATATAATTTACAAATAAACATACAATCTAGTTATACCGTAAAAAACACACTGAACGGAAGAAAATGATACTCATTAAAGTATTGTAATTTAGATGATTGATTTGTTGAATTAAAGGAATTTTTCTTAATAGTGTGTTTTTTTTTTTTTTAATTATGGGGAGACCAATAGCTTGTTTTGAAAAGTGCTCAGTAAAAAGAAAAGAAAAGGGGCATCGAACGTAGTAGAATGGGATTTAAAGCATCACACAATTTGAAGAAATCAGAACTTAACAAAAAAATTCTATAATTATTTTTAATACATTATTGCTATAACATCAAATATGGTAAGTCTAAGTAAGTTGGATTAATTTAAAAATTATTTTTAAAATACTTGAGATTCTTATTTAATATATATAACTTAATTGATATCGTTCTTTTCTCTTTAAAATTTTTGAGTTTAAGATTCTTCTATATATATAAAAAAAATAATATCAAAAATATTATACTATCTGTCCAATTTTGTTCTTCCCTTCCATAATAATATTTTCACAAACTTTTATCATCAAATGTCTCTTTTATTATTTTTTATTTATAAACGAGGGTCAATAAATATCACCATCCCTTCTAGGTTATTACGATTTTATAGAATATTTGATTTAAAGTATTAATTTTTGTCTTTCCAATAAGTACATTATAGTAACAATTTTTTTACAATTTAAATATTTTGAGTGTATTTTTATAAATATTTCTTTTAATTATGTTTAAATTTAGAATAGAAAAAGAAAAAGAAAAAGAAAAAAGGCACACAGACCCCATCCCGCTTTAAGGTCAAGTCCAAGTCTTCTGTAAAGTGTTAATCATTCATCACATGGCGACACCCTGTCGACTCCATTATTGGAGCATCAAATCTCATGCTATGAAAGATTTTAGAAAGAATTATTAACCACCCGTAATTAAAATTTTGAATGTTTAACAAATCTATACTTATTCTTAATACATTATCTCATATTTTTTTTCATAGATTGATATTCGAGATTTGTCCGACTAATTTAATCCGATCATTATGGGACCTATTAAGAGATTAGTTTTCTCAAATCATATTTTTCCATTCTGATGGCCCGAACCCGAGATTTATGATTGAGAAAGTATAGCGTCTTACCGTTATACCGAAATGGAAGTTTGGTTATATTATCGCATAATCTTATGTTATATTGTAAAATAATCGCATAAATTTTTGAATTCAACTTATAAATATAAAATGTTTTATGCAAGATATTTGACAAACATCAATGGAATATAAATTTAATGATAAAACATCAAACTCTTTTAATCAAAATTTCAAATTTGAGTATTATAAATAAAAAAAAAATCGAGAAAGTCAGTTTTTAAATTAAAATTTAAAATTATTCTAATTAAATTAATCGAATTTTTAAATATCAGTTATGATATATCAAAACAAATATATGATAAATAATGATGATTACCCATAATATGAAATTATCACTTGTTTTCATGCACATTATCGTCCATAACAAATAATATTTCTCCCATATCTATTATCTATAAATAGAGCCCAAATCCTCTTAACTCATCTAACAAAACAGAGAGAGAGAGAGAGAGAGAGAGAGAGAGAATCATACTTCTCTCCTTAACTCATTTCCGAAGCAAAGTGACCGAGGTAAGGACAACTATTTTTCAATTATAACTTCTCTTATTTACTAAATTAATTACTTATAATGTACCATGTATAATAATTTAAAATAACAGTCAATGTGAGGTAAGGGCAATTATACTTTAATTGCAATTTTTTATTTAATTAATTCTGATGTATCATATTAATCTTAGTATAAAATAACACTCTCATTGACTGAAGTAGTATATTTTTAAAAGGGTAAATAAGTTTCTCATTATTTTTTTAAATGTATCATCTAGTTATATTGTGAAAACGAGACTGAATAGGAGAAATGACACTCATAAAATGGAGTAGAAGAATAATATTTGTATTGTGATTTATATGGTTGACTTGTCGAAATAAAGAAATTTTCTTAGTAGTTTTCTTTTTTTTCTTTTTTTATTTTTGGATTATTGGGAGACCAATTGCTTGTTTTGAAAAGTGCTTAGAAAAAAGAAGAAAAAAGAGGCATTGAATGTACTAGAATGAGATTTGAAGCATCACACAATCTGAAGAAATCAGAAAAAGGATACTATTGACACAAGTACAACCAATATATGTTGCAATGTGTGGACCTGAATTTGCAGAGATAGAGAGAGATACTTGCTTTCAAGAAGTTATCAGGAAAGGCTGAACAGTCTTGATGTGTTAGATAACCACCGAAGACCACCTCAAAGCCGCAAAACCCAAAAAAAAAAGGACATTGTTTGTATGTTTGTATGTTTTTTAGTGACATTGTTTGTATGTTTTCAGTGCAAGTGAACTGTATCCGAGTTGTCAAATAATTTGCGATGGCAAGAAAGGAGATGCCGGAAAATAGCAAACGGGCATGCAACTCCAAAACTGATAGCAAATGGCGCAAATGGGTAGGCGATTGGATAGAGGGGACACAAGGAACACTCATGTTAGTAGCCACTGTAATTGCCACCGTTACATTCCAATCTATTGTAAACCAACCAAAATACCTCACCCAAGATTTCGTAACCTTCAACACCATATCTTTCATCTCAGCCTTGTCCATCATTCTCCTGCTTATAAGTGGACTGCCTCTAAAGAATAAGGTAGGCACATGGCTTCTCACCCTTGCCATGTCCTCCACCATCATATTCATGGCGCTTACATATATGTCCGTGTTAAAAACTGTGCCAAAAGACCATCCCATTGTAAGAACTCTGCCGCCGTACGTATCTTCTCCCAACAATACCTGTGCCAATTCTTCAGACGAAGACTGTAACATCAATACTTTGTCGCAAGCCAACAACTATTCCTCCTGGAATCATACGTATCCCATTAATATCACTACCGTTCAGATAATAGACTATAGCTGGTATTATACTGTTGAATCCGCATACTATGGCTCAATCATTGCTCTGATGGGGGTTTCCGGGTTTGTTTTATTAGTACACACTGCTCGCTGTATCTATTCGCTAGCACGACATTGTTGCAAACAAACCAAAAACGAAGGGGAAGAAGTCTGAAAATTGAAATGATCTAAGTACATGTACGGTGTATTTTGCTCATCCAATTTGGTTATGTATGTAAGTACAGTGCTGGTTCCTTTGTTTGTATACTAATTACCAGCAGTGTGATCCTGGTTAGGGTCTCTCTCTCTCTCTCTCTCTCTCTCTCTCTCTCTCTCTCTCTCTCCACTTTGATTTATTTATGCATTTTTGTTTTAAATTGGACTCTTGTTCTTACTATAAGTTGTGAATTTTCTGGAAACTTTTAAGTAATTGTTATTTGGGGATGTAGTTTGCCTGTTATTCTCTATTGTAGAATGATTGAGGGAGGGAGGGAGGGGAAGAGAGTTTTGGGGTTTTCTCTCTCTGAACGAAAAGAAGGGAAGACAATGATATATGCGGCATGGGGTCGTTAGCTTGTGTATTTGATGGGAATTTGTATGGTTATTGGTTTTCTTTATGTCACCGAGTACAGATTGATGGCATCTCTTGTCCCCATGAAATAAAAAAAAAAAAAAAAAAAAGAAGGTACCGCCCACGCCCGATACGAAGTCCCGCAAGATCACAAGCTCCCATATCATAACTTATATATAATTTTTTTTAGTAAAAGTTTTCTTTTTTCTTTTGTCTTCCTCAAGGGAAAAGGGTGAGGGGACACAAGTAACATCACAATCTTCTTTATCTGTGGCAAAGGCTAATAAAATATCTTCTTTATCCATGATCCACTGGGGGCTAAAAAACTGACGTTTGTTATAAATGTTTTATTATAATAATTATTTTATATTTATTTTTTAAAATATTATATTTTTTTATTCAAGTAAAAATCTGTTATAAACAAAATAAAATATGAGATTTGTTATAAATTTTAGAGAATTTAAATGGACGTCAAATATGTGTTAATATCTCAAATGTAAATATTTTTAAAATATTGTCATTATTACTATTATCTATATCTTTATATATATATATATATATATATATATATATATATTAAATTATATTATTCTTAATATCACAATATTTTAAAATAGTATATATTTGAAGAATATTTGATTAGCTTGAATTTAAATATTTCCTTTTATATATACACCCTAATTTGTATAAATATACACTTCATTTGTTCAATATATTGAACATACACAAAAACAATACAGAAAATATATTCATTCTCTCTAAAATTGCTCTCTATCTACATTGTTTTCTATTTTTTAAATTTATCATAATTTCTGAATTTTGTGATAGGGCGAGAGAGTTGTGGGGTTTTCTCTCTCTGAACGAATAGAAGGGAAGACAATGATATATGCGGCATCGGGTCGTTTGCTTGTGTAATTGATGGGAATTTCCATGGTATTGGTTTTCTTTATGTGACCGAGTACGGATTGGAGTTCCACATTTCCTTTTACCTATTGAATTAGAAGTTTGAATAAAATTCTGCATATCCCCTTTATATAGGATATAATTAGTAATGTTGGAGGGATCTCTCTCTCTCTCTCTCTCTCTCTCTCTCTCTCTCTCTCTCTCTCTCTCTCTCTCTCTCTCTCTCTCGTACCAGAGAAAACAAGGTGTGCTGCGTTGGGTGTTTAGTTGATGGGAATTTGTGTTTTGCTTTTCTATCACCATGTAGATACAGGGGATTTGTTGCTGTTTGTTTGAAATGCTCCATGTCTCCCTCTTGAATTGAAGGTTCAAGTAGGACGTTGGTTTCAACTTGCCATGTTGGGAAATTAGCTTGTGCATTTCAAGCAACGGGAAAAGCATCAATTAATAACCCTATATGGGCAATCGTCTTTGATCCACACGAATCGTATAGCATAGCATTTCCTATTCTATTATGGATTTCCTTGAATTGTCAATATTTCTTGAATCCATGATGAACTAAAAGTTAGTTTGCAAGCTATTATGTTTGTTTGGCCTCCCTTTTGTACTCTTGAAATTTCTTTTGTGCTTTAAAAATCAAAGTAATCTCTCTTATCGTCTGAGATACTAGTACCTTTGGAGCAGTAGTGATATGTGCTTGTAACTTTTTGTTGTGCTTATGCTTATGATCATTTCCTTTCTATGACTAATTTCTTATGAAACTATGTAGATTATGGTATGTTCTTCAGGATACACTGGTACAGCCACCAGTTGTTTATTACATTTCTAGTCATGCATCATTGCCATATATATATATATATATCTTTTACAAGTTTGACATTGTTAATTATTGTGTTGCTGTAGCTTAAGTGGCCTTGTGTGCCCCTTTATGGGCCAATTGGTTGTGTAGCTCTGGTGGCTGAACGCGGAGAGTGGAAGTCTTCCATGAATGCACTAGAGAAATTCATGAGCATATGTGAAGATAACGAGAAACTTTAAACATAAAAATTACAAATTGTGTATAAAAGGGTTTTAAACAGATTGAGTAAACCCATGCACGAATATATTTATTAACGTGTTTAAACATGTCAGACACAAATTTAATACGAAATCCATTTAGTTTAAATATGAACTCCTTTAACTATGAATCATATTTTGTAGTGTAAAAAATTGTTGGATCTAGTTCTGATCCCTATCCCCACCACCACATGAGCTTGTGGCTTGATTGTGAAGGAGAAATCATGACTCTTGATGTTTTGACACGGCCGAAGGGAGTCATGCCTAAGAAGAATCCAACAATGAAGAACAACAAGCACCTAAACACTAATCTTGACTACTCATAATCCTTCTCCCTCTCTCTTCGCCTCACATTCTCTCTCTTTTCTCTCTCTCTCCCTCCTCGTCTTCGCTCCTCCTCATTGCCTCCACCTCTATTACCCTCCTTTTCCTCTCCCTCCTATACACCCCATAGTCATCAGCCTCGTCAGGCCGTACTTATGGAAGTGTCGATGTATTCCCACCAAGTAGCGATCCGAGAAGCACGGAGAGGGACGTTTTAATGGACCTTGAATTTCTGGATTTAAACATATTGTAGCATGTGAAAACATTTTTCTCCTGTTCGATCATTTTCATCAAGCATAATTTGGCTACGAGCATTTCAATTCTTTTTTTTTTTTTGGCTATAAACTTGTAAGACCCGAACAACTTAGTTAAAGCCCCAAATTCAAGAAGATATAGCATATGTTATTACTTTTTTCCTAATTCCTAACAAATTATATCTCAATGTTTTAATTCTCTTTATTACAAAGAAACTATTAGTCATCTTTTTTATTATAAGAGTTTAACGTATTGAGTGAAAGTTTAGGTAATGAAGATTATACCTATTCTTGATTCCTAAATAAATACTTCAAATTTTAAATTTGAGATAATTATCTAAGAACGTAAAGTAAAAAATGAGATTAGATGTAAAATTAGAGTTTTATGGTTTATCGCATCCGTGATTATGTGACTGGTATAAATATATCATTAAGAGAAATTTGAATAAGATTGTGATACCATGTTAAACATAGAAAAAACTATAATAAAATGAAACCCTAACTATTCATTATTTCGATTAAAATATTATCAGCTTTTATATAGAAAACTATTATTATAAATATATAAATATAAAAATAAAAGAAAGTAAAATATTTTCAAAATCAAATTAGTTATTGATTTATTGTAATACATAATATTAAATGAATAATTTTTACTTTTTTATTGTGATTTATTATCCTATCTCATAAGTTCTTCTTTCAATTCAATCCAAGCAATGCATTTACATTATTCTTTTTTTTTTTTTTGGTTGGAGCATTTACATTATTCTTAGCAAACGTATAAGAATTTGTACTATTAGGGGAAATAAAATTTAAAAAATACTACATTGGGAAAGTCATTTTCTAAATAGGATTCTCGTACACGATCAAATCAAATTAATCGAATTATAGTTCCGGATACCGATGATGAAAATAATAATAATAATAATAATAATGTTAAAGGCGAAGCATCAAAATAACGGTAACTTAATCCCCTTTGATACCAAATGAAAAACGAGTTTAATTCTAAACAAAATCATGGATTTCATTTTCAAAAGAGCTCCAAAACTTGCAACAAAAGGTGAAATGTAGAATTCAAAAGGATTTCCGTAGTTGAAACAATATAATAAA
The DNA here is from genome assembly GCA_033439265.1 of Dillenia suffruticosa. NCBI lineage: Eukaryota > Viridiplantae > Streptophyta > Magnoliopsida > Dilleniales > Dilleniaceae > Dillenia > Dillenia suffruticosa. The sequence continues at coordinate 23,636,784 of JAVTVX010000004.1, forward strand.
ATATAATATTTATTTATGAAAAAAAAAACTCTTTATTTAATTACTCTTAAGATATGTTATGCTTAAATTTAAATAGGATGAAATGGTAATTGAGAAATAAAGTAGTTGGATCCGCAAACACTTGTGGAGTTCATTAATGAATTCAATATATATATATATATATATATTTGATTTAGAAATTTATTAATTTTTATGAAATTATAAATAAATTTCATATTTTTTTATTCGGAGTGATAAAATCTAGATTTGATTTAGGTAGGCCTAATGGATTTTTATTATACAACTTCTATTTATAAACAAAAGCAAACTATATGACTCTCAAGCAATTTGCTTAAGCATTTACCTTCACCAATATCCTCGTGAGTGTTGTTTTCTTCAATATAAGAAAATGCGTCATTAGTTATAAAAAATTACTGACAGAAAAAAATCAGTTGATAATTGCGACGGATTAACGTAAAACTGAATACCAAGAAATTAGTAATGGTATAGTGATAAAGGGTAAAAAAAATTAACAAAAATATGTATAGCTGTAAGCGACAGATTAGCGACGAAAATTTTAGCGATAAAATTTTTTTAATTTTTTAATTTTTTGGCGACAGTTTTTTTCTAAAACTGTTTTTTCTAATTTGAGTATTAGAACCTCCTCTGTCGGAGCCCTCTTCGGTGGATTTTTATATGTTTTCATGCCAAAGATCATCACGAAGACTCTTACTCGCCGATTCGTCATTCGAGACAGAAGGGTGATCTATAGAAGTCATTTTTGGCATCAACGGATGGGCATTGTCCGTGGGAATCAACTAACTAACTAGCCTAAAAGAGGTGTACACCCTGTTTTCTTCAACAACATGCTATCAAGAAAAAGAAGGCCAGCAATTGGCTTTGACGACAATAACTTACAAGGGGTTGACTTGACCCAATATGATCCCCTCATCATCACAACCAAGATAGACCAATATATTATGAAGAGAATTTTGGTTGATCAGTGAGCACAATGCAATCTCCTTTATTGAGATGCCTTCTTTTAGACCGGCTTCCAGCAAACACACCTGCAACCACCTGTTAACTCTTTGAAAGGCTTCTCGAATGAACAATTGTATCCCGAAGGTAATATCTCCCTTCCCATAACTCTGGGAACACCACCAAATCACGCTTCTACTATGACTTCATTTAGCGTAGTCAATCTATCCTCTTCGTACAATGCTATTTTGGGCTGCCCTAGCCTAAACAACCTAGAAGCACTATCAAATACTAAACATATAATGGTCAAGTTTAGAACTCCCTTGGGTGTTGCAACACTCGCTTACGATCCTGATCTAGAAGATGCCTCCATATTCAAATAAGAGAAAAAGAATTTCGACATATATACTATAAAATTTTGAGATAATGTCGATTAGTCTACTAAACCTGAGCTAGGCAAAGAAATAATGGAAATCCAGATCACTGACACCGAAGGCCAGACCGTTACAATTAGGGTTAGTTTACCAATTCCCTTACGGAAGTGCCTATGGTGGCACTATGGTGTCTTTGCATAGAAACCTAGAAACATGCTGGGAATACACCTTCAATAATCATGCATAAACTGACAGTAGATCCCAACTAAAAACCTGTGAAGCAGAAAAAAAAGAATATTGATACTCGAACGGCAGCAAGCAATACAAGAAGGAATACAAAAATCACTGACAGCAAACTTCATTCGAGATATAAAGTACCCTGAATGGCTAACTAATGTAGTCGCGGTAAAGAAAGCAAACGGTAAGTAGAAGATGTGTATCGACTTCATTGATTTCAATGAAGCATGTCCAAAAAAAAAGTTACCTCCTTAATATAGACAAACTTGTCTACAATTCATTAGGATATCAACTTTTGAGTTTTATGGACTCATATTTCGATTACAACTAGATTCACATAGCTCCTAAAAATGAAGAAAAAACAAGTTTCATTATGGAATTTAGCACATATTGCTACAAACTCGTGTCATTCAGTCTCAAGAACGCAAGAACAACCTTCCAACATTGGAGTGCTTTTACACCCATGAAGATGATTTTAGTCGTTGAAGTGCTTTTACAAAAACATTGAATTCATCGGCCAATGGCTTGCTGCTTCCGTACTTATGAAGGGCTGCATTTCTCCTCCCTTATGCTCCATTTGGGATCGAATATGGCAATGAGAGGGGCAATTTGCAACTGCTCCTTCGGTGACTCTTTGTCATAGGTTGACTTGAGTTGAATCCATTTGTCACCATACATGAAGTCTATGGTTCTATTGCACTAGTCGGTTACCACTTTTCTAAAGATTCAGAGCCATTGAATTCTAAGAACTATATCCATACCGATTAGTGAAAATGAGTAGAGATCGGTTATGATTTTGTAACTATAGATGTTAATAGTGACTTCTCGATGAATTTCTTAACATTGTAACTTTTTACCGTGGTGACTTTTACTTCAAAAGGTTCTATCTTTTCAATAGACAACTTGAGTGATCATGTTACTTTGTGGTTGATGTAGTTGAGTGAGGATTCGTTGTTAATCAAGAGAATGACTTCTTTTCCCCCGATATGTACTTTGGGGTGCATGGTCTTAGGACTTTCTATGACGGCCATTGCATGGATGGAAATGTAAATGTCATCTTTGAAAGGTGACTCGTTTCATTTTAAGTTAGTGTCTCCTCATTTCCTTGAGTTTCAATCATGAAAATCTAGGGTATGTCACACTTGTGGTCTGATGTGAATTTCTCATCACAATCGAAACTCACCCAAAGTATATGTTTAGTTGTGAAAAATATTTTCTAATTTTTTATTTCTAATTTTTTTTATATTTTCTATCTTCAAAGAAAAGAATAGAAAATATAGAGTAAAAAAATATGTTTAAAATATACGTACCTTTCTATTTTTAATTTTCTCTAACAAGTTGAAAAATTTTAGAAAATATAGATTTTATTTATAATGGAAAACCATAGAAAACAACTATAAATTTGTTTTATATTTCTCTTCAAAAATTAAAAAAAAAACATATTTTCTAATTTTTATTTTCTAAAAATTAAAAAATGAAATATTTAAACACAATTTTATTTCATTAAAAAAATATTTTTAAAAAAATATCTTTATTTTCTACGAATAAACACATTCTTAAGTTTTTTTAATCTAACAATTAGACGTATAAATCGAGTTAAATCAGGTCAAAATTCACGATCACCTTGTGAATGACGTCATCCCATATGTAAGTATAAGTAAGTTGGATTAATTTAAAAGTTATTTTTAAAATGCCTAAGCAGGACCGGCCAATATGAAGTCCAGCATGATCACAATCATCCTCCCTTATCATAACATAATGTTATCAGTAAAAGTTTTTTTTTCTTTTGTTTTTTTTCCTTGGTGAAAAGGGTAAGGGGACGCAAGTCACGTTGCCATCTTCTTTGTCAATGGTTAATGTCAAAAGTTACACAGGAGTTTTATTTTATTTTTCTTTTATCGTGATGGTGGAATGATGGAAACAAATAGGTTTCGTCATTACCGCGGCATGAGCTCCATGATCCGTTGGTGGCCAAAAAATGACGTTTGTTATAAATTTTTTATTGTAATAATTATTTTATATTTATTTTTAAAAATATTATTTTTTTCATTCGAGTAAAAATCTATTATAAACAAAATAAAATATAAGATCGTATTTGTCAAAAAAAAATTTATAAAAGATAGCTGAGGTCATATAACTCAATTGGTACTGACCTTTTTATTTTAATTTTTGAGTCTAAGATTCTTATATATATATATATATATATAATTACACTATATATCCAATTTTGTTCTTTCCTTCCATAATAATATTTCCACAAGCTTTTATCATTAAATGTTTCTTTTATTTATAAATGAGGGTCAATTAATATCATTGTCTGTTCTTAATTATTACGATTTTGTGAAATATTTGATTTGAATTATTAATTTTTTTCTTTTAAATAAGTCTATCATAAAAACAATTTTTTTTTATAATTTAAATATTTTGAGAGTATTTTTATAAATATTTTTAAATTATGTTTAAATTTAGAATTTCAAAATTATTCAAATTGAAAAACTATTTAATTATTAATTTTTTTATTATAATATTATAATATTATATAGAATCTCAACCTTGTGAATAATTATTAATTATTCAAATTAAGATCGCAAACACTTGTAGAGTTCATTAATGAATTCAATATATTTTTTTTTGATTTAGAAATTTATTAATTTTTATGAAATTACAAATAAATTTCATATTTTTTTATTCCAAGTGACAAAATCTAAATTTGATTTAAGTAGGCCTAATGGATTTTTATTATACAACCTCTATTTATAAACAAAAGCAAACTATATGACTCTCAAGCAACTTGCTTAACCATTTACCTTCACCAATATCCTCGTGAAAGTAGTGTTGTTTTCTTATATATAATATATATAATAGTTATATTACATTGATTATAATATTATATGTATAATTAATTATACAAACTAACTTATTAGGTTAATGAACAAAACTTGACGAAATCAAATCAAATCTATTTAATTGAATATATTAATTTTTTAATCTAATATTGATTCAATTAGATACATAAATAGAACTGGTAATCGGGTCGGGTCGGCCCGGCCCGGCCCGGCCTAAGTTTGGCTTATTTTGAAGGGTCGAGCTTGACTAATTTTAGTTTGGACCCCCTAATTTAAACCCGTTTTAATTACAAGTCAAGTTTGGATGTCAGTGGGGTCAGCCGATTCTAAACATGGCTCATCGAAAGCCCTAAAAGGTTGAATTAGAGATAAGACCAAGAGGTTGAAATATCTCGCTCCCTCTCTCCCTCTCTCCCTCTCTCCCTCTCTCCCTCTCTCCCTTTTGTATTTCCTATCTCTATCATCTCGAATCAATTTCTCTGAATGGTGTTATGGACATTCGAAACTCTTATGCATGCCTCGTAAGAATCTTCTGATCAAATCTCTCTCTAATCTCTAAGTCTTTTATGTTTAAATTGAGCTCGAGTCTGACACAAAATGGATTCAAAACTTTTTAAATATTTAGATCAAATTCAAGTTTTGATTTTTTAAACTTTTTCAAATTGGATTCGGGTTTGATCTATCAAATTTTAAACACGTTGATCTCGAATTTTATAACGCTCGGTTCAGAAAGTTCAATTGTGAATCCTATATATTTATCGAGTTAAATCAGGTCGTAAATCACATCACCTCATGAATGACGTCATGCCTTGCGTTAGTCCAAATAAGTTGGATTAATTAAAAAATTATTTAAAAAGCTTGCATGGTACCGCCCCATATGAAGTCCAGCAAGATCAAGCATGCTCCCTTATCATAACTTACTTTTTGAGTATAAGTTTTCTTTTTTCTTTTCTTTTTTTTTTTTTTCCCAAGGGAAAGGGTGAGGGTACACGAGTCACATTACCAATTTCATGGCTAAGGTTAAAAGTTGCATGGGAGTTTTTTTTTTTTTTTTTTGTGGTGAGAGTAGTCTAGAAGGCCGTGACTGAGTGATAGAAACAAGTAGGTTTCGCCATTACCGTGACATCAGCTCCATGTTTGTGTGTATGTATAACAAAGTTGTATTTGTCAAAAAAGGTAAAATTAAAAGTGACAGCCGAGGCTCACATAGAGAAAGTAATGGAATCCTATTAGAAAAACAATTGTTATGATCGAAAATTATTAATAAAAATCGCACGCACACATCAATTGACGCCATCACTTTTTTTTTTTTAATTTCAAATTTAAAATTCTCTTATATATAAAAAATAATATCAAGAATATTCTACTGTATATCCAATGTTGTTCTTTCCTTTCAAACTAATATTTTCACAAGCTTTCATCATCAAATGTTCTGTTTATTATTTTTTATTTATAAATGAGGATTAATAAATATCATTGTCCCTTTGTTATTACGATTTTGTGAAATATTTGGTTTAAAGTATTAATTTTTGTCTTTCAAATAAGTTTATTATAGTAACAAATTGTTTTATAATTTAAATATTTTGAGTGTACTTTTATAAATATTTTGTAGGTTATTTATGCCCATTGTGGGGCATTTTGGTAAGAGTAAGATAATGAGGTAACTCCCATTATTAATTACCAACATTAACCATGTATTATGGTAACTCCCAAAAATAGTTATTATTCTTTTGATGGAATGTGAGCATTCTTTCCTTCCGGAGTGGACAGTAGCCATGGGGCAACAATGAGAGGAAGGAGGCTAGGGTTTTCTACATGCTCTAGAGAGAGAGAAACGAAAAAGAGAGATGGAGATTTTCGCGTAGGAAAATCTCCCATCGTCAATCGATTCATCGGACATGAGGGTTGCGGCGTTATGACATTGTGGTGGTGATTCGACTAATTTCGTGATCACCATCCCGACCGCGAAATCGGATCAAGGAACGTGCCGCTTGAAGATTCTACGTATTGAGCTACCCTATACTCGATCTAATTTATTTTTTCAAAAATTATTGTATGCTTCCGCTGCATGAGAATCCTAAAAATCTAACATATTTTTATAAATTATGTTTAAATTTAGAATTTTAAAATTATACACATTGAAAAACTATTATGGTGAAAAAAATATAAAAAAAAAAAAGAAAAACACAACCATCACGTCCCACTTTAACGTCGAGTGCAAGTCTTCTATAAAGTGTTAATCATTCATCAACGTGTAATTAGTATACAAACAAAGCCAACCAGCACTGTCCACTCCATTATTGGAGCATCAAATGTCGAGCTATAAAATATTTTAGAAAAAATTATTAATCACTAACAATTAAATTTTAAATAAATTTTAAACTTTTTAACAAAAAAAATATATAATTATTCTTAATATATTATCACATAATCTCATCTCATATCATATAACGCATAAATATTTAACTTTCATTTAAGAATATAAACTATTTTATGTAAGATATATCATAAATAATGATTTTGGTAATAAGAAAATACTACTCTTTTTAAATATTAATAATATTGGTTTTGAAATACTAAAATCATACAACCCACGATCGTAAGATCCCAAACTCTTTTGGGTATACCAGGTTATGGTCAAGTCTAGAAAAAACCGAATCACCTCTCAGTCTCTCGGCTCCTTGACCTCTCGATCCTTATTGAGCTGACCTCTGTTATGCAACGAATCATATTTGTTATTATTTGATAAGAAAGAAAATCTCTGACGAATCAAAATATTTTCCAATCTGATACAAATTTATTGTGTTTTCTTTCAATAAAGAAGTTTCTTAATGTCTAAAGCCTTCACGGGTCTCCATAATGATAATGAGAACTTTCTTATCTTGAAAGATCCTTGGATCTACATAAAACTTATCGAAACAATTCATGTAATCTCGAAAGATCTAACATGATCTTTCAATAAGATAAGTAGAATTTTCACACTCCTAAACACATACAATACTACCATATGTGCCATATATATATCAGACATGAGCAATATACTAGGTACACATCTCTCTCTATACAAACTACACAGAGATTATATAAAACACGGACTCTTTCAATTTTTCTTTCTAAAACAGCTTTTTTTAGTATTAAAACTTCCTCTATCGGAGCCCCCTCCAGTGGGTTTATACATGTTTCATACCAAAGATCATCACGAAGACTCTTACTCTCTGGTTCCTCATTCGAGACAAAAGGACGATCTATAGAAATCATTTTTGGCATCAACAGATAGACAATATCCATAAGATCCAACTAACTGACTAGCCTAAAAGAGGCGTACGCCCTATTTTCTCCACCAACATGCTACTGAGAAAAAGAAGGCCAATAATTGACTTTGACGACAATGACTTACAAGGGGTTGACTTGACCCGACATAATCCCTCCATCCTCACAACCAAAATTGGCCAGTATACTGTGAAGAGAATTCTGATCGATCAGGGGGTAGCATGAATCTCCTTTATTGTGATGCATTCTCCTAGATGGGCTTCTAGCAGACACACCTTTAACCACCTGTCGACTCTTTGAAAGGCTTCTCAAATGAACAACTGTACCCCAAAGGTAATATCTCCCTTCCCATAACTTTGGGAACACAACCAAATCATGCTTTTACTATAACTTCATTTAGCGTAGACAACCTACCCTCTTCGTATAATGCCATTTTGGACAGCCTTGGCCTAAACAATCTAGAAGTACTACCAAACATCAAACATATAATGATCAAGTTCAAAACTCTTCTGGGTGTTGCAACAATCCCTTACGACCCCGATCTTCAAGATGCCTCTGTATTCAAAGAAGAGAAAAGGAATTTCGGCATATATACTATAAAATTTTGAGAGGACGTCGATCAGTCCACTAAACTTGAGCTAGGCAAAGAAGTAATGGAAATTCAGATTACCGACATCCCAGGCCATACCGTTACAATCGTGGCCAATTTACCAATTCCCATGCGGGATGCCTTGATCAAGTGTCTATGGTAGCACTTTGGTGTCTTTGCATAGAAACCTGAAAACATATGACGAATACACCCTCAATAATTGTGGATAAGTTGACAATAGATCCCAACTGAAAAACCTGTGAAGAAGAAAAAGAGAATATTTATACTTGAACGGTAGCAAGCAACACAACAAGAAGTACAAAAATTACTGACAACAAACTTTATCCCAGAGATAAAGTACCCTGAATGGCTAACTAATGCATTCGTGGTAAAAAAAGCAAATGGTAAATAGAGAATGTGTGTCGACTTCACCGATATCGATAAAGCATGTCCAAAAAACAGTTACCCCTTCTGAATATAGTCAAACTTGTCAAAAATCATCAAGACACCAACTTTTGAGTTTTTTGGATGCATATTCCCGTTACAACCAGATTCGTATGGCTCCCGAAAATTAAGAAAAAACAAGTTTCATTACAAAATTTAGCACATACTGCTACAAATTCATGTCATTCGGCCTCAAGAACGCAAGAGCAACCTTCCAACATTGGAGTGCTTTTACACCCATGAAGATGATTTTAGTCGTTGTAGTACTTTTACAAACATTGAATGCATCGGCCGATGGCTTGCTACTTGGGTGCTTGCTGTTCAGTCGTACTTATAAAGGGCTGCCTTTTTCTCTTCCCCTATGCTCCATTTGGGATCGGATATGGCAATGAGAGGGGCAGTTTGCGACTACTACTTCGATGACTCTTTGTCATAAGTTAACTTGAGTTGAGCCCATTTGTCACCATACATGAATTTTATGGTTCTATTGCAATTGTCGGTTATCACTTTTTCAAGGATTGAGAGCTATTGAATTTCAAGAACTATATCCATACTTATTACTGAAAATGAGTAGAGATCGGTTGTGATGTTGTAACCTTTGATATTAATAGTAACTCCTCGATAAATTTCTGAATATTGTCATTTTTCACTATTGATTACCTTTATTTCGAAAGATTCTATCTTTTCAACGTACAGCTTGAATAATCCTGTTACTTTGTGGTTGATGTAGGTGAGTGAGAATCCATTGTCAACCAAGAGAGTGATTTCTTTTCCTCTGATATGTGCATTGGTTCACATGGTCTTAGGACCTTCGATTCCGGCCATTTCATTTTCAGTTGGTGTCTCCTCATCTTCTTGAGTTTCAATTATGAAAATCTGGGGTATGTCACATTTGTGGCTCGGTATGAATTTCTCATCACAATTGAAACTCACCCTAAGGGTGCGTTTAGTTGTAAAAAATATTCTCTAATTTTCTCATATTTCTATCTCTAAATAAAAGAGTAGAAAATATAAAAAATATATATATATTTTTTCAAAAGATACATATTTTCCTATATCTAATTTTCTCTAACAAGTTAGAAAATTTTAAAAAATATAGGTTTATTTATAATGAAAAATAATAGAAAATAATTCTAAATTTGTTTTTTTATTTCTCTTCATAAATTAAAAAATTATATTTTTTAATTTTTATTTTCTAAAAATTAAAAAGTGGAGTATTTGATCACAATTTTATTTTGTTAGAAAATCTGTTTTGAAAAATATCTTTATTTTCTACGACTAAACATACTCTTAACTTTTTTTAATTTAATTCTGATTCAATTAGGGTATAAATCGAGTTAAATGAGGTCAAAAATCACGTCCACATTGTGAATGACGTCATCCCTTGCGTAAGTCTAAATAAGTTGGATTAATTTAAAATTATTTTTAAAAAGCTTGGGCAGTACCACCCAATGTGAAGTTGATCACAATCATCCTACCTTATCCTACCTTATCAAAACTGACTGGTTTTAGTAAAAGTTTTCATTTTTCTTTTTGATTTTTTCCTTGGGGAAAAGGGTGAGGGTACACAAGTCACGTCGCCATCTTCTTTATCATATCTACGTGTGTGGATTTAATTAGATATAAAATTAAATATTTTTAAATATAATCAAGATTCTATTTTTGTAAGAATATCATATATAAAACGATATCCAAATCAAAATATAAAAAAAAATCTTCTTTTTTATCAATGGCTAATATCAAAAGTTGCACAGGAGTTTTATTTTATTTTTCTTTTGTCGTGATAGTGGAATGATGGAAACAAGTAGGTTTGTCACTACCGTGGGATCAACTCCATGAGTGGCAAAAATGACGTTTATTATAAATTTTTTATTATAATAATTATTTTATTTTTATTTTTTAAAAAATATTATTTTTTATTTGAGTAAAAATTTGCTATAAACAAAATAAAATATAACATCGTATTTGTCAAAAAAAAAAAAAAAGGTAAGTGACAGCTGAGGTCGTCTGAAGAAAGTAATGGAATCCCATTAAAATAATTGTTATGATAAAAAATTATCAATAAAAATTATAATATCTTATTTAATATATATATATATTATTTTCTCTTTAAAATTTTTAAGCTTGAGATTCATTTATATAAAAAAAAAGAATATAAAAATATTATACTATATATCCAATTTTTTACTTCCCTTCCATAATAATATTTTCCACAAGCTTTTATCATTAATTGTTTCTTTTATTTATAAATGAGAGTCGAATACTATCATTGTCCCTTCTTAATTATTATGATTTGGTGAAATATTTAATTTAAAGTATTAATTTTTGTCTTTCAAATAAGTCTATCTTAATAACAATTTTTTTATAATTTAAATATTTTGAGAGTATTTTCATAAATATTCTTTAAATTATGTTTAAATTTAGAATTTCAAAATTATACAAATTGAAAAACTATTGGGGTAAAAAAGAAAAAAAAAATCCTAAAAGGAAAAGGACACGTGGACCATATCCCACTCTAAGGTCAAGTGCAAGTCTTCTGTTAAGGGTTAATCCTTCATCACATGGCGACACCCTGTCCACTCCATTATTGGAGCATCAAATACCGTCCTATAAAAGATTTTAGAAAGAAATATTAACCACCCGTAATTAAAATTTTAAATTTTTTAACAAATCTATAATTATTCTTAATACATTATCCCATAATTTTTTTTCACTTAGTAATATTCAAAATTTATTTGATTAATTCAGTTCGAATATTATGGGATCTATTAAGAACTTGAGTTTCTCAAATCCTATTTTTCTATTTTCATAACTCAAACTCAAAATTTATGATCAAAAGATTATAACGTTCTGCCAGTATACCAATGGAAGTTTAGTTACATTATCACATAATTTTATATCATATTGTAGAATACTCATATAAATATTTGACTTAAAATTATAAATATAAATAGTTTTATGTAAAATATCTAACAAATATCAACGGTTTGTAATTTAATAACAGAACACTAAATTCTTTTAATCAAGATTTTAAGTTTAAGTATTAAAAATGAAAAAAAAAAAGAATCAAGAAAATCAGTTTTTAAATTAAATTTCAAAATTTTTTCAATTGAATTAGTTAAATTTTTAAATACCAGTAATAGATACCAAAACAAATATATAATAAATAATGACTACCCATAATATGAAATTATCACTTGTTTTCATGTGCATTATCGTCCATAACAATAATATTTCTCCCTTATCTATTATCCATAAATAGAGCCCAACTCCTTTCAACTCATCTAACAAAACGAGAGAGAGAGAGAGAGAGAGAGAGAGAGAGAGAGAGAGAGAATCGTACTTCTCTCCTGAACTCATTTGTGAAGCAAAGTGACTGAGGTAAGGACAACTATGTTTCAAGTATAAATTCTTTTATTGACTAAATTAATTAATTATGATGTATCCTGTATGGTAATTTAAAATAACAGTCAATGTGAGTAAGGGCAATTATACTTTAATTGCAATTTTTTAATTAATTTTAGTAGGAAATAACACTCTGATTGACGTAATATATTTTTGAAAGGATAAATAAGTTTCGCATTATTTTTTTAAACATATAATCTAGTTATATTGTAAAAACGAGAAGGAATAGGACAAAATGACACTCATAAAATGGAGTAGAAGAATAATACTTGTGTTGTGATTTATATGGTTGATTTGTCGTAATAAAGAAATTTTTCTTAATAGTTTTTTTTTGGGGGGGGGGGGGGGAAATTGGGAGACCAATAGCTTGTTTTGAAAAGGGCCTAGTAAAAAGAAGAAAAAAGGGGCATTGAATGTAATAGAATGGGGTTTGAAGCATCACACAATCTGAAGAAATCAGAAAAAGGATACTATTGACACAAGCACAACCAATATATGTTGCAATGTGTGCACATGAATTTGCAGAGATAGAGAGAGATGCTTGCTTTCAAGAAGTTATCAGGAAAGACTGAACGGTCTCGGTTGTGTTCGATAGCCACCGAAGACCTCAAAGCCACAAAAGGGGGGGGGGGAAGAGAGAATATCTAGTGCTTGTGACTCGTGTGTACATTTTTTTAAAAAAATTTTTATTTAGTACCAGTGACATTGTTTGTATGTTTTTAGTGCAAGTGAACTGTATCCGAGTCATCAAATAATTTGCGATGGACAAAAACGAGACGCCGGGAATTAGCAAATCGGAATTCCACTCCAAAACTGATAGCAAATGGTGCAAATGGGTACGGCACTTGAAAACCGATAGTAATTGGATAAACGAGACACAAGGAACACTCATGCTAGTAGCCACTGTCATTGCCACCGTTACGTTCCAATCTGTCGTAGCCCCACCAAAAACTCTCACCAAAGATTTCTTAACCTTCAACACCATAGCTTTCATCTCAGCCTTGTCCATCATTCTCCTGCTTATCAGTGGACTGCCTCTAAAGAATAAGTTATGCGCGTGGCTTCTCACCATTGCCATGTCCTCCACCATCATATTCATTGGGCTTACATATATCTCCGTGTTAGGAATTTTGTCATCTGACAACTATTATGTCTGGTATAAGACCGTCAAACCTGCATACTATGGCTCAATCATTGCCTTGATAGCTGTTTTCGGGTTTGTTTTCTTATTACACACTGCTCACTTTATCTATTGGCTAATAATGCTACTTGTGGCACCACATCATCCACCCGGACAAGCCAAACCCAAAGCGGAGGAAATGGTCTGAAAATTGAAATGATGTAAGTATATGTATAGTGTGTTTTGCTCATCCAATTTGGTTATGTATGTAAAAACCGTGCTGGTTGCCTTTGCTTGTGATTCTCCATTCCCTATATGTCTATGTATGTATGTATGTATGCATGCATGCTTGTTTGTTGATCATGTAACATAATTTGTACTTTGTACAAATAAATGGTTGATTTGTAAAGACCATATGGTGTTCCTTTAATGTTCCAACTCAATACAAGCAATTTTGTGCACAATTCATTTTCAAAAGGGCCCCAAAAACCATCTAACCCATTGGTTGAGCTGCCTGTGAGAAAAAATTTTTAATAAGGCCAAAATATAGTGTTTTAAATATGGTACCGGATTTTAAATATTTAATCAGCTTGACCGGTTCGATCGGACAGAATGATAATGGTAACGTAAAATAATAAAAAATTATTTAATAATTAGAAAAATAAAAAATAATATATTTTTCATAATTTTAAACTCAACTTTTGCCTACATTAAAAAAGATTTAGGCAAAATCCGGGGAAGGAGAAGAATAGGGTAAGGTGTTATCATTCCTGAGAAATGTCACAGATTAGATTTAGTTAATTGAAGGGAACGAAGAGACACATGGATGAGAATTCATTAATCAAAGAAATGATAAGTTTAAAAAAAATGAAAAAAATTAAATTTATTTTTAATAAAGTTAAATTTTTTAAGAGCAAAATTCTTCTTACTTTTATTTTTACCGTACACAAAAATAATTCAACATTAGATTTTTTGGTAATAACAAGAAAGGTAATGGCTGAGGTTAAAAGTTGCATGGGAGATTTGTTTTATTTTATTTTTTTGTGGTGATGGTTGAGTAGAAGTCTATGAATTGAATGGTTGAAAGAAATAGGTTTCGTCGTTACCATGACATCAGCCCCATAATACGACATTTATTATCAATTTTTTATTACAATAATTATTTTATATTTATTTTAAAAAACTATTATATTTATTTTTATTCAAGTAAACATATGCTATGAACAAAATAAAATATAAGATTGCATTTATAAAAATAAAGTAAAATTATAAATGATAGCCGAGACTGTCATGGAAAAAGTAACAAAATCTCATTAAAAAGAAAACAATTGTTATAATCCAAAAATTATCAATAAAAATCATAATATCTTATTTAATATATATATATATACACACACACTATATATCCAATTTTGCTCCTCCCTTCTATAATAATATTTTCACAAGCTTTTATCATCAAATGTTTCTTTTATTGTTTTTTATTTATAAATATGGGTCAATTAATATCATTGTCCCTCTCTAAGTTATTACAACTTTGTAAAATATTTAATTTAAAGTATTAATTTTTTGTCTTTCAAATAAGTTTTTATAATAACAATTTTTTTTTATAATTTAAATATTTTGATTGTATTTTTATAAATGATTTTTAAATCTTGTTTAAATTTATAATTTCAAAATTATACAAATTGAAAACTATTTGGTGTTGTTTTCAAACAACCAAAAATAAAATACATACTTCACTAAAAACGAGTTTAGGGTGAGCAGAGTCGAATTCATATGGAATAACAGATTTATTTCTTTTAAGAAAAATAAAATAAAAATAAAAATATGGGGGTTTGAGTTTAACTAAACTATTAAAATAAATTAACAAAATCAATTAAAACAAAACAATTAAATAATACCTAATAAAAGAGAAAATATCAATAAGAATAAAGTCTAACCAAATGAATTATATCCACCTTAATTTCATTCGATTGATCATCGACTTATCTAAAGATTTCAACAATCATAGATAAATTGGTTAACGACCAATCTCTCCTTATTTTATCGATAATTAAGAGAACTTCATTAATTATTTCCCTAATCGAGATTCAACTTTAGATAACCTCTTAACATTTAAAGTCTCAACAGTATTAAAATTTAGAGAAATCCAATCACTACAAAAAAAGTCTTTTAGCCACAAATTTAGCGACGAAAATTTTAAAAAAATTAGTTGCTAAAAACATTAGCGACGGATTTAGTAACGAAAAATTTTTCGTCGCTAATAACACGTCGCAAAAATTTAACAACGAAAATTAAAAATCCGTCGCTAAATTTAGCCACTAAAATCTGAAATCCGTTGCTAAATTTAGTAATAAATAATTTTTCGTCGCTAAAATTCGTTACAAAATTTAGCGACAAAAAATTATTCGTCGCTAAATTTAGCGACAGATAATTTTTGTCGTTAAAATCCGTCGCTAATTTAAAAAATAAAAATTCCGTTGAAAAATTATCCGTCCCTAATTTAGCGACGAATAAAAAAATCCATCGCTGAATTAACGACGGATAAAAAAATCCATCGCTGAATTAACGACGGATATTCAGCGATGGATTCCAAATCCGTCGCTGATTCCAAATGCCCTGCCCACTAGCCTAGAGCCACGTGCCCACCCACCCCTATCCACCCACCTGAGCCAGCACCAACCTGCAACCTGCCTGCCCAAGCCAGCACCCCCGCTCCAGCTCTCCTCACTTAATTGCTAGAAAATGCCGTTTTGCCTCTTGTCACCACGGTTCGAACTCCTGCACACCTGCACCTACACGCACACGCATAAACCTGTAAACCACCAAGTCAAATAAATTATCTGATATAATTTTTTTTTTTACTTATTATCTTTTCTTTACATTTTTCTAATAATAATAAAATAATATATAATAACAATTTAAAATAATAAATATAATAACTTTTTTTATTTAAACCACCGACCTAAAATAATATTAATTAAAAATAATAAATATGATAATTTTTAATAAAATAAAAAATAATAAAATACTATTTTAAAATAAAATAATAAATTAATTAAAAAATATATTAATATTATATTTTTCTTCTGTTTTTCTTTTATTTTATTATTTTATTATTTTTTCATTTTTATTTTATTTTTTTACTCCATAGTTAAAAATGGATTATGGGATCTCAATAATATAAAATTATAATTATCAATAAATTATAATATACTAATAATTTGAAAAATCTATATATTTAATCACAAAATATTTTTATTCGTTTGAATATATAAGAAATTTCAATATAATTATTATATAAAAGAAATTTTAATAATGAGAATAGAAAGAAAAGAAAAAACAAAAATAGAGATGAGAGTAAGAGGAAGGAAAAAAAAAAGTGATAATAGAAAACAAATGAGGAGGAAGAAAGTAAAAAATATATATTATCACACAACACTAAAGTGGTGACATATCTTTCGTTCAAATGCGAGGTCCAAGATTCGAATCACCTTCAAAAGCATTTAGCATTTTTTTTAGCATTAAAACAATGAAGGGCGTGAACCCGTGCGGGCATACGCGGGCTCCCACACCCTGCGCGAGCCCGCGTCCCTGGGCGCCCAAGCAGGCGCGCGCCCCTGCCTGTGCCAGGCGCCCGTGCGGGCATGTGCGGGCGCCCAGGCATGTGCGCGCGCCTGCCTGTGCCTGGCACCCGTGCGTGCATGCGGGGGCGCCCGCGCAGGCACGCGCCCCTGCTATGCCCTGCGCCCAGTCCGGATTAATGTTTAATTTAAAATTTTGTATTATTGAATAAAATAATATAAATAAAATAAAAGTTATCAATACAATAATAAAAAATATTAAATAAAACAAAAAAATAAATAAATTAATTAAAAAATATATATAATTTAAATAAAATAAAATATATGGTTTTCTTAAGAATTAAATAATATTATTCTTTTAAAAAATTGAAATATAATATAATAAAATAAAATATAAATTAAAATATTATAACATTATAATAATATGATTTGTTAATATAAATTTATAAAATAAAATAAAATAAAATTCTAATTAAAAAAAAATTAAATTCAGCGACGGATTTAGAATCCGTCATTGAAACAGCGACGGATTTGGAAATCCGTCGCTAAATTACCGCTGGATAAATTTCGTCATTGCTAAATTCATTTTTTAATTTAAATATTATATTAATATTATATTTTATTTAATTATATATAAAAAAATTAAGCATCGGATTAGGATTTTCATCGTTAAATTTAGCGACGAAATTTGCAACGAAAATTTTTTTGTCGTCAATTAGCGACGAAATTAGCAACGAAAATTTTTTCGTCATTAATTAGCGATGAATTTAGCTATGAATCATGTGTCCGTCGCTAATTTAGTCACGACTTCATTTTTGTCTCAAATTTTGTGGCAAATTAGCGACGAAAAGATTTTTGTCGCTAAGTCGCAAAATGGCTACGAATTTTTTCCGTCGAAAATTCGTGGCTAAAACCGTATTTTTTTGTAGTGAATTTTATTTAACAAACATATGACGGATTCATTTAAATTAGATTATTTAATTTCATGATATAAATATCATTCACTACTTTATTAAAATTAACAAATAATTACGAATTTATCGTTTTAATTAGTTGTAGATTATTCTAAAACTATTAAATATGAATCCCTATTCAATAAATTCAAAAAAATCATGATCCAGAAGTATAGGAGTTAAGTAAATATCTATAATATATTGAATTAATATGTTTAATTAAATCTCACAATTATTAAAAATCAAGAATTTAATAACCTTTCGATTAGAAAAAATAAATAAAAACAAAACATGAAAAAAGATAAACTAAAAAAAATAATATATCGCTAATGGAAAGAATGTTTTGGTTACATGGCTACTTCTCCCGTGGCTGCTTTCCCAAATGTGCTAGACGTGGATGGTGGCTGCTTCTTTTCCTCCCGAGGAAAATGGTGTTTACTGCCCCCAAGGGGGCTGCCAAACTGCTGTCTCCCAAAAGCGTCTCAAACAATATTTAACATTTATATATATATATAAGAGTGTAATCCTAAACTACTATTAAATAAATAAAAAAAGTAAAAAATAATTTTTCTAAAAAATAATATTCTAAAATATTTAGATTTTTAAAATTTCATTTTCCTAAATATTAGGATTGTAATAAAATTTTTCAAAATTTTTAATATCTCCAATTCTACTCCAATTTTTTTTTTTTTAATATGCATTGACAAAGAAAATTTTACTGTAATGAATTTTCAAAATTTCTTGCTTACTTTTTGAGATTCACGTGCCCACATGCTAATGAAAGAGCATTGCTATCCAATTTTCTATATTTTACAAAATTACTCCAATTTCACTCATTTTTTTTACTTTCTTTAATTAGTCACCTCCATTAATTCTAACAAATCAAATATCATAAAATATAAATATTAATATAATATTTATTAAAAATAATATAAAATTAATAAAAAATATTACACTCATTTAAATTCTATCGTGGTTACCGTAAAAAATTATTTTAAAAAAGGACACGTAGGCCCCATCCCGCTTTAAGGTCAAGCAGTGTTCTTCGGGGAAGTGTTGATCATTCATCACATGGCGACACCCTCTCCGCTCCACATCAAATATCGAGCTATAAAAGATTTTCAAAAAAATTATTAAACCCGTAATTAAAATTTTAAATAAATTTAAAAATTTTTAAAAATATATTAATTCATTATCGCATAATCTTATGTCATATTGTTGTAGGATTTTCGCATCAATATTTGACTATAACTTATATAAACTGTTTTATGTAAAATAAATGATAAATAATGATTATAGATAATATGAAAATATTACTGTTTTTTCATATACATTATCGTCTATGATAAATAATATTTTGCCTTTACCGACTGTCTATAAATAGAGCCCAACTCCTTTAATTCATCTCACAAAACAGGAGAGAGAGAGAGAGAGAGAGAGAGAGAGAGAGAGAGAGAGAGAGAAGGGAATTATACTTCTCTCCTTGTTAACTCATTTCCGAAGCAAATTGACTGAGGTAAGGACAATAATTTTTCAATTATAAATTCTTTTATTTACTAAATTAATTAATTATGATGTACCACATTCATTTTAGTATGAAATAACACTTTGATTGATGTAGTATATTTTTAAAAAGAGAAATAAGTTTTTACTTTATTAGATAATTTATAAATTGCTAATGAAAAAGAGATTTAAGAAGGGGCATTGAATATACTAGAATGGGATTTGAAGCATCACACAATTTGAAGAAATCAGAACAAGGGTACTATTGACACAAGCAAAACCAATATATGTTACAATGTGTGCACATGAATTTTTAGAGATAGACAGATATACTTGCTTTCAAGAAGTTATCAGGAAGGGCTGCTTGGATGTGTTAGATAACCACCGCAGACCTCAAAGTCACAAAAAAAGGAAAAAAAAAATGAAAAGAAAAGAGAGAGAGAGAGAGAGAGAGAGAGAGAATATCTAGTGCTTGAGAGAGAGAGAATATCTAGTGCTTGTGTATCTTTTTTAACAGTGACATTATTTATATATTTTCAATAAGTGAATTGTATCTGAGTTATTAAATAATTTGCGAATAAAAAAAAAAAAAACGAGATGCTCCATCCAATCCGCTTAATTAGCAAATGGTAGCCAGCGCTGCGCCAAGTCCACTGCCCTTCTCTTTTTTCATGATTATAACACTATGGTCGTGCATTGCTTGAGAGAACAAATTGCCAAGTCTACTCTCTTTAATTTCATACTCAAATATCTGCATTCCATGGGCCCTTTCAAACGCTCTTCCTCCCTCTATTATTGCTTCTGGTAGGGTATAACTGCACAAGATTTTTATTTCGTATGTTACTGCATATATAAGAAAAAATTTTTACCCCCTCTAAGATATGGCCTTAAGGGGGGGGGGGGGAAGAAGAATGAATGCGACTCAGTGGAAAACTATGTTTAAACATAATAAACCTTATTAGTTTTAAAAAATTAGTAAATTAGTATATGTTTAACCTAAAAATTATTTTATTTAGTAAATTTCTTTTTAAATTAGTATATGTTTTGTAAATTCTGATATCCCTAATCATATTTTAAAAAATCCGATTGAAGTATTATAGAACCCAAATTTGACAGATCCCTTTGACATGTTTGTTACTATTTTGCAACCTTCAATCAATTGGGTCTTAAAGCATTGCAGACCTGAGGGTCCAGGGATGTGGATGGAACATGGATTGGGGGTCAAGGGACAGCAAGAGAATTAAATTTTAACAAACATGGTTGTTAGGGCACTTAATAGAGGGGTGAGATAATTTTGAAAATATATGAGGGTAAAGTTTTAAAAAAAAAAATTATTGAATTATTTGTTTCTACTTTTGTTTTGTATTCTCTTGAAAAAAATTACAAAAATTTGACTTATTTTTATTCCGGAGATAGATTTGTCTTTTGCCTCCACAAACCTAACTTGATATTTGTCCTCTTTATATATATATATGAGAGGTTCGAATTCAAAACTTTTAAAGGGAGAAAATGATAATATCATTTGAATTATAACTCATTAATAACTTTGCAGTCTCGTACTTCATAGAAAATATTACCTAAGATAGCATTTAATTTGAAATACAAAAAAGATGGGATGGATACAAGATAAAAGAAAAAAAAATAGTAAATTTCTTATATTATATTTAATGATTATTTTTTATAAAAATTAAAATTCTCATAAAAGTAAATAAATCATGAACACAGTAATATTAAAAATATTATAGTATATATCCAATTTTGTTCTTCCCTTCCATAATAATATTTTCACAAGCTTTTATCATCAAATGTCTCTTTTATTATTTTTTATTTATAAACGAAGGTCAATAAATATTCTGAGTGTATTTTTATAAATATTTCTTTTAATTATGTATAAATTTAGAATTTATACAAATTGAAAAACCATCGTGGTTAAAAAAAAAAAAAGGTAGAAAGACAGATAGACCCCATCCCGCTTTAAGGTCAAGCCAAGTGCAAGTCTTCGGCAAGGTGTTGATCATTTATCACATAGCGACACCCTGTCCACTCCATCGTTGGAGCATCGAATATCGAGCTATAAAAGATTTTAGAAAAAATTATTAATGACCCGTAATTAAAATTTTAAATAAATTTGAAACCTTTTAACAAAATAATCTATTATTATTCCTAATATATTATCATATAATCTTATGTCATATCGTAGAATATTCATATAAATATTTGACTTTAATGTATAAATATAAATTGTTGTATATAAGATATTTGATAAATAAATATTATCGATAAAATGAAAATATTATTCTTTTTCATTTATATTATCGTTCATGGTAAATAATATTTCTCCTTTTATCCATCGTCTATAAATCGAGCCCGACTCCTTTAACCCATCTAATAAAACAAAAGAGAGAGCGAGAGAGAAGGGAATTGTGCGCTTCTCTCCTCAACTCATTTTTGAAGCAAACTAACTGAGGTAAGACAACTATGTTTCAATTATAAATTCTTTTGTTTACTAAATTAATTAATTATGATGTACCATGTTAATTTTAGTACCACGTAGTGTTTTTATTTTACTAGATAATTTACAAATTGCTAATAAAGAAGGAGATTCATGACACTTATAAGTAGAATTTTTACTCTGCTTTCGTATGGATGATATTGGACAAACATAACACATGCACATTTTTTTTATCATATATAATTTACAAATAAACATACAATCTCTTTATATCGTAAAAAACACACTGAATTGAAGAAAATGATACTCATAAAAATATTGCGATTTAGATGATTGATTTGTTGAATTAAAGAAAATTTTCTTAATAGTGTTTCTTCTTTTTTTTTTTTTTTTAAATTATGGGGAGACCAATAGCTTGTTTTGAAAAGTGCTCGGTAAAAAGAATGGAAAAGGGGCATTGAACGTAGTAGCATGGGATTTAAAGCATCACACAATTTGAAGAAATCAGAAAAAGGGTACCATTGACACAAGCGCAACCACTATATGTTACAATTTGTGCACATGAATTTACAGAGATAGAGAAAGATACTTGGTTTCAAGAAGTTATCAGGATAGGCCGAACGGTCTTGGATGAGTTAGATAACCACAGAAGACCTCAAAGCCACAAAAATAAATAAATAAATAAAGAGATAGAGAGAGCGGGAGAGAGAATGTTGGTGCTTGTGACTCGTGTTTATATTTTTCGATCTTTATTTAGTGACAGTGACATTGTTTATATGTTTTCAGTACAAGCGAAGTGTAGTCGAATTATCAAATAATTTTCGATGGATAAAAAGGGGAAGCTGCATGGGATCTGCAAATTTAGCAAATGGGCATACGACTCAACTGTTAACAATTGGAGGGCATGGGCTCGCCCCTTCAAAACCGATAGCAATTGGATAAACGAGACACACGGAACACTCATGTTAGTAGCCACGGTAATTGCCACCGTTACGTTCCAATCTATTGTAAACCCACCAAAAGAACTCACCCAAGATTTCTTAACCTTCAACACCATAGCTTTTATCTCAGCCTTGATCATCATTCTTCTGCTTATAAGTGGACTGCCTCTAAAGAATGTGGTATGCGCATGGCTTCTCACCATTGCCATGTCCTCCACCATCATATTCATTGGGCTTACATATATGTCCGTGATAAAAACTGTTCCATGTGCCAATTCTTCAAACGACGACTGTAACCACAAAACTTTGTGGCAAGACAACGCCCATTCCTGGTATAGATCTGTTAAACACGCATACTACGGCACAATCATTGCTTTGATGGGTGCTTTCGCATTTGTCTTCTTAGTACACACTGCTCGCTTTATCTATTGGCTAATATTCCCGGCACAAGATGATCAATCCAAACAAGACAAACCCGAAGGGGATCAATCCAAACAAGCCAAACCCGAAGGGGAAGAAATGGCCTGAAAATTGAAATGATCTAAGTTCATCGATGCTGTGTTTTGCTCATCCAATAATTCATAGACTTGGTATTAGTCCATGGTGGGTTCATGCTGACTTGCACAATGTTTACGCTGACTTAATTTGACTTAATTAGATTGTAGAGTGAACTTTTGTGACTTTGGTTTAACAAGTTGACTTCTTAGTTGTCTTATGTTGACTCGTGAGTTTCTATATTTAGACAAATTTTCAATGCAAATATCTAGGTTGACTCATCATTATATCACGTCGATTTGTCTACATTAAAAATGGATCAATTGGTCGTAGGTTTATATTTAAGGTTAGGTCAACAAGATTAGATACTTAAGTTGACTTATTTTCTTTATGTGTACACTTTAGGTCGATTTATTTTCCTAATAAGTAGACTTATTTAAATTACAGACTTAGTTTCTAAGACCTAGTATTGATAGGTCAACTTGTCACTATGGCAAGTCGACTTGGTCATATGCAGATTTTGAGTTTTGAGACTTATTTTCCTCAGGGCAGCTTGATATTAACTCAGGTTGACTTAATGTGTTCCATATCTAACCAAATTTCAAATTTTCAATATTTAAGTCAACTTAAAGTTAGGATAGAGTCGACTTGACACTCTACAGGTCCACTTGATATATATGAGAGCCAATAAAATATATCAAATTGTTATATTCTGATTATGTATGTTGACTTGTTGAATAAGCATGTCAACTTGGCTAAGTTCACTTTAATTTTTAATAATTTTCCTATTTTATTATAATTTCAATTAATTAACTCAAGTCAATTCTAATCATCTCTAATCATTATCAAAATCTATTTTACTCAACAAAAAAATATTCTAAAATAAAAATTTTCATGAAATATTTGTGTGTTTCCTTTAATAAGCAAAAAATATATATACCTTATTTCATTTCTTGTTAAAACCTTTCATTATTTGTTCTTTGAATATTAACATTTTCACCTAAATCTCATTTTATTTGAATGTTGGATTGGCCGGACATTTTGAAAAGAGGTAAAATTTTAAAGTCAACTTTTAAAAATTTTTAGTTAACGATGAAAGCTGAGTTAAACTAAATTCTTAATGAATCTCAGATTTATTATAAAATTGTTTTCTACTTGTCGCATACTAAGTAAAAACAAAAAATGTTCTAACTTGTTTGTAAATCTGATAAAGTCAAACATGAATTAGAGGACCTAAAATATTTTAATAATTGAAATCAACAAATCATAGTGTGACCTAATAATTTAAGAATAATGGACAGTTGATCTATTAGGATATGATACAAATTCCTTAAATCAAAATTTGGAGGCCTAATGGATTTTTATAATACAACTTCTATTTATAAACAAAAGCAAACCATATGGCTCTGAAGCAATTTGCTTTAGCATTTACTTTCACCAATATCCTCATGAAAGTAGTGTTGTTTTCTTGTGTATAATATATATAATACTTTCACTAATATCCCCCGAGTCCTTTAGACATAAGTGGTCTCGACAGTAAATTCCAAGGAGGGTAGTGAATCCGTTGGTTTAACCGATGTTCCGTAGGTATATATTTAGGTTTTATGTCTGGAATTAAAATAATGAACATTATATTCTGTAGAACTACTATCTCTTCAAGTTTTATATGAAGTTTTTCAAGAACTAAAAATATAATAAACAATGAAAAAATAACGATTGAAGATTTTGAAAAAGAAAAAGATGAATGAGAGATACCCAAAATAAGTATAGATCAAATATATAAAATACCCAAAAGAAATTTCTTTAAAACAGATTATACCATTAAAACCAAAAAAAAGAGATATTCAACTTTTAAAATCTTTCGAAACCACACAGCTATTTTCTAAAAAATTCTTAAAAAAATAAATAACCAAAGGTTATAAATATATCTATATAGAATTAGTTCAAACTGGTTTAAGACCACTAATCAAGGAAGGACTAAATACCCCAATCGTTGTAACTCTTAGAGATGCTAAGCATAAAAACTTTTCAAATTTCTTATTGAGAACTGTTGAATTAAGTCTACGTAAGGGACTAGTTTCTTTTGACTGTTTTCCTAACTTAATAATCTCCTTCAATGATAAAAACATTCTAAAATATTTGATTTTGTAAATCAAAACACATAATTATGATATGATAGAGGGATTAATTCCGATCGTTTTAATATATAAAATATATTATAAAGCTATGACGATGGTTTTCGACTCAAAACAAAAAATCTATCATAAGAAAAGAGAAATACTATAACTCCAAAAGGATATTACTAGGTTCAACTTAGTAATTCCAAAACCTATTGATGGGAAGAAATCACTCTTCCAGAATATTGGATGCTGGAAGGAGCTGCTCAACCAAAACTAGAAAATGATATTCTCGAACCAAATATAAGAATAAAACAAATAACACAATATACTGATAGAAATATAAAAATAAATTTTGATAAACCATTTTATATTTTCAGATTTTCAGATACATCAATATTATCCTCCGATACCAAGTACATCAACATTATATATATTACATATTATATATAATATATATAACAAATTATACAAACTAGCTTATTAGGTCCATGAGCAAAACTTAACAAATTCAAATCGAATGTGTTCAACTAAATATATTAACTTTTTTAATCTAATTCTAATTCAATTAGATATACAAACGGAGTTAAATCGAATAAAAAATCATGACCACATTATGAATGATAATTTCCTTCCGTTACTCAAAGTAAGTTGGAAATTCATATTATTTTTAAAAAAATTATATGAATTATAACTCAATAGTAAATATCTCTTGTCCCCATATAAAATAAATAAATAAATAATAAAAAAAGTACCGCCCAATATGAAGTCCAACAAGATCACAAGCATGCTCCCATATCACAACTTACTTTTCTTTTTTAGTAAAAGTTTTCTTTTTTCCTTTGTCTTTTTCAAGGGAGAAGGGTGAGGGGACACAACTAACATTTCTGTCTTCTTTACTAATGGCAAAGGTTAAAAGTTGGGTGGAGTTTTATCTTATATTTTTGTGGTGATGGTAGTCTAGAAGTCTAAGTATGGAATGATTGAAACAGTAGGTTTCGTCATTACCATGACATCAGCTCCATGACACAACTAATATTTTTTAATTTTTAATTTTTAATTTTTTTATATTTTTTATCTCTAAGTCCAAGTAAGTTGGATTAAATTAAAAATTATTTTTAAAAAGGTTGAGCAGTACCACCCAATATGAAGTCCAGCAAGATCACAATCATGCTACCTTATCATAACTTACTGTTTTTAGTAAAAGTTGTCCTTTTTCCTTTTGTTTTTTTCCCTAGGGAAAAGGGTGAGGGGACACAAGTCACATTGCCATCTCCTTTATCAAGGGCTAATGTCAAAAGTTGCACAGGAATTTTATTTTATTTTTCTTTTGTGGTGATAGTGGAATGATGGAAACAAGTAGGTTTCGTCACTACCGTGGCGTCAGCTCCATGATCCGTTGGTTGCTAAAAAATGACGTTTGTTATGAATTTTTTATTATAATAATTATTTTATATTTATTTTTAAAAAATGTTTTTTTTATTCGAGTAAAAGCCTACTATAAAACAAAATAAAATATAAAATCATATGTTATGATCGAAAATTATCAATAAAAATCATAATATCTTATTTAATATATATATATATATATATATAACTTAATTGATATTATCATTTTCTCCTTAAAAATTTTGAATTTGAGATTTTTCTATATATATAAAAAATAATATCAAAAATATTATACTATAAATCCAATTTTGTTCTTCCCTTCCATAATAATATTTTCACAAGCTTTTATCATTAAATGTTTGTTTTATTTATAAATGAGGGTCAATTAATATCACTGACTGTTCTTAATTATTACGATTTTGTGAAATATTTAATTTGAATTATTAATTTTTGTCTTTCAAATAAGTATATCATAAAAACAATTTTTTTATAATTTAAATATTTTGAGACTATTTTTATAAATATTTTTAAATTATGTTTAAATTTAGAATTTCAAAATTATTCAAATTGAAAAATTATTGTTATTTAATAAAGAAAAGGACGCATAGACCCCATCCTCACATGGCGACACTCTGTCCACTCCATTATTGGAGCATCAAATATCGTGCTATGAAAAGATTTTAGAAAGAATTATTAACCACCAGTTATTAAATTTTTAAAATTTTAACAAATCTATAATTATTCTAAATACATTATGGCATAATTTTTTTTCATTTAAATAAATTTTAAACTTTTGAACAGAAAAATCTATAATTATTCTTCATATATTATAGCATAAACTTATGTCATATTGTAGGATACTCGTATAAATATTTGACTTTAACTTATAAATATAAACTGTTTTTACATAAGATATTTGGTAAATATTAAATTTTTTAATCAAAATCTTGAATTGAAATAAAAAAGAACTAACAAGGCAATTTATTTCTTTGGCCTTTTTTCTTTTTTTTTACTATACTAGTCTTCTAGTTAATATTACTAAATATACTGAGTACATGTAATAAGTCATAAATTGCATATTATCTTGAACCTATTAACATTTTTATAAAATCATATATCCGTTTAACATAAACTTATACTAATATAATATCAAAATCACTTTAAAACATAAATTCATTCTATAGTATTTTGTACAAATCTATTCCTTTCTCGATAGTCTTCTAAAAGGAAGATACTAAAGTTTCACATAGATTAACTCAGTTTTCTAAGTATGATATATACATATAAAAGTCTCACATAGATTAACTCAGTTTTGTAACTGTAATATATACATATAAAAACTATACCAACATCCCATGGATTTAGTGACAAAACACTGTATTTTCTCAATCAAAATCTCAAATTTGAATATTGAGAAAGGAAGAGTCAATCTCTAAATTGGATTTCACAGTATTCAAACTAAATTAATCGATAACCCAAATACCAATCGGTCAAAACTAAAAAAATATGCATATAAAAACCATTTGTTTTAGCAAATAATTTTTAAAATAGAAATTAAGTGTTCTCTTAATATTTTTAACATACTAAATTAGTAAATTTAGATAACATAAATTTAATCCTAATTTACATGATGAAGATGTGCTTTACACAGTCATATCCTGAGTCATGGCGAAAGTTCTGACCATAAGAGATGGCTCTATTTTTTTAAAACTAGATTATGTGAGGAAAGCGATCAAATATCAAATCTTTTTATACTTTTTTCTTTTAATATTATATCAATATCTGGAGTCATACTCTAACTAATTCAGTCTGAGAGTTATAATGACTCATATACCAGATAATCTACTCTATACCCAAATACCAAATTTTGTTTTTTTCCTTAGGGAAAAGGGTGAGGAGACACAAGTCACATTGCCATCTCCTTTGTCAATGGCTAATGTGAAAAGCTGCATGGGAGTTTTATTTTATTTTTCTTTTGTCGTGATAGTGGAATGATGGAAACAAGTAGCTTTCGTCACTACCATGGCATCAGCTCCATTATCCGTTGGTTGCTAAAAATGACGTTTGTTATAAATTTTTTATTATAATAATTATTTTATATTTATTTAAATTTTTTTTTATTCGAATAAAATCCTACTATAAACAAAATAAAATATAAGATCGAATTTGTCAAAAAAAATTATAAGTAATGAAATCTCATTAAAAAATTGTTATGATCGAAAATTATCAATAAAAATCATAATAGCTTGTTTAACAAATATATATATATATATATATATATATATATATATATAACTCAATTGATACTGTCATTTTTTTTTTATTTTCAAGTTTGAAATTCTTCTATATATAAAAAATAAATCAACAATATGATACTATATACCTAATTTTGTTCTTCCCTCCGTAATAATATTTTCAGAAGCTTTTATTATTTAATATTTCTTTTATTTATAAACGAGGATCGATTAATAACACTGTTTATTTTTAATTATGACGGTTTTGTGAAATATTTGATTTAAAGTATTAATTTTTGCCTTTCAAGTAAGTCTATCATTATAACAATTTTTTCATAATTTAAATTTTTTGGGAGTATTTTTATCAAATTTTTTAAATGATGTTTAAATTTAGAATTTCAAATTTATACGAATTGAAAAACTATTGTGAAAAAAAAAAAAAAAAAACTCCTAAAAGGAAAAGG
This sequence comes from Dillenia suffruticosa, assembly GCA_033439265.1. Lineage (NCBI taxonomy): Eukaryota > Viridiplantae > Streptophyta > Magnoliopsida > Dilleniales > Dilleniaceae > Dillenia > Dillenia suffruticosa. Next base: position 23,666,158 of record JAVTVX010000004.1, read on the forward strand.
ACACATGGACCCCATCCCACTTTAAGGTCAAGTGCAAGTCTTCTGTAAAGTGTTAATCATTCATCACATGGCGACACCCTGTCCACTCCATTATTGGAGCATCAAATATCGTGCTATAAAAAGATTTTAGAAAGAATTAAAATTTTTAATTTTTAACAAATCTATCATTATTCTCAATACACTATCCCATAAATTTGTTTTAATCGACCGATGATTAATATTTATTTGATTAATCGAATCTAAATATTATGAGACCAATTAAATGATTGTTTTTTTTTAAATCTTATTTTTTCATTCTCATAATTCAAATATGAGATTTATGATTAAAAGAATATAGCATTTTATCATTATATCGATAAATATTTGGTTATATTTTCGCATAATCTTATATCATATTGTAGGATACTCGTATAAATATTTGAGTTCAATTTATAAATATAAACTGTTTTATGTAAAATATCTGGCAAATAGCAATGGCCTGTAAATTTAATGATAGGATACTAAACTCTTTTAATCAAGATTTTGAATATGAATACTAGAAATGAAAAAAAAAAAAAGAATTGAGAAAGTTAGTTTTTAAATTAAATTTCAGAACAGTTTTAATTAAATTAGTTGAATTTTTAAATAATACCAAACAAATATATGATAAATAATGATTACCCATAATATGAAATTATCACTTGTTTTCATGTACATTATCGTCCTCTATTGTCTATAAATAGAGCCAACTCCTTTTAACTCATCTAACAAAACGAGAGAGAGAAATAGAGGGAGAGAATCATATTTCTCTCCTTAACTCATTTGTGAAGCAAAGTGACTGAGGTAAGGACAACTATTTTTCAATTATAAATTCTTTTATTTACTAAATTAATTAATTATGATGCACCATGTATGATAATTTAAAATAACAGTCAATGTGAGGTAAGGGCAATTATACTTTAATTCCAATTTTTTATTTAATTAATTATGATGTATCATATTAATCTTAGTATGAAATAACACTCTCATTAACTGACGTAGTGTATTTTTAAAAGGGCAAATAAGTTTCACATTATTTTTTTAAATATATCATCTAGTTATATTGTAAAAACGAGACTGAATAGGAGAAAATGGCACTCATAAAATGGAGTAGAAGAATAATACTTGTATTGTGATTTATATGGTTGACTTGTCGAAATAAAGATATTTTTTCTTAGAAAAAAGAAGAAAAAAGAGGCATTGAATGTACTAGAATGAGATTTGAAGCATCACACAATCTGAAGAAATCAGAAAAAGGATACTATTGACAAAAGCACAACCAATATATGTTGCAATGTGTGCACCTGAATTTGCGGAGATAGAGAGAGATACTTGCTTTCAAGAAGTTATCAGGAAAGGCTGAACAGTCTTGATGTGTTAGATAACCACCGAAGACCACCTCAAAGCCGCAAAACCCAAAAAAAAAAGGACATTGTTTGTATGTTTGTACGTTTTTTAGTGACATTGTTTGTATGTTTTCAGTGCAAGTGAACTGTATCCGAGTTGTCAAATAATTTGCGATGGCAAGAAAGGAGATGCCGGAAAATAGCAAACGGGCATGCAACTCCAAAACTGATAGCAAATGGCGCAAATGGGTAGGCGATTGGATAGAGGAGACACAAGGAACACTCATGGTAGTAGCCTCTGTAATTGCCACCGTTACATTCCAATCTATTGTAAACCAACCAAAATACCTCACCCAAGATTTCGTAACCTTCAACACCATATCTTTCATCTCAGCCTTGTCCATCATTCTCCTGCTTATAAGTGGACTGCCTCTAAAGAATAAGGTAGGCGCATGGCTTCTCACCCTTGCCATGTCCTCCACCATCATATTCATGGCGCTTACATATATGTCCGTGTTAAAAACTGTGCCAAAAGACCATCCCATTGTAAGAACTCTGCCGCCGTACGTATCTTCTCCCAACAAAACCTGTGCCAATTCTTCAGACGAAGACTGTAACATCAATACTTTGTCGCAAGCCAACAACTATTCCTCCTGGAATCATACGTATCCCATTAATATCACTACCGTTCGGATAATAGACTATAGCTGGTATTATACTGTTGAATCCGCATACTATGGCTCAATCATTGCTCTGACGGGGGTTTCCGGGTTTGTTTTATTAGTACACACTGCTCGCTGTATCTATTCGCTAGCACGACATTGTTGCAAACAAACCAAAAACGAAGGGGAAGAAGTCTGAAAATTGAAATGATCTAAGTACATGTACGGTGTATTTTGCTCATCCAATTTGGTTATGTATGTAAGTACAGTGCTGGTTGCCTTTGTTTGTATACTAATTACCAGCAGTGTGATCCTGGTTAGGGTCTCTCTCTCTCTCTCTCTCCACTTTGATTTATTTATGCATTTTTGTTTTAAATTGGACTCTTGTTCTTACTATATGTTGTGAATTTTCTGGAAACTTTTAAGTAATTGTTATTTGGGGATGTTGTTTGCCTGTTATTCTCTATTGTAGAATGATTGAGGGAGGGAGGGAGGGGGAGAGAGTTTTGGGGTTTTCTCTCTCTGAACGAAAAGAAGGGAAGACAATGATATATGCGGCATGGGGTCGTTAGCTTGTGTATTTGATGGGAATTTGTATGGTTATTGGTTTTCTTTATGTCACCGAGTACAGATTGATGGGAACTCTTGTCCCCATGAAAAAAAAAAAAAAGAAGAAGGTACCGCCCACGCTCGATACGAAGTCCCGCAAGATCACAAGCATGCTCCCATATCATAACTTATATATATATTTTTTTAGTAAAAGTTTTCTTTTTTCTTTTGTCTTCCTCAAGGGAAAAGGGTGAGGGGACACAAGTAACATCATTATCTTCTTCATCAGGGGCAAAGGCTAATAAAATATCTTCTTTATCCATGATCCACTGGGGGCTAAAAAATGACGTTTGTTATAAATGTTTTATTATAATAATTATTTTATATTTATTTATAAAAAATATTATATTTTTTTATTCAAGTAAAAATATTCTATAAACAAAATAAAATATGAGATTTGTTATAAATTTTAGAGAACTTAAATGGACGTCAAATATGTGTTAATATCTAAAATGTAAATATTTTAAAAATATTGTCATTATTACTATTATCTATAGCTTTTTATATATATTAAATTATATTATTCTTAATATCACAATATTTTAAAATAGTATATATTTGAAGAATATTTGATTAGTTTGAATTTAAACATTTCCTTTTATATATACACCCTAATTTGTATAAATAGACACTTCATTTGTTCAATATATTGAACATACACAAAAACAATACAGAAAATATATTCATTCTCTCTAAAATTGCTCTCTATCTTCATTGTTTTCTATTTTTTAAATTTATCATAATTTCTGAATTTTGTGATAGGATTGTATTTGACAAAAAAAAAGTAAAATTATAAGTGATAGCCGAGGTTCTTGTGGAGAAAGTAATGCAATCCTATTAAAAAAAATTGTTATCATAAAAAATTATTAATAAAAATCATATACATATATATATATATATATATATAATTCAACTGCTACCATATTTTTCTTTTTAAAAGTTTCAAATTCGATATATATATATATATATATAAAATCAAAAATATTATACCATGTATTCAATTTCGTTCCTCCCTTCCATAATAATATTTTCACAAGCTTTTATCATCAAATGTTTCTTTTATTGTTTTTTATTTATAAATGAGGGTCAATTAATATCACTGTCGGTTCTTAATTATTACAATTTTGTAGGATATTTGATTTAAAGTATTAATTTTTTTTCTCTTCCAAATAAGTCTATTATAATAACAATTTTTTTATAATTTAAATATCTTGAGTGTATTTTTATAAATATTTTTAAAATTATGTTTAAATTTAGAATTTCAAAATTATACAAATTGAAAAACTATTGCTAATTTAAAATAACAGTCAATGTGAGGTAAGGGCAATTATACTTTAATTGCAATTTTTTTAATTAATTAATTATGATATATCATATTAATCTTAGTATGAAATAACACTCTGATTGACTGAAGTAGTATATTTTTAAAAGGATAAATAAGTTTCACATTATTTTTTTAAACACATAAACTAGTTATATTGTAAAAACGAGACTGAAGAGGAGAAAATGACACTCATAAAATGGAGTAGAAGAATAATATTTTTATTGTGATTTATATGGTTGATTTGTTGAAATAAAGAAATTTTTCTTAATAGTTTTTTTTTTCTTTTTCTTTTTTCTTTTTGGATTATTGGGAAACCAATAGCTTGTTTTGAAAAGTACTTAGTAAAAAGAAGAAAAAAGAAGAAAAAAGAGGCATTGAATGTACTAGAATGAGATTTAAAGCATCACACAATCTGAAGAAATCAGAAAGGCTGAACAGTCTTGATGTGTTAGATAACCACCGAAGACAACCTAAAAGCCGCAACCCCCCCCCCCCCAAAAAAAATGACATTGTTTGTATGTTTTCAGTGCAAGTGAACCGTATCCGAGTTGTCAAATAATTTGCGATGGCAAGAAAGGAGATGTCGGAAAATAGCAAACGGGCATGCAACTCCAAAACTGATAGCAAATGGCGCGAATGGGTAGGCGATTGGATAGGGGGGGACACAAGGAACACTCATGGTAGTAGCCACTGTAATTGCCACCGTTACATTCCAATCTATTGTAAACCAACCAAAATACCTCACCCAAGATTCATGGCGCTTACATATATGTCCGTGTTAAAAACTGTGCCAAAAGACCATCCCATTGTAAGAACTCTGCCGCCGTACGTATCTTCTCCCAACAATACCTGTGCCAATTCTTCAGACGAAGACTGTAACATCAATACTTTGTCGCAAGCCAACAACTATTCCTCCTGGAATCATACGAATCCCATTAATATCACTACCATTCGGATAGTAGACTATAGCTGGTATTATACTGTTGAAGCCGCATACAATGGCTCAATCATTGCTCTGATGGGGGTTTCCGGGTTTGTTTTATTAGTACACGCTGCTCGCTGTATCTATTCGCTAGCACGACATTGTCGCAAACAAACCAAAAACGAAGGGGAAGAAGTCTGAAAATTGAAATGATCTAAGTACATGTACGGTGTATTTTGCTCATCCAATTTGGTTATGTATGTAAGTACAGTGCTGGTTGCCTTTGTTTGTATACCGATCTTTTTTCTTAAAATTTTTTATTCTAAAATTCTTATATATATATATATATATATATATATATATAATTACACAATATATCCAATTTTGTTCTTTCCTTCCATAATAATATTTCCACAAGCTTTTATCATTAAATGTTTCTTTTATTTATAAATGAGGATCAATTAATATCATTGTCTGTTCTTAATTATTACGATTTTGTGAAATATTTGATTTGAATTATTAATTTTTGTCTTTTAAATAAGTCTATCATAAAAACAAATTTTTTTATAATTTAAATATTTTGAGAGTATTTTTATAAATATTTTAAAATTATGTTTAAATTTAGAATTTTTTTCAAAATTATTCAAATTGAAAAACTATTTAATTGAATATATTAATTTGTTAATCTAATACTGATTCAATTAGATACATAACTAGAACTGGTAATCGGGTCGGGCTGACCTAAGTTTGGCTTATTTTGAAGGGTCGAGCTTGACTAATTTAGTTTGGACCCCTAATTTAAACCCGTTTTAATTGCAGTCAAGTTTGAATATCAATGGGGTCAATCGATTCTAAACATAGCTCATCGAAAGCCCTGAAAGGTTGAATTAGAGATAAGACCAAGAGGTTGAAATATCTCACTCCCTCTCTCTCTCTCTCTCTCTCTCTCTCTCTCTCTCTCTCTCTCTCTCTCTCTCTCTCTCTCTCTCTCTCTCTCTCTCTCTCCCTTTTGTATTCCCTATCTCTATCTTCTCGAATCAATTACCTCGGATGGTGTTATGGACATTCGAAACTCTTATGCATGCCTCGCTAGAGTCTTCTGATCAAATCTTTCTCTAATCTCTAAGTTTTTTATGTTTAAATTGAGCTCGAGTCTGATGCAAAATGGATTCAAAACTTTTTTAAATTTTTAGATCAAATTCAAGTCTTGATTTTTTAAACTTTTTCAAATTGGGTTCGGGTTTGATCCATCAAATTTTAAATAGATTGATCTTCGCTCGGTTCAGAAAGTTGAATCGTCAATCCTATATATTTATCGAGTTAAATCAGGTCGTAAATCACATCACCTCATGAATGACGTCATGCCTTGCGTTAGTCCAAATAAGTTGGATTAATTAAAAAATTATTTAAAAAGCTTGCATGGTACCGCCCCATATGAAGTCCAGCAAGATCAAGCATGCTCCCTTATCATAACTTACTTTTTGAATGGCTAAGGTTAAAAGTTGCATGGGAATTTTTTTTTTTTTTTTTTTTTTTTTTTTTTTGTGGTGAGAGTAGTCTAGAAAGAAGGCCGTGACTGAGTGATAGAAAAGAAACAAGTAGGTTTCGCCATTACCGTGACATCAGCTCCATGTTTGTGTATGTATGTGTAACAAAGTTGTATTTATCAAAAAAAGATAAAATTAAAAGTGACAGCCGAGGCTCACATAGAGAAAGTAATGGAATCCTATTAGAAAAACAATTGTTATGATCGAAAATTATTAATAAAAATCGCACGCACACATCAATTGACACCATCACCTTTTTTTTTTTTTTAATTTCAAATTTAAAATTCTCTTTTATATAAAAAATAATATCAAGAATATTCTACTGTATATCCAATGTTGTTCTTTCCTTTCAAAATAATATTTTCACAAGCTTTCATCATCAAATGTTCTGTTTATTATTATTTTTTATTTATAAATGAGGATTAATTAATATCATTGTCCCTTTGTTATTACGATTTTGTGAAATATTTGGTTTAAAGTATTAATTTTTGTCTTTCAAATAAGTCTATTATCGTAACAAATTGTTTTATAATTTAAATATTTTGAGTGTACTTTTATAAATATTTTTATAAATTATGTTTAAATTTAGAATTTTAAAATTATATACATTGAAAAATATTATGATAAAAAAAATAAAAAGAAAAAAGAAAAACACACAACCACCACATCCCACTTTAACGTGGAGTGCAAGTCTTCTATAAACTGTTAATCATTCATCAATGTGTAATTAGTATACAAACAAAGGCAACCAGCACTGTCCACTCCATTATTGGAGCATCAAATGTCGAGCTATAAAATATTTTAGAAAAAATTATTAATCACTAACAATTAAATTTGAAATAAATTTTAAACATTTTAGCAAAAAAATATATATATAATTATTCTTAATATATTATCACATAATCTCATGTCATATCATATAACGCATAAATATTTAACTTTCATTTAAGAATATAAACTATTTTATATAAGATATATCATAAATAATGATTTTGGTAATAAGAAAATACTACTCTTTTTAAATATTAATGATATTGGTTTTGATACACTAAAATCATACAACCCACGATCGTAAGATCTCAAACTCTATTGGGTATACTAGGTTATAGTCAAGTCTAGAAAAAACCGAATCACCTCTCGGTCTCTCGGCTCCTTGACCTCTCGGTCCTTATCGAGCTGACCTCTGTTATGCAACGAATCATATTTGTTATTATTTGACAAGAAAAAAAATCTCTGACGAATCAAAATATTTTCCAATCTGATACAAATTTATTGTGTTTTCTTTTAATAAAGAAGTAAGTTTCTTAATGTCTAAAGCCTTCACGGGTCTCCATAATGATAATGAGAATTTTCTTATCTTGAAAGATCCTTGGATCTACATAAAACTTATCGAAACAATTCATGTAATCTCGAAAGATCTAACATGATCTTTCAATAAGATAAGTAGAATTTTCACACTTCTAAACACATACAATACTACCATATGTGCCATATATATATCAAACATGAGCAATATACTAGGTACACATCTCTCTCTATACAAACTACACAGAGATTATATAAAACACGGACTCTTTCAATTTTTCTTTCTAAAACCGCTTTTTTTTTAGTATTAAAACTTCCTCTATCGGAGCCCCCTCCAGTGGGTTTCTGCATGTTTCATACCAAAGATCATCACGAAGACTCTTACTCTCTGGTTTCTCATTCGAGACAGAAGGACGATCTATAGAAATCATTTTTGGCATCAACAGATGGGCAATGTCCATGAGATCCAACTGACTGACTAGCCTAAAAGAGGTGTACGCCCTATTTTCTCCACCAACATGCTACTGAGAAAAAGAAGGCCAATAATTGACTTTGACGACAATGACTTACAAGGGGTTGACTCGACCCGACATGATCCCTCCATCATTACAACCAAAATTGGCCAGTATACTGTGAAGAGAATTCTAACCGATCAGGGAGTAGAATGCAATCTCCTTTATTGTGATGCCTTCTCCTAGATGGGCTTCCAGTAGACACACCTTTAACCACCTGTCGACTCTTTGAAAGGCTTCTCAAATGAACAACTGTACCCCAAAGGTAATATCTCCCTTCCCATAATTTTGGGAACACAATCAAATCACGCTTTTACTATGACTTCATTTAGCGTAGACAACCTACCCTCTTTGTATAATGCCATTTTGGACAGCCTTGGCCTAAACAATCTAGAAGTACTACCAAACATCAAACATATAATGATCAAGTTCAAAACTCCTCCGGGTGTTGCAACAATCCCTTACGACCCCCGATCTTCAAGATGCATCTGTCTTCAAAGAAGAGAAAAAGAATTTCGGCATATATACTGTTAAATTTTGAGAGGACGTCGATCAGTCCACTAAACTTGAGCTAGGCAAAGAAGTAATGGAAATCCAGATTACCAACATCCCAGACCATACCGTTACAATCATGGCCAATTTACCAATTCCCTTGCGGGATGCCTTGATCAAGTGTCTATGGTAGCACTTTGGTGTCTTTGCATAGTAACCTGAAAACATATGACGAATACACCCTCAATAATTGTGCATAAGTTGACAATAGATCCCAACTGAAAAACCTGTGAAGAAGAAAAAGAGAATATTTATACTTGAACGGTAGCAAGCAACACAACAAGAAGTACAAAAATTACTGACAGGAAACTTCATCCGAGAGATAAAGTACCCTGAATGGCTAACTAATGCATTCGTGGTAAAGAAAGCAAATGGTAAGTAGAGAATGTGTGTCGACTTCACCGATATCGATAAATCATGTCCAAAAACAGTTACCCCTTCTGAATATAGTCAAATTTGTCAAAAATCATCAAGACACCAACTTTTGAGTTTTATGGATGCATATTCCCGTTACAACCAGATTCGTATGGCTCCCAAAAATTAAGAAAAATCAAGTTTCATTACAAAATTTAACACATACGGCTACAAATTCATGTCATTCGGCCTTAAGAACGCAAGAGCAACCTTCCAACATTGGAGTGCTTTTACACCCATGAAGATGACTTTAGTCGTTGTAGTACTTTTACAAACATTGAATGCATCGGCCGATGGCTTGCTACTTTGGTGCTTGCTATTCAACCGTACTTATAAAGGGCTGCCTTGTTCTCTTCCCCTATGCTCCATTTGGGATCGGATATGGCAATGAGAGGGGCAGTTTGTGACTACTACTTCGATGACTCTTTGTCATAAATTAACTTGAGTTGAGCCCATTTGTCACCATACATGAATTTCATGGTTCTATTGCAGTAGTCGGTTATCACTTTTTCAAGGATTGAGAGCTACTGAATCTCAAGAACTGTATCTATATTGATTAGTGAAAATGAGTAGAGATCGGTTGTAATGTTGTAACCTTCGATATTAATAGTAACTCCTCGATAAATTTCTAAATATTGTAATTTTTCACCATTGATGACCTTTATTTCGAAAGGTTCTATCTTTTCAACGTACAACTTGAATAATCTTGCTACTTTGTGGTTGATGTAGGTGAGTGAGAATCCATTGTCAACCAAGAGAATGATTTCTTTTCCTCTGATAAGTGTATTGGTTCACATGGTCTTAGGACCTTCGATACCGGCCATTGCATGAATGGAAATGTAAATGTTATCTTTGAAAGATGACTCGTCAGACTACACCATTTCATTTTCAGTTGGTGTCTCCTCATCTTCTTGAGTTTCAATTATGAAAATCTAGGGTATGTCACATTTGTGGCTCGGTATGAATGTCTCATCACAATTGAAACTCACCCTAAGGGTGCATTTAGTTGTAAAAAATATTCTCTAATTTTCTCATATTTCTATTTCTAAATAAAAGAGTAGAAAATATAAAAAAAATATTTTCAAAAGATATATATTTTCCTATATCTAATTTTCTCTAACAAGTTAGAAAATTTTAAAAAATATAGGTTTTATTTGTAATGAAAAATAGTAGAAAATAATTCTAAATTTATTTTTTATTTCTCTTCATAAATTAAAAAAATTTATTTTTAAAATTTTATTTTCTAAAAATTAAAAATTAGAGTATTTGATCACAATTTTATTTTGTAAGAAAATCTGTTTTGAAAAATATCTTTATTTTCTACAACTAAACATACTCTTAACTTTTTTTAATTTAATTCTGATTCAATTAGGGTATAAATCGAGTTAAATGAGGTCAAAAATCACGTCCACATTGTGAATGACGTCATCCCTTGCGTAAGTCTAAATAAGTTGGATTAATTTAAAATTATTTTTAAAAAGCTTGAGCAGTACCACCCAATATGAAGTTCCGCAAGATCACAATCATCCTTCCCTTATCATACCTTATTGTTTTTAGTAAAAGTTTTCATTTTTCTTTTTGTTCTTTTCCTTAGGGAAAAGGGTGAGGGGACACAAGTCACGTTGCCATCTTCTTTATCAATAATTCAATTGGACGTAACGTTAAAGACTTTTAAATACAATTGAGATTTAATTTTTATTGAGAGTATCGGATTCTTATATATATATAATATTTTTTGTTAGAAGACTCGTGTTTTGAAAGGAATCAATACAATGATCGATCCAAATTAATCAAAACGAAATCTCAGATACCGAACGATATCCAAGACATAACACCAAAAAAATCTACATTATCAATGGCTAATGTCAAAAGTTGCACAGGAGTTTTATTTTATTTTTCTTTTGTCGTGACAGTGGAATGATGGAAACAAGTAGGCTTCGTTACTACCGTGGCATCGACTCCATGATCCGTTGTGGCAAAAAATGACGTTTGTTATAAATTTTTTATTATAATAATTATTTTATTTTTATTTTTTTTTAAAATATTATTTTTTTATTTGAGTAAAAATTTGCTATAAACAAAATAAAATATAACATCGTATTTGTCAAAAAAAAAAAGGTAAGTGACAGCTGAGGTCGTCTGAAGAAAGTAATGGAATCCCATTAAAATAATTGTTATGATAGAAAATTATCAATAAAAATTATAATATCTTATTTAATATATATATATATATATATAATTCAATTGATACTATTATTTTCTCTTTAAAATTTTTAAGCTTGAGATTCATTTATATAAAAAAAAGAATATAAAAAATATTATACTATATATCCAATTTTTTACTTCCCTTCCATAATAATATTTTCACAAGCTTTTATCATTAATTGTTTCTTTTATTTATAAATGAGAGTCAATTAATATCATTGTCCCTTCTTAATTATTATGATTTGGTGAAATATTTAATTTAAAGTATTAATTTTTGTCTTTCAAATAAGTCTATCTTAATAACAATTTTTTTTATAATTTAAATATTTTGAGAGTATTTTCATAAATATTTTTTAAATTATGTTTAAATTTAGAATTTCAAAATTATACAAATTGAAAAACTATTGGGGTAAAAAAGAAAAAAAAAATCCTAAAAGGAAAAGGACACGTGGACCATATCCCACTCTAAGATCAAGTGCAAGTCTTCTGTCAAGGGTTAATCCTTCATCACATGGCGACACAATGTCCACTCCATTATTGGAGCATCAAATACCGTGCTATAAAAGATTTTAGAAAGAAATATTAACCACCCGTAATTAAAATTTTAAATTTTCTAACAAATCCATAATTATTCTTAATACATTATCCCATAATTTTTTTTTCTCACCTATATTGAAGATTTATCCTATTTATCTAATCCGAATACTATGAAATCCATTAAATGATTGATTTTCTCAAATCTTATTTTTTTATTTTTATAACTCAAACCCAAAACTTATAGTTAAGGGAATATAACGTTTTACCGTTATACCGATAGAAGTTTGGTTATGTTATTACATAATCTTATATCACATTGTAGGATACTTACGTAAATATTTGACTTCAATTTATAAATATAAACCGTTTTATGTAAGATATTTTATAAATATCAACAGTATGTGTATTTAATAACAAAATATTAAACTTTTTTAATTAAGATTCGAGTTTGAGTATTAGAAATGAAAAAAAAGAAATCGAGAAAGTCAATTTTTAAATTAAATTTTAGAATTATTCTAATTAAATTAGTTGAATTTTTAAATATCAGTGATGAAATATCAAAACTAATATGTGACAAATAATGATTACGGATGATATGAAATTATCACTTGTATTCATGTACGTTGTCGTCCATGACAAATAATATTTCTCCCTTATCTATTATCTATAAATAGAGCCCAACTCCTTTTAACTCATTTAAGAGAGAGAGAGAGAGAGAGAGAGAGTAATACTTCAATCCTTAACTCATTTCCGAGCAAAGTAACCGAGGTAAGGACAACTATGTTTCAATTATAAATTCTTTTATTTACTAAATTAATTAATTATGATGTACCATGCATGATAATTTAAAATAACACTCAGGAAAGGACAATGATGCTTCAATTGCAATTTTTTAATTAATTAATTATTTATGATGTACCATATTAGTATAAGTATAAAATAGCACTCTGATTGACACTGTAAATTTTTAAAATGATAAGTGAGTTTCACATTATTTTTTTAAACATAGAATCTAGTTATATTGTAAAAGGGAGACTGAATAGGAGAGAATGATACTCATAAAAGGGAGTAGAAGAATAATAATTGTATTGTGATTTAGATGGTTGATTTGTGGAATTAAAAGAAGTTTTTCTTAATATATTTTTTTTAATTATGAGGAAACCAATAGCTTGTTTTGAAAAGTACTGAATAAGAAGAAGAAAAAAAATGGGCATCGAAAGAATTAGAATGGGATTTGAAGCATCACACAATTTGAAGAAATCAGAAAAAGGGTACCATTGACACAAGCACAACCAATATATGTTACAATGTGTGCACATGAATTTTCAGGGATAGAGAAAGACACTTGCTTTCAAGAAGTTATCTGGAAAGGCAGAAAAGTCTTGGATGTGTTAGATAACCACCGAAGACCTTAAAGGCGCAAAAGGGCGGAAAAAAAAACTGAAGAGAGAGAGAGAGAGAGAGAGAGAATATCTACTGCTTTTGACTCGGGTGTATTTTTTTTTATTATTTTTTATTTTGTAACAATGACATTTTTTGTATGTTTTCAGCATAAGTGAACTGGATCTGAGTTATCAAATAAATTATGACTAAGAAGAACGAGATGCTCCGTCGGATCCGCAATCGCATCTTCAGACGCGAAAGAACTTGGGCAGACGACAAAAAAGAAACACTCATGTTAATAGCCACTGTAATTGCCACCGTTACATTCGAATCTCTAATAAACCCACCAAAAGAACTCACCGAAGATTTCTTAAACTACAACACCATATCTTTCATCTCAGCCTTGTTCGTCATTCTCTTGATTATAAGTGGAGCGCCTGTAAACAATAAGGCATGTACATGGCTTCTCACCGCTTCCATGATCTCCGTCATCATATTCCTGGCGCTTGCATTTAGGTCCGTGTTAAAAGCTGTGGCAGAAGACCATTCTCCAGACAACAGTGACCACACAACTTTGTCGCCGAATGTTGGCTATTCCTGGCATGGATCTATTGACAACGCATACTATGGCACAATCATTGCTTTCATGGGAGTTTTCGGGTTAGTTTTCTTTGTACGCACTGCTTACTTAATCCATTCGCTAATAGGGCCGGATCGATGTCGACTCGAACAAGCCCAACGCGAAGGGGAAGAAATGGTCTGAAAATTGAAAAGATGTATGTACATGTAAGGTGTGTTTTGCTCATCCAACTTGGTTATGTCTGCAAAAACCGTGCTCGTTGCCTTTGCTTGTGATTCTCCATTCCCTATGTATGTATGTATGTATGTATATTTGTTGATGATGTAAAATAATTTGTAGTTTGTACAAATAAATGGTTGATTTGTAAAGACTCAATACAAGCAATTTTGTGAACAATTCATTCGACTCTATTTATCTGTCAAAAGGGCCCAAAAAAAATCTAACCCCTTTGCCGAAATATATAGTTTTAGATATTGTACCAGATTTTAAATCTATGAGGTGGGTGATGCAGGATTTAATCAGCTTTACCGATTTGATAAGCCTAACATAAAATAATAAATAAATATTTAATAATTTAGAAAAATAAAAATAATATATTTTTCATAATTTTAAACTTAATTTTTGCCCCCAATAAAAAGATAGAGGCCGAATCCGGGGAGGGACAAGAATTTATTCCCAAGAATAGGGAATTAAGACACACGTAGATCCATGAAGAATTAATTAATAGAGAGAAATGATAAGTTTACAAATTAAAAAATTAAATTAAAGAAAAATTAATAAAACTCAGTTTGATTCAGGTGGACATGAAATTTGATTTTCACTGATTTACAATTTGTTTTTTAAGATTTTGTTAAATTCATTATATTATATATATCATACACTTAAAGTTTTCAATTTTCAGTTTAACCAGTTAAATCATTCAGTAATTATGCCAAATATAAAGAAAATTATTTGATGTCAAAGAGTAGAGAGCTATGCATCCAAAACTTATTTCATATTGATAGGTGAAATAAGTCATAAAATATTCATTATTATCAATCTATATTTTAATGATTACATGTCCCTTTTTACAATAAAATAGCGAAATAATTGTAAAAGAATTTTAATGTAATCTGAGAGTAATCGATGTCCAACATTAGAAAATTGTTATGTCCAACTTGGGGTTTGCATTTGTTTCATTCTTTTTAAAAAAAAAAACACTATTTTCATGTCTTTTATTTCTAAAAAAAAATACTTTTTATCATGAATTTTTGCATTGGGAATATTGGCTAGTTCTCTTTGCGGCACATTGGAATTGTGCCACCGCCCCACGGCTTGCACCCGCAGCCGCACTTGGCTTGAGCACCCCATCGAGAATCTAAAAATATTTTTATTTTTATGATTGAATCAGATTTTGATCAAAATACAACAATTATTGTTTTTCTTTGAATTTTTTGAATCGGATATCTACAATTCAAATTATACCGACTTTACCATTACAGTATCTAAAGAGACTGAATAGGGACAACAACAGTTTTGTTGTCTTTATTCATTGTTTCTTTTCACTTTTTTTTTCATTTTTGAACTAAATTTTACTTTTAGGCTCTTCAACTTGCAAAATAGAGAGAAGAACCAATTAAATTTGTATATTATGTAAAATGATGCAAAAATATAATGAATTTTAATGCAACAACAAAAGAAGAGACGAAGACTGTAACAACAATACTTTTTCGCAAGCCAACAACTATTCCTCCTAGAATCATACGTATCCCATTAATATCACTACCGTTCGGATAGTAGACTATAGCTGGTATTATACTGTTGAATCCGCATACTATGGCTCGATCATTGCTCTGATGGGGGTTTCCGGGTTTGTTTTATTAGTACACACTGCTCGCTGTATCTATTCGCTAGCACGACATTGTCGCAAACAAACCAAACACGAAGGGGGAGAAGTCTGAAAATTGAAATGATCTAAGTACATGTACACTGCTCGCCTTTGTTTGTATACTAATTACCAGCAGTGTGATCCTGGTTAGGCTCTCTCTCTCTCTCTCTCTCTCTCTCCACTTTGATTTATTTATGCATTTTTGTTTTAAATTGGACTCTTCTTCTTACTATATGTTGTGAATTTTCTGAAAACTTTTTAAGTAATTGTTATTTGGGGATGTAGTTTGCCTGTTATTCTCTATTGTAGAATGATTGAGGGAGGGAGGGAGGGGGAGAGAGTTTTGGGGTTTTCTCTCTCTGAACGAATAGAAGGGAAGACAATGATGTATGCGGCATGGGGTCGTTTGCTTGTGTAATTGATGGGAATTTGTATGGAATTGGTTTTCTTTATGTCACCGAGTACAGATTGATGGGATCTCTTGTCCCCGTGAATAAACAAAAAAAAAAAAAAAGAAGGTGCCACCCAATACGAAGTCCCGCAAGATCACAAGCATGCTCCCATATCATAACTTACATTTTTTTTTTAGTATAAGTTTTCTTTTTTCTTTTGTCTTCTTCAAGGGCAAAGGGTGAGGGGACACAAGTAACATCACTATCTTCTTTATCAACGGCAAAGGCTAATAAAATATCTTCTTTATCCATGTTCCACTAGGGGCTAAAAAATTACGTTTGTTATAAATTTTTTATTATAATAATTATTTTATATTTATTAAAAAAATATTATATTTTTTATTTAAGTAAAAATCTGTTACAAACAAAATAAAATATGAGATTTATTATAAATTTTAGAGAATTTGGATGGATGTTGAATATGTGTTAATATCTACAACAACAACAAACAACAAATAAGAGCTTAATCTCAATATTTGAGATCCGTTATTGAGAGACAAATTTGAAAAAAATAGAGAGAAAAAATATAAAAATATATATATATATATAATAAAATAAAATAAAAAGAAAAGTAAGTAAATAAAATAATAGATAAATATCTAAAATATATTGGTTTAATTTATGCAGATTTTTATACGTTATCCATTTTTCTTCAAGACCATTTTCTTTTCTAAATTCTTAATTTTCATATCTTTACGAATAATTTACATCTGAGTTTTCAGCGGCGTACTTTTACGTTTTATTAGATTTTTTATATTTAAGTTCTTGATTTTCCTAATTGGTGTATTTTTAAGTTATTTTTGCATATGTCCAAACCACCCAAACAAGCCAAACCCGCAGAGGGTGAAATCATCTAAAATTGAAATGATGTAAGCACATGTACGGTGTGTTTTGCTCATCATCCAATTTGGTTATTGGTCGGGTTGTCGAAACCGTCAAATTAATACTGATTTTCCCAATGCAACAAACTGTAGCAATAGTGGTTACCAAGTCGAATCCCAAGGGAACTAATTAATTCAATCTCTTAGTTAATGTAAAAAAATAAAATTGGGGGTTTTCAAACAAATTGCTAAAATAAAATTTGCCGAATAAAAATTAATAACCTAAAAATAAGAAACAAATCAACAATGCAAAATACTAAAATGTAAGGAAGAAATTCAATTTACCAAACTCCGATTCAAGGGTTCATATATGCGATTGTCTTATTGATCATTGGTTAAAAATATTATTCTTGCAATTCAAGCATTTAACCTTAAATCTATTAGGATAGCCATAATAAATTTTGTGTTTTCCTAAAATAATTGACCAAACCCAGCATCCAATCAAAACTTATCATTAATCGACTGGGCACGATAGCGTTCCATATCAAATAATGACAGCATTAAGTTCTGTGAAAACAGTTAAACCAAAATACAAATAACCAGGATAGCCGTACAATTATTCGATTTTGTTTTATCGATTCCTTAGGTTAAAATGAATATCGGCAAACGACCCATAAACATATATAACCTATTTGCTACTCGTACCATTCATTCATGACAATTACGGATCACTAAAATCCTGGATGCAGTAGAAAAATTGATATTGAATTAAATTGTCAGATTAAACAATTCCAATCTTTCATAAAAATAAACCAAGAATCGACGAATACTTGAATAAAAGATAAGAAATTAAATTAAGAACATAACCTCACAATGAAGAACAATCGATTAAAATTCCCCTTGAATCAGAATAAAGAAACTAGCCACTCATGGTGGTAAGTATCAACACAAGAAAATAAAAAATAATGTTCCTAAAAAGAAAGAAAAAAATAAAAAATAAAACCTAATGAGAGATTGAATTAACAGTCATGAAGTTCTTCTCTTTTCTCCTTAAGATGCAGCCACCTCCTTGGAGTATTGTGTAAAGAGTATTATGTTTTTCATTGAGTGCAGCCCTTCATTTAAATAGGCAAGGCAGCCGGCCCCTTTTTGGAAAGAAAATATATGAATGTGCTCTTTCCTTCCAACCTCTTTGAGAGAATTAGTAACATGAGAGATTTAGTATCATTTTCCTTCCCTTTTAGTCTTTCAAATCAATTAGGAATCTTCCCATTATAAACTTTACTCCCAATTAGCTCCAAAATTTCTTTGTTAAGCCCAATTTGCTCCAAATTCTCCATTTCAATTTCCTAAAAAATAAAATTCAATAAAACCAACAATTAGTACATTAAACAATTCAAATTCAAACCATGATAACAATAATAAATTCAATAAATTGCATGTTATTAGTTATGCATGTAAATACCATGCTGGTTGCCTCTGTTTGTGATTCTCCATTCCCTATATGTCTATGTATGTATGTATATTATTTGTTGATGTTGTAAAATAATTTGTAGTTCTGGATTTGCTTGATTCGTAAAGACCATATGGTGGTCTTTTCATATCCCTATTTAATACAAGCAATTTTGTTCTAATTTATTCAGTCAAAAGGACCCCAAAGGGCATCTAACCCATTAGTTGAGCTGGCTGTGAGATTAAATTTTTAATAAGACCAAAAATGGTGTTTTAAATATCGAATCGAATTTTAAATCTATGAGGTGGGACATGCTTGATTTAATCGGTTTGACTGATTCGATCAGGGAAAGCATTTATGTTAATTTAAAATAATAAATAATTGTTTAATAATTAGAAAAATAAAAATATATATATATTTTTTATAATTTTAAACTCAATTTTTGCGGATAATAAAAAGATAGAGGCCGAATTCCCGGGAAGGGCAATAATAGGGTAAGATGTTGTTAATCCCAAGAAATGCAATAGATTAGAGTTAATTAAAGGGAATGAAGAGACATATAGATAAAAATTACTTTATTGAGAGAAATAATAAATTTTAAAATGAAAAAAAAATTAAATTAAAAAATAATCAGACATGACTTGATGTTTCGTTTTTACTGATTTACATAATTTTTTTTTTTTTAGATTTTGTTAAATTCCTTATATTATTATATATATATCATACGATTGAATTTTTCAATTTTCGGTTTTATCTGTTAAATTTTACATTATTTAAAATAGTGACGAATGTAAAGAAAACTATTTGATGTCCAAAAGTGCAGACCTACGCATGCAAAACTTATTTCATATTGATAGGTGAAATAAGTTATAAAATATTCATTATCATCAATCTATTTTTTAATGATAATATGTCCCTTTTTAAATAAAATAACGAAATAATTGCAAAAACAATGGAATTGTGCCGCAGCCCACGGTTTGTGATTTCTTTTATTTTATTTTTAAGGCTGATTCAAATTTCAGCCAAAATATGAAAATTATCAATTTTTATGAATTATTTGGATCGGATATCTACGATCCAAAATTGATGATACATAATCTAAATTATGTTGGGAGGATAACCCATTAAATAGATCATTGCAAGTGATTAGTCGGAATATGAATTCGGATACCGATTGGTATAATATAAAAAAAATCTAAATTATGTTGGGCTTAATGATTACCAGGCCTTGCAATTCAATGAACAGGCTCCTAGCTAACAGGTCGGTCCCAGGCCTCCTCGGTGTCTGGTGCTCGGTGATCATCACTCAATACGCTAAGCGAATATTTACTTTCCTAAAAATAAGGGCGTAATCTTGCATAAATAAAAAGGAGAAATTAAATTTTAATCGATAAGAAGAAAATCTCCATGAGGATCTAAACTTTCCAAATTAGTAAGAATTTGAAAATTTCAAGAATCTTGTACTATGATTCCCCAAAATCTCGAGACATTTCTGTGAGTAAATTAGAGTTTTAATGCCCTGCATACACATGACTCTCCCATGAATAAGCTATATATATACAATTAAGCCAATTGACCAGATACGCTCTCTTGACTTATACATTACACACAAAGCATACTGAACTTTCTTTCAGTTTATTTCTCTCTTTCGAAAACCGCTATTTAATTTGAATGTCAGAGTCTTCTCTATCGGAGCATGTTTCTGCGGTTCTTTGCAGATCTCATTGATCAAGCTCACCGGACTACCAAAGCCATCCGTTCGACTTAGCAGAACCATTATCTATGGAATCAAACCTACCTCTAACAGATTGATACCGTTCGTGAGAACAGACTGATTTTTCAACCAAACCAACTCTCATCATCACCTTCTTCCTTTCTCCATCATGGCATCAATCAAGAGAAAGAGATCAAACAGAAGTCGATATCAACCGAAACGATCTGTTGATCATTACAATAAGAATTGGATTTTATCTCGTCAAAAAGACTTTCATAAATCAAGGAGCAAATCGTGACATCCTCTTATGGGATGCCTTACGACGAATAAGTTTCCCTCCATCTTATTTTCGACCCTCTGATCGATCTATAAAGGGATTCACTGATGAATGTATACATTCAAAAGATACTATCTCACTCATCGTAACTCTAGAAATACCTTCTCACCATGCTACTACCAAACTACTTTTTACGTGGTGAAACTTTAGCCCCCCTATAACGCCATCCTAGGTCACCTAGTCTGGACGGCTTTGAAGCACTACCAAACACTGTACACATGAAGGTTAAATTCAAGACATCCTTGGGGGTTACAACACTCCATGGCAATCCCGATCCGTCAACCGTCCTCGTAGCGGGAGAAGAAGGAGAAGTCCTACTGATAGACACTATGAAATTCAAAGATAATACTAAACAATAGTCTAAGCTTCAACCTAGAAAGAAAGTAATTAAAATCTCTATCACGAACATACTTGGTCAAACCGTCCAAATTGGTGTCCGTCTATCAATATCTCTTCAGAATGCAATCGTGGATTGCCTGCGGTGTCATTTTAAAGTTTTCATATGGTCTCTCGAAAGTATGTCGAGTATTTATCTCTCGGTTATAATTCACAAACTGACTGTAAATACAAGTCATAGACCATTTAAGCAGAAGAAAAGAGTATTCATCATTTGAAAATTTTAAAATGACAACGCAAGCAATCCATGATTGCCTTCAGAAGAGATATTGATATATGGGCATCAATATGAATGGTTTGACAGAATATGTTTGTAATAGGGATTTCAATTATTTCCTCTCCGAGTTGTGATTTAGACTGTTGTTCTATATCGTCTCTGAGTTTCATAGTATTTACTAGTAAGACTTCTCCTTCTTCTTTCACTACGGGGATGGTTGACGGATCGGGGTTGCAAACCCTAAGGGTGTGGGACATTGTGTTGATCTTTCCATAGCAAATATTATGCTATTTTTATAAAATAGTGTATGCGTAGGGTGTCAACATCTATGTATATGTAATGATTAGTCTAAACTTTCATGAAACAATTTGATAGGGCGGTGTGAAGAGTTTGTTAGACTTGAGACGGTAGAGAGATTTCCCGAAATCTCGTTGGGCTATTCGATTGCACTATCGAGAAGGTCACAAGCTAATGCCAAAGTTAGGAGTGATGTTAAGTGATGTTTCTGACCGGTAATAAATTGAAATCTCTTTGGCAGTTCTACCATTGGTTTGGTCCAAACTATTGGTGGAGAGATTTTGAGCCAATCCATTGGATTTAAAAATATGCATAGTGAATGCTTATTATGTTTTATGGAAATTACGACATTTATTGACTCATACATTGTTGAATCGAAAAAATGATTTTCAAGATATCATTTGACACTTTCACATTAACCACTTATTTGATTATACAACTATGTCATTACTATTTACTAAGTTTTTTTTACTCATTTCTTTATTTCTATTCTTTTTCGAAGGAAGTGAAGAGACAAAGATCACTCCACTGCTAGTTGATCTGGTCGAAGAGAGAGTTTTCCTGGACTGACTGTCGGTATTGGTACTTTTTTTATGTGAATTTTGAGACATGTAGATTGACTCATAGGAGGGTATTTTAGAAGATTGAAACTTATCTTTTAAAAGTTATATTTTGAAATCTTGTATATATTTTTCAAAATTTGAAACTTATATTTTGAAAATTATATTTGAAATATTAAATATTTATTATTTCTTTTTAGATTTAAATATTTTATGTATTGAAATTTTTAACTTGGAAATGTTATTATTATAGTCTTGTGAGACTTTGGTGCGCAGGTTGATGACTGCACTTACCTCTAGATAACGTGGCAGTTATCGTGGTTATCGTGTGCTTGAAGCTAAGAGTCGGGACATGACATTAATGCTTAAATATCAAAATTTATTATATGGCAAATGAAAAGTCATATAATAAAATAGTGTAAGACCAACGTGGTCAGTATTTGAAAGATTATAAGACCATGACACTAACATATTGACTTTTCAAATACTAACTCACATTTTGTGACTTTTCATATGATGGTAACTACGATGAAATTCCATTTGATTAAGTTTTATGTTTGTGCAACTTAAGAACAATTGGGTCAAATGAGAGAATGTTAAATGAGGACCAAGGAGAGTGTAGCAGAAGCTCCGGCAAGAAATCGGTTCACTATGACACTTTCAAGTCATGTCCTTTGATTTTCTTAGAATTTCTCTGCGTTGAGCCATCATCTTCCGAGGGTGGGGTCATCCTCTAACCCTGAGTTAGCCCCCTCCATGGTAAAACTTCGATGGGCTCCACGCGGAGACGACTTTTCCACGCCTTTTCACTGAAACATGCAGATTTCTTTCTTCTTTTATGTATAATCTATAAAGAGCCCGACTCCTTTAACTCATCTAACACAGAGAGAGAGAGAGAGAGAGAGAGAGAGAGAGAGAGAGAGAGAGAGAGAAGGGAATTATGCTTCTCTCCTCAACTCATTTCTGAAGCAAACTAAGTGAGGTAAGACAACTATTTTTCAATTATAAATTTTTTTATTTACTAAATTAATTTATTATAATATACCATATTACTCTTAGTATGAATTTTTCTTTTTTTGTTTACGGGGAAGCAGGAAGACTAACGCAAGAAGATCGCTAACCCCGAATATCATGCTTTAAGGCTCTATAAACTTCACAAGGGTAAGAGTACAACTCTGTATCCCTTCTTAGTATGAAATAACACTGTGATTAACTTAGCATTTTTTTTAAAATAAGTTTTTGTTTTACTAGATATATATTTTACAAATTTCTAATCAAGAAAAAGATTCATGACACTTATAAGTAGAATTTTTAATCTATTCTTGATCAATACGGACCATATAGAACAAATATGATACATATCAATTATAGATAATTTACAAATAAACATACAAATTAGTTATATCGTAAAAACTAGACTGAATTACAAAAATGATACTCATAAAAGGAAGCAGAAGAATAATACTTGTGTTATGATTTAGGTTGTTGATTTGTCGAATTAAATAAAATTTTCTTAATAGTTTTTCTGATTTGTTTTTTTTTGTGGGGGGGGGGGGGGGAGGGGGCAATAGCTTGTTTTGAAAAGTGCTTTGTAAAAAGAAGAAAAAACGGGTTTTGAATGTAGTAGAATGGGATTTGAAGCATCACACAATTTGAAGAAATCAGAAAAAAGGGTACTATTGACACAAGTTCAACCAATATATGTTACAATCTATGCATATGAATTTGCAGATAACCGCCGAAGACCTCAAAGCCACAAAGAGGAAAAACAAGGGAAAGATAGAGAGAATATCAAGTCCTTAAGGGACGGTTGATAGTCATAATACTTTTTCTGTGATCTTGAAATTCAGTATTTGAATTCTTGTATAACAAAAAAAACAAGAGAAAATATCAAGTGCTCATGATTTGCGCGTGTGTGTTTTTTTTATTGTTTAGTAACAATGACATTATTTGTATGTTTTTAGTATAAGTGAATTGAGTTATCAAATAAATTATGATTAAAAAGAACAAGATGCGCCATCGGATCCGCTCAATTGGCAAACGGGTACCCATCTTCAGAACCGATAGAAATTGGGTAAACGAGACACAAGGAACACTCATGCTAACAGCCACTGTAATTGCCACGGTTACATTCCAAGCTGTTGTAAACCCACCAGAAGAACTCTCCCGAGATTTCTTAGCCTTCAACACCATAGCTTTTATCTCAGCCTTGTCCATCATTCTCCTGCAAATAAGTGGACTGGCTCTAAAGAATAAGCCATGTGCATGGCTTCTCACCATTGCCATGACCTTCGCCATCATATTCATTGGGCTTACATATATGTCGGTGTTAGCCACTGTGCAAGATAGTTGGTATGAAGGTGTTGCACCCAAGTACCATGGCTCAATCACTGCTTTGACGGGAGTTTTCGGGTTTGTTCTCTTAGTATACACTGCTCGCTTTATCTGTTGGCGAATAAAGCGGGCACGACATCATCCACCCGAACAAGCCAAACCCGAAGGGGAAGAAATGGTCTGAAAATTGAAATGATCTAAATAAATACCATGCTTTTACTTGTGATTTTCCATTCCCTATATATACATATATACATTTTTTGATATTGTAAGATAATTTGTAGTTTATACAGATAATTATCTGTTACAGGTTTGGTTGATTCATTAATATCCATTTTTTTTTGTTATATCAAAATTTAAATCTCGTATCGAGATTGGAAAGAGGATGTGGCCACTAACCTGTCTTCTTGGGGAGTTTAATATCCCTATTCGTTACGAGCAATTCTTTTTTTATAATTTTATGTTAATATATAAAAAATAATATATATATATTTTTTATAATTTTAAACTCAATTTTTGCCGACGATAAAAAAAAAATGGAGGCCGAATTCAGGTGAAGAGGAAATTTAGAGTAAGATGTTATTATTCCCAAGAAATGCGATAGATTATAGTTAGTTAATTAAAGGGAATGAAGAGACACACATACATAAAAATTAATTAATTGAGAGAAATAATAAGTTTAAAAAATTAAAAATAAATTAAAAAATAATCAAACACCATTTGGTTCAGTTGGACAAGATATCTAGTTTTTACTGATTTATATATATATATATATTTGGGATTTTGTTAAATATTCATTATACTCAATCTATATTTTTTTAATGATAATACGTCTCTTTTTACAATAAAATAACGAAATAATTGCAAAAGGACTAATGTAATGTGAGAGTAATTGGTATCCAATATTAGAAAATTGTTATGACAGTCTTGGTGTTTGCTTTCTGAGAACCTGTTTTGGTCTTTTCTCTCTTTTTTCTTTTTAACCCTATTTTCATGTCTTTTATTCCTAAGTGTCCATTTGACAAGATTTTTTTTCGAAGAGAAGGCCTGTCAAAAAATATTTTTTAGAAACTTTTAAGAAAATGAATTTTTTTTTATGAAGAAAAATTTTAAAAATAACTTTTAAGAAAAAACTCCTTGAACGAGCTTTTTCTTCTCTTTTTTTAATGTCCCAACTTTTCTAAAAATATATATTTTTTATTCCATTTATATTTTTACATAATTAATTTTATTTCATTAATATTCTTAGTTAAATAATATAAAATTTTAAATATAACCATTAAATTTTAACTTTTAATTTCATCTCAAAAATAAATTGAAAATCACGACTTCATGAAATAGAAATCCTTATCTGTGACTTCGTTAATTTATTTAATGAATTTTATATAATTTTTTAAAAAAATAAATAAATAAAAACGCTCGATCTCACCTTCTAGCATTTTATGGTTAAAAAAAATCAAAAGAAAAAAAATATATCACCAACAACAATAACAACAAAAACAGATAGAGAGGGAGAGCGAGGGTTCCTTGTTTTCATCGTCCTTCACGCCTCAGCTCTGCAAACATCTCTCTCTCTCTCTCTCTCTCTCGTCCTTTCACGCAGCTCCATCCATCCCCAAGCAATCTCCTCTCTTTCTCTTAAACTCTATTCCATTGATTTGCCAAAATTTCTTGTGATCTTTCGCAATTCAACTCACCAACATCGGTTGTTAGAAAATGTCAAAAGGACTTCGAAAGATTCAAAATATGAAAAGGCTAATACGTGAAACAATCACTATTTTTAAAGAAATTATACTCTCACTGTATTGCTGGTTGAGTTTGTGGTAAACTTTTTCAAGATATGCAAATCGAAAAAGGAAATTTGAGATAGTAAACTCTCAAGTTTCTCCCAAAAACGAATAGAGTTTTTTCAGAATACGAAAATTGTCTATGACAGAAAAATCCGAAAAAGAATTTCATAATGGTGAGAGGAAGTATTTAAAGAAGATGAAAATTACAATTATGAGAAATCTTTTCATTTAAAAGTCATAATGAATATGTCATTTTAAAAAAATAACCGTTTATTCAATAGGTATCACTTGGTTTTTGTTTTAAAAATTAACATTTTAATTAAAAGATATCAATTTATTTAATTTTCAAATTATGTCTTTTAAACAAAAAAACAAAAAATCAAATAACCGAAAAACACTTATTTTCTAATGTCCAGGCCCAAGCAAGTGCCCTATCTTTTGACTCTTAAATAATTAATTAATTAATAATTAATTAAAAATTTTATTTTCCCTTTAACACACAATTTTAACCATATTCAAATGATTTCAAATATAATATGTTATATACTTATTATATTCTCTTTAAATTTATAATACAAAATAAATACACGTAACATATTACAAACTATATTACACGATGATCACCTTTTATCACCTTAAGAAACCAACCACCACTGCCAATTTCGTCACTTGCTGCCACTACCTTCAGCTTCGCTTATCACATATATAAGTGTTGTCATTTCGGTTTTTCGATCAAATCAAACATCTCTTCGGTTTCAAAACCCAATGTTAGGGTTTGTTAGGAAGGTTAAGGTTGGTTTTTTAAAATGTTGAAAGCGCGATGTAGGATCGGATTTTTGAAAGTGCAAATCTGAATCTCGTTTTTCATTTTTTGTTTTTTCTTTTTTGTTTCTTTGAAAATTATGTAAAATTTTTAAATAAATTTAATGAATTCGCGAGTAAGAATTTCGATTTTGTGAAATCACGATACTCAATAGTAATTTTTAATTGTGCCACAGCCCATGCCATGCACTGCGAGCGCACTTGGCTTGAGCACCATATTGAGAATCAGAAAATATTTTTTCTTTTTATGATTGGATCAGATTTTGAGCTATGAAAATTATTGTTCTTATTTAAATTATTTCAAACGGGCATCTACAATCGAAATTATACCAAGTTTACCATTATATTATCTAAAGAGACAGAATAGGGACAACGATAATCATGTTGTCTTCATTCATCATTTCTTTTCACTTTTCACTTTTCTTCATTTTTAACCTAATTTTATTTTTACACTCTTCAACCTACAAAATAGAGAAGAGATGACTAAATTTCTATATAATATAAAATCATGCAAAAATATAATCAATTTCATGCGTTAGAACCCAAAAGTGCTTTTGAAAATGAGACTCATCGGTGCCGAAGTATAAAAATAATTATGCATTAAAAATTTATTTAATCAGGCTCGAAACTAAAATCTAAGAAAATATAGGGAAAAATGGAGAACTAATTTTAAGATTTGAACAAAAATTGATTTTCCACTTATACCCTCCAAAATTTTTTGTCTCTCGGACTCATCACCGTCTTCTTGCAACAAATCCTCATAAGGACACAAGAGACAGCACGCGGCCAGCCAAGCAGCACCCATTCAAATATTAGGGAGGTTCGCACGAACCTAATGGCATGAGCCAGGAGCAACAGGCCACAGGAGCAAGGCACCGGGCCACATGCCATGGGCAACAGGCAGTAGGCAGCAAATCAAGGGCCATCAATGAAGAGTCATCAATCTCACCCGAGCAAATGCCACCATTTGAGAACTCTTGAATTCCCAGCACAGTGTTCAAGCAAAAAGGCAGCATTACCCGAGAAATGGCACAAGGCGCTCAAGCAACCGCGCACCAAAGGACACAACCCTTGAGCCAAAGGTCATGACCTTTCATGTCACACCGAGCAGCCATCAAGCAAAAGACACTTAGGATACGGAGAAGTCAAGCCAAGGCCAAGGGACACATGCAAGAGGTGCAAGGAAAGCATCACAAGCCATCGAACCAAAGGTCATCATGCCACAAGGCACCATTGAGCAGCAAGCACTAATGCATGAGCCGAGAGATGCAAAGAAGCCAAGGCAACACGGCAAGGAGGAAAAAACAAGAAGCAGCCCATGCCAAGAGACACCATTGCATAAAGAGGTGCAACCAATGATGCACCAACACGAGTCATGGCCCAACGGAGACAATGCAATGCACCATCCTATCATAACACACCACGAGCAAGGACATAAGGCCAAGGAGTCAAGCAACCATGAGCCAACATGTGAAGAGAAACTAGCAGAGGCACAAATGCTCGATGAAACAAAGGCATGGCTCGATACCCTGTACATGAACCAAAACACACCAACACCCCGAGCCTGCATGCAACATCACAGCACCACATGTGAGGCAACGCACAGGCTAACAAAAGGCCATGAGTCACCACCAAGCAATAACTGCTTTTCTGAATAAATTCTATGTATTTTTCTAAGGACACGATGGATGTAATAAAGGCAATTGCAACCACCGAGTAGTTATCAGGATATTAGAGACTTTTAGTACAAAAGGGTACAAGTAATGAAACCCTTTCCCTCTGTAGCCTTCATCTATAAATAGACAGGGCATTTCCCATTGTAGTCATCTGTGAATTCTATCAAAAATACAAAGTATTTTGTCCATTTATTCTCTTCGAGAGAATGTAAGGAATGGAGTATAGAAACTAGGTGTTAAGCCACCATGTTAGAGGCCTTAACATTTCTTTGTTTGACGCAACTCAGTGATCCTTTAGCTGCAAAGTTGTAAGACCACACGAGAGATCCCAACGGTGCAGTGTGGTGAGACTACCGACCAAGAGCAGTCATTGTCCAAGAGATCCGTGCAGTGCAAGACAAATTCTCTCCCAAAGGTTGTGAGTCATATCCATTCCCTTCCATCATAACCCTGTCTTCCATCCCTTATTTTCTTTTATTTTCTTTCTTCTTTCTTATTCCATCGAGCCACCCTTGTACATAGGACATAGGTGTCATTCAGCAAGGCTCCATCCATCCCCTTAGCCTCCCCTAGACAAAAACAACCTATTTCATCAAGAGACCTACAAGGTCAACCCCACTTCTCCAATACAGTTAAATGCATCCACCACAGGCAGATTCAAATCCGCAATCTCTCTCTCTCCCCCCCTTTTTTGGTATAAGAAAATGCAACCAAATCGAAATCGAATCAAGAAAGAGAAAATGGGAATGGGGAGACTCTACCGCTTGAACGGTTCTCAAGGAACTCTCTCTTTCTCTATCTTCTCTGTAAGCACGCTTTCTCGGAAGTCTGGTCCCCCAAGCCTTCAAATCCTCAATAAGGGGAGGGGAATTTATTTTAGCAAAATAAATGTAATTCTTTCATTTTTGTTTGACAAAGATGGAAAGAAAGGAAATGTGTGGTACTTTTTTTTGTTTGAACGAAAAGTGGAAGAAAATATCATCTTATTTGTTTAACTTGACTATTATATCCTTATAAAAAAATATTTTTAATATTTTTCACCACGTAATTTTTTTGATTTTTCTAATTTAAAAAAAATTAATTCTATAAAATAACTATTTAATATATTTTTTATTTTTTACAAATTATTTTCATTATTACTTTATATTAAATAAAATTGTAATAATAATGAAAAATAAATAAATTTCCATCATTAATGAAAAAATAATTTGTTTAGTAAAATTGATAAAGAAAAAATAAATTTTATTATTTTATATTAAATAAAATTAAAATAAAAAATTAGCAATAATTTCATAAATATCATAGAAAGACAAGAACAAATTTATCCAAAAATTTCATTTTCTTCCCAATCTGTCCACTTTGAAATGGAAATATTTTTTTAAAGGTGAGGGATTAATATTATATCTTACTTTTACATCTCTCCACAATTTCTTCCTTTTCAAACCAAACGAATGGGAACACCAAAAAAAAAAAAAAAAAAAAAAAAGCAATTTCACTGCACTTTTACTTCTTCCCATTTCCTTCAATTTTACACTCCAACCAAACTTATTCTAAATCTCTTATTCTCTCTCTCTCTCTCTCTCTCTCTCTCTCTCTACGTTGACTGTTTCTCCAGTAATGGACGGAGGAGCACAGTACAATCCTCAAACCGTCGAAGAGGTTTTTAGGGATTCCAAAAGCCGACATTATGGCATGACCAAAGCTCTCACCACTGGTCCACTCTATAATCTCTCTCTCTCTCTACATTTTGTGTTTTTTTTTTTCCTTTTTATTCTATGATTTTCGAACTATTTCGGTCTCTGTCTTTACATTTTTTTCTATTTTTTATAGACATTGAAGAATTTTACTAGCAGTGTGATTCCTGGCTAGGGTCTCTCTCTCTCTCTCTCTCTCTCTCTCTCTCTGCACTTTGATTTATTTATGCATTTTGTTTTAAATTGGATTGTTGTTCTTACTATATGTTGTGAATTTTCTGAAAGGTTTTAAATAATTGGTATTTGGGGATGTAGTTTGCCTGTTATTTTCTGTCTGTTGCAGAATGATTGAGAGAGAGAAGGTTTTGGGGTTTTCTCTCTACGAAGAATAGGAAGGAAGACAATGATAATGCGGAATGGGGTCGTTTGCTTGTGTAATTGAAGGGAATTTGTATGGTATTGGTTTTATTTGTATCACTGAGTACAAATTGAATTTGGATGGAAGCTTTAAAAATATATATAATATATAAATTATATATATGACATTACGATGATATCAACTGATTCATAAAACGGTTTAATCTGTCTAACTAATAAACTAATGAATCAGTAGGTTGGTCTAATTATTTATTGGTTCGGTTTTAAAAACTCTAGCTTTAACACCATCAATTTTTACACATGAATTTAAAACACTAACTACTAAATACAAAAGAGAAATTTTTTCATAATATTTTTAAAATTTTATTTTCATCGGTGGAAAAATATCACTAAATCTATTTTTATTTTCAAATTGATCGAATGGATAAGAAATACGACAAAAACTAGCTAACTTCAAATAAATTGTTGGACGGTAAATATTGAAAAATAAATTTGTATATGTATTAAAAAAATTTTCAATAATTTAATTAGTGTATTTACAAAATCAAAAGAGATATTATCAATAAAACTGTATTCATAATTAAAATACCAAATTCAATTAAAATTTGTTTAAAAGAATTACACATTGTAACATATTTTAAGTAGAGTTTCATCTAGTGTCATATGTTTATTTAAATAGTTTATATTTTATATTATACAAAGTACACAAATGTTTCATTTCTTATGTTTTGACGTAAAATTTTCTAATTTAATATATTATTTTGCGAATAGATTTTAAAAGTTGTTCCTCAACTTCCAAACATTTTTTAACACATAAATTTAATATATAACATGCACATCTATCATAAATATATATATATATATATATATATCATCTAATATTGATTTTAACGTATGTTTTAAAGTATTAATAACACTAACATTAGCCGATATATCATTTAAATACACATAAAAAATTCTATCACTAATACTATATTCATGACAAATATTAGTGATTATTTTAACTATATTAGAACCGGAATGTTGGTGTTCCTAGTATTGAAAAGTTAATTTTTTTTAAAAACCCATGAATCCTTAATTCAATAACATGTTACAATAATATGATATTCTCATTTACGTCCCTTTAAACTATCCGAGTTATAGAAAATTTATAAGAAGTGGTCATAAAATTTGCAATTAAACATCATTCATTTTTTAAAATTATTTTAGTGTCATCTTCCTACTCGTTTTTCTATTACTATTTTTATAACCTGATTGTAAATATTTTTATACATATTTTTTAAATACTTCACAAATTATCTTCATATTATATCTAAATGTATTCGAGATATCCCCCTAGTGGCAATTTGTGTTTATCTAGTTTAAGGTAATATATTCGAATGAACTCTTACTATGTGTTTTTTAAGTATTCCCACTCTCCAACCCTTCATAAATTTGTATTTTTTGTTGATAAATTTTATATCTTTTACTCATAATTTCTTACAAAATAATCCCATACATTAAAATTATCTTTTTTATTGTATATTGTGAAAAATTGTGTATTACTAGATTTATTTTTCTCTAAACCAAGATCAACATCTTTGTGTTTGAGAATGCGCTCATCGAAAATTGTAAATGAGGGAGAGGAGATTGTTAAAAAGATTGTGAGAAATGTGTTCTGACTATTATATATATAAAAAAATTAATTTAAAATTTAATGAGAATGAATTAAAGATACAAAAAAAAGTAAACACGACCGACAAAAAAAAAATTTAAGATGTTATCAATTTGATGGAGTTCGCAGTTGTTTATAAGCAAATATTGAATAATTTGAAGTTGCCACTTTGAAATCTTACTAAATTTTGGGAGATGTTGTAAGTAGGAGGAAGAATGTAAATAGGAAACATGTAGGAGATTTTGTAAGTAGGAGAGAGATTATGAGAGGGTAAAAGATATTGTAAATAAAGAGAGTAAGAGATCATGTGAGATTTAGAAATAAATTGTAGTCTTATAGGCAAATATTTTTGAGTTTATGAATCAAAATATCTTTCAAATTAATTATTTTATAATTCTTTGGTGATATAAAATTCAAAAAATAAAAAAAAAAAATGACCGTAGAAGTGGCCCGCCCTAATCCCGAGCTGGGCTGGTTTCCGATTCAAAAAATAGGAACCGAACCGGTCTGCATCCTGTAGCAAGGCCGGTTCAGTCTTGGTTTACTGTAGGTCGGATTGGTTTCCGGTCAGAATCGGGCTATGCCATCTTTAGTGGCCTCCCCGTGGGGACCCTAGTGAAGAACATATTGCGGCCATCAGTCATGCGATACAAGAATATAGCTTTTTGTGTTATGAGGCCGAAATTAAGATTATGTGGATATGGAAGCGCATCTTTACCTGGATATGGAAGTGCATCTTTGTGTTACGAGGCTGAAATTAAGAATACCTGGATATGGCAGTGCATCTATGATGACGTCAGGTAAGTAAAAGCCAATGAACATGATGTTAGGGCACTTGGAAACAATGGCGGCTAGCGTTACACTAGGTCCACCGCCAACATCAACAGGCACTTTTCAAACCCTTCGGACTTCTCTAGGACTTCTTTCATGATTATGACACTCTGGTCATGCATCGCTTGAGAGAACAAACTGCCAAGTTTACTCTTTAATTCCATGCCCAACCATCTGCATTCCATGGGCCCTTTCAAAAGCTCTTCCCCCCTCTATTATTGCCTCTGGTAGGGAATCCCTGCACATTATTTTTATTTGATATTTTGCATCATATACAAGAACTAAATTTGACCCCCTCTAGAGATTTGACCCCATTCGTGAGGTGGGGGCCAGGAGAATGAACGCGACTCCGTGGAAAACCATGTTTAAACATAACAAACCTTATTAGTTATTAAATGAAAGGTCCTAATAAGTAAAAATATTAAAATTTTAATTTAAAATTTAAAAATAAAAAAAAATTATATTAAGAGAATTTTTTTAAATTAAGCAGATAATATTTGAACCAGATTAATTAAAATATAAATCCGGATACCGATTAGTTATAAAAAAAATTTATTAATTTAAAATAATTAGTAAATTAGTGTATGTTTATACTAAATTAGTTTAAAAACATTTACGTGATTGATGGTTTGTTCTAATATATAGTATTTTTTTCTTTTTCGCATTAAACAAATACTAAACTAAACTTTAAATTTGTAGTTACTTCATGAAACCCACTTTTTATTAATTAAAACTTTAAATTAATTTTCATTTAATAATTATTTTTATAAAAAAATTAAAATTTTCATAAAAATAAATAAATTATTTTTTATAAATTATTATATTCGATAATTATATTAAATTTGATTAAATTTAATTTAAATCAAAATAAATATCTTATAAAAAACTGATCCAACGTTAAATTTTTTTATAATAAAAAGAGAAGTAAAGGATAAGGGAAAAAGGTTTTCAAGAAAACAGTCTAATAGTATAAATTCTCCTCTCTAATTTGATGATTTTATGTTAAAAGTTTTGTAAAAAAAAAAAAAAAAAAAAAAAAAAAAATTGGGATGAGGGGAAAAGTTGAATGGGAGTTTTATTTTATTTTTTGCGGTGATAGTAGTCCAGAAGTCTGTGAATTGAATGATTGAAACAAGTAGGTTTCGTCATTACCGTGACATCAGCTCCGTGATCCGTTGGGGGGCTTAAAAATGACATTCATTATTAATTTTTTATTATAATAATTATTTTATATTTATTTTAGAAAAATATTATATTTTTTAATTCAAGTTAAAATCTACCATAAACAAAATAAAATATAAGATTGTATTTGTATAAAAAAAAGGTAAAATTATAAATGATAGTCGAGGCTGGCATGGAGAAGTAATGGAATTTTATCAAAGAAATAATCGTAATATTTAATGTACGAAAAAATTTTAATATTAATGTTTTTCTATTTTTGAAAAGCTTTTTATTTTTAAAATATTTTAATATGTTAAATTAATTAATATTTATATAAAAATTTTCATATTTTTATATTTAAAATTTTTTAATATTTAATTAATTTTTTTACTTATTTAATTATAATTATAATTTTTATATTATTTTTAATGATTAATAATTACATATTTTTACTATTTTACATTTTTATTATGAAATATAGATATTTTATTATTTTTATAAAATAATTAATATTTATATAAAATTTTTTATAATTTTTATATTTACACATTTTTTACGTATATATTTCCTTTATTTTTATAAAATATCATTTTTTTCATATCGTTTTCTTTTTGTTTTCATTTTTTTTTTAATTTCTATTTCTGTACAACTTAAATTGTAATGTTGAAAAGTTACTAATAAAATCCACAACATCTTATTTTAAAAATATTATATATATATATTTATCAAAGATATTATACTATCTTATATCTAATTTTGTTCTTCCTTCCGTAATAATATTTTCACCCACCTCCCTAATGAGAAGCTTTTTATTTTTATTTATAAATGAGAGGGTCGATTAATATCACTGTCCCTCTCTAAATTGCTATGATTATGTAAAATATTTAATTTAAAGAATTAATTTTGTCATTCAAATAAGTCTATTATATTAA
Source organism: Dillenia suffruticosa (assembly GCA_033439265.1). Lineage (NCBI taxonomy): Eukaryota > Viridiplantae > Streptophyta > Magnoliopsida > Dilleniales > Dilleniaceae > Dillenia > Dillenia suffruticosa. The sequence continues at coordinate 23,701,460 of JAVTVX010000004.1, forward strand.
CAAAAAATTTTTTTATAAGTTAAATATTTTGAATGTATTTTTATAAATATATTTTTTAATTATGTTTAAATTTGCAAATTGAAAAACTATTGTGGTAAAAAAATAAAATAAAAACTAAAAAGAAAAGGACACATAGACCCTATCCCACTTTATGGTCAAGTGCAAGTCTTCGGTAGCGTCTTGATCATTCATCACAAGGCAACACCCCTGTCCATTATTGAAGCGTCAAATATCGAGCTATAAAAGATTTTAGAAGGAATTATTAATAATCTGTAATTAAAATTTTAAACTTTTAAAAAAATCTATAATTATTCTTAATACATTATCGTACAATCTTATGTCATATCGTAAAATATTCGTATAAATATTTGACTTTAACTTATAAATATAAATTGTTTTGTATAAGATATTTGATAAATAATGATTATCAGTAATATGAAAATATTACTTCTTTTCATATACATTGCCGTCCATGATAAATAATATTTCTCCTTTTATCTATTATCTATAAATAGAGCTCGACTCCTTTAACTCATTTATGGAGATGGCAGTTGTTAATAAGCAAATATTGAATAATTTGAAGTTGCCACTTTGAAATCTTACTAAATTTTGGGAGATGTTGTAAGTAGGAGGAAGCACCATAACTTTCATCTCAGCATTGTGCATCATTCTCTTGCTTATGAGTGGACTGCCTCCAAAGAATAAGGTATGCGCGTGGCTTCTCACCCTTGCCATGTCCTCCACCATCATATTCATTGCGCTTACATATATGTCCGCGTTAAAAATTTTGCCATCTGACGAGTATGCCTGGTATGACACCGTCAAAAAGGCATACTATGGCTCAATCATTGCTTTGATGGGTGTTTTCGGGTTTGTACTCTGATTACACACTGCTCACTTTATCCATCGGCTAATAATGCCACTTGTGGCACCACATCATCCACCCAGACATGCCAAACCCGAAGGGGAAGAAATGGTCTGAAAATTGAAATGGTGTAAGTACATGTATGGTGTGTTTGGCTCATCCAATTTGGTTATGTACGTAAATCAGTGCTGGTTGCCTTTGTGATTCTCCTTTCCTTTTGTTGAGTTTGCAAAATAATTTGTAGTTTGTACAAATAATTCTATAATGGGTTTGGTTGATTTGTAAAGACCATATTAAGTTTTTTTATTTTTTATTTTTTATTTTTTTTGTTACATAAAAATCGTAAAAATCACAAAAATATGTATCCATGAAAATTTAAATATTAAATTTTAATCTAGAAAATATTTAAGCAAAAACTTTTTACCATTCAGGAAAGACATCTTTTAATATCCCTATACATTGGTTGAGCTCGCTGTGAGAAAAAATTTTTAATAAGACCAAAACTGCATTTTAAATATCATATTAAATTTTAAATATAAGGTGGGAGATGTATGATTCAATCAGTTTGATCGATTTGATCGAGGTAAAAGGATTCTGTTAATATAAAATAATAAATAATTATTTAATAATTAGAAAAATCAAAATAATATATTTTTTCATAATTTTAAACTCAATTTTGATGGACAATAAATGGATTGAGGCCGAATTCAGGGAAAGGACAAGAATAGGGTAAGATGTTATTATTCCCAACAAATGCGATAGATTAGAGTTAGTTAATTAAAGGGAATGAAAAGAGATATAGATAAAAATTAATTAACCGAGAGAAATAATAAGTTTAAAAAATGAAACAAATAAATTTAAAAACTAAATTTAAAAAAAATAATCAAACCCAATTTGATTCAGTAGAACATATCTTATTTTTATTGATTTACATAACTTTTTTTTTTTTAGATTTTGCTAAAATTGTTGTAATATATATATCATACCCTTAAATTTGGAATATTGGCCGGTGCTCGCCATGGCACCTTGGAATCGTGCTGTGTCAAGGACAGTAGAAGTAAAATTTCACCGACGTCTGATGGCTCAGTTGGTTCGAAAATTGACGTCTCTTAATCATGATCAGAAATTCGATCCCCCATGGGAATGAAAAAACCGGGCTGAGAGATCTGCCCCCTCAATTAGACCCTGTAAGCGGTCGACTCAAATTAGTCAGGGCGAAATCTCAGATATTGGGTTGGTGAACTAGCCCTGATACTAAAAAAAATTATAAAATTTTAAAATAACGGTTACTTCAATCAAACTATCTTAATATCTCAACAGATTCAACCAATTGTTAGTTAAAACAAATCGTAATAACAAGATTAGGTGTGCAATTAGACCAACTCAACAAGCAATCCATAGCCTGTATGAATAGTCTCTCTTTATTGCTTTCTCACTCTCTTTCTCTCCCTCTCTCTCTCTCTCTCTCTTTCATTCTCTTTTTTCTCTCGAATTACAATTCCCATCTTTCCCCAGTCGACTGCCCAAGCTTCCCAGTCGACTGGGTTGTGACATGCTGCTCGCATCGTGGGCGCACTTGGCTTGAGCACCCTACGGGGAGAATCACAAAATATTTTTATTTTTATAATTGAATCATATTTTTACTAAAATAAGAAAATTATTACTCTTCTTTGAATTATTTCAATTGCATATCTATGATTCAAATTATATAGACTTTACGATTATAGAGAAAAACCAATTAAATTTATATATAATGTAAAATGATGCAAAAATATAACAAATTTCACGTAATAAAACCTAAAAATTTATACGAAAATGAGATTCGACGATGCTAAAGTATAAAAATAATCATGCGTAAAGAATTTATTTAATTTGACCACTCAAAACTAACATTTGAGAAAATAAGAATTTTTTTTAAAGGAAAAATTTGAGAACTATTTTTGAAATTTGAAGAAAATGATTTTCCAGTTATACCCTCCAAATATCATGAAATAACAAGAGTAGGTCTCAAAGTCTCGAAGTCCAACTGGAAACTCAATCTCGGGTCCAAACTCCAAACCCAAGTCCAATCCAATAAGTTTTATTGTCTCTCGGACTCATCACCGTCTTCTCCAATACAGTTAAACCCGTCCACCACAGGCAGATTCAAATCCGCAGTCTCTCTCTCTCTCTCTTAAGTACACTTTTTCTCTTTAGTCCCCCAGGCCTTCAAATCCTCGATAAATCTCTGATTCCCCACCCCTCGTCTCCCGACATTGACTGTTTCTCCAGTAATGGATGGAGGAGCACAGTACAATCCTCGAACCGTCGAAGAGGTTTTTAGGGATTTCAAAGGCCGTCGTGCTGGCATGATCAAAGCTCTCACCACTGGTCCTCTCTCTCTCTCTCTCTCTCTCTCTCTCTGCATTTTGTGTTCTTTTAACAAAAAAAAAAATCTGTGATTTTTGGACTATTTTAGTCGTCGAAATTTGAATTTTTTTTCTATTTTTTTACAGATGTTGAAGAATTTTACCAGCAGTGTGATCCTGGTTAGGGTTTCTCTCTTTCTCTGCACTTTGATTTATTTATGCATTTTTGTTTTAAATTGGACTATTGTTCTTACTATATGTTGTGAATTTTCTGAAAGCTTTTAAGTAGATGTAGTTTGTCTGTTATTTTCTGTTGAAGAATGATTGAGAGAGAGAGAGAGAGAGAGAAAGTTTTGGGGTTTTCTCTCTCTAAACGAATACAAAGGAAGACAATGATATATGCGGCATGGGGTCGCTTGCTTGTGTAATTGATGGGAATTTGTATGGTATTGGTTTTCTTTGTGTCACCGAGTACAGATTGGAGTTCCACATTTCTTTTTGCTTATTGAATTAGAAGTTTGAATAAGATTCTGCATATCCGCTTTATATGTGATATAATTAGTAATGTTGGAGGGATCTGTTTCTCTCTCTCTCTCTCTCTCTTCGTTACAAGGGAAGACATGGCGTGCTGCATTGAATGTTTAGTTGATGGGAATTGTGTGTTTCTATTACCATGTAGATACCGGGGATTTTTTGCTCTTTGTTTGAAATTCTCCATATCTCCCTCTTGAATTGAAGGTTTTAGTATGTTGGTTTCAACCTGCTACGTCAGGAAATTAGCTTGTGCATTTCAAGCGACTGGAAAAGCATCAAATAATAATCTAATGTGGGCAATTTTCTTTGATCCACATTAATTGTAGAGTATAGCATTTCCTATTCTATTTTGGATTTCCTTGAATTGTCAATGTTTCTTGAATCCATGATGAACTAAAAGTAGTTTGCTAGCTATTATGTTTCTTGGCCTTCCTTTTGTACACTTTAAGTTTCTTTTATGCTTTAAATATCAGATGTAATCTCTCTTACCATATGAGATACTAGTACCTTTGGAACACTAGTGATATGTGCTTGTAACATTTTGTTGTGCTTGTGCTTATGATCGTTTCCTTTCTATGACTAATTTCTTATGGAGCTATGTAGATTATGTTATGTTCTTCAGGATATATTGGTACAGCCACTAGTTGTTATTACATTTTTAATCATGCATCATTGCCATATATGTATCTTTTACCAGTTTTATACTGTTAATTATTGTGATGCTGTAGCTTAACGGGCCTTGTATGGCCCTTTATGGGCCAGTTGGTTGCGTAGCTCTAGTGGCTGATGTGGAGAGTGGAACTCTCCCATGAATGGCTTGGGATTGAACTTTCATGGGAGATGCCCCTTTAGGGATTTGTTTTCAGAGCTATTCTCTTGGATCAACTCTATGCTCTTGGTCTTATTTTATGTATGTCTTTTTGGTCTATGTTCCCTTGTTGATCTAGTGCTTGTTTCGTTGGGGAAATCAATGCCTTGTTGTGTCATCCAAACCATGAACAATTCATGCCGTATCTGGTATTATGTTCCTGCTTCATGGATTAGGCTCTTCTTTGTTCAAGTGTCTTATGTGCAGAAAGTATATTGAGAATGTTTTGCAGAAGACTTGAATAGGGTGGATGATAAAGGAGAAATTGTACATTTCCAAGTTCTTAGAGTAGATTTTGTGTTGGATATAAGACCATGCATGATTTGATGCAAAATGCTTAGATATGCAAATTTGCTTTTGTTCTCCTAGGTTGCAAAGGACGATAACACGTGCTGCATGAGGTGTTTGTTGGCATGGTTAATGAGAATTTGTGTAAATTCTTTTTTTGAATTGAGTTCATTTTTCACCATCAAGCAGCTGGGATTGATCTCTGTTTATTTGAGATGCATCATGTTTCTGTTCTATAAAATGTAAATTATTAATAGTATTCTTAGTTTATGAAGCTAAGTTGGCACATGATCTTAATGATCAAGATAAGTCTCAAATGATAATCCTATTCTGAATATCCTTAAATTGTCAACTGCTTGTGTATAAATGATGAGCTAAAAGATAGATTTGTTTGGCTTTTTGTCAATATTCTTGAAGTGTCATTTATTCCATGTTGCATCGACACTCTACAAAGGTGCCTCGTGTTTTTGCACATGAAACCCACTCGAGGAATCATGTCAGATTTGTCTCAACTCTGACCACATGTTTTGATATTCTTTTTTGAACCAAGCACTTCTTGCCACTTCTAAGGCAATTTTCCAACACTTGCAAAGCTCATCTTGAACACAAAGATTTATGTACTTGTTGAGCTTTCGAAAGAGATACAAAATAAGATAAATAGAAACTTGACGAGAGTTATGGGTTGTTTGCTTACTCTACAAAAAGGCTTTACAGGAGAAAAAGAACTTCTTTTGCTCTCAACTCTGTCAGAGCTTTCCTGCAGAAGTGCTTTTTTGTAGATCTCCTAATTACCCTTGTAGTGTAATACTCAAACAAGATAAAGGCTTATATGCATGAAATGAAGAAATAAGTAAAGTTACTAAAAATAAGTAAATGAGAATTCAATTCAAATACTCTTCTACTATGCTGTCTGTTGTGTCATGTCCTACTATTTTTCTGCTATGCATTTGAAATGAAATGGGGGGGATAAGCTGTAAAAATCCGAAGCTTAGACACATGCTTCGATGTATTGTCTTCCATCAATGGTTACATAGCTGGTCTGTTGTGAGAAAGCATCACAGTTTTAAAGTTTTCCAGATGGCCATTTGCATGGTTACATTCTAGTTTTTCTTCCCGTGTGCTGAACTTTCTTGTTTGTTTCATCATAGTTTATGTTGTTTATCCTGTTAATTACGTCTGATGCACTGAATCTTGGCATAAATTATCATTTTTACTGAACCTACTTGCCATTTTAAAGTAGCTTGATTCGGATATCTTGTGTTTGTGTATAAAAAGGTAGATTTGTTGGGCGTTGCCTTCCTTTACTTGTTTGCCTACTGTTGCAATTTTCTGTCTGAGACCACGATAACTTTACAGAGAAGGAGAATCTATGCTTGTATGGATTCCCTAGTGAGCAATGGGAAGTCAATTTACCTGCTGAAGAAGTACCTCCAGAGCTTCCAGAGCCTGCTCTAGGAATCAACTTTGCTAGAGATGGAATGCAAGAAAAAGACTGGTTGTCCTTGGTAGCTGTCCATAGTGATGCATGGCTGCTTGCTGTTGCCTTCTATTTTGGTGCCAGATTTGGATTTGATAAAGCTGATAGGTACTCTGAAATTACAACTATGGTTCTCTTTCGTGAAAAGTACAGGTGTTCAAGTCTTGTGAGAGGCTTAAGGGAAGATATGAAAATTAACCACCATCCCTCCTTTGAACTTCACCTTTTGAAGTATTGATCTTTGTTGACTTACATAATTAGCGTAGGATTGGTAATAACAATTTCTTTCATTTAGTTTTCCCAGTAATGTTTAGTTTCCTTATCCTTTATTCTCAAAAACAATAATTATAAAATCCTTAATGTGCTCATTTTGTAAAAGGTCATGTTGTTCATCACTTACACAATGTCTCTAATGAGGTATATAAATGTCGGGGTTTCTTTTTCTAGCTTGGGACTATATTATGGTCTCATCAGTTGAGGTGTGGCAATTATTATGCATCTCCAGTGGTTATATGAAGTCCTTATGATGTGTAGCTTAATCCTTTTGAGCGTTTGAACATTTTATGCAAGCCTTGTCTGTCATTGACCCCAAAGGCCAACCTCTTTCAGGTGCCGATTCTTGGTTGCCTTTTTCTTCCCAGTGTCCTTACCCAGACCAAAATGTGGTTGAGGTCTATGTGCTCATGAGTGAACTGAATTTCATGTTTTGGGCTGAGTTGATCATGCATTGCTGATACGATGAAAGTCTTGCTAGGCCTCTTTGACCCACTACACCATTTTGCAATTCACTTGTCTTAATTGATTTTCATGGCAATAAGACTTATGGCCAAATTCTGGATGACTTTTAATTGTAAGTAGCAGCAGTTTTCTCTATGGCGGCACAAGTCCCTGATTATTACTGGATGAATTCAGAAATAATGCATTAAAATGGTGGTATATGAATGGTCAAACCACCTCAGCTAAAATATAATGTGGTTAAATCTGTCAAATATGTTGCACTCTTACAGTTTGTTACTTTGGTGCAGGAAACGGCTTTTCAATATGATCAATGATATTCCAACAATATTTGAGGTTGTGACTGGAACTGCAAAGAAACAAGTTAAGGAGAAGTCTTCTGTCTCTAATCACAGTAGCAACAAATCCAAGCCTAGCTCTAAGGCGGTAATGAAGACCTTTACTTATAACCCTGTACTTTTTGAAATGGAACTGATAGAGCTTTAGGGTAGTGATATTGTTTATGTTGCAAGTTTAGAAGAGTCTTATTGCCATTATTACCTTGAGTTAACTATTTGAGTTTCTTTACATGAGTATTAGATATTCTGCACTGTTGAATAGAAAAGTATGGTAGGACTATGGTGTTCACTGATTTTGGATGCCTCAAATTTTTCCATGTTCTGTGCACCTAAATTCCTCCTTTGAGCTTTCCTCAAATGGGTTAAACTATGCAATGTTTTTATTGTTGGTAGCAGAAAGGATCCGAATCCCAAGGGAAACATTCAAAGACATCTCAAATAAAAGATGATGAGGAGGGGTTGGATGAGGAAGATGAGGATGAGCATGGGGAGACCTTGTGTGGGGCATGTGGGGAGAACTATGCATCAGATGAATTTTGGATTTGTTGTGATATCTGTGAGAAGTGGTTCCATGGAAAGTGTGTGAAGATTACCCCAGCAAGAGCTGAGCATATCAAGCAGTACAAGTGCCCTTCATGCAGCAACAAAAGAGCCCGTCCTTAATAATCCCAAGTGTGATTTGTTGATGTACTCTTCTCTCTGGTGGACTCCACTAACAACCTTACCAGTCAGGTTCCCTCTCTGTTTCTTGGTGCAATATTCTAGGATAACTTGTGAATGGGTACATTATCAGGGATCTCATGATTTCCATATATTTAGTATTTATGTGTAGTTCATTGCCTACCTGTCACCCTTGTTTAATTGGAAATATTTAGCTTCTGAACTTACTTCCAAGCATTTCTCTGTGTTAACAAAATTTCTGTCTTCACGGTCTCTCCGGTAATTTGCCTCATGGTTCGTCAACAGTGATTCATGAGTGGTTGCTACTGCTAGGTTGTATTCCTTTAGAATTTCACCTTCATAAAGAAGTTTCTGTTTTCAAATTTCAAGTCAATCTAGTTGAGATTTGAGACTTATCTTTTCCTTTCAATGAGGAAATGTTGAAATGTGATGGGAAGTAAGCATTCCAGTTTTCTTTGAATTCATTAGTTTTGGTGCCTTGTACCGAATCTAATGCTCTGCCTTGTATACATGATTATGTGATAATCAATTACTTCTTATTTCCATATTGAATCTAGAGAGGCCTATCTTCCTATAAGCTGACCAAACTTAATACTATTAAACCTGTTCATTCGACATTAATACTGCCAATGCCAAGTTTCTGTACCCTCTACCCCTTTTGTTTGTCTATTAGTTTTTCATGCTCAATTTCTTCATTCGGATATCAGGTGATGCGGGTCCACTGCAGCTTTCTTTTATGAGTTATCCGAATTTGCCATGGTTTTTGTCATCAGGACATGGGATAGTTGTTTTTGAGCCCTGCAATGAGGAAACGCTTCTCTCCCATTGAATCCCCGCTGAGAATTAATCTCAGGACCTTTTCTGGTGCTATTTTCGTTATAGCTGCGAGTGATAAATGGATAATTGCTGGTAACATCAAGTATTCATACCTTATTTTTATACTAATGAAAGAGCATCTTGAGAAGAAACATTCATGTTCCAAGAGTTCGAATTTTCTTTGGTAATCATGGATTAATTAATCAATGCAACCTCCTATCATGCCAAGTTTTCCAAGTTCGTTGGCCCCACTTGAGAAATAAGTTTTTAAAATTATTCTGATTAAGCATGCTTGATAGTATCTTCTTGGGAAAACTACTGGGACTCGACTGAAGTTGACGGTGTATTGTTGGCTGCCACCAAGACTCACTCCTTTTTTTATCAGGCCCACTGCTCTTCAAACAAAATAATAGTCTGACCTGATTATCTAATGCCCGAGAGAGAGGGGGGGGGGAGGTAGCTATAGAGTAGCTGAGGGGTGGACTTACACTAGTGATACTAGTATGATTCAAACCATTTTCTACTGGAAACTTTATGCTGACACTAAGAGTAGTAACTACAGTTCAAACTGTTCTGTATGTGGAGCTCCGGCTGCATGCTCCCCCCCCCCCAACCCCCCGCGCTCGCGCGCACAGAGAGACAGAGAGAGAGAGAGAGGCAGGCTCAAACTGTTTTTTATGGGGAGCCCCGGCCCCATGCTACCTAGAGAGGGAGAGGTTCCTTTCGGCATCTAGATTGCCACGACGATATAGGCCCACTGCAGCTTGGTACATAAGACAGAGGTTTCTTAAAGTTCTTTTCAGAATTGGTCCCAAAAAGCGATGACTTCCCAATCTTTTTCTTCTACTCAATTGATGATTCATAAAAACGTGGATGTGGATAAGATCCACACAAATATTTGTCCTTTTTTCGGCCCCATTTCTCTCTTCACCTGCAGCACCATTACAAACAAAATCCTACAAAATCTTTCATTTTCCGACCAAATTCGGAAGACAATTCATTTTCTACAGATAATCTGCAATAACCTAACGTGAAAACTTAAAGTTCCCCTGAGCAAGTGCGGTAGTAATACCTTAAACAAAAGCATATAATATAGTTGTGGATTCCTGGTCTCTTGATGTGAAGATGACATGACATATAGAACAAAATGTTGTACCATACTTTATTTCCTTTTTAAATTTAGAAGAGCGAGTGCAAAGCATACAAGTGCAGATAGAGTTGGTCCACTTGTAAATAAAAATCTTAAATCATACTCCTCTTTCCCAAATCTATCCATAAGATGGGCAGTGCCACCATCAAAGTTAGCATAAGCACTTTAGATCTCACTGCAACATAATTAATCTAAACCCTTATCCAACCATCACCGTCTGCACATTAATTTAATGTAAAAATTATATACGACACTTTGGAGAACTTCAAATGCATAAGACTCCAAGTTTTCTTTTTTTTTTTTTTTTCCAAATAACGCCAAAAACCTTCACCTTTTAAATCTATTAGCCACCCAATAATCACAAATCATGTGCGCCAGACAAGCACAGTAAGCAAACCGTGTATGTGAGGTTAAAACTTCCCTGTTTATGCTATATTTTGGATTTTGCTAAAATTGAGAGAGATCCATGCCTTCCAAACCTGCCTGCACTTAAATGCTGTCTGCAAAGTTTTACTTACTTCCACAATAAGATGCGATTCAATATCCTCCAACCTAGAGAAGCTTCCTATAGTTCACAAAAGGAAGCTAATGAAGACGACCCAAATGCTCAAGAAATTAAATAAACCATTATAATGCTCTTGAAGTTGACATAAAGCAAGGATACAGACACAAAACAAAAAGATATTGTACTTTGTTTTAGCTGAGATGTAGTGGAGCAAATACATTTATATATATGTGTGTGTGTGGAGAAAACCTGCAATGGCTTACATTGATCAACCCTATGGGACAAGCAGGCTAACAAAAGTAGTAAAGGAAAAGACAAGGAAAAGTAAAAGATAAATGCAAGTGGAGAAAAGGATCGCCTTTGAGATAAAGAAAGAAGAAAAAACGAAAAAAAGTCTTCACTCTTGGTCTTGTGTTGATCATGTTAAAACCTCTTGATTCTTTGCTGAAAGCCTCTTCAGGAACTCATAGGTAGTGATCATGGTTGTCGCAGACATGGACATGGATGCCCAACGAGGACCCAATCCTCTATAACAAGCACTCCATCCCCCTTCTCTAACCAAAGTCCTGATAGTTTGTCCAATGGTTGGTCCACGACGACCATTCTCATCGCCCTCCAAAACCTGTAATCTGGTCTTAATTGTATCAAGAGGCATTGTAAGCAAAGCCGACACACCACCTGCCATGGCTGCACTAAAACCCTGCACTGCCATTATAGTTTTGGAATCCGGCCGTAAAGCATTCATGTTTCCATTTCCCTTTCCATTTCCATTCCCACCGTTTTCACCATTCTCATCATCTTTTTTACAAAAATAGCATCCAATCCCACCCCACACAACCCTCTGCGCAACGGAATATGAAGCCCACCAGACTGCATTCGAGGGGGCATAGGTTAAGATTGAGATCCCAAATCCCCTATACAAACCTCTTAACCCATCAGTCCAAATTATCTTCCTAAACGCATCGATCCCACCAAGATATTTACAAGCTGTCGATGCATTACTACCTTGCACCATTAGTCTTTGGCTCACAACATCAATTGGGGTCCAGACAAGCTGTGCAGCCATGGCTGCACTCAACCCCGCAGCTGCGTTCGCAACTGCAGCAGCAGTGGGCTCCGGAACTCCCAACTTAACTATCCCAGTCCCGACATTACTCTTTGTAACCTCAAGAGCAGTCATGTACAAAGCCCTAGCTGGAATTGTCCCCATCAATGAAGTCCCAAACCCTCTATATAACCCTCGAATACCTTCGAGTCTCATGATCGAAATCGCAGTTCTAATACATGAAACTTGAGATTGAGCCACTTGTTGCCTAGTTTTCAAAACCACAACTGGGTACAAAGTAGCTGACACCCCAGAAAAAAGTGCAGCTCCAAGGAAGAAAAACTTGGATTTATCAAGCATTTGCCAATCTATATCGGCTGGAAGATGTACTTCTTGCGCCGATTCTTCCTCGGCTGCACTTAAACTCATCTTAGCCACTTTCAACTAATCAAAATTCAAATCGAATTCCCTCAAATTTCAGCCAGTTCCCTTTACTTCCCAGTCCAAACCCTCAGCCAGTTACTCAAAATCCCACTTAAATTTCAGCTGACTTTCTTTCACCCCAATCCAAACCCTACCTGTATATACAAATTGGGAAAATCTAAACAAAAACCCAGAATTCCAAAATGGAAACCCTAATCAAGAAAACCAAAAATCTGTACAAAAATCCAACATACCCATATGATACAAAGATCCAAAAAAGAAGGAAAAACAGAAGAAATCCCAAAAGCTGAAACGGGTTGATTAAGTGATTTCGATTAGTTGATATACAGAGTAATTCGTTTTCTGGTTCTAAACCAGGACTTGGATCGAATATGAATTAAAGCAAGAGGATCTAACATTTCTGAAAATCAAAATTAGAAACTATCATCACAATGGGCAGAGAGAAAGAGAGAGAAAGTGGATCTTGCTGGAGAGATCTGGAGAGCAAGTGCATGTACAGTTAGAGAGGGACAAGGAGAGAACCGGAGGGGAAAGAGAGAGAGAGAGAGAGAGAGAGAGAGAGAGAGAGAGTGACCAAATTCTTGGTATTTTTAGAGAGAGAGAGGGAGAGAGATTAGGGATTAGGGTTTTTTGGAGGGTGAGTGGCAAGTGCAAGGAGATAGACATAATATCGTGGGTGACACACAGACATGTTGTAATAGCAGGTGACGTGGTATTCCTATCCGCTTCACAGTCCCCCTATCCGCTTCACGGTCCGGTTTCCCTATTTTTATGGAATTTTGGATATTGACCGGCACGTGTACATATTGACTTCCTGCATTTTGTTGACTTGACTTGTCAGAATTGCTATTGGAAAATTAGGTAATCTTTTACGATAATAACGAAAAATAAATAAATATATAATTATTAATTATAAATAAATAAATAAATAAATAAATTATTAAATATAAAAAAATTTATATAAATATTAATTAATTTAACATAAATTTGATTTTTATATGTCATAAAAATAAAAATAAGAAGAATTTTACATTTTTTAAAAAGTTCAATTGAATTTAAAATAAATTTAATTAAATCTATTACAATTATCGATATAAGTATATATTTTATTTTTTATTTCCTCGGACCGACCGGGTTAGATAATGACCGAATTTTATTTCTCGGGCCGGTTCTCTTTCACCTCTCACTTGCCTCTGGGTTCATTTAAGTGCTCCGTTTTTTAGTCTGGTGATTAGGGTTTTGAAATTGAGCATACATTCGCTTTATCGTCGCTGCAAATCTATCGTCGCCGGGCTTTTACTTCACCGGTTGCTACATCCGGTGGTGACTGCGTGGTACGTTTGATTTTTCCCACAACTTGCTTTGTGAACTTCAATTTGGGGTTTAATTCTTTAATTTCTGATAAACTGATATACAATTCTGATTTGGGGTTTTAGATTTTTGCGAAAACTTTTTGATTTGATGCTTGATTATAAGCTTGCTTGCTAAATACAGACGATGGGTCATTTGATTGATTGAGAGAGAGAGATAGAGAGAAGGAACTGCACTGAACTATGGATAGAATGTACATGGGCAACTATTGAATGTTTCAGATGGTGTAAATATCAAGCCACCTGAATGCGCTGATTTGGTTCTTTTTATTTGATTCAATTTGAGCATTGTGTTAGTATAGAAGTAATTAGCAGAGCTGGTCTATGAATAGCTTGAGGTTAGAAATAGAAACTAGTACCCGAAGATTTGAATGTTTAAGAATGGAGGAGTTTTAATTTTTTTTTCTTTGTTGATACTTCTAGTCATAGAGGAGGCAGCATCTTTTAAAGATGTAAATTGTCATTGGGATATTGAGCACACTGTAAATATGCCTACTTGGAGGCAGGGCAAGGGAGTTTCATCTCCTCTTCTTTAGTTAATGTGCCACCTGCAGATAAAGCTAATCTTAGTGTGGCGCTCAAACTCTCGCTTTTTCAAGATATTTGGTACAGGCCCAACATTCTTCAGTGGTACCAAACAAATAACTCTGCAGGTCCCAAGCTATCAAGCAAGGGAGATATTTTATTCACCATTCTCATCACATATGATGGAGACATGAGGTGATAGGGCTTTGGCTTTATTCTTTTTTTTTTTTAATTTGGTAGGCAACAAAAAATTTGCATCAATCCTCTGACCAAATAAAAAGGTTTACCTTAGATGATATGTTCAACAAGCATGAAGGGAGGATGAGTGGGATCTGAAATGATATGTTCAAGGAAGAATAACAGGAAATAATTGTGATGAAAATGAATCTGACTTATCGGACTTTTGAACCAGTTTGTTCTTATTCTGTTGGAGTTTAGTTCGTTATGTACACAATAATATATGTTAGGTTTATCTTGAACTACTCAATATATCATTGATGTGCAAATTTGCAAGTATATGAATCATTCAAATAATAAAGTGATGAATAAGATATCAGCCCCGCAATAATTGTTGTCTAATTGCTAATCTACCCAACTGTTTGTAATATTTAGATGATGAAATAGATGAAAAATATTTTTAAAATATACGAATTTAAGAATGATAAGCAAATAAATAAAAATAAATTTTAGAGGATAAATCTCACTGGGATATTCAATTGTCACTATGTGGTTTGTTTTCTAAAGATTAAGTTGATTTATTCTTATCTGAAATCTCACTGGGATATTCAATTGTATTCACTATGTGGTTTGTTTTCTAAAGATTAAGTTGATTTATTCTTATCTGAATTGGCAATCAAAAACACGAAATTACCTTAATCGCTCTCTCAAGTCATACTAACCTTTTTGTTATATAATAACCCGTTATCTCTAATAGGGATTTAATTATAAACAAAACATTAAAAGGGAGAAGGGTTGAAAACCTCCGGATGGGAGACTCCTCCTCCTTGCCTCCTCTCAAGATGTTTACAACAACTAAGAATTTTCTCCTTTTTTTTCTCTATATATCTATATGTCCCTTTTCTAAAATTAGGAAACTAGGGTTACAAGGGTATATAAAATTATTAAAAATCTCTCACTTAGAGCATTAAAGAGTAAAGAAGGTAAGAATTTAGAATACTAGCTGTAGGAAAATTAGAAAGTACTGTTTTTGCATTGGTGTGGTTATGCCCAAGTGGTGCAGAATGTGAAAAGTTAACGTCCAAGGTAGTTGCACCCACTGAGTGCAGGTGCACCAGATTATGCAGAGCCAGCTTCAGCGCAATTGCGCCTATTGAGGGCAAGTGCACTTTATTGCGAGTTGGAGATTTTGATATGTATGTGCATTTCTTCTTCCTTAAGGCATTCAATCAATGTTTTATAGTCTCCAAGATATCCCTAACAACAGGTAAATGAAAATACTATGAAATCACTTAACAATGTTACAAAATTGATCCAAAATCTAAGTAAATAAAAGTTATAGATATGTATAAATTACATGCACGTCAATCATCCATTTTGGCTGGCCCAAGATGAACTTCATGGGTCTAGCAAGGGGTTAATTTAAGGTATTTCAGATCTATTATCTTGGAAACATAATTCTTCTTATTGGATGGAATTTCATAGAGCTTGATACATAAGAATCAATTTTATATAACAGGTTTTTGCAGAAAATAATTTTAAGCCTGGAATGGCTGCAGCAGGTCCTTCACCATCCTTGGAGATTCTAGGTACCTTTTTAAAAGCTTTTGTTATTGTATTTATATTTTTCTTTAGCTTTAATCGCCTTTCCCTTGCCTTGCAGTTCGGGAACCCGAAGGCTTTTCTCTTTGGACTGGGCCACCATTCAGCAATGCTCAACCTAGTGTCAAGCTTGAAAGAGTTTCCTGCAGTAATACAAAGTTTAGTGAAAATGGATCTAGACTAATGGTTATGAAATCAAACTCGTCAATTAGCATCTATGACTGCAGTAGCTATAAAGAGATAAGATCCTTTGAGATCCCCAACATGGCTGCAGCAAGTTTATCTCCGCATGGGACATATCTCCAGACCTTCCAAAAATCTTCAACACCACAGCAAAAGAATTTGATCTTGTGGAATATTGAGACTGGGGTCTCTGAATATCAGCTGTTTCAGAAGAACATGGCAAAATCCACATGGTATGTCAAGATTTCATGTTCAGAGATTTGAAGCTCAATAATAGTATGCCTTGCCAGGTTGTTGGAATAACTTGCTAAAATATTTTCTAAATTGCTAAGAATTCTATGAACCCCAACATTGTTGAGATTTGTAATTTCTTGTTACAATTTTTTCAATATATACTAATTGCAAAAATAGGAATATTTCAGCTCTTCACATGCTTTTGTTGTTTCAATTGTGTTTATGTACAGGCCTTCAATTCGGTTTAGTTCTGATGAATCTGTAGCCTGTCGAATGGCAACCAATGAGATACAATTTTTTGAGCCTAAAGATTTCTCTAAAGGAATCGTGAATCGGCTTAGAATACCTGGGTTAGCTGCCATGGAGCTCTCCCCACCCGGTTCTCATGTGGCAGCATTTATTCCGGAATCTAAGGTTTGTGGTTCTGATGTCCTAAATGTCTTTTGCAAATATAGTAAGTACTACAAGTCAAGTTCGTTTCCAGCATCTAGCCCTTTTATTGAGGTGGAATTGCAATTTGGATGAGTTGGATAAGTTATTGGTCAATCTTAGCTCAACTTGAGTGTTTCGATCTCACCTGGTCATCATTGCGGCCAAAATATTATTACAAAAATCATTGTGGCGAATTGATGGGCTTTTTCCACTTAGTCAAGGTATTGCAGTTGTGACAACCTAGTGGCTGTAATGGGTGCATATTGCCCATGTCTCGTGGTCTTAGGTGGCATAAGGGTAATACACCTGCTATACCAGCTCACATCATCTTGGCAATGGTTGATACAATTATGCAACGGCCAATCAATGGTTATGGACCAGTGTTTAGATCTATGATCTCAACTAATACTCAACCTTTCTGAGCCTGCCTTGACTTGGAATATGAACCTAACCCAAGGTATTAAAGTTATGGTTGAGCCTATGTGGGCTAAAAGGAAAATGGATAGAGGGGGAATAGCTTGAAAGGAAATGTGCTCTCCTCTAAATGAGTTTTTGGTTAATGAGTAAGTTTTATCCTACTATACTTTAACCTTTTTTTTAATGTTATGGTAAAATATGTTATTTTTCATTATTTAGTTACTATATTCATATAGCTAGTTTATTATTTTTATTAGATATAAAAAATATAGAAGTATTTGAAAAAAAAAATTCATAAATAAAATTTTCTAATAGTCCAAAATTAACCAGCTGGCAAAATGGTAATCTTAAAGATGGGCAAAGTCGGATGTCAGCATAGGGGATTTTGTGGTTTGAAGTGGCTCCCCAAGTGGAAGCTTTTGTGGTCAATGGGTTTCACATTTGATCAGGTGAAATAGTCGGGATAGGGGCAGGGTTTCTTTTCCTTTGAAGTTCATGTACAACCTCTCTGCTCCCCCAGATATCACCTTCTTTATGCTGGAAGCCACTTGGGGAAAAAAAATCTAACTCAAGATAGTTTCCAAAGGGGAGGCATTGTGCTGGTAAGTAGATGTGCTTTATGCAAGATGGAGTTTGAGTCGGTTGATCTCTTGCTTTTGCCTTACATTTGGACTCATTTGGAGTGGGGGAAAATCCTCTTTCTCTCTTTTCTATTTACATTGGATGACTTCTGTTTCTGTCCAAAGTAAAATGTGGGCTTGTTTGGGGTGAGGGAATGTACATCAGAGTGGAAAGTTGTTAGGTTGCTCTTTGTGACTGTCTTTTGGTTGGTTTGGAGGAAACAAAATAGAAGGATTTTTAAGGGGGTGGAGAAACATTTGTTGACTATTGTGGACATTGTCATTAAGTTTATCCACTTTTGGTCATTTCCCAAGTTGTTTCTGTCATTTGTACAGGTTGGTAATTTTGTAGAGTCTCTAGCTTTGTAGACTTGGGGCCTAATGGCACTATCTTAATGCTCTTCCCTTTGCTGTTTTCTTGTGAACAAATTTCTGTCATTATATGAAAAAAAAAGGGTTATCTCAAAGACTTGTTGTTCAATTGTTTTAGTCAAACCCAGACACTTCAATACTTTCTGCAGCCTTTGACTGTGAAAATTATCAACATGCTTCTGCCTAAATGACACCCTATCAGCCCCGTCTCTTGAATCTCTGATGCGTAGATTTCGCTCGGCCTCGTGTGTGGGGTTACAATGGGAAGCAAGTGATGGAGGTGTATTTTCCGCCACTCAAGGTGGAGGATGCAGTGACTGTCAATGTGGCCGCTGTTTTGGGGTTGGAGCTGAAGGAGAAGTGGTTATTGGAGCACATGGAAGATGAAAATCATATGCATGATTCAAGTGTTGAGATTGTGTTGAGCTGGAGGCTGTGGCTAGTGTAAATGTGTCACAACAATCAAGAGGCATGAAATTTCCAGAACCTGATTTTTTAAGTCTAAGCTCTTGATTTTCGTTCATTGGTGGATGTTATATTGCCGGGGTAAAAGCTCACCCTCAGAGAAGCAAGGCTGATGCTCTTCTATGGTATAACTACTCCCTCAAGGGGAAAGGGGTAAAAGCATATCCGTATAAAAGTTTGGACCCTCTTTTACCGCATATCAAACACAACCCAAGAGTATGACCAGCTTCCGCTAGGTATCTGAGTCTTGTATATCTTTAAAATTAGAGCTTTGGGGTAAGTGGAAATTATATCTCCATCATATTTTTGAAGCATTTCTCCTACAAAATAAGAGAAACTGCCAAATCATTTCAAATCTGCTTGTTTAGGATGAGACAGTTCAAAAAGTTTCAACATATAAAACTGGTATTATTTATTCATCGATCATGACACAATGTTGAATTGAATAAGATGTCTGAATTCACTTGTAGTTTGTAGAATTTTCCTTGTTCAAATTCTATGGGTTGGAAAAAGATTTATGGCTTATTGTTATTCATGTGCTGGAGGGTATGGCTCAACAACCACTCATCATCAAAATGTTCTTGTTGCCTTTTATGTGAAATAATGCCTTTTCTATTTCTGTAGGGGATACCTGCTTGTGTCCAGATATTTGCCTGTGCAAAGGATTCACTGAGCCAACCCCTTGCTCGACGAAGTTTCTTCAGATGTTCAACGGTTCAACTGGTTTGGAATTCTGAATCTACAGGTGTTCTAGTATTGGTGCAGTCTGATGTTGATAAATCCAATCAGAGTTACTATGGAGAATCAAAGCTTAACTACTTAACAACTGATGGAACCCATGAAGGGCTTGTACCTCTGCGTATGCATTTTCTTTTTATGAATTATCGTTGTGCTATTGGCTTTCATGATCCTTTTATTTAGGATTGGTTGATTCTTTTTGTGGGCTGAATGTGGTATAATTTGGCAGGTAAAGAAGGACCCATACATGATATTCAGTGGTCACATTCAGGTTCAGAATTTGCAGTTGTTTATGGATGTATCCTTGACTCTAGGGTAAATTGAGACCATCTTTTGAGTACAAATGTGAGCAAGAAATCAACTGCTTATTGTACATTCTTGCTTTTCTCATTGTGGACTATCCTCGTGGGCAGATCTTAAAATGTAAGTGTCTTGTCTTTGGTCTAATTGCATATATTGGTTGGCAAACATTCAAGGCATCCTAGATGACTGATTAGGGTTACCTTTTCAACATTTAAATGCTACTTCACTTTTCTTGACATGGAAAAATGTCATTCCAAAGGCTAACTGCTGTCACTTATAGTTACAATTTGGCTCTTATGTTGATGTCCATTGCGCGAGATCTTGTTTTCTGTTAGCACTAGTGTTCAGGATGTTGTTGCTTTTTCAAGTCTTACATGTAAGATTAGTCTGTTTGCTGTCCTTCTTAGCATGTAGTTTTAGGTCTTTGTGTCTCCTGATCCTTTTTTTTTCTTTTGAAAATCTTAAATGGGTCTTATCTTAAAATTTGTATTATTCTCCCTCTTCCCCCTCTTCTTTGTTTTGCTTTATGTGCTGTTAGTTTTTATCTTGACAAATGCTAGATATGCCTGCAAAAGCAACAATTTTCAACCAAAATTGCAAACCTCTAGTTGAGCTTGGAACAGGTCCTTATAATACTATTCGATGGAATCCAAAAGGGAGGTGTATCCTTTATTCAAAGAATATAAGTTTACATTTCCTTCTTTGTCCTAACTGTTTGTTTACCAATTTAACAATGATTTGTGACCTTAATTGGGTGCATCACAGTTATATGTATAGCAGGTTTTGGAAACTTGCCAGGTGATATGGTATGTTATGACATCTCTATCCTTTGTCTAATTTCCAACTCAACTCTTACCTATTTTGGTGTTCTTTGTGCCCAGTGCATGCGCATGCACATGAATGGGCGATTTGAGTGATTGTCCATGTTCATTTTCCTATATAAAGATCCTTGATCAAATCTTCTCATTGTTAATCATGGACCTGTGAATTTTCTTTCTCTACAGAGAATGCCTGTGCTTATTGTTAATACTGTCAGATATATCTTCTCCTCTGGATTCTTTGAAATCTTAAGTAGTTGTGGAGATGTTCACCTCTGTTGGTACTCAATGGAAGTTTTTCAAAGTTGTTTCCAAAATCTCCCAATATGAAATTGATCAAGGTGAAAAATATGAGGTGGCGAGGTAGTTAACTGTCTAGAAACCAACACTCTAGTATGTTTTCTTTCATTTATTTATGGATTGTGGCTCTGTGTTGGTCTTTAGTTGCTAACTTCAAAAAAAGCACAATTTCATGCACAAAACTCCTCGGTAGCTTATGTTGCATATACTTTAAATAGTAGCATTTTTCATGCTTAGTCAAAGGACTGCTATGGATCATCTTTCAAAATGTAGTTTGACAACTTGAAAACTCACTTGAGATGCACATGTTTTAATTACCACGATATTCACATTCTGTCATCATTTTCTTCTTTTCTATATGCTTTGGTCTTGTATTGATTTCATTATGGGGGTAACATTATGGTGTCTAATTAATGCCTCAAGAAGGAAAAGATGAAAGTAGAGATTCTCTGCTTATAATCTTAGTGTCACCCTGGAATATGAAATCACACTTTCTGACATAGTCTCAGCCCCACCCCACGGGGGGTGGGGGGGTTGTGGTAGAAGGACGGTGACCGATTATTTGTTTTCTTTAAAGAGCTTCTTGGATGGTTCTAGACTTCAATTTTATTTAGACTTGGAGTCTAGATATCTCCTGCTGGTTGTTCTATTGTAGCTTGATCCCCTATTTTCTTTTGTTTAGTTTTTCTCTGAAATGTTGGGATTAAGGCTTAACTTCTTGTTGTTTGTTTTCTCTGAAATATTGTCCTCAGTCACACTGCTTTCAAGATCCAAGTGTGAATTTCTTTTTCCATGTTATTTTAAATTACTCATTTGCCTCAGTCCATGTACTACTGGTACCAAACACTGAGCTTCCTTTCTCTGTTTGTGGACTAACTGTACGTGCTGCAATTCAGGCATTTTGGGACTTCAAAGACAAAAAACAGATTGGAACAACCAAGGCAGAATGGTCTGTCACCAGTGAGTGGTCTCCAGATGGGCGCTACTTCATGACTGCTACAACTGCTCCAAGATTACAAGTTGATAATGGGTATGCCGTAAGACATATTTTGGAATGTGAAAGTTCTATTATGAATGCCTTGCAGTTATCTTTGTTATGATCAATGTACAGCTCTAATGGTTTATTAACTAATTGAATGGGATGCGTCTTGTCCAGCGCATGCATATTCCATTCTTTGGTGATGGTCTTAATTCTTGATCTATCTTAGCATCATTAAATTTTTCACAGCAGCCGTTTAAAATTCATATTTGTATTTCTTGGTGTATTTGGCTTGAGAAAGAAGCAAGGATTTTTAAGAAACAATCTGTTTCTCTTGAGCTGTGGTGGGATAGGATTGCTTTCTTAGCATCTCTATGGTCCTGGGCTGGTGTGGTTCGAAGTCTTTGCAAGGCATCAACATGGATGAATTCTTCTCTTTGGATGCATTGTTGTCTTTATTTCTAGTTCCTTTTTTTTTTTTGGGGGGGGGGGAGGATACCTTATTCTCCCTGCATGCCTTTGCATCTCTTCGCCTTTTCTTAATATATATTATGTATAATTCTTTTTCTATAAAAAAGATAATTAATATTTCATATTCATCCTACATATATTTATACACCTACATTCATCAGTGGTGGTATGCTCTACTATAACAGGACTTTGCAAGCCAAAAAGTATCTGATTGAACGACTCTATGGCATGTGTGGCATCTGAAGCCTTATATTATGTTAGATATTAAAGATATGCATTAGACTGGTGCTGTAGGCAGGAGTACTTGCCCTTCCCTTTAAGTTTTATGCTATCATGTGTAGTTAGTGGTAGTGTATATGCTCTTATTTCCTTTTTCTATTTGGATGATTCTTCTGCTGTTGATGAACTTATTTATTTTCTAAAACAATCTGTGACTCTTATGACTCGGTTTTTCTTGTTGAAGGATTAAAATCTTCCACCACAATGGATCACTATACTACAAAAAGATGTTTGATAAATTGTACCAGGTCAGTGTTGTCAGTGAATTACATTCACGGGGATTCTGATTGTCACTCGAGCTGATTAAATATAACAAGCCACTTGATACAAGATTGAAATGTGAGGCTAATTGCCAACCCTCCCCCGCCCCCCCCCCCCCAAAAAGGAGGTTTAATGGTTATTGGTGTTGATTTGTGTGCATGGATCTCTGTAAACAAGCCCTTTTACCCAATAATTGGTTTTACCTTTTAACTTTTCGACATTCCCCTGTTAAGCTAATTTCTATCCTAACCTTTTGGAGGTATACATGAACCTAGGTAAAACAAAATTGGAGCAAGATGGATTTTTTTAGCACAATTGAAGGGGGTGAAATTCTAATCGAATAACTTAAAACTTTATTAATCCTTTATTTAACATGGTTCATTTGTAAATTGTAACTATTTACAGGCTGATTGGAGACCAGAATCACCAGATAAGTTTGGTGACTTTGCTGAGTTAGTCAAGTCTGTGGAGTCATTGAAAGTTGAAGACAAGACACAAGGTTCGAGTATTGTCTTAGAATTCTATGCATTGACTGATTTCCATTTGCATGATGATTAACAAAGAGATAGTAACTTTTACAGGACAAAGCTCGAAATCCTCCCAGACCTCTGCGAAGATCATCCCTGCCAACCCTTCAACACAGAAACCTGCTGCATATCGGCCCCCACATGCTAAGACTGCAGCTTCTGTTCAGGCGGAGGTATGGACAAGCTCTTTGTTACTTCTGTCCATGCCATGTTTTGTTTTTGTAGTGCTCTTTCCACCATTTCTGTGAGATAATTGTGAAAATTCCCTCCTGCGCCAATCAGGTTACTCCATCCTGAGGATGGTACTTTTGACAAAAATGATCACGCAACTGTTCCTTAATAACTCTTTTTACTTAAATAAGGTGACGAGATTACCATGTTAAATGACTTATAGAGATTATATTAGCTTCTTATTTCTCTACCCCAATGCCCAAACCCCTCCCCCGCCCCCCCCCAAAGAAAAAGATCACCCATTGTGAAATAAATTTATCAATTCTAAAATAATGCATGAATGATATTTCCTCAAATCGGAGTACTTCTCTTTCTAGTTCCTTTTATCACGTGCATGTCATAAAGAGGGGTGATTATATTAGCACTAGGGGGTCTGTGCAACCCAAACATATGGGGGATCAATCCAAATGGAGTAATTATTCTAGTGGATTCTATATGAGAACTCCCCTTTTCTGAGTTCTCTGTTTTTCTTTTGAAGGGTGTGGTGGTGGAGTTGTTGGTTTAGAATACTAATGAATGACTGATTAGAGCGATGCTGATTAAAATTTAGGGTGCACTGTAAACATTGGGAGTTCTAGATCAATGTAAAAATCCGTAAATCAAAAGCTTAAATTAAATGCCTTGAATTATCATTTTAAATGGCTGGTACTGCTATGCGCTGAAAGTTGAGTTTGAAAGCTATGATATTTAGATAAGGTGAATAATATTGTGCCTGTCTGACTATTTAATTTGTTCTAATGACAGCTCTTCGGAGGAAGCCCTTCAGAGTAAGTCTCCTTATCCTTACTGGAGAAAAATCTTCATCAAGGTTTATTATGTTCTCTTCTGTGTTCCACTACCCAGGGAAATGAGCAAGAATGCTCTGAGAAACAAGAAAAAGAGGGAGAAACAAAGGGAGAAAAAAGCTGCCGAAGCTGCTGCAGCTGCAAATGGCGCACACCCATAAATGCTGTTAATTCAATGCACCACTTGATACATCTTACACCTTCAACCCCAATTTGCCCCCCGGGGGGGTGTTCAGGTGTTGGAGCTTTGGATGCAACATTTTCTACAAAATTTTCCCATTCTTTTCTATATATATATATATATATATATATTTTATTTCTTTGCCATGTCACCAGTTCTTTTGTTGCCCCCATTCTCCTTGCTGCATATCCTGATTAATGTTTTAAGCTGTAAGCTTGTGTTCTCATTATATATACGTGCCATGAAGTTCAGCCCCCACAGCTGTGTGATACGAGGGAAAGATGAGTATAGCTTGGTGGGCTTTGGGTTTACACTTAATAGAGCAGAACTCGATTTATCACGAAGTTGTGGGAGTCACATAGGTGTCTGTGAAGCAGTTCTACGAAAATTGTGGCGGGCTTGGGAATGGAAAAGACTATTATGGGAGAATCACCCCTCCTAAATAGGGTCCTCACAAACGTTCGAATTGTATTAATCAAAATTAGTCGTAATATGATTCTGAATATCGACAATGAAAACCAAAAAATGAAAATTACAATGGGTCTTTACCCAAAAAGAAATCGTGGCGGGCTTGCCCAGCCCAGTTAACTAGTCTACCCTTCTGTGAGTCTGGCTAAACGAGCTTGCTCTAAATTGAACATCATTTAGTTCAAGAGTCTATGCCCATGGGCGCAACTAGTCTGGCCCATTAGGCCTCTTCAACCCCTGGGTCTAGAATGATATTTTTTTTTTTTCAGTTGTACAAAGGATTTAAATCTGAGATTATCATGTTGGAAAGGGAGATTTGTATCACTAGACTGTCCCTTGGGACATCTAGAACGATTTTTAAGCACCATGGGTCTAAGTAAATCCGCCTCATTAGGCGTGCTTTCACTTAAAATTTGGGTTCTGGGAGATTTTCAAGCTCGTCGGACCAATAAAGCATCTCGCATTTAGGCCCAAAAGTTTGGGCTCCGTAAGAAGCTCATGGGCCCAGCTCTATCAGGCTCAAGCCTTAAACTGGACTTCAGTCTTTACTCCTTTAGAAGCCCGGCCCGCTTACCATCCTTTTTTTTTCTTTTTGTTCTTTTTCTTCTTCTTTGGTTTAGCATTCAAGTGATGACTTAGTTTTTTTTTTTTTTTTTTTCCCAAGAATTTGAATCTAGGATCACCAGATTAGGAGAAAGAGTTTATACCACTATATTGTTTCCTTAAGAACCAAGTGATGACTTAGTCATCAAATGATTGACATAACACGGAGTGAATGGATTTTTATTCTTAAAAAAGAAAATGAAAATTCAAAAAATATTTTTAAAAATTAAAATCAATTTATACAAAGTCCTTTATTCAGTCTAGCAAGACCTAAGTTTGTTTTCGATGAAAAATGTTCTAGTTTATCTATTTTCCAAAAACATCGATCTTTCTGGATTTTTAATTACCATCAAATATTTTGTGTAACGTAAAAATTTCAAGGGAAGCTATTCCTCTTTCTAAAGGGCAGTGGTTTTTTTTTTTTTTCTTTTTTTTTCAGTCATTAAGAAATTTGAACCCAAGGAGAAAAGAATTGACTACTAGGTTGTTCCGTTGGAGATTTCTAAAGAGAAGTGGTTGCCGAAACAAATATTGTTCACATGGATAAAAGGATTAAAAATCTTGCCAATATAAATAATTTGATAACATTATTATTATTATTATTATGTGAGTAGGAGATTTCCATGGAAGTAGGCATAAAGATGGAATTTGAGATCTATTAATTGCATTTTTCAGGCATTGACTTACATTTTCTTTAATGAGAGACCAATTTGCTCTAAAATTTTCCTAAACTTTACCTTGTGACCCACATTGTATGAATCTAAAATTAGCACAATATGCGAGGTGCGAGGACCGGATATCGGTAGTAAAAACAAAAACAAAAAAAAAATAGGCAATAACTTGAACTCCACTGTCTCAACTTGGGTTTTTTTTTTTTATTATTATACTATATCAATCGGTATCCGAACTCATATTCTGATTGATCAAATTCGAGACTTGTAGTGACCCATTAAGAAAACTACCTTCCCAACATAATTTTTTCCATACCTAATCCACGAGTCGAACTCGAAAACTTGATTATGAAACTTAACGCCACATCTTATTAGACCAACTGTCCATCAGTTTGTGATTGTCCTCAGATTTGCAAACAAGATGGCGGTAAAATCTCTATATATATATATACATATATATATATATATATATATATATATATATATATATATATATATATATTGAGCAGGCATGAATCTAAAGAAGCCCTTCGCCTATCGATTGGAAGGGACTCTCTCTCCCCCCCCCCCCCTCTCTCTATATTGTGACACGACATGAAAGGGGTTCGGTCGATTCCCTGACAACACTCCAGAGATGGCTAATGCAAAACCTTCTCATAAAGCGCCCTCTCTCATTTACAAAAAGACGTCTTTTGTAGCTCATCTAAGGAAACCCCCCCCCCTTTTTTCTTTCCCAACCAACAGAACCATCCCAAGAACTTGAGAGGACAAGCAAAGGTAAAGCCCAATCTTTCTTGGTTCTATCTTGTTCATGCTCTTCCATGCCATTTTCTAGGGACTTGAAAATAAGAAAAAAGGGGGGCAAGCATACGTCGCAATAGACCTAAACTACTCAATTGACAACTAGTCAAATTATCATCATCCATCATCATTTTTGTCATTAGATTTTCAAAATTTCAGGCTAAAATAGAACTTAACGCAATCCAATCTTTTACATTTGAACAAAGCATGAAACGCCAGACAAATGCAAAAGGAAGAAGAGACCGAGCCAAGGATGACTTCCGGGGAATGCATGAGTTTGATCAAGCACCAAAATTAGCATTCCTCATTTGTTGTATTATAGAGGCAGAGAAAATGACTGTGACTTACTTCCAAGCACATAGCCCTCCGCCAATATGCAGCATTCCAGTAAGTCGAGTAGGGTAAGTAGAGAGCCCATTATCCAAATGCCTATGAACATTACCGCTGTCTGAGGCACTCGTGATGTCTGAGCAAGAGGTTGTACAAATCCCTTCTTTGTAATGATCCGGTATGCCAACTTCGGATTCTGATATGCTACATGCTAAACCCATCTGAGCTGAGCCCGAGATGTCCTGTCCATCGGTGGTGAGAGTAGGTTCAGATTTTTCGAAGTTCTTCGTGTTCAGAAAGCGTCCACCAGTTCCTCTAGCCCTTCTTATAGCGTGAAGATGCCGAGACTCGTGAAGATAAGACTGCAAAAACTCAACATGGAGAAATATCCGTATGAGAGTTCAAGTACTTTGTGAGGGCCAATATCTCTCACTTTAATAGTCCAAAATACAAGTATATGTGCTTATGAATGGATGAAGCATCTTTGTACCTTTCTACCTTTGGAGGGTTTGTTCTGAGCCTTGAGCTTTGCACGATGTTGTCTGCGCCTAAGAATTCCGCGGTACTGTTTCGCATTGACATATATAGGGTCCTCATGTGGAAGATCAAGAGGCAGTGGAACACGAGTTTGCGCCATCCCCATCACTTGGGGAAGATTAATCTGGTAAAATTTGAGAGACAAGTACCTCAACAACGAGTAGCAGAAGATACACATGCTGTGATTGCATAGAGTTGCGTGTTGGCTGGTTTAAATAGATTGACAGGTCATAGATTAGTCAGACAGACGACAAAGAAATCAGAATCCTAATCTGAAGCCACTGCATTTGTAGAATCCAAACGGTTGAAAACAAGCATGAGTTAAATATAAAATTTAGGAATCATTTTGTGTTCATCCCCCTAGCTAAAAGAAGGTTTCAGGAAGAATATTATTTCGTCATTTCAATTTGCAAGGATGCCTTATACCATGAATAACAGAGCCTAATGTTATTTTATACACAACAAGTAACTTTTATGCAATTGAGTATTTGTTTGAAGCAAAGCAGAGGAGAATAAGGGTAAAAGAGATGCAAAGTAAAGCCAAAGAAGAAATACTATCAACGGCATAGACTTCATAGACCAATTTTATAGTAACAAGAATCTGCACAGCCGATAGAATATTGATGGCATCACCACTTTAGAAAATGGGGTGTTCATTGATGCTCCTTGAACAATTCTAAGGTTGAGTTGAGCACCCTGAAACCAAAGAAAGTACTAGAAAAGGAAAACCAACAGATTCAAACTGCAGTCAATTTTCTTCTTCAAAAATAATACTTGAAAAAATTATGATTTGATTGATCAACTTCCAGAAACTGCCCAGAAACGAGAAAGCACTTTTATACCAGATTATGCTTGGCCTCCCACAAGCAGAGCAGGCTACTGAAACTACCAAAACAGCCTTAGAATTACACCTACCCCAGCCACCAGAAAATTTGCCCCTTCTCTTTGATTTCTCTCAGAAATGCATAGAAGTCACCACTAGAAAATCTGGTACAGTTGATAATAACTCAAAATCTAGAGATCTTTTTATTCATTCACAAGACAACCTTATGAAATTGGCTGAGGCATAAAAACTTACATGGAACCACAAAAACCCTAAAAAAGGCATATTAGCTTGTTTCATGCCTATACACTTGAAATTCATTATATAGTTCAACCGGTGCTCAAAGTAACCTAATAAACTTGGGGTTCCAAAAAATGTCAACCCAACACACCCACATCTTTTAGAAAAAGGAGGTTGCTTCCAAGAGATGAAGCTCAAGAAAGGGAAGAAGAGAAAAACAAGGATATGATTGCTTTGCATGGTTTGTGTTATGTATTACTACACAAGATAGAAAGCAAAATTATTGGTTGGACACAGCTTTATTGATGCTCTCTAAATGCATACTGCTCATCAGGCAAGGAAAATTGAAGTCCCCATAACAGTCACCTTACACGATTAAACCAAACTGGAGACTGTCTTAAGAAATAGAACTTGATTTTCAAAAAACCACCAAATAGAATAATGTCAACACAACTACAGCAAAAAATAATTAGGGATTGAGGGTCTAAAAAGATCAAAATCCTTACTTAAAGAAGAAGCATAAGCAGGAAGAAGTTTCACAATGAGAGTCTAATTAGAAAGAATGATCTAAGAGAAATGTAGTAAAAGTAGAGGGTAATTATAAAATTCTATAAGGCTTTACAAATGTATTCAAGAACTGAGAAACTTCAAAGGCATAAATTATTTTCCACGAGGCTGCTTATACTCTCTCTCTCTCTCTCTCTCTCTCTCTCTCTCTCTCTCTCTCTACACACGCGCACACCCACACACATATATATAAATACAAGTATATAATATTTAAATGTATAGATATTTACACCACTAAACTCATAGAAAGATAACTCTATAAGCAATGAAGCATCTACAGATGAATAAATCTTACCAAAGCCTGTGTGCTATATGCAGCAGCAAATAGTCCACCAAAATGCGGTTGATGATAAGGGACTGGAAAAGGAGTCTAAAATGGCAGAGGGAAAAAGGGGTGAAGTCCAGTTGCAATATAAAATGAAGAAGGGTCCTTGCAGGTGAGGCACAAGTAATAAGCAGGTGAGGCATAAGTAATAAGGATGTGTAAACCTTCTTACCCGTGGCTGACCAAAGCTGATTTGTGGAGGGAACTGACATTCTTGGTTTCCCATTGAAGTGACTAATATGGTGGCCTCGCCTGGCTTCGTAATAATGTTACTGCATCCTGAAAAAGCAGGAGCAGCTAATGAATTGAGGATTATCCTTGCAAGATGGCAAAAGACTGAAGGCAACTCAAAGCAGAAATTCTACATTGTTTTCAATGGCAGTTTCCTAAAAGACTGAAAATATAAAATAATAAGCACAGACTTCTAAACAGCTCAGCAATCAGCAAAAAGGGCATGGATGAGCCACAAATAAGAGATAAGAACATACAGTATTGATGCTGGGCACTAAGGAGGGATAAATTTAGTTCACCAAACTTGTCATGGGGTGCCTCTACATTAAGTACCATGAATGACAGAGAAAATCTTTGAATTTCACTACTAACGGCAAGAGAAAACGCACCCAAATAACCCTTTAGGATCCAATATGTACCTCTTAGTGAGAATCGCTAGAACATGTATGAGAAATTCTCAATTCAAGTATAAGATGAAAGTGGATGCATCACCTGTTAATATACAAGTTCAGCGATAAGAAAATCACTATAAACACTGAGCAAGAACACTGAAAGTGATATATTGGTGCAATATTGGGCAGCTCCAAAGGTATTGGACTAATTGATGTAAACTTTGTAATTATTGCATGCAGATATCAACAATGTTCAATGATCATCAAATCCATTATTGGCACCCAAAACCCACCGCTATCCTCCATGATGTGTAATCCAGAAAGAGTTTTTTATTAAAGAATTGCAAGGATCTCTGTTGAAATCAATGGATATGACATGCAAAGGAAAAACTTGAATAAGATGCGTGTGCACTATGAAGGCACAGAGCAATCATATCATATCCCTTGTAATTGATTTTCTCATAAACACCACCAACTCATGATTCTCAGACCAACTCATTCACTTCAAACCAATTTACCTACAAAAGAGAGTGAAAAGGAAGAGGAAAATGCTTGTTATAAAAATAAAAAAATAAAAAAATAAAAAGAAAGAAAGAAAGAAAAAAACCTGGACTCAAAAGAAAACCATTTTAAGTGTAAGAAATTTCTCAAAGACAAGCATTGCCTTCTCTTTTAGAGACACTTTCCCCTTTCCTCTACTTTCCTGCAAATTCCTATAATCATGTCGTGCCCAGCCACTCACCCTAGACCCAGCTAATTAGAGACTATTGGAATCCACTGATAACTTAAAGACAAGTCTCAATTCATTTCATTAATCAAAGTATCCCAAATACTAAACCCTAGTGCCTAAATATATAGGCAAGACCCTGAAATAAATATGGAAATAATATCACAAGAACAATATCTCAGAAACAAACCAAATAATAGAAACTATTCTAAAACCCTAACTATTAAATAACCTCTAATTTATTATGCATTAATTCACGTCTCAAGTAGAAAGCATCAGATGCACTAATATAACCACACAGACTACATAGCTATCTGCTAGTTCTGCTATTGTGTACCGACCATGTAGGTGACTTCCTCCCATGCTCACCACTTCAGGGTAAGATTGACCAGTTGATTGAGTTGAGGACGAATCCTGGTCTTGAATTTGAAAACAAATCTGCTTGGCATTGTCGCAATCTTGTGAGAAAGCTCCCATTTTCAAGCTTAAACCGTTGGATAGAGATGATTGTGGAGTATGCCCTTTCGCGGAATTTCTCCAAGATGGGCAGCTAGATATGCATGGTGATGTTGAATGTCCAGAAATTGTGTTGGAACTTTTCTTTGTCAAGTCTTGCATTTCACTATAAGTGAAATTGTCTAGATCATAGTGAAGTAACCAAACAAATAGGATTCTTGTTCCAAGTCTCGCCTACTCTTCAGCAGCCCAGCATCCAACAAAATTTTAGGCCACGCCAATCCTATGGAATTCTCAGCTGACACATTTTCTGTAGTTGAAAAATCAAATTATAGTCAAAGATGATCTATTTATTAATGTAAGTCTGTCCTGGATGCAAGATATGGCTACAAAGAGCCACTAAAGCAAAGATCGAAGAGTAATCCAGTATCAAAATCACTCCCAATTCCCAACACTTATGCTGAAAAGCTCTCCACAAATCTACAGAACTTGAAGATTCAGGCCTATTGATTCCTACACACATGCAGCTGCTGATGCTTTTATGAAACAAACACAATTTTTGCAATGCTTACGCTTTCCGGGACAAGCACAAAGGTGTATAAACGTGGGAAAACAAATCATAGCAATAACAATATTCTAGCTTGTTCTAATTTTTAAAGCAGCAAGGTTTCTCGAGTTACTATTGCCATTTGATATATATATAGAGAGATGACAGTAAAGGACAAGGTTACATTAGTCCAACCATAAAACTAGCAAGAAAATATGATCAAAAGCAAATTTTTAAATGAATCACAAAGAGCAGGGGCAAAAAAAAAAGAGCAAGTGAACGTTCTAGAAGCATGGACATTAATCAAGTCCTATTTGCTCCGCAGAGAATTCCCCTTGTAGATTGAATGGGATATACAGGACTGAATCTACGACTTTTAAAAAGGCAAAACCCCATGAAAGCAAGAAGTTTAACACACCCAAAACAAGAAAACATGCCACACAACCAGCAATAACAAACCCCCCCAACCCCAACCGGGGGTTAAAAAAAAGTTCCATTTTAGATGGAAAACTGTAAAAATAAGCCAAATCAAATACAGCAAAACATAAATCCAATAATCTTATAGAAAAACTTCAGTTCCATCATATATGAAAGCCTTAAAGAAAGTAATCCCCCCCCCCTCAAAAAAAAAAGAATTAACATTTCAAAACCCAGAAAAACTTCAGCTCCATGATAAACCTTTAAAAGGTAAAACCCCAGAAGAAAGCAAGAACATTGAAATACACAAAAAAAATATAAGTAAAATACCCAAACTTCACTTTTCGTAATCAACAACAACAATCTCAAAAGGGTTCATCAGAATGCATTCAATCAACGAGTAAAAAACCCAAAGCAGAATAAACTGGTCCATAGACATATACCTCTTCACTAGAGAGAGAGAGAGACAGAGAGACCTTGTGTATTCGGTAAGTGCAAAGACAGAAGAAATTACGTGTTGTTGGGATAGAGTTAAGCATGCCTCCTTTAATGAAACCTTTAAAATCTCATCTCTCTCTCTCTCTCTCTCTCTCTCTCTCTCTCTCTCTCTCTCTCTGTGCCCGAATGAAATGAAACAACGGCTTCTTTTTCCCTTATTTCATTTCAGTCACTTCACCTACAAATTTGAGGCAAGTCTGTACAAAGCGTGCTTGTTTTTGTTTACTGTAATTTGCTTGTTTTCTGTAAAATCTGCGGTGTAAATACAATCTCTCCCTCTCCCTCTACCTCTCCCTCTCTCTCTCTCTCTCTCTCAGATGTCTTTTCTTTTCAATCTCATCTCTTCTCTCTCTCTCTCTCTCTCTCTCTCTCTCTCTCTCTCTCTCTTATCCCGTAAAAGTAAAGCATACATTTTAAATTTGTTGGACCTGATGTCTCATAAATGCCCTCAGCCGCCTTTGCTATTTCTCTACCTGCCCATCAGATCCCTCCTTCGCTCTCTATTATTATTTTTTCCCCAAGACAAATTTATTTATTTACATATAAAACCAATTTTTTTAATTTTTTATTGTTTTTATAATGGAGGTCAACTATATTTGGGCCTCCTGGTATTGGGTTTAATAAAAATAAAAATTAGATAATTTTAAATATTGAGTTTACTATTCAGATGCACAATAATTTTTTGTAAAATAAATTTATAACTCATTAAAAATTACAAAAAATAACTATTTTTGGAGTGTAATTTTAGAAAATTTCACAAACCCACATAAGAAGTTATTTTAAACATTTTATTCATAATCATGAATCATAATCATAATTACTCATATTAAAATAAAAAATTATATAATTAGATTTAATTTAATTATCGTTTGATTGGCTTTTTTTAATGAATTAGTTTGAGTTTTAATAATATTTCTAATTTATTTATTGATTATGTGAGCGAGAGGTTATCTGGTTGCGAAATTTTAAAATTATAAGCATTTTAATAGGAAAAACAAAAGCCAAAGAAGCAAAATAAAAATTATTTTATTAGCACCCTCAAATTACTTATTTATTTAACATAAGAAGATGCAGACAAACAAAATCAAAATCGAGTCGAAAAAGGAATGAGGGTTCTTTGAAATCAATACTTTTTATAAAAATGAGGGTTCTTTGAAATCAATACTTTTTAAGTGGTCAATGACAATCTTAAGTTAATAGTTTATTAGGGTAGGGAGATAATCCCACTTAATTGTCATTTAAAAGAATTAATCCCTCTTTAATTAGCATCCTTTTGAGCAAGTGAAAGACAGACCACCGGAAAAGGGAGCAACATATAAACGTCACCATTTTTTTTTTCCCCCGGAATCATAACCTTGTCCCTGCATTCACCTCACGAAGCTACCTACAAGCAACAAAGCAAAAATTCGCACCTCACGTGTGAAACCCTAAATCTAGTATTGAACACAAATTGGAAGAACAAGAAACAAAGCAAAACTTCGGAAACTCCAATAAATTCTTTGATCTCAAAATCTAACATATAAACCCATGATCTAGCATTGAACATTCAGCAATACAAGGTCATCAATCACTTTCTCTGTTTGGATAGAGAGAATGAAACATTCAAGAGCTAAAACCCAATAAATTTTAAGGGGCCTTAAAAATTCCTGCATCCTCCACCTTAAACCTACCCCCTTGAACCGGGGGGAGTAAATTTTAACCCCATGAAAATTAGGGGGCAACCATATATTCTCCACACACAAAGGGAAAAAAAATTTGAGAAAGTAATTTTCACTCCTTTTCATCCTACCACACAATCCTAAACAATACGAAAATGTCACCATGCATCCATGTATGGTAGGGAAAAGACGAGTTACAAGTGAATACAAGTGAAGACAGACCACCGTAAAAGGGAGCAACATATAAACGTCACCATCTTTTTTTCCCCGGAATCATAACCTTGTCCCTGCATTCACCTCACTAAGCTACCTACAGTGCAAGAGTATTCCTGCCGAGAAGCACAAAACAAGACCCTTTGGTCCAAGAAGAAGGTACTAAACGTCGGAGTACTGAAATTAAGGTGGAGGCAAAAAGGGGCTCTTTGGTTCCAGAACCAAAAGAAAGTCATTTTGGTCCAAGAAGTCGGTGCCACCAGAAAACAACTCCCACTTACATTAATCGATTTTGACATGTCGATGGCATCCGGATGGATAATCAATCATACACAAGCATGCAAAGACATTCATACAAGACCCTTTCAATAGGTTTATTAATGCTTAAATCCCCGTTCACAAGACCCTTAAAGTTGTGAGAACCACATAATCACCTTAAACAACCTGCAAGACTGGTCACAATGGCAAATTCATCACAACAGCAAATTCATCACAACAGTGCAGTCTATATTCTTTATAAAACAACCACCCGATCATGCACGTGAGATTCAAAGGGCAGAGCTCTCCACGATTTGAGCCCCCACAATGATTTATCAAATAGCTAACCTTAATGCAATTATCCGGAGAAAGTAGAAATAAATGTCTAAAGTCAATGGTACTGTTTAGAACATACATTGTTTATGAAATTATGAAGTCGATAATGACACTTTTTCCCCATGGCATGGATGGAACTCAATCTGTTCGGCCTTCACTGGCTGCAAGGATTTTCCCTGTAAACTATTCCAAGCACTCTCAAAACTTATTCTTTCCAAAGCACAACATGACCAAGAAGAATATCGCCCAGAAAATGGTTAGTAGTCTCTTCCTTTGAACGGCATTTCCTGTCAAAGGTGCAAAATTAATCAACTGCTAAGAGTCATTCTGGATAGGATTTCTGACCATGTCATCAATTTAATTCAACAAGTAATGGTCCCCATCCTTGGGTATAGAATCTCACTTTTCAGATATAGTAAGAATTGAATCTCATTACCATCCCCCAGCCATTATCTAATAGGTTAGACAACTGTCATGTCCATTTGGAAAATGCGGGAGAATCATCCTTCCTAGATTATATTGATAGAGAACTTTAAGGACTTCAGTCTTGAGTTTATGGAGATCAAACTTTTAACTTTTAAAGGAAATCAAACAGATAAACTAAAAAAAAAACCCTCATAGGTAGAACAAATTAACGAGCAAATCTCTCTCCCTCCCGCCCCAAGTGTCACAGGGGCATAGCCAGTACTGAAAGAACAGCCATGGATCAGACCAGGCTGAAGAAAAAACGGGCTTGATAAATGTTTGGCCAGGCTTGCCTGATCCCAAATTATCTGGGGTAAGCCTTAGCCCAATAAACTGCACAAAACAAAAGAGAAAACGTGTCTTCTACAAATGCTTCTCTCTATCTTTGCAGTGACTCTCTCTCTCTCTCTCTCAAAGATTCGGAGACGCGATCAAAGTCATTTCTCTTGCAGCAATTCTCACTCTCCCCCAGTGATTTGGAGGCATGATCAATCCCATCTCTCTCCTGAGTCCACAGATTATCTAATAAAGGTAAATCAAAACAATTTGGGATCTGGTTTTTGTTTGGAGTCGGATTTTTGGGATTTGGATGCTTCCCCTCCCCCCCCCCAAGGGGGGGGGATTTATGTATATTGTAACTTTTTTTTTTAATTTCTTTTCAAAGGATCTTGTTGATTGATTTTCCTGAATTTGGTTGTGTAGTGTATGAATAGGGCAGCTTTTCCTATGAACTTTCCTAAATTAAGTTCTCAATTTTTTAAGTTTATGGCTTTACTTGTTAAATTTCGGGCCAGGCTGGGGTAAATAAGTGGAGCCAGAGCTCAGGCTTGGGTCAGGCCAAGCCTGGCTATATGATCTGATACCTGAGTGAGTACTGACCCTAGTGCCGTCCAATGATCAGGTCCATTCATAGGAGTGAAAAGTGATTCTATTTCATAGCATAATCCAGTATTCTCAATCAAATACAAGCAAAACATAAAGAAAAGAATCTGATATCTTACAGGGGGATGGTAGCCAGGCAAGTAGAGAACTTGCCTGGGGTGGTGACCCAACATCATCTGCTGCCCGTACTGCAACCATTGTGGAAATAGAGAATAAGAAACTGGCTCGATGCCAACTATGAATAACCACAAAATACAAGCAACACATCACCTGGGGCCCATTTGGATGGAAATAGGGTTGTGGCGATTGCATTGGTGGAGCTTGTGGATTAAATATAACCGGTTGGGGTGCAGCAAATGAGGGTGCAATCTGGAAGAACAAAGTCAGTGACCTACCACATTCTATCTTAAATAAACAAAAATGCAGGCAACCACAGAAAATATAAAATATAAAATATAAACTAATGTTTCTCACTTCCTGCCTCCCCGTACATAAGTAACAGCAAACTTATTCTTATTGATAGAGTGTGCTTATCTGTGGGTGTTTCTTTGACATTATTTTTGTGCAGTACTCCATGAAAAGACAAGTGTTCAGTTACTGACCCCAACACCCATAGGCATCCCATGCATATGAGCAATAGGTGGAACATGTGCAGGCATATAGAGTGCGCCATCTGCTACTGGAGATGCAGGCCTCATAGAGAGTTGCGATGGAATGAAACTCTTCGCGTTTGGATTTAATTTGAATTCCTGCATATTTGACAGGAACAAACAATCAAGTGACAAAAACATAAAGCCTGAACTTTGGCTCAATGGTCACCCAGAAGAGTTTTGACCCATGGGTTTTGAGTCATTTCCCATTGCCATTGCCCAGAAAAAATATAAAGCCTGTACTTGACGGACCTAATCAGCAAGAAAATAGAAAAGGATGCATTGGCTTTTATCTTCTACCTTGGCATTGGGATTCAGAGTTGACTTTTCTGAAGACAATGAACCCACCGAAGAGCTTGGGGACAAACCAGGAGCAGCCACGGTTGGTGTAGCCCCTACCCCATCAGAAGTGGATGATGCAGAACTACTTGGCCTTGCCCGAGAATTTGATTGTAGCGATCCAGGAGCTTTCCCGGTTACAGCAGGCTCCGGCAGTTCACTAGGAGAAGTAATCTGTTCTGTACCTTTGGAAGAATTAGGAGCATATGAGATGGCAGAGAGACCTTTCTCTGACACATCCTTCTTTGTGTTTAGTGAGAGCTGATTGTCTACATCAAATAACAAAATTGGCCCAGAGTGAGAAAATAAAGCTCGGACTGGCAAAGGCAGGAAATATCAAACAGAAAAATTGGTGAATGAAGCTCAAAGTTCACCAACAATTTGATGTCCCTTTTGCAATATAACCATGCAACATAGCCCATCTCAAGCATATAAGCAACTACGAATTCAAGCAAGTACAGAAATTTTCACAAGAACTTCAGATATGAAAGCACAAGTTCCTAAGTAAATACAGTAAAAACTTGGTTACTGACAGCACAAAATCAATATTGCTGTCTTCAAGAATACAAGTGCAAGAAGACAAGTGTTTTTTCTTTCCTTTCTTTTCCTCTGGTCATAGGCTGTCGTCAAGAAGAATGCTCCACACCCTTGTTTCAATGCCACAGAAACTTACCCATTTCAATCTTAGATTCTTTGTTACCGCTAAAAATAGTGCCTTTAAAAATGATCTCTTCACTAAGAGTTATCAACAAACTATTTCATCATGAGGTATTTCTTTCCCTTTTCATTAGATTCCTAACAAAAATAGATCACTTCTTTCTATTTACTCACACCTCCAAAAATATTCTTCCTTTTTTTTGTTTTCACCTGACCATGGCAATAGAAGATGGAAATGATAAGTTCCAACAAATGCATCCACCCTGTATGCCAAAATCCATCATTGAAATCTTCCAAACCCAAGGAACATGCCTAACAAACAAACTGTGTTCAGGATAAAATAGACTAGAATTTTCTTTTACTTTTGCTAGATTCTAATTGGGAAACATAGATTATAGATTAGCTGTTCTATGATAAAAGCAGTCGGCTCCCAAATTAAAGAATGGTAGATCAAACAATTCACCCCCCTATACATAATGGAAACAATTTAATTCACATTTTGATTAACAAATATTCAATAACCTTGTTAAATGCACCTATCATGGCATGTAAGTCCCCTAACTGTTTTTTTGCCACTTTACTTGTCCACACTCCTTGGACCAGCATTACAACACCACAAAAAAAAGCACTAAAGGATGGGAAAGGAAAGCTTCAGATAAGCTAATAAAGATTGCAATATCTGATTATATACTAAACACGATATGAACAATTTTAACTATTCCACCAGATCCAGATCATCAGTCCGCAACTTCAGACCAATGAAATTATACAAGTCAATTAGGCAACCATACCAAGCTTTAATAAGTCCCAGATGCATACAAACCAAACAAAAACGTTAACCTGTATAAAATTGGTTATCAGTAGAAAACCCTAAGCATGGTAACAATAATAAAGACTTTACATTAAAAGAGGAAAAAAGAAATTTTCTCCCATCACCATTTCTAGGTTAATCATGCTAATTATATAATTTCCCCCCCCCCCTGCCTTCCCAAAATTAAAATATCAACGAAAAGCATCACCACCATCGAATCTATGACCATCCCTAAGCGCAACTTGCTTCTTAAAAAGATAAGAATTGCAATGCAAAACCAAAGAAAACCAGTCAAATGACACAATCGTTTCACAAAGTTAAGTGAGAGACACGAATAACTTATCATCTATACCACTCACCTACAGATGGGATCCTAGAGTCGAGAATTTTCTGGTCATTGGTGTGCTCCATTGCCGCCGCTAAGAATGCGCTGTTTGAGACTTGGGGTTTGCAAAGAAGAAGAGACTTAGGTTTTGCAAAGAAGATTAAGAGAATTCTAGACCCAAGAGCAATCTTAAATATGGTTTAACGAAGAACCATAAAGATTATCCTTGACAAAAGAGCTTTGAATTTTGAGCAAAAAGGGAAAGTGAAACCAGACAAGATTCCGGAAATTAAGAAAATTTGATAAAAGAGAGAAAAAATACACTGTATTAGAATAAGCAAATTAATGTCACCAAACCCAACAAAAGAGAGATGACAGAGAATCCAATTTGAGGGAGAAAGTTGACATAGAGAAGATATAGATGAGAACTTTAAAAAAGAGTATACATTTAACTTTCTTCTTCATATACCTTCTCTCTCTCTCTCTCTCTCTCTCTCTCTCTCTCTCTATATATATATATATATATAGATTTTTTTTCCTATTTTTACCTTCTCTTTTCCTCAAATGGAGTAAATGCAACACAATCACTGTAGATAGAATTAAGTAGTATAGCGAGGAAAGAGCCTAGTCATGGAGGAGAGGCAAATCATAGAGAATTTTGGAGCCCATCAAAAATAGAGGATTTGGAGAGTAGTCATATCAAACACAGAACTACCAAAGATAGGTGGATGGAGCAGTCGGAACTACCAAGGGGAAAGGTTGGAAAAACAAATGGACAAAGAATCACTGGAAGCAAGAAGAGACAATGCGTTATGATTCCAAATGCAAAAGTTGCATGAGTTAACATCTTCCTAAATGAGATTACATGCATTCAAAGTGACCAGCTTTGTCCTAACACGTGTATTTCTAGATTGGCACCAGCTACCCTCTTGACAATTTCAGAGCACCAACTACTCATCTTGTATCCCAAGAGAATACGCGGAAAAGTTCTCATAATCTAGTTCAAGCTCAACTGCTCCATTCTAGTGAAGGAATTAATTACCTAAATCAAATGCGCAAAAATAAGTTCACAACTTTGAACGGCAAATTGGATGGTGAAAATGGACACAAGTTGGGGCTTGTCATACATATGCAATACTCGAGCAGATCCTCAACCCGTAGCTTGAGGCTTGCTAGCCAACCCCCCACTCCATAAGTTGAAATACATCTTGATAGCAATGTAGCTCTTAAGTGCAAAAATTTGCAGTGCTCAAGTGCATCCTCATCCTGTGTCACTCTTCTACACTTGTGCACACACCTTAAGGTCCTCAAGCATGTCCCTTAATATTAAAGCACTTCACTTGAAACAAAGCCAATATTGAAAGCTGACTCACTGAAAACCTCATCTAAGCAAGTCCGCATGGTACATATAGCTAGGAAAACAACAACCCATGGCTGCTATAGCCACAACACAGCTGTTATTAACCCACTGTGGTCAACATACAGCACCACCAATAAGCTGAATAACATCGCAGCCTCAATGAAAACTGCAACTGTAACTCAAATCTGTGATAAGGGTACAAATTCCAAAGATTCAATGAAAGCAGAAGTAACATTTTATTCAGAAAATACCTAGAATCAGTACTTAGCAACCATCCAGGCCAAGAATCCTTTCAGCCCAACCCAGTAGGAGCATTTGATAGGGAAAGAAGTGGATTTTAATTTTTTTTTTTCATACACTATTGGTAAGAAGCAATTAGCATGCTTAAAAAGATAAGCCCAAAGAATAGATAATTGAAAGACTGCCCACCTTCAGATTTTGATGTTCGAGCATTCCCACTTGGCTGTTTTAAATGAAACAAAAATATTAACATTAGAAAGCATGTCACTAACCCAAATTGATCAGATAGAAACTACATTAGCACATAGAAACATGGAAAAACATCAATTTCACCACTCACAGTTTGCTTTTCCACAAAATCCTTGCTGGAAGATTTGTGTCCATGATCTTCACTGAAATGGTTGTCCTGAATCCTACAACTTTAAAATGATGACAATTCGTAAGAACAACAAACGATAAGCAAACAAAACAGAACCCAGAATGATGTAAAACCTGCTTTCAGTGGGCACAGTCATTAAACCTCTAGAAGGAAGTTCAGATGAAATCTCTTTTGCACAATCGTTAGAATTTGATCGAAGCAGGTCCCGGCCAGTACTACACTGTGAAGATTGAGCATCATCCTGCAAGCAACACATACATTGAAGAGAAAATCAAACTTCACCCCAAAGAGCCAATCATCATTTGCAAGGAAAATATAATGGGCATGCATTCCCATCTTGCACACTGATGATACTGCCAAAACCAGGAAGGAGACTTTTTGTGTTTATGTATAATAGGGAGCAAGAAGGGAAATCGGAGGAAACTTTTTGCTACCTTCCCATTTTCTTACATTATATGCAATAGGAAAATATATGAGCGTCAAGGGTTTAGTTGAAAATTTGGATGCAAGTTATCCGTAAAGATATGACTGTCAAGAATTTAGTTGAGAGATGACATTAGATAGCAATGAGTGGCATAAGAAAATCCAAAACAATTAAATCATCTCTTTTATTATTTTAAGTTTCTATGGACAGTTTATTTTTATTTTTCTTTTTTCATTATTTTTTATTTTTATTTTTCTTTTTTTAGTATTATGTTCTCCATTTTTGTTTTCAAACTTTAATTTTATATTTTTTTCTTTCTATCATATATTTGTCTCTCAAACAACTGACCCCAAAATTTGGAATTAAAGTTCAGGTGGTTGTTATATATGCAATAGGAAAAGAAGAATATACAAAAAGAAAGAAAAGAAATTACCTCAAGGATAATGAGGCATCGTCCAACATCA
The DNA here is from genome assembly GCA_033439265.1 of Dillenia suffruticosa. Taxonomy (NCBI): domain Eukaryota; kingdom Viridiplantae; phylum Streptophyta; class Magnoliopsida; order Dilleniales; family Dilleniaceae; genus Dillenia; species Dillenia suffruticosa. The sequence continues at coordinate 23,743,918 of JAVTVX010000004.1, forward strand.
GAAGAAAGAAAAACAAACATAAAAGTAAAATCAAACAATCAGAAAAGGATGATCTTCCTATCCATTTGAATACCTCCAAACATATTTCCCCAACTACTATGGACCACAATGAATCATAGAAGGCAATAAAATTATGACACATTAACGCCACTCTCCCCAGAGAGACAGAGAGAGACAGAGAGAGAGAGAGGGAGAGAGAGAGATTCAATATGAAGGTTGTGCAGAAAGATATTAATACCTTTTTCTCTTTCATTTCAAGTATGTTTGTATATAGACTATTTTTTTTTCTTTTAAAAATGAATAACCTACCTAGCTGATGAGCTTTTGAAATTTAGTGTCACAGAGAGATTTATGTAGGAAAAGGAGAATCACGATGCTTCTGTTACACCTGGCCATCACGAAAATACATACACACGATGGTTCTTGCCAACGTTTGACAGGGGAACAGTTTTCCCCATGTTCCAGGTCACAGCATTCACTTTTACCACCGCTTCTCTTTGTTGCTACTTACGCAAGAATGATATCCTTACATCATGAACTTCAACACAGATTGCTGAAGATGTTGTCACATAAGCTGCACATGTAATTGTGGAGAAAGAAAAAAGACAGATTGTCTGAGATATCTCTTTCCTTCAAATCTTGGTGGTGCTGGAAAAGATATAAGCCATATGTTATAAGTGCTCTTTTTTTTCTCCAAATTTGCCAAAAGCTCCATCTGAAAACTTCTCTACATGATATGCAAATGTCTTCTCTCTTTTTCACCAGCTTCAGGATGTTTGCGTCCTAGGAAAAAACTCAACATTCCAGCCCATCCCTAAGCATTTGAACCCAAGGTCTTTGCCTTAAAGACATTACTCCTATACAATGATGTTTCTTCAGAAGTTATCACCTCATGAGAGTACCACTTACCTGAGCCTCTTTCCATCAAAGAGACTCATAAATCATGTGATATTTTTCAACATTAGGAGATCAAAACCACCACCATTTTTTGTCTTACAAACACATATCATAATCATAGTGTAGGACTCCGTCAGCCTTTATAGTGAGTAGACTAGAAGGCAACATGAGGAAAAAAATCAAGAGCCAATCATTTGATAAAATGGGGAACTTGGGAACTCTCAACCATAGGGTGGTTGAGACAAATTAATTGTTCAACTGAAGTGTTAAATGTCAAAGAAAATGAGAAAAGGAGCCAATATAGAGACATTTAGATGATTTTGCACCTTTGAAAGATTTCAGCTTTGAAAAGGAAGATCACATTGATTTCGACATGATTGCCACCCAAGCATAAATACTTCTGATGATTGTTTTCTCCCATGATGCATGGACATGGACTTCTCTACCATTATATTTTTATATGGACAAGACTGCAGAAAATTTTCAGATACTACCCATCAATCTTTTGCTGGGAGATTTTTTTTTATCTTTTTTTAACATCTCTTTGGCCTTAGCTCTCAGTGCCTTCCAAAACTTATTAGGGATCTTTGAAGGGATTGGAATGCTATAGTCTTTTTTCTCCATTACAAGGTTTGACGAACTCTTTTGAATTTGCCTTTGTATTTAGAAGGCTTATTTGACTAACAATGAATGCTTTGGCTGGATAAAAATGATGTTCAGCATTTTTATTTTAAATTAGGCTTTTTGAAATTAAGGATGTAAAAATCTTCCAAATTCTCAAGTCAAATTAACATCCACTAAATATTTCAAAGCTCAATTTCACTGGAATCCAAAAAAAAAAAAGGAGAAATGAAGTATTGTATAAACTAATCTCATAATTGAACACTGCAAAAAGCTCTCCTCCGACGGTCTCACCTCTTCACCAACAACTAGTCATTTCTATCAAACCCATTAAGCACCACCAACCCGCTGAAGTCACAATGTTTCATTTCTTCCCTGCCCCCTTTTATTACACAATCATCATGGATGAGGCCCCAAGAAGACATCTATTATTAAAATCCAAATCTCGAAAGGCCAAAAAGTTGAAAAATGAAATATGACTGATATATATAACTATATGTAGAATACTATCTTCGTGATAATGTAACCAACCACAGGATATCATAAGATTAGGGAAGATAAAATGCAAGATGAAAACTACTATGTCAAATGAGTATCTCAGTTGGAAACTAGATAAAAGTGAAGATAGTAAATATACCAAGGATGAGGGGCTTGACAAAACCTGGGCTCCATCATTGATCTGCCCAATGTTTTGTTCAGTTAAAAACCTTCCTGAGTAAATCCCAAATGTTTCTGTATTATGGGAATCCAATATGATTTCTTCATTATCTTCATATCCACTATCATTGACCGATCTCAAGACTGATGAAAAACGTGTCTCTTCATCAATATCAAAGTTATCATGAAGGTTTACTCCCCTTTCCTGTAACTCAAGCAAAAATGAAATAAGAAACTCCACAAAGGTGCTACCTGAAATGGTAGATTAAATATATGATAAATATCATGGAAAGCTCACCTCTGCAATGTGAAGATCTTGGGTTTCCTCACCCTGAATTTCCCTGGCTATTCTGGAAGCTTCCTCTTCCAACTCTCTCATATGAGGGCCTTTTTCAAGTTTCGTTGTATAAAGTTCCTCGTTGAAGGTGCTTTTTACACCAAATAATGCTTCATTTGTCTCAAACTGGTCCCAGCTCCTGGTGCGGAGAAAATCATAAAAATAGTACCAAGATATCAGGAAGATATTTGGATGAATGATACAGCCATCAGAAGTCATACATGCAAATAAGTGTAATGGTAACACATACACCTAAACCAAATGAAACATTAATCTAAAGCTAAAATTTTCATTCTTTTGGACAAAGTCCATTTAAATCCTCAATCTTCATACTAAGACCGCACAACTTGCACAACCTTAACCTGATCCTCATACTCCACAAAAATTATGACAATAATGGTCCATCTGTCAGTCGAAGATTTTCTACTTGAATAAAGTGGTGAAAAAAGAACAATAACTGGAACATATAAAAATAATATAAGAAAACAGTTAGGTTCATGTTATTGTCAATAAAGAAGCATATACTTCTCTAAGTTGCTTTTTAACATCAATATCCAGTTCCCATGTGATATACTGGATGTAGTAATAGCTTAATAAGATATCAAAGACAACATTTAGATTGATGAGATTGTCTTAAAAAAATACCACCAAATAACTACAGTCATATGTGTCCTCAAGGTGTGATACACCAGTTAACAGCATAAGCGGCAAAAACCTCAGAAATGTGAACACCACAAGATATGAGGCTGTTCCATGCTCCAAGGGAGGTCCTGTATTTCAGCTAGGATTGAAACCAGATATATGGCATGCAAAACCAAGTAGTTGAAATCTCACACTGGAATTACTACCGTGGAATGTTGGGGGCAAAGCTTCTAAGCCCCCAAATTTGCTGGTTAGGCTCCTTTTGTCCTAGCTGCCATGAGAAACATGCATTTCTCCTACTTTAAGTAAAGAAGCAACAACTCATACAAGATACAACAATTCAACAAATATGAAGAAAGGTTAACAGCTATAAACCTCTTCCAATGGCCATCAAATATGTTCTCCAATTCAGGCCACTGAGGATCATCTTCATCAGGGACCCAGCGTTCCAGCTCTCTCTCCATGTCAACTTGACGTGATTGTGAAATGAAAGCATCTATCATGATGTCCTGCTGTTTCTCGCACTGAAGTTCATTGGTCAACCCATCCCTAGTTACACACACCCCCTGGCAAATGTACACAAGATTGTTTCCTCAATTATAGGCATTAAAGGATAATTTGTAATCCATAAAAAAAAAAAAAAAAAAAACGCATGGCATTAATTTCTCAGTAAAATCTTGTTATCATAATCTTAGTTGCATTTTCATAAATAAACAAATAAGTAATTCTTCATACCTAACTAGCACAGAGTCATGACATATGAGACACAAAATAGGCAGAGACATACAGAAAATAAAATAATATACAACAGAACACTGGAATAGAATACCTGTATGAAGTAGAAAAATACTGCTAGACAAGCATGAGATATCGACCATTTGAAAATAAGTTTAAGGGCATAGAATTAGGTGTGGATTCCATATATTTTTATTCCTACAATCTGTCCACTTAGACTCGAATGCATGTCATAATTATTAGTAAGAATTCTATGTACATGTAATTATATGCCTGTTTTGTTGTTTGTAAAGTTTTGAAATAAGTATCCTGGAAACATTTGCTTGAAAAATAATTTATGATGATAATAACAACAAGAAGAAGAAGCATTCTTTATGCAGTTAAGCATAATTAACATCTCCAAGGAGTGTCTCACCTATCAAGTGCCAAACACACATCGTTCCCCATGGAAGTGTCCAAGAAACAGCTTATTTTATGCATGATATGTTCTACATAAAGTAGCAATCTATTGATCACTCAAGCACAACACTGAATTTTTTTTGGTACTATAACAACCGGTATCCGGAGCCATACTCCTACTAATCCGGTTCGGGATTTGCAATTGCACATTTAGGGGGCTACCCTCCCAACGTAGTCTATTACATGCCCAAGTCACGAGTCAAACTAGGGATCTTGGTTAAGGGACCTAACGCCACATTCCACTAGGCCAATTGACCGTTGGTAGCACAACACTGAATAAATGTCAGTCAATTAGATGCGGTCACATCAGGCACATAATAGAAGCTTTACTCATTATACAACAAACCGAGGTGACATGTAAGGTAAAAACAGAACCTTAGCCATAACTTGCACAAGTTCTTTAGCTGCTATTGTTAATGTCTTTGAACGTGCCTTGCTAACAGAATCAACTTTCTGCCCTTTTAAAGAGCAATCCTTTATTATTCGAGCCATTTTTAAAGTAATTCCTGCGAATAACAACATGAATTCCAACAGCCATTAGTCAGAACATGTAAGTTATTTATGAACCAACAACAATTCATGAAATCCAGAACTCAATCTTGATACATTCACCATTCACCAAAAAGCATGTTTATTGCCACCAAATTCACAATAAAGAGATAAAGATATAAAAACATACCAAAGTCTTTTTCAGCATTCATTGCATGGAATATTCCAGAAAATATAGATCCATTTTTCACCTGCACTTCCACATGATGTCCTATAAGACATGTCGTTAAATATACTAATCGATCATGAGAAGAACTACCATATCCTCCACCTTTGCTCCCAGTTGTTACACCTGTGCATGCTACTTATTAAAATGAAGATAATAAAAACAATGACAGAAAATCATGGTACTATCTCTACCTGCACTCATTGACCTGCCGGTGCTGGTTCTTCCATGCTGTGACTTTGACTCCTGCCTGTTGACAGGTTCTCTTTCTATTCTTCTTCGACCAAATCCATTTGTAGAGGCTCTAGGCTGAACTGCATGTTGCAAATTCATCCTTGGCAGATCTACCAACCTAAGAAATGCAGAAACAGAACTAGTACATTGGTTCAGAAAGCCACCAATAAAACATTACCAGAATAAGGGGAACCCAGTAACAGAAACACATTGCTTTATCAATTGACGATATGATATATGTGACCAAATAGTACCACAATATGACTCAAATGTCATATGCGGAAGTCATTCCAGGTGAGTGTTTCTCCAAAGCCAGAAAAGGGGGCTGCTGCACTAGAAGACACTTGTGAATTACATAATCCTGATCACTTGGGCAATAGAATTCTTTTAATCTTATTACAAAAGAAATTTGGGATTATTGAATAATAGAAAATATCTTCTCATTAACAAACTCTATATATCAGAATATCACATTCCAATGATGCTCATTGTTAATTTTTTCCAGTTTTATCGTTGATTAATGGAATCTTTTAGTGGTTATCACTTTTGATTGAAATTTCATGCCTGTCTTTAAAGTTGATTCAAATGTTTTTGAGGTTAGCCTCATTGGCGATACGTTTCCACCATTTGGTGGAAAATAAGGGGTGTCAATGTCTGATTTCTTTTAGCCTAGGTTGCATTTGGTGATTATGCAGCCTGTTGGATTTGATTCTAGGAAATCGAATCAATCAGATTTTAGTAGAAGTATTCAGAGAACATAATCAACTTTAGTCGGTGAAGAAAAGTGGTAATATTGGAGGTCCATTCATCGAGGTCAGCTGATACTCAGGAGGAAGGGGCAGATGTAGAGTTTGCTTGCCCAGTGATGAGAAATTTAGAAGGTGCAACCCGTTGATGCAAATTTTGAAGGAATTTATGCAGGGTGAGAGAGGGAGAAATTTTTTGCACACTATTAGATATAAAGAGGTTGTTGATTCCAGTAGGAAGCAATTTCAGAAGCTCAGCAACAAAAATTTAAGTAATCATTCTATTATGAGAGATCCTTATTATCGGAATCTGAACTACAATGTCTATCCCAAATGGAAACAGTGGCAGATAAGCGGTGGCAGAGGATCAGCTGATGAGGATGCATCCTAAAATGCAGTCACTGAATACTAGGAGTGATCAGCTGAGACTGTCGGTTCATGTGGCGAAGGATATTACTTGTCAGAAAGAGGCATTTTATGGCAGTGGAAGTCAGAAAGCATCAGTCTCTGTTTTGGAAATATTGGTCTGAGAAAGGGAGCTCAAAAGGAAGGTTTAATCGACAGCAAGAATCATGGGATTTTTATGCAATTTCAACTTCAAAAATTCACGTTTTCCAAAGGGTCATCGTCGATCTTTTTTTGGGATGGAGGAATCAAGGCAAGGTATAACAAATCAGTCAAAGGTGATGATGAATAGTAATATTGGTACTGGGCTCCAAATTAGAGTTAATAAGGAAGCTCTGGGATATCTTTTTGGCCAGGAAAGAAAAGGGTTGGCTGGAATGGGTTATAAAAGAGTCCAAGAAAGTGAAAAGGACTCAGTCCATTTGGGTTAAGATAGTTTAGCCCAATGTGGTTAATGAATCTCGGTTGGCCAGGGTTCATCAGGCGACAAAAGACCCTAACTTGTTGAGGTAACCCCCAAACATGAGAAAGAAGCTTCGTCATTAAGTGTCCGAACTCCGCCTTTCTTGTCTGAAGCTTGGAATCCCAATTGTGCAACACTTCAGATCACGGCAAATTGCGGCAAAGGAATTGAATCAGCCCCCAAAGCTCAATTAAAGTTGCTCCCTCTACAAAAAAAGGATCTATCATGGAGATGATAAGGAGGCTTCTCCTACTGTCATCATTAAGTTGCTTAGGGTTCAAAGAGAAAATGAGATTGAAGTGGAAAGGAGATGATTTTAACAAAGGCGGTGGCGGATGTGATGCTGAGTCGTCAGAAGCAAAAGGAGCCTTTGATTTTGGACTCAACTAGGGGTTTTGAGGAAAATGTTGAAAGGGCTCACGGGTTCTATGGGTGCCAGAGGAAAGTCAAAATGATGAGGAGTACATGGGATTAATTGTGGGGATCAGTTTGGAGACAAAGAACACACAATAGGGCTTGAGATAAGGTTGAGAGCATTACAGCTGTTGGTTTGGATAGTGATCGGGAGGATAAATTACAAAATTTTATCAGGTCTGAGGATAATGGAATGTTACAGGAGGAAAATAGGGAGCTTAGGGGTGATATTTTAAGTGACTCGTGTCGAGAGTATGATTGAGGAGGTTTAGTTAGCTTTTTTTTATTTGGGAACAGGAGTTTTGGAATGATGCCCAGAATGATTCTGTTCTAAGAAAATCACTCATAGTTATCTCCCCAAAGGAGTACATGAAAACACGGGACCAAAATTCTTTGTAACAAATCAGACTTGAGGTTGTCTGTATCTAATTTTGCCTCATTAGAAGCGAAGTCCGATCCTCTAGTCTATGTAACCAAAAGAAAAGGGGATAAAAGAAGGTGACAGGTGGTGCGAACATTTTAAGGCTTCGTAATGGGGTAGCTCAGATAGATTGCAGGTGTTTAAATAGGGAAAGGCAACTCTTGGATGTTGCAAGAAAGCAGGTTGACAATCACTGTTGGTTTTTTTTCTCTTTATCTTTTCATCTTTGGGTTTAGATTGTGTTCTTCTGGCCCCGTGGTCTGTAATTGGTGGGTCTTTTCTTGTTTAAGCTTAGAAGGGGTTTGGAGAATAATTCTTCTATTGCTCTTTTTTTCCCCCCTTTATTGAGGATTTCTTATCCTTCATTCTTCTTTCTCTTAATATAATTTCTTTTTCTATTCAAAAAAAAAAAAAAGTAAAAGAAAAAAAAAATCCTGATCACTTGACAAATCAACATTAAAACTCCACTAATAGAAGCAAGCAAAAGGCAGTCCAAACCTTCTAAGCATCCACAATTGAGGTCACAAAGGTGTATAAATGTGAGTGTAATAGAATACTGGGATAGAGGATCACAGAGAATTACTATTTGCTAAAGACAATGAGAATCAAGACTGTGGACCACAGCATGGCAACAAAGGTGTACACATCTTATCCATAGAGAAGTACCAGAGTCAAAATCTTTAAAAGAAAGGATATAAACGACAGGTGTGTCCATTATTATTTTAAAATCTTTTGAAAGAATCCATTACGATTTTAAAATAATAATAGATTTTTTGCAAAAGAAGCTAATCCCGTATCAGACTCAAAAACCAAGGTAGAAAAACACAATAAGTTAATAATATGTAAGTCAACAAAAATGAAAAGTCTCAATGTCATAAAAATGTCTCATGCCCCCCCCAATCCTCCAAAATAATAATTCAAAAAAAATAAAATAAAATAAAATAAAATAAAACAAAAGTGGCAAAATAATAGCCAGAGGGATTACCCAGAAAGTCTTCCTCTTTGCTAAACAAGATTTGTAGCTCTCTATGCCCTCAACTTACTATTGATATCTTTTACATAAGTCCATGCAATATGAAGCAAAAAGAACTCACTCTCCCATAAGCATTTAGTTCAACATAAATGCAAAAGCAGGTGCTTAATTTATTTAAATAGCCTTTCGAAAAGAATTAATTTATCAAAACTAGTCCTCCTCCCACTAAGGAAGATACTCTTGCTTAAGGAGTATCCTGTCCCAAACAGCCTCTTAGGACACCCAAAAAAAAAAGTTGCTACTTTAATGGGTACAATTGCTTTAACACTACTCTCCCAAGAATGGCTTCACTTCTCTCATTTGCCTCCCCTCCCAAGAGCATCATAATAGAAGCTCTAGCCTTCAATCTACCCGTGCCACAACACCCTCCAGTCTTGCAAAACACTAACATCCTTTAGATGATTAAAAAGGCAAAAACCTTCCAAGAACCACAATTCAATATTCCAACACATTTGATTCCCTTAAAACAATACCATCTCACCAAGAAAAGCCTTCCTCTCCTTAGCAGAGCTAAAAAAAGACTATACAGCAATCCTTCAAAGACATAGGCCTCGACCACACATCCCACCATAGGGATACCTTCCCATATTGCCAACCATTAAGTACACCTGCCACAGAAAAATATTCTGCAGTACTTGAGACACGATCTATCTCCTGTTCCAACACATAGCCCCATCCTCTCCACCATTAACATTCATGCCGATTCCATTTATTTCAAATCCACCATAGATATAATCCACAAATGCCCTCGACACAAGTGCATTTTAGTCAACTCCCAATAACATTTAACCTCCACCCTGAGATGCCCCAACAGCTTCTCCTTTGAATGGTCTTAATCCTCCTTCCCAATAGAAGATTGAAATTCAAAAAAAAAACAAAAGAAAAGAAAAGGTGCTCACAAAAAAGGCAAGCATCCCAACTTAGATTAAAAAAAAAAAAAACTTCCTTCCACCCCAACAACTTCTTGTCGAACCTTCCCAGTAGTTCACAAATATCTCATTCTTATACTTGGACCCGCCAAGTAAGAAAAAGGGAACTTCACATCTTATATCTCAAGTGTTAGCCAAAACATTGGGATGGATTTTATACACAACTGCCATACTTGTCACAAGATTCACCTTGGGAATTGAGATCACTTCTACGTTAAGAAGACTGAATATAAGATATAAATGTGATTCCCTTCAACTTCACAAATAATAATCTTATCACCTGCAAGGGAAAGATGAGAGGCCCTAATCAATCTCTATCCCCTTTCTCCTATCCCCAGACTGAAGTTGTATAAGTCATTAAGTTCAAAACTTCTATCAACAAGACAAAAAGAAAGGGAGATGTGGATCCCCTTGTACAAGGAACAGATTTAACAAGAGGTGTGCTTCCTAAACCACCCCCATCTCCATCAAGGACCCATCTTCCCCACCCCCAAAGAAAAAAGGAAGAAAAGAAAATAGAAAAGAGAAAAGAGAAACTCCAGCTAACTGGTCATGGACTTTTCTTGATTTCTATCTTGCAAATCCTTCCCTAAATGTAAAGTGCACCACTACACTAGCAAGTAACCTTCTATGCATGAGTTAGTGCTTTGCAAAAGCATGTGAAACTTTTTCCCCACCACCTTAACCATCACAATTTCAATCTTCTAGCCAAGAAAGTTGACAAAACCTTAAACACACTTCAGACCAAGCCAATAGGTCAATCATCCTTAGATGTTGGTAATCGATGTTGCTCTGGTAAAGGGTACAAATTCAGAAATCTAACTCACCTAATGCCTTAATTGCAAAAGAGAAAAAAGGAAAACCAAAAGAAAAACACAAAAAAGCACTGAAGTCAAGCAACAAAAGCTTGCTAATCACGTCCAAAAGGAAGGAAGAAGAAAAAAAAAAGAACTAAACTCTAAAAATATTCAAGTGCAGTAGTCAATAAGACCACTTATCCCAAACCAAGTGAAAGAAAATGATTACAAAAAATTTTTGAGCTTCTCTCCAACAAAGACACAACATAACGCAAGCCCAGCACAATGCCAGAGAATGTTGCATCCTTAGTACCTCAAAACTTTGAATTTGACAGCAAGAATCTCATTCAAAATCAGGGGAAACCAAAATTTACCTATCTTAAACAAACAAATCCAAAGAAACGTTGCAAAATCATAATGGAGGAAAGGGTTTTTTCACTTGTTACTACTTTTCTAGCAGATAACAAAAACTTTAGAATAGAAAGCCTTACCATGCAACCTGCATAAGTGATTATTATTAATCTGATTAAGGCCCAACAACCAAAAGAAAGCTTTAAAAGAATTATTCCGGTACATGTCAGTCTCATTTCCTAAATCTAAAGTCCTTAGATGTCATGAATCTTTTAGAGGGATGTCACATTTTAGACATAGCAGAATTCAAAAGCTTTACTTTACCATATTCATTTAGTTTGGGGCGGAGGGAGGCAGCTTCCTCAAAAGGGTCCTTATGCTCCATTTTCCACTGCTTTTCTTCCTCCAATAAAAATTTCAAGCTAATTATTCAAAACACAAAGGCTCAAGCAGTGACTAGCCAAACCATTAAGAAACTCAAATCTTCCATAAGGTCCATAACTCAATCTTTAGCACACCATAGAGTTTCATATTAACTTTTGACATGCACAACAATCAAAATTGAAACTTGGACCACTGAGCAATTAAGAAGCATGGCCCGAGCCCAAATCTGAACCTATTGCTGGTATAAACTTATACCTTTAAAATTGCCACGAAGCTGTCACCTTCTCAGATGGCTGAACCAATTTAGTAGGCCACCGACCACATATTACCTCTATATTTCCTATGCAAATCCTAATGTCCACAGCTCTAAGAAATGTCCAGACAATTCCAAAATATTTGAATCCAAAACTAAAACAAAACAGCATCAACAGTATTTGTTATAAGTTCATGTCCGCTGAACATACAACGGAAATCTCACAATCTGGCATATCTCACAGTAGACCATGATAATCCTATACTCCTAACAAGACCGCAATATGCAGGATCATTAAGAATATGTATAGCTTAATTCATTGTTCCCATCTAAGTTTAAAAACAGGCATGCCATCAGCTTTCAGCTGGACAGACTACTCTTCCGGATCCAAGACCTACTTACTCCCCCCCCCCAAAAAAAATCATTTGCAGAACTCTTAAAGTCAATCAGGTGTCTCTTCGTCGTGGTAATAAGGTTCTAAAGAATACCTATTTTACGCACAATTGTGTCACTATAGCATTCTTGATGCAATGAGTAGAAAAGGTGCCCAAGTATTTGGATCATATTATCACCCCCTAAATAAGGTCCACCAACAAATCTCTCTCTCTCTCAAAACTACCCACGATTGCACACTTTCCGTGTGCGTGTGCATGCGCATGGCAAGGTATAGTGTATAGAAAAGAAAGTGATCCGGGTATCTTTCGTTATCTTATCCTCCTTTTGCATCTCCCTTTTCCTAATCTCGAAACACCTCCAAGCAATTCCAATTACTATCTCTAGTTAATTCAATTCTAGACATCCCCATTACCTGTATTTCCCGTATTGAGAGCTAGGCTTTCCTGTCAAACAAAACATTCCAAAATTACCCTATTAACAATGCCATACAGACAAACTATTGACCCATTTTCCAAATGAAATAAAAATTCCCAGTGCCATTTTGAAGGCTTGATAACTTCATACCGTGAAGAGAAGAAAGACAGAGAATCAAACACCGGTCCGCGTCGGCAACTCGCTGTAGAAACGAATGTGGTGCCCTCTTCTATTACGGTGGAGAAAGGAACCCAGTAACAAGAGGCAGACTTTGTGTATTTGAGAAACTCAGCACAAAGACAAACGGATAGATATATAGATAGATAGAGGGAAGGAGGGAGGAGGGGGGGGAGGAGGAGGAGGAGGGAGAGGGTATAAACCCTAATTAGCAGATAGCGAAAACACAACCAACGCTAAATGAAATTTCTAGGGTTGCAAATTAGGGCTTTTAGAAATAGAGAGAGATCGGGTAATAGAGTTCAAACTGTAACCCTAATTCAAAAAATTAAAAAACATAGGGGCGTTGGTGTGATCGCTGTGGGGAGGGAGAGATTCGAAAAGAACGTTCGCATTGAGACAGCGAAGATGTTATATACTCAGAGATTGAAATGAAATGAAAGTCTTCGATGAATCTGCTGAGAAAAGGTGTAGCAATCCACGTGTTGATTCATCTTCATTGGGAAATCGGACGGCTGAAGATGACTCTGATACAATGATTGGTTGGACCATATCAAGAATCCAAAGGGATATCATCGGGTTAGTGAAAAGCTAAATTAAAACAAAATGCAATAGATTTTTCCAATCATTTCGATAATATTTTATATTTATTAAAAAGTTTCTTCAAATTTCATTGCAAAATATTTTTGGAGATCCATTTTACATGTGAAATACACCAAAAATTCCAAGATAAAATATATTAAAACTAATAATAAAAAATTAATTTAAAATATAAATAATTTGAAAAATATTAGTAAATAAGTCTTGATTATGAGAAAGAGGCATTTAGTTATGAAATTTTATTTTTTATTTTTTCTTTGAGATGCTATCCAAAAATAACTTAATTTTAAATGAGTACTGATTGAACCTTTTTCTATTACTTTTACTATCATTATTATTATTCTAATCCTTATTTTTAGTTTCTAGTGCTATCATCAATCCCAATCATTACAAAGAAACATGCATTTCAACTAATTTGCTCCAAGAAAAATTAAAGCTCACCTTATGCTTATGCCTATGGTGTTCCTCGATTTAGTATAGGATTAAAAAAGAATGAACTACGTATATATAATTTTTTCTTTATATCTTTTTACAAATAGATTAATTTTATATCTCAAACTCATAATCTTAAAATTATTAAAGGAACAAATTAACCGTTACACCAAGTTTCATTCACTCATTTGCCATGGGAAGTTAGACAGAAATTTTAATCAAGGTAAATAGGCAGCATAAGCGGATTAAGACTATTGTTACCGATCCCATATCGGATCCCAAAAAAATTATAAAATACCATTTAACTCCAATAGACTCTCTTACCCAATAGATCGAACTTTTAGACTGAATTCTCTTATTGAGTCTATCACTTGCGTTCGTAATAAATTGGTATCAGAGTTTTCTGATTTAACATGAAAAAGAGTTTATGAAACAGGGCTACCTAGTACAAGAGTAAGAACCATCCAAAATAGAAAGAGGCTATTTAGTGTCGGAGTGAGAGTTGTCCAAGGAGGAAAAGGGTTACTCGTCAGAGTAAGAGCCGTCCGTAGATATTCGACTTTTCAAGAGGACGGATAATGTTACAAATCCCATATCAGATTCCAAAAAAATCATAAAATACTATTTAAATCCAATAGACTCTCTTATTCAACAGATTGATTTTTTGAGTTGAGTTCTTCTATTGAGTTTTAGTTTACCATTTGAGTCCGTGACAACTACTCACATGCAGGCCCGGGAGAGGAGGATTGGAGTTGGGTCCAGAAGGCCGCTGGTTCGGGTGGATGGAGGGAAATTTCCTCCACACGGGGTGCAGGTATGAAGAATGCGGTGTTCTCCCCACCCGAAGCCCGGAATTCTTAAGACATAAAATTACATATGTGGCCTTATTATATTACATACTATGCATTATATATGAAGGTTATTTTAATAATTTAATTTATATTTAAAAAATTTTAAAATGGAAACATAATAGACTTATGATTTTATTGTATTTTCTCATAGGAATCAAGAGTGATGGTTCATAAAAAAGATACAATAAAGTTTGATGAATAAGTAATCGACTTGGATTTAAGTTATTTTATTATTAATTTTGTGGATGGTTAACCATGAATTAAGCAAATATTAACATGATTTTATATGAAAATTTACCCTTTTCATTTTTTTTAATAATGCGGCAATTTTCTTAAAGGTGCTGTAAATATCTCAGCAAGTAGCGGTGGGTGATGAGTTGAACAAGTAGAGGTGAGATTGGGGGAAACTCCCCCCACATTGGACGTGGGAATCGGAAGTGAGAAGGCCTCCACGCCTCTACTCGCCCCATTGCCATCCCTAAACATAACCGACTTTATTTCAACCACAACAATCTTATACCTTAAAACAGGCATTCTAGAATTTTATGCAAGAGCATGTGCTCATGTGAACTAGTACACATTTATGCTTGCACTGGTGTACTGCAATCACAAGCTCCGGGCTCAGCCCCACTACAAGTCGAGTATATATCATCCCCTAGACTTGTGTATATTTATCGAGGCATCAGTGTCCTGAGAAAATTTAGGAAAGTTAGACAAATTTCATGAGTCAATGGAAAAAATACACCATGGACCATAAGCCACACAAGACATGGCACATATATTGTACATTTTCAGGCCAACAAAAAATCAGCTTAACAGAATACATAATGTATAAAATGCAATAGCCTTTAAACCCCCCCCCCCCCAAAATGAATGAAAAGAGTCGAAACAAAAGAACAAAAGAACAAAAGAATCTGGGGTCACCTACAGGTGGTATAAATTCCTATGGCAAATTCAAAATCCGGGAGGCTCTAGGGAAGCATTAGAAAGGGGAAGAGTGACAATGTTCACCGACCGACCAAGCTTCACAATCTTCAGTTGCAATCTGTGATCCACATCAATGAGCTTAGACGTTAAGAGATTTGTGCACCACTTCAGGGCTGTATTATCCAAGATTAGGCCCTGGAACCCACTCATTCTCGTGAACAGCTAATGTCATCCTCTCAAAGACAAATATCTAAGGAAGTTTCTGCTAGGTCGCTGCAAGAGACAATAAGAGCAAATTAGGCAAAGCATCATACAGGCAAGTATATTCAAATCAATGTGGAGCTGCCTTTAACAGTGATCCATGTTGGTTTATGGGGGAAAATACGATATAAAAATGAGGAAGACGTGCACCATCTCGCTCCCTCATCCCTCCCCCCAAACCTAATCAGGCATTTATACTAGTATGGTTAGGAAGGAGCAAAGTGTAAAGACACAGGAAATGAGATCCCTCCATCATTGCTGGTTCTCGGATATCAGATCACTGTAGTGTAAAAATGGAAGTTTGACATGTGCCCATTGGCTGAATACAGGCTGAACCGGAAGCAATATAGGATTGTTTTCAAGGTTCTAGTTTCAGAAATTGGCAAAGAGCCATCTGCTCTTGGGGGTGGCAGGAGCAGTACTCCCGCAATGAATGATTTCAGGAAAGAGTAAACTTTGGTGAATATGTTTTACTACAAGAAGGCAACACATAAATTGTCATCCTGTAAATCACTTGTTCCCCCATTGCATATGGACAAGACAGCCAGCACTTTCATGGTGGACATGAGTTATTGCCAGGTTGGAAAAAGCAGAGCTACGGTCTTGGCATGGATTGCATAGTTGTACAGCAAGGAAAAAACAGAATTTCTTCCAAAGGACTAAGATGAGCATTCATTATCTGAGCTCATAGATTTCTGGCTCATACGAAGGAAAAAATGGTCATTTTGGGATAGCAAGGAAGGTGAGTAATTTAAATGCTGCAAGCAAGAAGGAAAATTTCTTTTTGTTCATGATTTTGGACTTGGATTTGTTGCCGTTGCAATATTATGTCTCCTTATTTATGAGAAGGGAAAAAAGGAAGAACCCTATGCAGAAATCATTTATTACCTGAAATTACAGTTGTAGGTTAATCTTCTCAGACCACTTAAAGATGTCAGAGTAAACTTGATCACCGCCCAAATCCTCCCCTGTTGCCCCAGCAGCAACCCTTATAATATCCTCAATCAGAGCAAAGTTGCCCATAATATCAACATGAGCACCACTCTGGGTGCCTCGACCCTCCAGAAGAGTGGCAGGAGGTGCATGATCATACTCTCTAATGTAAGTTCGGATACCTGAAGGATTGAATCGGGTCTTCCCACGCCAACCTTTGGCACACATGTAGCCTGCACTTAGTGCAGGTACAGTCTCATCCCCATCCACCAAATATACACCATCTTTCAAACAGCTGTCTGCATCATCAGCTGAAGTATCAATCTGAAATGGGATGTAGCATTCAGCAGATTGTGTCATCTTATATACATATGCTCTTTCAGTTGGAATACCAACTCCGTAGAGAGAAAAGATTTCCATCTCAGGAGCTTTTGGCAATCTGCACAACCAGCACAGCAATGAGAAGCATCATTTGTAAGTGTAAAACAATTTACATTTGGTAGACACTCCAGGGGTCACATGCTAACTAGATAGGCAGCAGAAAGCAAACAGGGAGGCTGGAAAAACTCCTCAAGCAATTGAAACAAGGAAATTAGATTATAGAAAGGACATATAATAGGAGTTCCCTCATGCTCTATGGAAATAATTTATGCCCAACATAAGGCGCAAAAACTTTAATACTCATGTACACTAAGGTATCTCTATTTATGACTCCTGATTGTAGGATATATTTCAAGTATGACAAGAAAAAGGAACACACAAACAAATAAGGTGTTAAATAACCAGCTAAAATAGAAAGCTATCTTCCAAATGAAAACAAGAACTTTGCACATCAATCTTCACACAGAAGTAATTCTTGATATAAAACCCTCACGTTGTTTCTAAGGGGTTTGACCAATATTTGTAATGTTGATACTTTGGATCATCTAAATTATCAGCAATCCCGTAAGAAAAATGCTGATCACCCCTTGCCATCATTTTTGGAGCAACAAAATGAAGCAGGTCCAGAATTGATCCAGCAGTGTAAACTTTGTATTCTGCAACAGCTTTAATTCCCCCAAAGCCCATATCATGGTACTCTGTCCAAACATCACGACAAGTGGTATTCGCAACATTACTTCCTTTAATAGCACCCTGCATTAATACAGCCACATCAGGAGAAAGAAACAAAATAAACATGAAAAAGACACAAAAAAGTCTAGCAGTGACTAAAAACAAAGGCCGGCATGCCAGATACAAAATTGCTGACCAGCTAAATATGAGCATAAGTTAAGGATACTGACATTAGCTTTTGATTGAAGCAAGCAATAAAACATGCTCTTCCACACTGCCATATCAAATAGCAAAATTCAAAAACAAAAAATTTTGATCAAGTACATTTTGTTAAATTACAATGGTCATCTCATGAGAAAAATAATAATGTTAAGAAAAAAGGATGTCCTTACTAGTCCCCTTACTTTAAAAACTTAGTGAAATTGCCTTGCCTGTCATGCCATCAGAAGGTGGATATAGCATGCAAAAAACTTCTAAGAGAGAAGAGGAAGAACAAAAACCAGTAAATAAATAGATAACTAAATTATAGAGTAGGATTGAATTTAAATTGACTATGTAGAGCTCTCAATACAACACATGATCAGGTTATTCCTTTCCAACCTCAATAGTCTAGAACAGTCACAAGGGAACTTGGTCCTACATAGCTGAAGGAAAGACATGCCCCTATTGTGTCCTCCGGAGTACAATTGATGCAAAAACTCCATGGTTGGTAATAAGATAGATATTAACCAGAATAGAAATTTAAATACCACATGATGGTTTCTAATAAAGCCCATAACCCATATGGAGAAGAGAACTAGAATCCTCACCCTGAAATCAATCCTTTCGATCCCAGATGAGGGTGCCTCTACTACATCTTTGCCAAATGAAATTATCCTACCATAATGCACAGGTTTTCTATGGGAAGCAAGTCTTTGAGTCTCATTTTGTCCTGTTGTTTGAGTAGCATCATTAATTTGCTTTTTCTTATTTGGGTTGTATCCTTCTTCTGGTGACCGGTCAAGATAACCCCAAATGGTGTCCCCACCTTTTGGTATCATTGACATGGTTGAATCCCATGTGCGGGACATCCTCATTATGTGTTGCAATGTCTGAAGACCAAATATGTCTTTATCCAAAACATTTGGCGCAATTGCCCTGAGTTACAGGTTGAAATTTTGTTAACATCATGAAATAATCCTGGATAATAAGAAAAAGTTACCATGGTGATAGTTGAACGTGAATAAGGAGGAAAGTTATTCTACAAATACTAGTTAAAATGAGAGACGCAGAATTCGCACCTAACAAATCAACAAAAAGAACTTTTCAAAAATGAAAATAATATGATCCTCCAAATGGCAGGTGTAGAGCTCCCTGACCATGATAGCATGGGGATGACTAATTGCCAGGCATGTCAGTTTGCTGTTTTGGGGCATAGGTAGCTCCAAATCCAAATAGAAAGATATGAAATTAAACATCCAAAAGGAATGACGACTTATTAAATATAGAAAGAGAAGACTTGGAACTAGGGCCCAGTGGTCTCAAAAGGGAATGGAGCTCTAACTGGTGATAGTGCCAGGTTCAACTCTTCCCTCCACCCTGCGGCAACAAAAACCCCATATGACCACAAATTTTTGGGTGAAGGAAGTAATCCAGTGTACAGATTTTTGAAAAGTTTTCTAGCAACTACAATTGGAAGGTGGAAAAAGTACCCTGTTGAGTTTGGAGCAGGACAGTCACTTGTCCTTTCTTTTTGCTGGTCCAGTCACCAGTTATTTAACAACATTGTTTTCGTTTCAAAAGGAAAAGGCACAATTTATTTACTATTACCTTTTTTAGAAAAAAAAAAAGGAAGAAAGATTGGTTTTTCATAAATAGAAAGGCAAGACTCAAAAGAGAAAAGGCATTTCTTTGGGCAGCCTCCAAATAATCAGTGGCATTATTCTACCTCATTTCTGTATGCAACCAGGCCTCAAACTATTCACAAGTCAACTCTGTAGAAGGATACTCGAATTAATTTAAAGACTAACTCAGCAATCTACTCAACATAATTCTTTTCCTGTTTTTCCAATCTAAAATAAAAAAAAAAAATAATAAGAAACTTTCTGTCCCTAGCACACGACAGTTCCTCCGCAACTGAATAGTACTTACGCATTAGCATGAGGGAGAGGTAAAGAATAAAAAACCTGGCAACTGCAATATCTTTGGCTTCAGCAGAGAATAACCCCGAAACGGCCTTTGGAACTCCTAAAAGAGGTCCACCAATGTTCATCACTGCCTTTATATGATTGGCACACCAATGTGGTCCACCACCACCCCCCATTGGAGCCGGTGCCTCAACCCACTTCATAAAATGCAAAAAGTACAAAACACCCATTGAATGTGGAACAATAACCGCCTTTCTTCCACCATTTGTGGCAACCATCAGTTCAATATTACTCTTTATTTGGCTTAAGGTTTGGTCCCTAACCTGAACAGGCAAGTTTAATAAAATGAAACCCAATCATTCTCTATTAACTTTTGAAATTCCAAAATTTCACAAACATGCAAAATGTGTTTTCATGACAGAAAACAAGCATGACGCAACATTCTGTGAAGGCGACAATACCTCTGTATTCTGAAATGAAAGTCTCCAATCATACGCAGCCATGTACATGGTTTTCTCTTCATACCCAATGCGAGCCAGATTTGCAATCAGAACTGCCCACACAAAATAGCCAGGAGCAAAGTAGTCAGCTGCTACCAATCCGCTGACTGGCCTAACCCTTACACCTGGAGGATCAAGGCCAGTTTCATTGTCCAGTGACATGTGCTCTACCCAGCACAAAGGTCTGGAAAACATGAACAAAATACAAGCCAGAGGGTATAAAGCAGGGAAGACACATGCCGAGCACTATATCTTCTCTTAATTTTGAAGGCAAAACAAGGAAGTTGTAAAAGTAACATGATCATCACAATAGAAGCGGAAGAACTGTATGTGGTATAAAAATAATAAGCAATATTGTGACAGGGCAAGCTGGAAACTAGGGACTTTCAGTAACAAGTGACGACCATCAGCAGAAACTGTTTCACACAGCAATGGTTTCTAGACCGGCCCAATGAATATTAGGCCTAAAAACACATATGCATCTGACAACATGGACCATATTATGTGAGTGAAATTGACAACATACACAATGGAACACATTACAATCTGCATGTTTCAAGCATTTATGTCCCACATAGAACTGAAAAAAGAATGTACTTGCAGTTGACAGGAAAAAAGTTATTGACATATATGCATATCCTTCACCATCAATAGGTCTTTCCTCAGAACAATCAAGAAGGTGACAACTCAAAAGTTGTTTTCTTGCAAAAGTAGGCTCACGTTACATCCTCAGCCATTACAAGGTTCTTGGTTCTTGTATAGTAAGGCCACAAACCAGAGGTCACCATGCCTGTTGGTGGTTTCATTTTCACCAAACGAAGACACACGTGTTTTAAACCAGGAAATGGCAGTCTAACACATGCAGATTCACATTTTTAGACAAGAATTGAGAGTATATGATGTGCTCAGGTGATTACAGTTCCTGAGCAAGACATTTATTCAAAAAGCCTTATTGATTTAAAGATAATAATGAGATTATAGCATGATTGACAGGAAGCAGCAGGAGCAAGGAAGGACCTAATTTGGAAGTAGTTCAAGGCATCAAGCCCCACCCATACACCAACCTCCCCACCCCCCCCCCAAAAAAAATGTGAGAAAGTCCTCTAATTTGGCAACACATGGATAAATGGCAATAAACCTCTTAGCTTCATGACAAGTTTTTTCTTGAAAATCATGATGCACTAATGGAACTCATAACTTGCTTCTTGAAGAAAGTAGATAGGAAAGCCACTATACAGAATGTCTTCAAAAACTAAAGTCCAAGACTAAGTCAAATGATTCTTTGATCGTGTTGGTAGTTTCATATCAGGTTATGTTTCATTACACTAACAAATTTAAACTTCTCTGCTCAGCAGCTAATAAATTAAACTAATCTATTCCTGCTGTAATCCTAAACCAGCATAAGCTCATTGAAACAGGAATTAATACTTTTCTGCATTTCTTTATTAATTTTCCTTCCTTTTTACCCTCATCTGTGTAAGCCTCCCCAGGCTGAGCATTTTTAGCTAAACGCTGGTGTTTAACCAGGAAAAAAATAAGGAAAATGCAATTAAAAGAGGGGGGAAAAAACTCATCTCTATAGTAGGCAAACTGGTTGGACATGCTATACAGATCAATTTGTTCTATTTTCCTCTCTTTCTCTTTAAGGCCACAGCTGCAGTTACAGATACACACTACTGATGTATATAGATAGCTTTATCCTCTCTCAGTCTTTCCTGTCAACTAGTCATTTAAACACAAGAAATTTCATCATGATCAACTACTTAACATTTTATTCCCACAATGCCTTATACATAATACATCTTTACTAACTCTCTTCACGGTGGCAATCTTTCTGGTAACAACCCATGTTTAAAACCGTAGCAACTTAAAGAAAAAAAAAGGAAAAAGAAAAAGATGGGTATTCTTATACATGGTTCCTCAATACAAACCAGAGAAAAGGCCTCTAAAATTAAATTGTAGGCAGATAGTCTCACTTTATGAGTGTTAACGCATACCACCTACCCAAGATAAGAAAGTGATATTTACTTTTTATTAAGGAAAACCTTTAATATTCCTACTTGCACAAAATGCCACTGTTGGATCACCAAATGTCACCACTGCAGAAAAGAATCCATGGTTACCTTAAGGTGTCACCATCCATTCTTTCTTAAATAACAGGCTATTATCCATAATCACGAAAGGATCATTGTAATAGCATACTCAGATTCCATCCCATATCCCACAATTCAGTAGTTTTTCAACACTTTTGGTGGTAATCCAGAAGGGTTAGAAGGATGGACCTCGAGTAGAACTCAGAAGCACTAACAGGCTGATATCCATATACACCATTAAAATCATCTTCCATATGCCCTTTGCCCAACATGTAGACAATGAAACAATAAATACATCAAGCTAAAACCCATAATTCAATAGAAAAAGCAAGTCCAGTTCAAGGAATTTCATAGTTTTTTCACACTTCACTTTCAACTCAATTAGGTAAACTCTATTCAAATAAATTACTTCCTGAACAATCAGACAGAATTAAGCAACATCCACCAGAGACAAATACCCTGTCTACACTTCACCATATGCAATTTGCTAAAACACTAGCTCATATTTGTAAATCGCACCAAAATCATCAAGAGGATCATCTTATGTGATAACACTTTTTCACACTATTATAGCAACTCACCTAGGTATACAAACCAAATAGAACTAAATTATTCCAAACCAATCAAACACTGAATAAATTAAGCAAAACCCAGAGAAAACAAACAAATATACTTTCTTTAAAAACAACCTAAAATCTTTAATCGCACCAAAACCATGTTAGATTCACACATTTTTCCACAAGGCAAATAAACAATTAAACAAGTAATAAATTAAGCTAGAACCCAGAAGAAAAAAGTGACATTTGAATTATCCCAAACTATTCAAATGCCAAACAAATTAAGCAAAACCCATATACTATGTTAAATAACAACCAAAAATCCATAATCACAGCGAAACCACCACATAAGACCATACAATTTTTCCACTAGGCATATATTCAATTAAACAAGTAATAATTCAAGCTAAAACCGAGAAGAAAAAATGCTACCTTTTGTAGACTTCACCAAAAGTTCCACCCCAAAGGCGCTTCCTGAACAATCCATCAGCACAAGGATGCCCTTCCCAAAGCTCAAGCCCTCCAGTGACAATCCCAGGAACAAAAACCACAGGATGCTTCACTTTCAAGCCTTCCTTTGAAAGCTTTTCACCTGGAGGATCAGGCAAAGGACCTGTGATTCTTTCAGTGACATATTGAGGGAATGAAGAAGGCATTGCGTTGTAGAGAAAGAGAAGAATCCACCAAATTGTGCAGATCAAGCCTATGAACCAACAGCAGCTATCCATGCAAGACCATTTGACTGCATTCTCTTTGGCGCTTTTCTTGTGTTTTGGTGGTGGTGAAGATTTAAGTTTTTTAGTGTTGTCTGTGTCTGACGCTTTTGCTTCGATTTCATTTGAATTTGAATCCGAAGCTGAGGGTTCTGATTGTTTTCTTCTTCTTAGGGCTTTTGTTATGTTCATTCTCTCTCTCTCTCTCTAATCTGTGAATTTCGAGTTTCTTGTTTCTTTCAGCTCTGTTTTGAATCTTTAGACAGTACTGGTGTGTTTAGCGCTCTCTCTCTCTCTCTCTCAAGAGTGGGGACTGGTGGTGGTGTTCGGAGGAAATGGACTTCTCGTACGGCGGAGACAGTGGTCGTTCTCGTTGATTGGCCGGGAAATCTAGAAAAATGGAGAATGGATTTTGCCCCTTTCTTTCGGATGCGAATTTTTTGTGGCTTTTATTAATATATCCGGAATCTATGGAATTTTACATGCGGGTCCAATTTAGGAAGATGATCTCGTGGGAGAAATCCAGTGGTTGGAAGCCGTCAGATGAAGTGGGCATGTTATCTTCGACTTATTTTATTTTAAAAAGATATCATCTATTCTAAAAATATTTTAAAAAATATTATATATTAAATTTATTTAAAAATATTTAATTTTCTTTATTTTTATATTTATAATATTTATATATATATTATAACGATAAATTTTCTATATAAATTCAATATATTATATAGTATTTTATTATTTCAATAAATTATTTAACTCTTGGCTTTATCTTAAAGATAATAATAAAATCGTATCAAATATTTTTAATATGATATCAGAATTTCTTTTTTTATAAAAAGTGTTATCTGCACGCTCTTTTATTTGTTTTCAAAAGACTTGTTCTTCGAAATAAAAGTTCAAAGTAACCATTCATGCATTACATATCTCTAAAAGACTTTTGGTCCCAAAAAAATGCTTTTCTATATGGATTACGGTAAAAATTTAAAAAGACTACTTACCGACACATATATCCATGAAACCCTAAGTCATTCTTAAAAAAGAAAAAAGACCGCGCTTCAGTATCAGTTATGATTAGAGTCAAGAAAACCATTCACACAAAAAATTTTGGACCCTTTTAGAAAAAAGTTATTTTTTAGGATTACAAAAACCAATTTTTCAGTCACGTTAGTATACACCTGTCGACTCTTTCAAATTCAAATAATTTTTATTATATTATATTATATTTAAGATGAAATATTAAAAGATATCATATATTTTAAGAATATTTAAAAAAATACTATTTATTAAAATTAAATCAATAATTAGTTTAATTATGAAAATATTTGATTTTTTATTCTATATTTATAATATTTATTTACATATTTGTAACAAAAGATTTTCTTTATAAATGCAATGTATTATAATATTTTATTAAAACAATAAATTATTAAAATTTCATGTATTTTATTTTGCTTCTGGTCTTTAATATACTATTTAAAACTTTGACAATTTTATTTTATTTATGACCTAATAAACACAATTTTTAGGATATATAACTTAATTTAGAATAGTTAATATCATTAAAATGGTTTTTTTTTTCTCGGCAAGGTAACTACAACAACGTTTAAATCTTTATCTCACTAAATAGAGTCAGTTATGTAGATTTTTCTGTGTAATTATATTTTATTTTATATTACACGTTCACTTATATAATTATTTTTTTTATATGATAATAATGATTATATTTTTTAATTTTGGTACGGTGAATTCTAGAATTAAATAAAGAAAAAGGATTGTGTTAGATAATCGGTCAATTTATGTATTGATTCTATACCAGAAGTAACTATTGAGACAAAAAGAATAGTAACAAGCAAATAATATACAAGATTGGTATAGGATTTAGAGATCATATTTATGGTCCAAAATGGGATATCTGTGCTACTCGCGAAGGGTGCCCCCCCGGTGGTGAGTCACGGACGCCACGGCGTAACTCCTGGCCAAGGCAGAGAGCAAAGACCAAAGAGTGCTACGGCAGCGGCTCGACAAAGCCATGCGTGAAAACATTCAACATTTGCAGCAACACAAAAGTATGCCGAGGCCCACCAAAACGAACCGAGAGGAAGTACCCATCGCCCAACTTGACAAGCTCCCATATACGTCTCTTCCAGGGAAAGGAAAAAACTCATCCCCAACAAACATTACTTATTGATTTTACTTTTCTCTCTCTAGTCTCCACCAAAAAGCTAAAACTACAAATATTTATTTCCTATGATACCTTTCTCTTCCAAATGTTTGTAAAACCTGGCATGCTTCATTGAGTTGATCTATACCTTCCTCGTCGACCTTCGAGTCTCTCAGACTATACTCGATGAAAAATTTGACTCGATTCATTCATTTATTAAATGAGTCGAGTTTAAATTTAACAATTAAATTTGTTTGATAAGTGAACCGAATTTATAATTTTGATTAATTGACTCAAAAGTTTGTGAAGCAACTTGTTAAGATATAATAAATATTTATATAAATTTAAATATGTATTTAATTAAATATATATTCGGATATGATTTAATATTTTTAAATTTAAAAATTAGCAATTTCAATTTTGAGTCCCAATTCGAGCTCCGTTCAAATTCAGGCTCGAATTGCAGATCGAGTTTATATAAATTCAGTCTGAATTTAAATTTATTCGGTTTAAATTTGAGCTCAACCTTGGAAAGTAAACTTGATTCGATGGAACTTGAGAGAGATGGAGCAAAAATGACTTTAGTGGTGCAAAAATGTATTGAAAATGACTTTAGGCTTCTATTCATGTCATTCTCGCAAGTACACCACAAAGTTCTGTCACAAATTCATCAAGAGTCCTTTAGGAAACTAGCTAAAAAAATGTTATTTGAGCTAAGGATCACCCTGCATTTGATCCCACTTGGTTACTTTTATGTTCACCTGAATCAAAATGTTTCGAAAAGTAAATGTTTAATAGTTGGATACTGAATTTTTTTAAATAAAATTTTGAATTTAATTATTGCGTATAAAAAAAATAAACGTTCGGATAATTTTATCTCTTAAAGTCTAATCCGATTCACACTAAATTTAGTTAGATTCAACGTAATTATCAAAAGTCCATAATTTATAAAAAAGGAAAGAAATAAAACTTTTCTGAATATTGTACCCAATTCTTTAAAAGCAGCAAAGAGATAGATAACCCCCTGGGAGAAGGCATCTATCAGTAAGAGTAATACAATAGAACTCAAACTTTTCTGAATATTTTACTTAGATCATAAAAATGTTTAGTATGTTAGAAAGCTTTCGTCTGGCCTGTAAGAAGAAAGGGAGAGGAAACAAGGAATGGATGAACACCCATCTTTTTGCCAGGCAAAAACACAAAAAATGCAAGAATGACAGCTAGGCTAGATATGCAATCGTGCGATAAATACATAGCGAACTATTCTTTCGCCTTTTTCTAAAAAAAAAAAAAAGGCTAGGCCAGATGTTCTTGGGCATTGGTTAGAGTCCACTTCAGGGGTCTAGTCTCCAAATCCTTGACCTGAACGGCCCAATCATAATTAAAACATTCAATCTGCGGAACAGATTAGGCCCAAATGTTTGCGTTCAACCCCTTGCTTAAATTATATATATATATTTTAACTTTATCACATATATTCAAAAATTCGAATAATCTGATTTGAGTAGTTATGAGATTCAATTTAGAAATTGACTTTTTTAATATATTTTTTTTGTTTCAAAATTCGAATTCAAAATTTTGATTAATAAAATTTAGTATAATATATTTTTTTTTTACCACTTGAAAAGAGAAAGAGGGGTTGAACTCGAAATTTCAAATCAAGAAAGGACATTTAGTCTCACAGGACATAAGGGTTCTAGGTTGCTTAAACTACTCTTCCAAAATCAAGGAAGTCCATCTAAAATACCATCTAATTGAACATTTTTATTTTATTCTAGGGAGACTCAATTTTTTCTTATGTGAATAATTTTTTTTTTAATGCATTTGCATTAGGCGCATAACCGATGATTCTTCATTTTTCTAAAATCATAGAAGACCTCGTAACTTTTATCCATGGACTCCTTTGAGCACTCGATCTGTGTGTGTGTGCGCGTGCATGTGCGAGAGATAGAGAGCGCTCTAGCCACAAAAAAACCACAAAACCCCTTTAGGAGAGTACTTTTGTGGACTCAAATTTTGGCAATGGCTAGCACAAATTGTGGGGCCATATTGTATTGTAACCTCAAAAGAGTGTAGTAGGATTATGTGGGATTTCTTCTCGTAATTCAGTGATATGATTGAGACATTACAGCTCTAAATACAAACAAAACTTATACTTTTCCTTCATCTAACTAAGTATTGGTTATCCAAAAGGGCCAGCCAAGCCCAAGCCATGGTAGCAGGTACCTACCAACTTTCTTCGTATGACTCGTAATACCAAACTTCCCTGGATATAACGATAGGACGTTATACCTTCTTAATCGTTGAACTCTGATTCAAGCAATAAAAATGAAGAAACAGGATTTGAGAAAATTAACTTTTTAATGAACCACACAATATATAAACTAAATTAGTTGGATGAAATCTGGATATTAATCGATAGTAAGATATCTATTTACACAAATACACACACACACACACACACACACACACACACACACACACACACACACACACAAACACACACGAGTCATAGTGGTCTCTCAAGGCAAGCAAAGTATATTACCTTATGTAATGCTTGATATTATAATGGAGACCATACAATGATCTATGTAAAAGTAATCAGATCACTTGGCTGAGATTTTAAAATTTTTCAAACCCCAAATTTAATTTCGCGGATATACCCCACCAGCACATGTAGATGCCATCATACCTAATTACTAAGAATAATTTTCATTAATGTACTGTAAAAGCAATTAAGTTAGCATTAAGAGATTTGGTATCTGAAGAAGTTTCATCAAATATAAATAAATAAATCACGATTTTTCTGGTTTGACGAAGTGCCATTTCCTATTGCTTAAGACACCATTGTGACTTTTGCATTGCCCCATTGTATGGAAACAATGGAAGTTGGCGTGTTGCCACAAAGGAAAAGCAAAGCTATAGAATGAGGCTTTTCCTGCACTACAACCTAATTTAGGTCTGCGCAATGTTAGCTGGTGGAGATTATACCAAGGGCTATTTAATTTATATGTATAAGATGAGATAGGAAAGAAGCAATAAACAATGGCAGATGCTGATATAAAACTTGGGGAGAAAAGGTCAAAAGGCATTACCATGGGGGTGGGTTTGGCTTGTGGCCGACCTAACATGAGGGGGAGCATTAAATGGCTTCGAGTATGGACACCATCATTTCTATTATCTATTTCAATGGAGTGTTTTCATTCAATAATGCTTCTCACACAAATGATACCATGTGCCATAATTACCCCCATCCCTCTCTCTCTCTCTCTCTCTCTCTCTCTCTCTCTCTCTCTCTCTCTCTCTCTCTCTCTCTCTCTCTCTCTCTCAAGGCAAGCAAAGTATATTACCTTATGTAAAATGGTCGGAGTAATGAATCAATAAACCAATAGATCGATCGAATTGATTGTTGGTTGAGTTTTAAAAACACTGCTCCTATCCACTTTCATAACTTTGCATTGCACATTTGATTCCGTGTTGTGTTCCTGTGCATGACATTCATATTATATACCCATAATAAAAATTAAAAATAAAAATATAAAATTCAATTGAATTCTTGTAGTTAGAACAATGAAAATAAAATGTACAATTTATTTATAATTATAATTATTTACTTAATTACTGTTAAAACCTCCCTCTATTTAGAGTTAATTGGGATAGAATAATAATCGAAAAATAAACAAAATAGACTCCACAAATTTTGTGGAATTTATTTATAAATTTCATATTTTTTTTTACTAATTTTGAAAAATTATAATTTTTATAAAGTTAGAAATGAATTTTACATATTTTTTTATTTAAAAAAATGAAATCAACAAAATATAAAGAGTTTATCTACATTTTCATTTTTTTTTTTCATTTCAACTATGAATTACACCTTCCTTTTGTTAAAGTTATGCTTCGATCGATCATTTCGGTCATCACAAGTTTTTTTTTTTTTTAATGTTTAACGAGTATTATTTAGAGGAAATAATTATAATTTTAAGTTAACAGCTATATCTCAAATTTATATTTTTT
Source organism: Dillenia suffruticosa (assembly GCA_033439265.1). Classification (NCBI taxonomy): domain Eukaryota; kingdom Viridiplantae; phylum Streptophyta; class Magnoliopsida; order Dilleniales; family Dilleniaceae; genus Dillenia; species Dillenia suffruticosa. The sequence goes on from JAVTVX010000004.1 coordinate 23,773,625, forward strand.
GTATATTTGATAAATTTATTCTTATACTTTTATTAAAATATTAATTATTTAATATAAGGTATTTAATTTATAATTAAAAGTATGATTTTCATAGAAATGTATCAATTGTCGATTGTAATCTTAGATCTGTGATCATGATTTCTTTCTGATTTTAAATCGTTAAATTGATACTTTTGAGATTTTTAATTAAAATATGTTGATTAATTAATTAAATAAGATAGAGAAAAAAGAAGTAAAGGAAAATTGATCCGAATAGAAGAGAAAACAAGGACCGATGATTTAGAGTAAATGAATCAACTATTTAAAAGACAGAGAAACCGGATCGAGAAGAGTTTGAAATGTATCGTTATAAATTAATTATTATTTATTAATATTATGTTATAGATTAATTGTTATTTATTAATAAAATTTAATCTTTGCGGAGATATTTAAATAGTAAAAATTTTTATTTAATTATTTTTTAAAATTAAGATTTAATATTTAATTTTTTTTGAAAGTGTAGTTGAAATTTAATATTTAAATTTTTATAAATTTATCTATTTTTTTTATTATTTGTTCAATCCTTATATAATAAAAAATCCATTAATAAAATTTTGACAAAGAGAGCCATTTACCAGGAAGCCAAAAGTAGGATTGGGGAAGGGACACGAGAAGGCAGAAGATATGATTGTTACGAGGAGGAGTTGCTTTTTACAGAGATCTTGGTACTCTCGTGGTTCGTGTGGGCCCATCAAACTTAGCAAACTGGGCATTGCTCTCTGTCACGGCCCCACTCCCAATCCCACGCCACCATCTCTCTCTCTCTCTCATCAATTTTTCATTTTCACCAACAAAGGGCTCCTGTTTGATGTGAGAGATCTCCCACGCTCTGACCTCGAATCTGCATTCTTTTCTGCTACAGTACACCAAGGTTGTCCTCGGGGGATTCATGCAGACAGATAGAGAGAGCGAGAGAGAGATAGGGGAGACCAATCCACGGTTGATTTAATAGGAAACTCGATACATTTTTTAATCAGTTTCAAAATTTAAAAATAAAAAATATATTATAAAAATCCATTTAAATTATATGATTTTGTTTAATCAGAATAAAAATTAACATCATGGCTGTGTAATCAAAATGAATTAGTGATTACTTATCGAATTTTTGACAAATCACGATTATGATAAAAATGATATTTTTAAATTTTCAATAAAATCTCAGCATTTAGTAATACGATCTATATGAGATGTTTGTATTTAAATTAAATTAATTCTAATAAAGCATAATAAAAGATAAAAGAAAAAATAAAGATAATTTTAATAGATTTTTTTAATGGCGTGAAATTTATTAACAAACAATAAAAATCAAATTACGATCAAATTATATGTAACAAATACACGTCAAATTATATGTTTAATTTATTTTAAAAATATTTCACTCGATCAACATGAAAAAATAAAAAAGAATAAGAAGAAAAAGAGCGAAATAAGTTATATAAATATTAATCTATTTAGATTAAACTTGAATGAAAAACGAAAACGGAAAAGGGTTAAACTTGACAATAGTCAACCAGGCCTTAATTTTTTTTTTTTTTCTTTTCCATAAACGCTGAGATGGAAATTAGGCTATCACTCTCAAACCTTAACTGGTGTTAGCTCCACTTCTCAAGTTCAAGTGCAAGATATTAAAGGGTTCCTTAATTTTGTTGTCTCCTTGCTTCCGATTAACCGACATTGTGGGGCTTAGCTTAACACCAAGTAGGGAAGCCTTGGACTTTAAGGGCAGTCTCCGCTCGATCTTTGCTTGCAAAATTAGCACGTATGAAGATGTATTCTTATATATTGAGAAGAGTTGCAAATGTATCAACAACACTTCGTTGATCCAGTGAAAAAAGTATTAATATCTCATATTAAGAATTGAGATTCAAATCTTGGTAGTAGTAAAAATGACGTTGTGAGAGCTCCCTCCCAATTGGGATCCGACAATATCTCGGTCGAAATTAGTCGAAATAAAATTTTGGATACTCGACAGTAAACAAATTCCATAAGACCAAAAAAAAAAAAAGAGTTGCAAATGTACTTCTATTGCCTTCAATGAGATTCCTTAATTTTTAAATTTAAAATTTAGGAGTAAAAAATGTTACGTTAAGAGAATTCCTTTTAAATTTGATTTGATAATATTCGAATTAAATTAATTAAAAAATGATTTTGAATATCGTATGTTATTAAAAATTAAAAAAAAAATTAGAGTTCTAGAAGTTCTATCCTTGGTGACAAAGGGCTGATAATAATCCACCACCTTACTTGTAAACCTTCGTGCATCTTCCAATTTTTTTTCTTTTTTCTTTTTTAATTTCTAAGAAATAGAAAAGGGCTAAAATGGTAATAAAAAAATCATTAAAGAGATAATTAATTGGTGCTCCTATTTAAAGAGGCAGACCAGATGGACCCCAAAACCAGGAAGTCATATAATCACTAGCAATGAAACCAGTTGGGGAGAGGGAAAACAAGTGGCATTGTGGGGAGAGGGAAAACAAGTGGCATTGTGGCTTGGGTCATATTTTCATGAAAAGGGTCTCAAAAATTTTGGCCACAAACATGTGGGTGTGCCCTAATAAGAACATACCCTCTCATTTTCATTTCCTTGGCTAGAGTGTGCCCCTACATGAATGAGTAAAAGCAATGAGTCAATAGTCCATACCAAGTAATTATGGGAGATATAATTGATGCCCAATTCATTATCTATGACAAAATAATCACTTGTTCTTGCTTTTAATGATCTTAGACAATGCTAATGCCTTGTACTATTTCAAGCTTGAATGGAGAGAGAAAGAGTAATCTTCTCTGGATTTCAATGGAGGGGAAGGGGGAAACAAAGTGGAAGCAATTGATTTAGTCACACTTTTTTATTACCCATTTGCATCATAACATCTTTATAGCGTTACATGCAAAGATTGAAATTTCTCTCACTAAATAATTTAAGAAATTTCAATATTACGGTCTTTATGCACAAATTGAAAAAGAAAATTAGACACGACTGCGAGTTAATGAATTTTATTTATATGTAGTTTTTTCTTAATAAGTCTTTTTTTTAGTTTGATTTTGTTATGTGTTTACTTATAATTATTTATTAAAAAAAATTGAATTCTCAAATATGACCTTGTTTTGTTATTTACAAATAAACATATCAATGTTTGGAGGTAAAATCATCTCTTACTATGTATGATACTTTCTTTTTTTCTTTGATATCATAGTTAGACCACCAACTCAGTATTTTAGGTTTTGTCCTGATTAATTTGACCGCTTGCATAGCCCAATTGAGGGGATAGATCTCCCGACACTAATTTTTTCGTTCCTATGGGGGATCGAACACTCCCGACCATGATTAAGGGGCGTCAGTCTCCAAACCAATTGAACCATTAAACGTATCAAATTATTTAACTAAATTTATTTTAAACAGCTTATAAGATACTTTTAAAATTTATAAGTAAATAACTTATAAGATATTTTATGATTTAATAGTTGTTGTTGGTGTGATCGGCAACAATTGGTTTTTATAAAAAATATAAACATATGATAATAAAATTTTAGTAAGACCGTTTTAATCGATTTATTAATTAAAATAAAATAGCTTATAAGTTATATAAAAAAAGTTCAGTAAAACTACTTTTTTATTAATAGTTTATTAACTCTGAACATCTTATTTTTAGATTTTATAAACTATTTTAAAAATTTTAAAAGAAATACCAAACAAAATTTACAAATTTATAATCTCTCAAATATTTTATAAGATATTTTGAAAAGTTTTTAATCTGAGCCGAACACCGTCAGTCCAAGAATATTTGTGGTTGGAGAGTCCCTCTAAACATAAAATATACTCCCATAAAAATTATTTTATAAAAGTTATTTTTCCCCCAGAGAGTGATTAAATTAACAAAAAAAAAAATCACCTTCTCTCTCTCTCTCTCTCTCTCTCCCTATGAAGAATAAACCAAACAAAGGGATAAATATTAAATAGACAAAATGAGTCAAAAACCAGATGAATTGACTTTATACAACAATATATTTTATTAATATTAAAAATATTTTAATTTATTTAAAATTACTTAAATTTAAAAATTTTAATTTTTTTTTTCTTTCGAGTGCTATAAAGAATTTTATTCATTTAGTCCTAGCATTGGGCCAAAGGATTTAAATTAACTATTAAATTCATTTATTTTAATCATTTGAATTTACATTAATCTAATACAAATAACCGTTTAATTTTAATAATATTCTTTTAAGCAACTCTCTCTCTAAACATTTTAGGGCTATAAATGATGAATTTACTAAAAATTTATATTAAATAATAAATTTAATTAATCGATCAATTTGAAATATTAAGAGAGCAGAAGGAATAGTTAGGGAAAGGAAGGAGAAGTCGATAAATTTGGAGAGATTTTTATAAATTTTGATTTATAGAATTTTTTAATATTTTATATTCTAAAGATTTAAATATTTTTTTATCTAAAGTTTAATGAATTAAATTCTTATAAACTTTTTTATATTTGATATTTGAATATAAACCGATTCGTCTTATTAAAAAAGTTTACGGTTGAATTATGATTTATTAAAAATTTATTATTGAATCGTGTTTTACGATTTAATTATTTAGACGGTATTTTATTTAAATCCTTTTTTTTTTCAATTATGGTCCAACTATGATTCGAATGTGTGCGAACGGTTCTGATAATACTATTGCCGACACTTACAAGGGGTCAGTAACAGGTGTCCCAGGCCCCTACAAGTATCCCTAGAAAGAACACGCAATTCTTTTTCAAGACACAAAAACACCGCTTCGTGCAGTCGTCCCTTTGTGTGGCAGTCCGGTAACAGTTTTGTGGACCGCTCAATTTTACAGTGACAGAGAGACTCACACGCCCTCCGCCCAAACAGAACCCAATCCCGAATCTCAACATCGAGAGAGAGAGAGAAAGTGAGAGAGTCTGTTTGCCTATTTTGCTGTTATTTTTATCGAGGGAGTGAGAGAGAGAGAGAGAGAGAGAGAGAGAGAGAGAGAGGGAGAGGTTGTCTATCACTAGCTTCTCAAGCAAGAAGAAGTTTAGAGAGAGAGTCTCTCTCCCTCAAAATAAGCCCTAATTCCTGCATTCACGCACGCTTCTTCACACTTCACTTCCTTTAATCTCTCTCTCCCCACCCGAGTGACCGAGTAAATGCAGCCATGAAAAAGGCTGAGCAGAAGAGATGCATTCTCCGGGAGTCGTGTAATCAACAGAAGAACTACTTACAGTATTCTGATTATAAGCTTTAAATTATTGATTTGTGACTGAAAACTCAAATCTGAAGAGAGAGAGAGAGAGAGAGAGAGAGAGACATGTTGACGTGCATAGCTTGTTCCAAGCAACTCAACAATGGATCTCTACACGAACAGGAAAATCGCGACGATGTTATTGGAACTCCCTCCACCAAACACGCCATTAAAGCACTCACCGCGCAGGTAATAAAGTCGCTTGCAATTTCAGTAGATCAGAGTGAAAATAAGTGAATAACTTCATTAATTTTAAGTTGAAATTGTTGTTCCAGATCAAAGACATGGCGTTGAGAGCAACAGGAGCGTACAAGCACTGTAAAGCATGTTCAGGATCGACGAATCATCACAAGAATTATGGAGATTCTGAGGCTGCATCGCAATCTGAGAGGTTTCACTACTCGTATAGGAGAACAGGGAGCTCGAACTCGACACCGAGGCTGTGGGGGAAGGAAATGGAGACGCGATTAAAGGGTTTGTCGAGCGGTGAAGGGACTCCGGCATCTGTGAGCGGACGAGCTGAATCAGTTGTGTTGATGGAAGAAGATGAGCCTAAAGAATGGGTTGCTCAGGTTGAGCCTGGTGTACTTATAACATTCGTTTCCCTTTCTCAAGGAGGGAATGATCTCAAGCGGATTCGATTCAGGTACTGTTTTGGCTTGTTCTTGATCTGATTTGATTTTTAACTTCAATCATATAATACATATTTGTGTTGTTGTGCTAAATTTGCTTGGGAATTCCACCCATTCATCCCAAGTGAATGCTGAAAAGTTTAGCTTCATTTGTCACATTAAAGTGTGACCAACTGGTATTTAAGTAGACCCAGAATGCAACCTACTTTTCTGTGGTTAAATTTACCAAGTACATGTTTGATCCACTTATGCCTACAGTTGATCTCAGATAAAAGGCCGAGAAAGGTATGGTTGGCTAATTGCCTCGCCGTCATTGGACAGTGGACAAGTAAAATAATCAGTAAAGGTATAAATCCTCTATTTGAATAATATGGAGAAATCAAAAGATGGGTATTGATCTGATTTTGCAGAGTTTCAAAGCTGATGCATGTTAGGGCATGGAGGATTTTAAGTGGGCAGCCCCTAGATTATTGTTCTGGATACAAGTAGTATAACAGCATAAGAGGTAAGGACAATGCTTAGCACCATCATTCACTGGGTCCCGCCCTAGACTGCAATTATCTGATGAAGGAGAGCATCCATACTTCAAGTCAAAGTGTCAAACCAGATCTCCCCATTTTCTGCACAGAATCAGGACTTTCTTATAAGCTAGCATATGTTCTTACATGGATGGGTGGAAAAAAGACATTAAATCTACAGTGACATAGATTTAGCTTTATTATGCTGTATGTGGGACACCCAACATGCATGAAATTTTTTCTGATGCGTGCTAGAGAGATTCTTTCTGTGGAGAATAGTTCTGGTTTTGGACTTTAGAAAGGGTCAAACCCGGTAAATCTCTTCTCCTACTTAGTTTCCGGATGCAAAATTCATGTGCTTAATGTACTCTTGATCCAATAAAAATTACTAACGCATATGATTTAGTTGGAAGGGCTGTGCCATGCCCATTGATTGATAAGGAGAAGTGGCCATCTAGCTATTCTGACACTGGGAAATCACATAACCGTATGTACAAATGGTACTACAAACATTAATAAATTCACCATTTTGGATGCATGTGACATGAACTCAATATTTGATGTTTCTCTATCCATCATATTTGATTCTAGAACTTTCTTAAGTTTAATCACAATCATGAAACCTTAATGAAAACAGGGTGGTCATGTATGGTCCTTGTAGCTTAGCAGCCTTATCTCTCAGTGGATAGAATTAGGTTTGCCGAGTCGAAGAAAAAGAGAGTAATGAAGTGGCCTTCAGCATCTATAATAATGCAATGAATATGTTCTTTTCTTGCCCTTGTTTTAGACCATTTTGGAGGATGTTAGACTTGCCCAAAACTTACTATCTTAAACTAAGTGGGTTTCAATTTCGTTGCTTCCTGTTTTTAACATTGCTCTTTGATTTTGGCATCAAGGCTCAAAATATATATGAATATGTACCGTGACAATGTTTTTTTGTGGCTGTCAGACTCAAAAAGATGATGGGAATTTTGCTTTCTAGAATGTGTTGTCAACCATGTCAATGAATTTGTAGGATTTTGTAGGGGTTGTTCATACCCAGCAATTCAATAGTTTAGTGAGCCGTAGTTGGAACTTCAAGCTGGAGTTGTAGAAAGTTCTTAACTCTTACTCTATTTCAGTTGCCCAGTGACTGTCTCCCTTCCCACCCCAGTTGCCGATTGACACTGCTTTGATGTGATTCAAGTGATATCAGTTTTTTTGTGCAAGACATATAACAGCTAGGAACATGACTTGCTGGAAGTGTTGACTATACTCAGTGGAGTAAATTTTGTCTGCCTTCAAAGAGAACTGAGTTGATTTTGAATCACAAAAATTTAGCCAAGACATTTAATATCAATTCTACTTATTTCTATGTTCTGCAGGACTTTGTTAACATATCAATGAATTGCCATGTCAAATGCATCACCAAATCACTTTGCAAGTTTTCCTATGTGGTTAGTGGAAAAATATTAGATGGCATTTTCTTGCCAATTAATTACATGATGTTTATTGTTGCTTTTTAATTCAAAATGTTAACTGAGGGCTTGATCATTGGCTTTTGAAAGTTCAAGTTAATGGATCCTATTTTAAGCATTTTAAAATGCATACTCTTGATTCCTGGGGTGATCTACTCTATTAGGGTTTTCTTGAGTAACTATCATTTTTTTTTCATGCAACAGTCGTGAGATGTTTAACAAATGGCAAGCTCAAAGGTGGTGGGCAGAGAACTATGACAGGGTTATGGAACTCTACAATGTGCAGAGGTTTAACCGCCAAGCTGTTCCACTTCCAACTCCCCCAAGATCTGAAGATGAGGTAAGTTCCACCAACTTTCATTTAAGAAAATTGCATTTTCAGCAGTAAATTGTGAGCTTAGCCTTGTACTTGCATCGTGTCTTTCCCATTTTTAAGATGATGTGGAGTCTTTTTGTATTCCTTGATGTGGCTCTATACTATGCTAGTTGACAAATGTCTCACATAAAGGAAAAAATAGTATCTGAAATAAATGAATACACTCCATTGATTGGCGCATTTCATTCTTATTGCTCCATCTGTTGTTGCATGTATACTGTAGCAACTTTTGGTGCACATTGTGGACCTGTAGCTCATTTGACCATAGTAATAGTGTCATGAAAATTACTTAGGTTTTGGTTGTACAATTATGTGGTGTGAAACAGTTGGTGGTGATTAGTTTGTGTTGGAACCACTGATGCTCACTTTGTGTCTTCGGAAATGTACAAAATGCATAAAATTTAATTGTACATGAGTTTGATGACTAGAAGTTGTATACTTCTTTCAGAGTTCAAAGATGGAATCTGCAGAAGACAGCCCTGTGACACCACCATTGAGCAAGGAGCGCCTACCTCGCAACTACCATAGGCCAACTGGAATGGGCTACTCTTCCTCTGATTCACTTGACCATCATCCAATGCAATCCCGTCATTATTATGACTCAGGTGGTCTGGCTTCCACACCAAAACTCTCCAGCATCAGTGGGGCAAAAACCGAGACATCTTCAGCGGATGCCTCAGTCCGGGCCAGTTCATCAAGAGAGGCAGATCAGTCTGGAGAGCTCTCCATCAGTAATGCAAGTGATTTGGAGACGGAATGGGTTGAACAGGATGAACCAGGTGTCTACATCACTATCAGGTTATTGCCTGGTGGAACTCGTGAACTCAGACGTGTGAGGTTCAGGTAAGTTTGTTTTATGCCAATTAGGAGCATCTAACAAGTGATTAGGAGTATCTAATGTGCAAATGTCCTTTCCTTCACTTAAAAGCCAAATCTTGAATACTTCCCTTCTGCTGCAAACAGGTTGTCACTAGTTCTATTACTGGAGAGTAGGGTTCCCTGTGTCCTCATGCATGGTAAATAATTTTTTTAATGTGGAAGTTGCTTCTGTCATATTGCTAGACTCTCCTGTTGACAGAACTGGAATTGTTTATTCTAGATTTTGTTGAGCCTAGTGGGCCCTGGTCACCTGGAAACAGCTACTACTGTTTCATAAATATCTCGGCAAATGCCACCGCAACACAGGTCTTCTTCGGCATGATCCATTTCCAAACTGGTCTATATACATGGAACCACATAAACTAGTAAAATCCTGGGTGGCAAAGATTTGTACTTTGTATTGTTCTCAAAAGCATGAAGGATTTAATTGCATCTTTTGTGCTCTAAATCCACACTGCATAGCATTCCTATGAAAACTACCAAGTCTCTCATTTTATATCTATTTGTTGGGAAATCCTACAAACCCATCACAATTGTGGCAACATAAGATCTTTGAGTGATAATTTTAGACCCTCCTGTAGTATATTAGGCCTTCGTGAGGTAACTTTAATCATTGGAGGGCCTTCCGATGATAATGTCTAGATTTCAAATGATAACTTTAGGCTTTCCCATAGGGAAACTTCGAAGGACCCCATGGGTAGTAACATTTGTTCCCTTGGTTTCAACTTGGCCACTTTAACCGTAATTTTTGTTAAAAGAAAACTTCAATGGGTTTGTTGGGTAAGTGGATCAAGTTGACATTGTTTGAAAATTTTTTGATGCAGCCGAGAAAGGTTTGGGGAAATGCACGCCAGGTGGTGGTGGGAACAAAACCGGGCCAGGATACACGAACAATACTTATGATTTAGCTTGTCAATGAAGACCGAGGAGGAGGGCTCGAGAGAAAAAGTGTCCTTTTCTTTGTGACACTTCTTGGTGTTTTGAAGTGTTCTTGGTACTCTCCAAGCTCCCCGCATGGTCAAGCTCAAGGCTTAGCATATATATATATATATATATATATATATATCTCTCTCTACAGTTACAGTTCCCAAGCTTCTTTTCGGTATTTCTTCGTGGTTTGTGGTTTCAATCTCTCTCTCTCTTTTTCGCTTAGGTAGGTCAAGTGAAGTGAAATCATTGGGGATGATTTGGAGTTTGTTGCGTGCATGAATGCAAGTTGAGAAAAAAATGGAAACTTGTTTATTACGAGAATGTAATTCATAATTCATAATTCATAGTTCAAAATCTTTGGTTTGATTCATTGCAGATATGTGATATGGTGTATATTTACTAAATGACTTTTTTTTTTAAATCACCTGTATCCTGAATGAATCCAACTAAATTTGGTTTGAGTCGAATTAGATTTTTAAAAGATAAAAGTTTTTTAATGTATTTTTTTAAATATATATGAGTTGAATTCGAGATTTTATTTAAATGGTATTAATATTAATCATTGGATCTTTTAAATATCAATAAATTAAAATCTTAATAATTTTTTAAAATGTTTTTTCAAATACCATTAACTTGAGCCTCTGGAATCGTTTACCCGTGCAAACCAACATTGAACTTTTTACTCTTATTCGGCTTTTGTGCTGAGGACAGAAAGTTGGAGCCTTTTCTCTCCCATTGAAAATCTAATAAAAATATACTTCGCCTTTTCGAGTTCCGTCCATCGGAGCAGTTCTTGTTTCGTCTGACACCACGCCCGAACAGAATAAATTAAATGTATTAAATTTTATGTAAGTATATATAATCACTTATTTATTAAATTTTAATTAAATATTTATTTAAATTTATCAATATGATAATGATTTAATAATAATTAGTTAAAATATATTTATATAAACTATCATATAAAAAATTAAATTTATTTAAATTTTTTCTTAGAAGCAAACTCATTTTGGATCAAACTACTAGAATGGGTTTAAATCTTTTTATTATATTCAAATTCTAATATAATAATTTCTTTTTCTTCTTCTTTGTTTTTAATAAAACATCAGTGTCCGGTAATCATATTAAATTCGATTAAATTCAATTGATCTGAATTGAGTCCTTAATGGATGAAACTTTCCCATAAAGGTTTTTGCCATATATAAAATTCAAATCTGAAACATTGTTTAAAAGGTATCGATATCTAGCATTTATTTTCTAATATGTTAATTTCGCATACCCTCAATGTAAAAAATCTTAAGGGTTTGATATTTGGGAAATTTGAACATTGTGTATATTTTACCTTTTGGTTTTTTTTTTGTGTTATATTAATAGGTATTCAGAATCATATTTCGATTAATTTGATTAGAAACTTACAGTGATCCATTAAGAAGGCTACCCACCCGATATAGTTTTCTATGTCCAAGTTATGAGTCGAACTTGAAAAGTTGGTTAAGCCACCTATCGTCATATCCCACTAAATCAACTGTCTGTTGATTTTTCCTTTCGCTCTACTAAACCTGGTATGGCTTCCCAAGTTTTTATATCTATTTTCATATTTTTTATTCCAAAAAGAAAAAGAAAAAAAGATTGAGACTTCTGGTGGAAATGGATTGACATTTAACATAACCTTGAAAATTCATACGTGCAATCCGAAATAAAAAAAAGTTCTGACATGTTGATTCTATTTATTCATTAATTGGTTTCTGAAATTATTTCTCCTATTGGACTTGTATCATCCAGAACTAGTTGACCCTTCAAATGTTGGGCTCAGCAAATATATTGGCCCATTTCTTCTTCTTCGTAGATCACTCTTTTTGCTCTTCCTCTTGGTCCATTGAGGTGCCCATTTTATAAGAAGGCTGTCCTTTCATTTTGGTTTTTTTTTTTAATTTTTTTGTTACACAAGAATTCGAACTTTAAATTATAGAGTTGAGGGAGGGGAATTGTGATCATTAAGCTATCCCCTTAGGGACTTCTTTTTGGTTTTCACTACTAATGTCCGGATTTTATCTGATTAATCCATTTCAAATACTGCGGAGCTCATTTTAAGAGTTGACTTTCCCAAATCATTTTTCGTCATTCACAGAGTTCGAATTCAAGATCTCTAATTAAGAGGGTAGAGTGGCCGACCATTCAATACAAAGGAGTTTGGTCAGGTTATCCTTTCTTGTGATTTGGATTTGTGGATTAGGATGATATTTGGAAATATAATTAAGAAGTGCTATAATATATATATACATAGACGCTCAATGATTGGACATTGATACCACATTCACACTTGCATTAAACACTTTCGCTAGGGCTACTAGGCAATTGGACTTTGCCACTATCGAGACGACTCTTTACTGACTTAAGGACTGATTGATCCAGAGGATGCAATTAAGGAGGGTATGAACTCCAGGGGTAAGAATAAGGTTTGGTTGATTAGAGTTGCCTGAAGGAGCCAAGCCCGTTAGGGTTCAATTAATAAGACCAAGATGGACTCCAAAGGCAAGATTGAGAGATAGAAGGTGAGGCCTGTTGTCAAGGGGTTCACTCTGAAAGAGGGCATCGACTACACTAAGCTTTTCTCTTTGATTTCTAAGAAGGACTCACTTAGGAGAATTATGGCTTTAATGATTAAAATTTTAAATTTGAGTTTTGTGTATAAAGAAAACATGTATCAGAAGAGATTTATCTATTAAAAATTCAACTCAAATAATATTTTAAGTAAGATTTCAGATTCTACCCAAAAGAGATTTATCTATTAGGGGTACAATTCAAATCGAATCAAATTTATTCAGATCTAATATAATTATTAAATACCTATGGGGTCTGTGCGTGTATATGGATAAAATATTAACTTCAAAATGATTTCTTTTCTTTCATGGCCTGATTTCCTTTTTCAAAATATAAATACATTTTCACCCCATTTCTCCCAAGTGCTTATAAGGCTGTGAGGGTGTGAAATTATCTTAATTACTCCAATTTACTATTACTTCTTTTATACCTATTAATAAAGAGGATATAGACTTAACCATAATCTAATTTTTTTAATATTATATGTTCCATGATACTCTTAAATATTGAATTTTGATTTGTGTGAAAGGCAATATTAGGATTTAATTTATAAATAAACTATGAGCAATTTTTTAAAGAAAAAAAAACACATAATAAAATTTTCAAACCACTCATAATTTCACTTTTTTAAATATTCTCGAACCACTTGTAATTTTTTTTCTAAATATATTTTTCTTAATTTATTTTTCGTAAAAACAATTTGCCTGCATGGCTTATTTGGTACTCTTGTTATAAAATAAAGAAAATTAACTCATTATTTTTTATCGATAAATCACAAGTAAGAAAAAATGTAATGATTTAATTAATTTTCAAATTGAAAAATTAATTTACCTAGATTTTCAGGAGTTGCATAATGATTTTTTGACTAATTGAAAAATTAATTTCAAATTGGCTTTTAATATAGGGATACTTAATTTAAATGAATCGAAATAAAAAAATCAAATTAAAATTTATATAATTTATTTATATTAATAAAACGGAAATAAAGTTATGAAAAAAACTTCCGAATTATGAAGGTTTTGAAACTCAAAGGAACCCAATTTCAATATTTTTAATTTTAAATCCAATTTTGATTTTTGAGTTCGAATTATTATATTTTTAAGCAAAACTTAAATTAAAAAATAATGAAAATGAAGAGATTAGTTTTCAAGCAAAAATTATTACTATATATCTATTTTTATACTAATTTGTAAAAAATTCTTATTTTTTTCTTTAAACTTAAAAATTTCCCCAAAAAAGGAAACCTCCAAACAAAAGCCCAACAATATTGAAAAATAAATAAAAATTTCCATATTCCAAAAAATGGATTTTTTTTTTTGAAAGCAATTATAAGTCATATAGGGCGCGAAGGAAACGAGGGAGGGCCGAAGGTGGTTGCTCCTAAAATTTAAGATAAAATTATATAAATATCTATAATATTTTAAAAATTATACCATAAGTGTTGATTACTACTTAAAAATTATAATCTTTGTATTTTTTTAAACTATAATGTAATTTTATATTATATTTGACTAATTTAAATTTTAATATAAATTTTTAATTTTTTTCATAAATTATCGATATGTGATAATTATATTGTGTTTAGATCTGATTAAATTTAGTTCGAATCGAATTATATTCAGACAAAAGTCTTCACATACACATGTTTTCTCTATACATAAATTTAATTATCTAACTATTATATTAACTGTGTATTGACAAGTGAGATATATCGTAATATAATGTCAAATTTCCTAACAACAAAATATTTGTAATGCAGAATCTCAATATTAGTCGATAATAATTTGAAAGGTCTTTTTTATGAATAATAACTTGGAAGTAGAAAGTATATGTAGGGGATTTAGTAGAATATTGTGTTAGATCTCTTAATTAAGGTTTTTAGTTTGACTCGTGATTTAAATATAGAGTAGATTATATTGAAAGGGTAACTCTTAAATGGATTATTATATATTTTGAATTAGAGCAGTAGAAATGTAATTTTAATAAAGAAAAGGAAAGCATACAAAGGGAAAAGGAACCAAAAATATTATTGAGTGAGAGAGAGAGAGAGAGAGAGATTTACTTTGAGAAAGCCATCGGGGTTAGTGTGTCTGCGAGTGAGAATATTTTTTTGTTTCCTTAAATATCTCTCTCTCCAATATAAAAGTCTTAGTGGGTAAAAACGTTTTCAAAACCCTCGCTCCCAACACCACACTCCCTCTCTCTCTCCATCGGCCGTTTCTCTCTCTATCTCTCAAAGCCCTCGAGGATTATTCGTTCTTTTACTCTTCTTTGTTTCGCTCGGCGATAATTGTTCTAGGTTTTAATTTTTCGTTCGTTGAAAATCAAATAGTCAGTTAAAATCATTCAATCTGCTTTGCGGGATATTTGAGATGGTCTCTGGTTCGAGAATCGAAGGAGGGAGTCAAATATACTCGGCACAGGTTCGGAAGACGATTCAATCTATTAAAGAGATAGTGCAAAATCACTCGGAGGCTGATATCTATTTGGCTCTTAAAGAAAGTAACATGGAACCTAATGAAACTATTCAGAAATTGTTGCATCAAGGTCTCTCTCCCCTGTGCCGATTGTTTTGTTTGATTCGTGGGTTTCTTGCATTCTTTGTGAAATTGTTTAATTAGGAATCTCTCTGTCCCTTTCTCTCTCTCTCTCTCTCTCTATGTATTGTGCTTCGTATCCTGTAATGATAGTTTTGTTGGGAGGGGGTATTTGGGGTTTTTTTTAGTGTGTTTGATTGATGAGGTTTCTTGCATTTTGCACGAAATGGTTGAATCAAAGGTCTCTCTCTTTTTTCAGCTATTGTGATTTGTTTTGGGGGATTGGTGTTACTTATAGCGTTTAATTGACAAGATTCTTGATCTTTGGTCTATTTTCCTGCCCATTGTGTGGAATTAGCATGCCAATTTCTATAGTCTCTTTGGTTTTGAGGATGTTATTTGCTCATATGAGTAGCCAAGGTACAAGTGCTTTTTTGACCGGATTAGAAAGATTTTATTTACAGTGAAAGAAATGCTGACCATTAGGGAAAGAGCATTGAGGAGGTGCTTACCCAAGGGGAGTACAATGAAAGGTAATCTATTAATGCAACATCTACAAAACGTTCTAAAGGCATAGATGTTAACAAGAAACATAAACATTTTAGGAAATTATCAAGAAGCTGTCAAGAAACTCTCTGCACGCTAAGAAATTCTTCTATTCCTTCCTTTCCGTATCAACCAAAACAAGACCTGAATCCTAACAACACTCCTTTTCTATTCCTTTCTCAAACCTACAATTGGCTTTTCACAAGACCTGAAGTCACACAAGTGCAAAACTTATTGCGTCCACAACGGCCATCCCAAAAAAGCATGTTTTAAAAGTTTAAATAACTAAGGGGTCTAAGTGCCATCCAACTTGTCTAAGGTGCGGCGTTACTGGCTTAAATCTTGTGTCCTTGCCTAGTCTCATCTTTCCTTTACCGCAAGGGATCCATTGGTTGATGATCTGCATTAGTGCTCTGATTGTGGAAACCCAAAAGCCTGTGGAAGTTTGGAACCTTTGGCTTTCATGAACTTTTTAGCCATATTTCCGTTGGATGGATATGAGAGTGCTAGGGCAGAATTTGTTCTTCATTAAAGTAAGGCTGGATAAAAAGATGGTCTGATATGGCGGAAGTTGGATAAAAAGATGGTCTGATATGGTGGAAGTAATAAATTTTCTTCTACTTATGGAGTCAGGGATTCTCTGTTATCCTTTGGGAGCCTTATTAGTTCCACCTGCTTGGCTGTGCTATGAATCTCTTGCCCTTCCCTTGAGTTTTGTTTGTTGCTTGTTTCCCAGTTCCTTTAGAGGCTTGTGTGGAGAAAAAGAGAATTCATGTAGCTGGCTATGGACACGGTGCAACTATATTTTGGAGCAGGCATCCTCGGTTGTCTGTTTTATGTACATCATTTTGTTGATTCTCATGCATGGACATGTCAACTTGGGTGCATCGAAATCTTTATTCATGTTACTTATTGGTATTTTGTTTTGACTCTATTTCTTGGTCTTGTTTGTTTAGATCCCTTTCATGAAGTGAAGAGAAAAAGAGACAAGAAGAAAGAGGTATTGGCTTATGTAAATCTTGCATCTTGTAAGCTAATTGCTTGATGTGATAAGGAAATTTTTGTTTCTTTTCATATTACTTTCGTAGTAAGACCATTATGCATGTCGATTTCCAAGCCCAAGATATTCATATAACAAAAATCTTCTGTGTACGACCATTGTATTTCGTCTTCTTCTGGATGACTTGCTTATCTGAACTAAAGGTCTCATTCTTGTTGTGTGTCTTGACGCATATCTATATTTCTACATAGTTCAGTTATTGTAATGATTTTGTTTGTCCACCAAGAATTTAACCTCATAGTATCTGGTTGACAAAAATCTGCTTCTGGTTTCAGAATGCAGATCACAAAGTCAATATCGAACCCAGAAAACTGAATGAACACGTTGGACAGGGAACCAGATTTCATTCATATTCTGATCGTAATGTTTGGAGAGGAGGGTACTCTCGAAATGCTTTACCTGGTACTTATAACAGTTGCAACTTGAATATTTTCTCTCGATGCTTCCTTTTTTGCTTGGTTCATAGTTCTAACCTTTAGTTATTGCTTTTCATTCATTACTAGAGCTTGTAATGCATCTGTTTGCAGACCACTAGTCTTTTTTCTGGCATCTACTTGGTTTGTGATGATTCATTGTACTTTCTTGGTGCAGGAGCTAGTCGAGAGTTTCGTGTTGTGAGAGATAATAGAGTGATCCAAAGCACAAACAAGGAGACAACACCAGCTTCATCGTCTGCCAGTGATAAAGCAGTTCGAAATGCCCCTGATAAAGGGTTTGTATTATTTTCAAGTCTTTCTTAGTTCTTTCATTTTTGTGGATGTGCTTTCAGAAATCTATGTTTGTTTATGTGGGTTGATGGTGTCAGAAAGAATGACTTGACAATGTTCCATTTCTGATAATAAAATAATAAGATAATTTTGATAGCATTCATGCATCTTGTATACTAGGTAAGGCTTAATACTGGATGAAAACTTGACCAAAATTTGTGCTTTCTATATATCAGGATGAATTAGTGCTATTCTTTTTACCGAGGGTTCATTTCTTTCACACATTTTCTGGATCCAAATTCAGATACTAATTTTTGTCCTTTCCAGTTTCGACATAAAATTGTGTGCTGCAATGCTATAATACCTTTATGTAGTCCAGAAAGTTAGCAAGTTATAATTTCTATCAGGACAAAGTTTTAAAGCTCTAAATTTTCTTGTTACTAGGTCAACTAGGATTTCAAGCAATCAAATGCAAGGTGGTGGGAGGCATACTACTCAAGCTTCTAATGGGCCAACTAATCTGCCCAATACAAGAGTTCATGACGCCAGTCAAGATGGCAACAATAAGAAAGATCAATTAGGGGAGAGGTCTAAGGTAGCAAATGTGGTTTCAAGAGGGCATCCTGTGAAGCCAACAAATGAGCCTCATTCGCCTATTCTTGGATCAACCAATTCTGTGATTGGGGTTTATGCTTCTGCATCAGACCCGGTTCACGTGCCATCTCCAGATTCTCGACCATCTGCTGCTGTTGGGGCCATTAAGCGTGAAGTTGGTGTGGTGGGTGTTCGCCGACAGTCTTCGGATAACTCTGTGAAAAATTCATCAGTGCCAAGTACTTCTTTCTCTAATTCACTTTTGGGAAGGGATAATCCTCCTACCACAGAGTCTTTTAGACCTTTTGCAACCATTTCGAAGGGTGAGCACGTTGGTCAGACTGGTGCTGCTGAGTCTGCATCCAATGCATCTATTGGCAGATCTCTCAACAGCAATCAGTATGGTAATGGAAGAATACAGCAGCAGCTGATAGGCCATCAGAAAGGTAGTGTTTTAAGCATAATTTTGTTTTGGTTGTGTACTTGAGATATACAGCTCAGATTTAATTTTTCCAATAACCATTTTATAAAGTCTTCTTTCTCTATCCAAGGAACATCAAAGTAACATGGCCTTTATTATGTTGATGTATGTGGTGTGGATGTGGTTTTATGCTTATGCTTTCTAACTCTGTGAACTTCAAAATAGTGGCTTTTTGATTGAAAAAGTTATATATGTTTGTTAATTTTTTATTTTTTATTTTTTATTTTTATTTTTGGTTATGATAATTATGCTCGGAGTTTAGAGGTTTATTCACATGTAGTTGGAGAAAAATTAGAGGTTGTTGTTGATGAAGGAGTAAAAGTATGATTGAATTATGAATTTTTTTTTACTTATTAAAGATCTCATTTACCTGCTCTATCAAAAGAATTTTTATGTATTTTTCTTAGCAGTAATATGGTTATCTTCATGGCTAAACTGTGGGCACGAGCTTCATATGGATGATGTAAACAATCTATGTTGGGGCATTTCTCGTTCCCACAAGAAAAGAGGGTTTTTTGCCCCGACTCTTGTTTCACCTTCACTTGAAATTAACTAAATCTCCCTCTCTTTACAAACCAAAGAAGCATTTGTCCTAAAACAGCGAGGACTGAAATGAATAAGAGGAGACAGAAGTGCATTGCAAAGTTTTCTAATTTCCTAATTAGTGGGACTACCTTATCAAGATATAGGAAGAAGTTCCACATGATTTACATTCGGTTTCTGCAATATTTTAGTCCAGATTTTATAACTTCTAAACCATTTCCTTTTTGTCAGAGTTGCAAGTTATGGGCCGTGGAATTTCTTGATTTTCCTTGTTTATGAATATCTTGGAATCCCACTATTTTTGAGATTTGGGGATTCAACCGGACTTGACAAAGATTAAAGCTTTTATCTTTACCTAAGAATTGTAGAAAACTTATCATTTTGTGAGTTCTAAAGTTCCCGGTGAAGCATTGTGAAAATAACATGCTTAGACTTACAATGATCTCATCTCATGCAGCTGTGCAGCCTAACAAGGAGTGGAAGCCGAAACCTAGCCAGAAACCTAATGCAAATCCTGGAGTGATTGGGATGCCAGCAAAATCTGTTTCACCTCCCACTGAGAGTTCCAAGGACATGGAAAAAGAAGCATCCCTGTTGGAAGATAAGCTTGGACAAGTAAACATCAATGAGGATCAGAATGTAATCATTGCAGAGCATCTTCGAGTCCCTGAAACTGAGCGATGCCGGCTGACATTTGGCAGTTTTGGGGCCGAACTTGATTCTTCTAGGGGAATTGTTTCTGGATTTCAAGCGGTTAATAACTTGGAGCAATCAAACCGGGAGCCTTCTCCAAGGTTAGTTTCACTTTTCAACATTCTTTTCTTTTATTCAAATGTGTTAATGAGTTAAGGGTTGCAAATATATTACAGGCTGCTTTATAATAAAAACACAGTTCTGAACACTACTATATAGAGGTCTTGTTCACTTTTGAATATGATGGCACACACTTTTTGTTCAATATTGTCAGTGTTTGATCTTTTAATGAATTTCATCAACAAGCTAGAATGCAGTCTGAATTGTAGAAGTAGCATATGACCATGTAATCTAGATTGTGTGGATGACTGGAGCTAAAAAAATGATATTATGAATGGCAGTTTATCAGCTCCAGAATCTTCTGGTGACGATGCTTCTGCCAGCAAGCAGATGGAATTACCAGATGACCAAATTAGAAATTCTGAAACAAATTCTGCAGCATCAGGTTCTGTGTCTGAGCAACAATTGCCTAGTAAGGAGTCTACAAGTCCCCAAAATTTGAACAACTATTCTGATATAAGTTTAGTTCGAGACAGCAACACGTCCTTCACTCCCTCAGAAACTCAACAGCATCACGATCCTTCAGAATTGCCAAGCTTTCCTGTAAGTGCAATATATGTTGTGTACTAATTTAACTGATTCAACTTTGATTTGCTCATAGATTCCATGACAATCAAATTTGCATGCACATCATTTCTTTGCTTATGATTCTGAGTACTTGCTTTGGTGACAGGCATATGAACCACAGACTGGTTATGATATACCATATTTCAGACCTATGATGGACGAAACCGTTAGGGGGCAAGGTCTACCATCTCCGCAGGAGGTACAATGGGTTGTTATATCTTGATTCTTGCTAATTAGTCTCCCTAAATTGTGTACTCTAACGAATGAGCACTTACTGTATCCTGTATTCCGATGAGTGTGACATGCTATTGCTGACATGGGATGGAGCACTTAAGCATTGTATTTCTCCTTTTCTGTTACTTGCAGTCCTTGAGCTCACACACAGCCAATAGCATCCCGGCATCCACTATAGCCTTGGTACAACAACAACAGCCTCCGGTGGCCCAGATGTACCCACAGGTCCATGTTTCCCATTTCACTAACCTCATGCCATACCGTCAATTCCTGTCCCCCCTGTACGTGCCACCAATGGCCATGCCCGGATATTCAAGTAGCCCTGCTTACCCTCATCCTTCAAATGGCAACAGTTATCTTCTGATGCCCGGGGCTAGCTCCCACCTAGGTGCAAGTGGTTTAAAATATGGGGTTCAGCAATTTAAGCCTGTTGCTGGTGGCAGCCCAACAGGGTTTGGAAACTTTGCCAGTCCAACTGGATATGCCATGAACACTCCAGGTGTTGCTGGTGGTGCAACTGGGCTAGAGGATTCATCCCGGCTAAAGTACAAAGATGGCAATATATATAATCCGCAGGTAAGACAAGTTTTCCATTGATGTCATAGAATTTTGCGGTTTCTTTCTTGATCATGCTCCAAATTATGCTGGAAAATGGTGCATAGAATAACTAGAACAGGAAATTTCTGACTTGCCATACTGTAGACATGGCAAAGCAATTTATTTTTGTGAAGCAGAGTAAATATGCATAGATTTCACATCTTGGATTAGAAGGGTTAGGTCAATTCAACTTAATTTATGTTGGATATTTGGGGGGAGATGATAGAATTGAGTCTCTCGATACAACTGCAGGAATATTTGCTTCTTCCTTGATTTGATCAGATTAGAATAATGGTTGCACTTAGTTATGCTGTCGGTTACACCTGGTTAATGATGGAGGCTATGTAGCAAGAATTAATCTGGAGAATTGTTCATGTTTGAGAAAGCAACACGCAATTTCAATAACAACCTGGCATGCTTCTATGGTTAAATAATACTGTATGTCACCTTAAAAGTTAACCAAATTCCAATTTATCACTGCTACTTTTTATGGAAAAAGATTTTATCTTTATTTTTAACAACTGAAGGATTCTTTAGATTCCATTTTAGGTTTTAGTATAATAAAATGATGAAATCTCACTTGTGAGATCTGGCATGGTCCACTTATATGATATTATTATACTTTATTTTTGAAGCAGCCTATACCACCCGATGAACTAATGACCTTTTTTATCTCAATCTTTACTAAACTTTTTTTTGGTGAAAGTGGATACTTGCAATCAACTGGTATCCGGATTTAATCCGACTAATTCGGCCGAGCACTGTGGGGCTCATTAAGGGGTTGGCTCTCCCAATGCCTCTCTTTCCAATCCCAAGGTTCAAACTCGAGACCTTGGTTAAGGAGATCTAACGTCCGACCGCTATATCCACAGGTCATTTAATTATTTGAGGAAACTAAACTGATTCCAGGTTCCAACTTCTTATAATGCTCATCTCACCATTTTAATTATTCGACGAAACTAAGCTTTAAGGTTTTTCCTCTTTCTTTTCCCATTTTTTTTTTCCTTTCAAAGAAATGCTGTTTCTCAAAATTATATAAAAAAGTGGCAGGGTAATTCATGTGAATGCAATTATTCCTAATATCCTGTTTCTTTTTCCACTTCTGTTGTAATTCTGAATATTAGCACACTTTTTGATGAATCTACACCTTAACAGGCCGAGACATCTGAAGTTTGGATTCAGAATGCGAGGGAACTTCCAGGGTTGCAGTCTGCTCCATACTACAATATGCCGGGGCAGACACCACAGCCTGCTTATATGCCATCACACACAGGTCATGCTTCATTTAATCCAGCAGCTGCCGCAGCACAATCTTCTCACATGCAGTTCCCAGGCGGCTTATACCATCCGCCACCAGCTGGTGCAATGGGCAATCCGCATCACTTAGGTCCCACTGTGGGTGGAAATGTCCGTGTGGGTGTGGGTGTGGCTGCTGCAGCCCCAGGCACACAAGTTGGTGCCTATCAACAGCCTCTGGGTCATCTGAATTGGACAACTAACTTTTGAAAGGATTGCAATTGCAACTCAAGAGTCCCTAGTTTTTTAGGGACTAAGCCTAGTTCTATAAAAAGGTGGTTTGTTTTCAATGGGAAATGAAGTCACCTCAATCTTTTCATATCAAAGCATTATGTTGTGTTCAATTTATTGCACCTAGCCTCGCTCGCCTTTCTGCCTTAGAATGTCTATTTCATCTATACACCCATTTCCATTGCAGGTACATTTGACGTCTGGTTTTCAGAGGGTTTTGTTTTTTAAATTTTATTAGAGTTCAAGTCCGAAACTTATTTGGGGACCAAAGATTTCAAAACTTGTGCCTTTTAATGTGAAATGGATTTCCAGAGCCCAAAAAATTATAAAGGCTTAATTATAATGGCTTATATTTGTTATGAGATGTTGAAGAGAAAGATAAAAGAGAACTAAATAGCTAATTGCAGAATGTCTATGACTGTCTGCTTGCACAATAAGCTCAAAGGAATGAATTTTGGAAGCAAAAATGAAAATTATTACAAACAATACATATATGATTATTGCCTTATTAAATAACCTCAAATCCCTATTAAAATGGTGTTCCCAAAATTGCCCAAATACATCTAATGTGTCAATAGAGTCTTATCACGTCACCTTCCCCTTCCCTTTGTCTTTGCTTCCCACTCCTCTGTTGGGCTTTAGTGCTTGCCTGCTGCTTCCCGCCTCCCCTTGGATTGTTTGACCTAACCCTGCCAAAAACAAAAGGATTTGGCAAAGATTAAATATGATCTCCATAATGCTCTTTATGAAAAGAAAATTAGAATCTCATGAACAAACCTGGTTGGGGTCGGGATGGTTGACCAGGAGCCGCAGGTTGTGAGGGCTGCTGACCAAGATGAAATTGTGGGGGTGGAGGAAATGGGTGAGGGGGAGGGGGTTCATCATCGGGAGGCTGACCTCCCAAATTCAGATTTGCATTTACAAGGTCTTCAAAATTCAACCCTACACACAGAGCATCATAAAACGGCAGCAAAGGATCCTCAACCAAGAAAAATCCCGCGCGCTCACGGTCCTCGCAGTAATTTTCCAAGTATCGCCTCACTGTGTCCATGCTCTTCCTTGAGAAACTGATACGGTCACACTCTCAACGGTCAAATTAGATAATGTGCTATAGTTTAACATGAGAGAGAGAGAGAGAGAGGATTGCATGGCATGCTTTTCTTATCAGAATGAAACTAAAATTTTTCTACTATTGTCATCGTCATTATCGATAGGATTGATAGTCGTTGGACCACATTCTACCATCTTCAACCTTCTGGGTATTACTATAAGGATGGTAGAATAATCCAGAAAAGAACAATTTGTGACACTCAACAATGAAAATGATGAGAAAAAGAAAACTAGCCAACGGAAAACAAAATCCTTTGGGGTTAGCGTTGCAGCAACACAAGGCTTGATAAGCCATTTTAGCGAGTTACCCGAAGACAAAATATCTTGATTGGGACTAGTGTGACCAGAACACCTTGGGTGCTGGGGCTATAATAGAAAAGAAAAGGGGGGGGGGGGGGGGAGCCATTGTGATTTAATTTAAATAACAATAATAAAAAAACTTACTCGACCATGTAATATTGCTTCGGCGTAGAAACTTCATCAATCAACACAAAACCAACCTCAAGAATTCCATGAGAAATCACGCCAACTCTTCCATGAATCTCGAACCTCGTATTCTGGGTCCCTGCATTAACATTGTCAACATAAGAAGAGAGAGAGAGAGAGAGAGAGAGGGAGAGAGAGAGATAGAGTGTACCATTGGTGTGATTAATTTCTCTAAGAACCGAACAACAACTGCAAGTAAATGGGGTTGGAGGGAACGGCCAGAAGTTGAGCGGCAATGGAGTATCATCGTGATTACCCACATTTGCATTTTGAGGAGGAGGACGACGAGGATCCCCTCCTCTTTGCCCACTACTTTGTCCCTCCAAACCACCCATTGGAGCATTCAGACGGCTTTGCCCAACTTCTTGGTGGATTTGTGTAACTTCTGGAATTTGTTGAATTTGCGGAATTAGTGGGATTTGAGTAGCAGTAGGTTGAGGAGCATAAAGATTGGGAATTACCCACCGAGGCTGTATGGGTTCGGAAGGACCCGCCATGTGTGGAGCACTATGTGAGATTGGTTCTGCCATTAATGGCGGGGGATTAAGACTATTGAAATCATATATATGACGCTCAGGCTCATCTAAAAATCTCGCAACGTCTGATGAGGGACTATATACCAGATCTTCATAAGGATTAATGTTAAAACTAGGATTAGGATTTTTATTTGGAGGAAGATTTGCCATTTTAGATTTCTTTTCCTCTCTTTTTCTGATTTCTGGTATGGCAGGCTGGCGGCGGTCGTGGCGGCGGCGGCGCTTGGACTAGACCAAGCGCCGCTACAATGGGTTTTTTTTTTTTTTTTTTTTCTGTCTGTTCTCTGATTTTTGAATTTTGTGTGAGAGAGAGACAGAGAATGAGATGGATTTGATGAAAACGAGGTTTTTCAGGCGGGAGGCAGTTATTTTACCGTTGAGGAAACGGTTGGAAAATTTTCAGAAGTTGTTTTCTTTGGGATCTCAAATGCTGAGTTGAAACGCTGTGATTTTGATTCCCAGAATTCTGAATTCTGTGGGATTTCAATGCTGATGTGAAACGCTGGGATTTTGAATTCCCAGAATTCTGTGCCCTTTGGGATTTCAAAGGTTGTGTTCTTTCTAGGTTTTTTGTCTTTTGGAGAATTCACAACCATTCAGAACACTTTACTAATTATCAATTATTAAAACAAATTGAATTTGAATTTGTCAAAACAACAAAGGAAT
This sequence comes from Dillenia suffruticosa, assembly GCA_033439265.1. Classification (NCBI taxonomy): domain Eukaryota; kingdom Viridiplantae; phylum Streptophyta; class Magnoliopsida; order Dilleniales; family Dilleniaceae; genus Dillenia; species Dillenia suffruticosa. The sequence continues at coordinate 23,799,309 of JAVTVX010000004.1, forward strand.
AGCAGCAACTTTTTTCTTCTATGAAAATGGTAAAAAAAAAAAAAAAAATTTCTACCTTCATAATACCACATATTTATAAATTTTATTACCTTATAAAAAATTAAAACACCAGGCTAAAATACAGAAAACCTCGATACAATGAAAGAAAAGTTCATATAATATATATCTATAGTCTCTGTTATACAGAAATTTTTTAACACTAATGTTTTTTGTTTCCAAAATATTTCAATGTACTAAATTAATTAATATTTACATAAAATATTTATTTTTTATATTTACAAATATTTTTCATATTCAATGAATTATTTGCTTAACTAATTATAATTTTATTTTTATGTTATTTATCTAATAATTAATATTTACATAATTGAACATTTTAAATTTTTATTATAAAAGATAACTATTTTATTATTTTCATAAAATAATTAATATTTATATAAAAATTATATTTACTCGTTTCCTTATGTTTTCATTTTCTGTATTTTTACAAAATGTTATTTTCCCTTATCATTTGGTATACATTTCTATTTTTGTGCAATCTACGCTATAAGCATAACTATCGTGGTTAAAATAAATTAGAGTGCGAAACAGACGTAAGAAAAATGCATTGGAATAAAAATAAAAAACAACACATAATTACGATTACATGGTAAAGAAGGTATTAATAAGGTTGCTATTTTTTTTTTGGATTATATAAGATTTGAATTCTAGATCACGAAATTTAATAATTAGTTGCTATTTAAACCTTGGAGACATAAGGTTGCTATTTTTTTATTTAAAAAAAGTTGAATTTAGTTGATTTATGTTAATTTATTTATATTTTATTTATCTTTATTTTTATTTGTGTTAATAAAAAAATATTTAAACTTCGTTTACATAAGACCAAGACAAATTACTTCCATGACTTGACACAGAAAAGGGTACATGGAAAATGCATGACATGGATAAAAAGATAAGCAATCATGCATAGCTAAGCCAGGCTCAAGGGAATGGCTAACTGGGCAGGGTCGGGTTTCTACCACTACATAAGCCAACCCAGATCCAGAGTCGATGATGCTGCTGGGTCCGGATGACGTTAGAGTTCAGCCCAAAATAGTTGCCCAGGTTCACTTGTCATCCAACCATGCTTGCATGCAAGTACGTAAAACCTGAAAGTTCTATATCCACTTATGAGAAGGCAAAGCGACACAATCCGCATTGCTATGCGCAAAGCTTTGCCACGAGAAATCGAACATGTAGACGACAGAAAATAGACGTCGTGCGTATCGTCCGGTGTAGTGCTATTAAGTATTTCTCTAGGGGAGTATATCAGGAAGAATGAAACTCAAAGGAATTATCGACTGTCTACACAACATTAAATCTTTGCGAAAAGCTTTGCTAGGAGAAATAGAAGGGCACATAAACAACAAATATAGATAATAGACATTGTGCGTGTCGACCGGTGGAGTGCTATCGCTACTAAGTATTCCTTTGGGGGTGTACATTCGCATGAATGAAACTCAAAGGAATCACCGATATTTTTTAGGTCAAGTAGTCAGACACTTTATCTTTTTAATTAAATGTCTCGAGTTCGATGCCTGAGAATGGTAAAAAAGGATTTAGAAGAGCCAACCCTTAAAATGTGCTTTACAATACTCGAATCAGATTAGTCGAACAAAACCCAAATACCGATGATAAAAATCAAAAAACTCAAAAGAAATTAATAACCTTCTGCATAATATTAAATGAAAAAAATAGCTATCAACTAAGAATCGGTTCGTATACCTATTTTTTTATTCTCTCATTTTTGAATATTTATTTTTGGAAAATAGGATTTGCCATCTAATTACTTTTCTTTCTTTTGTTGATGATCTCACATTGAGAGTAAATTTCTGTCAAAAATCTTGCTCCCATTGTGAGATAAAGTTACTTAAATTTTTTTATAATATTCAATAATTAAACTATGTCACACCAATAAAAATACAAAAAATAGCACATTTCTTCTCTGCTTCTTGTTTCCATTACATTGCTTATCTTATTGTTGCAAAAATAGAAAGTGGAGGTTTTTTTTTTTCTTTTTTTGGGCCGGGGGGGGGGGGTGTTTAAGGGGTCTTTACTTTTGGCATGAAGGGGAAAAAAGTGAGAGAAGCTTTGGTTCTCATTTTTCTTATATATATTCTCTTCTTAGTTTCTTTTGCTATGTTATATTTATTTTATTAATTTTCTTTCGGTGAGGGCTTATCTTCCCCACGTTCACTTCCTTGGGATTGCCAACACACTTCTCTCTTTCTATGATTCCTTTCTTTACATGTACAAAGTAAAACCCAAAACCCCACATCCACAACCTCTCCCGCTCTCTCTCTCTCTCTCTCTCTCTCTCTCACCATGCACGCATACAAAGCTGCCCAAAACCACAATCTTCCTCTCAAGTCTACTTCAAGGATTTCACATTCTTGGTAAGAGATCAAAGGCCGCCTCTCTAGTCAAGACTTGTCGATGTGAAAGTGAATATCACTAGATTTTTCCTTTTCTTTAGGGAACAAAACACGGGAGATGTTTCATTTCATATTCCATTTGTATGAAAAATTATGGTAAAAAAGTGACCTTGGAAGATAGAATCCAATTTTAATTTTGATGATGATGGAAGTTTGAGTTGTATCCGCTAAGAACAAAGCACACGTGTGGTAGGGGGTGTTTCACGGGTGGTGACTATGATGATGATGGTGTCTGACAAAGCAAGCATGGACAAGGTGAACATCCGAGTCTGTGTAACACTTACATGACAGGCCCAACCCAGACCCACCCAACAATATCTGCACGTGTCAGACCTGACTCCTTCACGTGCCATCCCCTCATACCCTCTCCCTCTCTCTCTCTGGCGCGCGCATGCACTCGTGCAAATGCCAATGGTTTATATCACATTACACAGTGTCACTCGCGCACAGTGGTAGTGTTTTTACGGGACAATCCTTACGCCGTAGCCCCCCATTAAACATGGAGGGCTGCTTTGGGTTGGGGGGGTTGATAACTAAGATAGATTTAATCTTATTAACCAAGCTTCTCTCCACTACCATTTCTTTTCTTAGATTAGGGATTAGTTTACGTATCTGGGCTTGGATTAATGAGTTGTTATATCAATATCCATATGTACGGTGAGTACTTCTTAGATTTACCCTTTTCGTGCATCCGATAAATATTTAAAATTATTTTTCAATCAATTCGATTTACGATCATACTTTTTTTTAATAAAAATTCTCTCAATAAAATTTAAATTTGTATGTTTGACGAACGTTATGATGTTCTTTCAAGTACAAGTACAGTGTAATTAGTGGTGAAACATTTGGTTTATGCGCCAATTAAAGATTTAGCATAAATCAAATCACTTATTTTGTTCAAATAAGTTTAACTCGTCATTCAGTGATCCGAAACTATAGTCTTAACCAAATCAAAATTAAAAACTTATATATTAGGAGTAAAATATAATATACATTTCAAGCTATAATTTTAATAGATAGAAATTATAATTTTTAGTGGGATTATATATTATCTAAGCAAAGTTATACTTGTATAACCTGGTTTGCCCTGCTCAAACTTGATCCTTTGCAAGAGTTTGAGGAATTTTAACAACCCAAGCTCTGATCCTAGCAAAGACCTAGTCTTGCCTGTTTATTGTACAGAACTTGTATCCTTTTCTTTAGAAAGGCTGTAAAATTGAAATGAAGGCCTAGATTAGGAGAAAAGGTTAAAGCCTGTGTATCATGCTGCTCTTTGGGGCAACATTTCAAGACACACCCACAAGATTAAGGACACATGAAAGAGGATAATTGGTTGTAATCAAGAACAGTATGTTTTCCCTTTCTCTTACATGCATACATGTGCATGTCAGTGTAGTACTAAAACCTTGTGAGAAAGTTAAGTTTGGTCTTAGTGTGTAACTGGTTTGGAGTATCTTTTGGGCTGCTCACTAGAAATATCACCTTTGCAAAATTGCATTAAGATTTTAGATGAGAAAAGGTGTATGTATTGGGACCTAATGGAATCTTCAAATTCATCTAAGCTACAACAAGCACCATGGACTATGTTCATCTACTCCATTTATGAAAAAAAAAAAATTTCCCTTTAAGATAATATTCTCAATCGCCAAGAAACGACAAGCGCTGAAAAATGAGGTTCAGTGAAATGACAATTGCCCTCGACTAGACTTCGAATTCAATTCTAAGATAATTTCGACCCCAATGTGAATATAATGACAGAATACTATATTATTTTAATCAAAATTTAAAATTTAAAATTTAAAAATTAAAAAAAATAGAGATTGAATTGAATCTGAACAAACATTATTTTTTGATAGAATTTTTTTCTTAGTATTTAATTAAATTTGAAAAAATAAAAAAAATAAAAGAAATGAATATACCAAAATAAGAAAGAGAGAATAGAGATGGAGAAATTCTTGAAAATTTTTTTTCCTAAAATAAAGATAATTTCCGGTAAGTCGAATAATCAAAACATTGAAGAATATTCAAAAAGGCATTTCTCATCTGTTGCATTGTGCACTCCACTTCATCATTTTTCCCTTTAGTGCTTTTTAGATTGATGTGATTAATGACTCAAGCATTTGCACATTTTGGGTGTTCAAAATTGTATCCTTTTTTCTGGATTTCAATCATGTATGATATGTGAGTGGAAGAATAGTTTCAGTTATGGACTACCTTACAAAATAATTAAATTTCCTTTCTCTTTTGGTCTTTTCTTCTTTAAAAAGGTCCTTTATTTCCTTAGAAATATCAATGGCAAAAAATTAAAAAATCAAAATATTTGGGGCTTTATTGTTTTATGCATAGGAGAGTTTCGAACTTGAAACCTATAAGAAAAATGAAATGATGTTAATTTAGTTATAATTTATCGACAAATATTTCACTTTGTATCGATGAATTCCAAAATTTTCAACAATGGTATTTTCTATGGCAAAAACCCCACAAAATTCCAAGAATTTGACATTTAAGGTCATTGATATTATCATGTAACCCCAAAAATTGAAACATATCAAATCCGATGAAATGGTGGAGTTTTACTAAGAGTCCACATCCCCCAAAGACACTTTTTGGTACAAATTCAAAGGTGGGATGATGGGTAGTGGGCATGGAGGTAAGAAAACTTTTCTTGGTTTAGGGCATGTCAAGATGGAAGATATGGTGCATTATTTTGGTTTTGGGTCCCCAAATAGGCCATTCCATGACCTGAGTGGAATCTTTTCTCCACCATTTTGCCTCCATATATCCCCTTTGGTCCTAGAGGATTCTCACAAAATTTCAACTAAAATTACTCTCAATGAGTGATGTCCAACACATAAACACAAACACATCAAAATGAGTTCCTTATAGTGAATTAAAATTAATTAATAACAAACACAGTTTGGTTTTTCTTTTTTCTTGAAATAAAAATAGAGAAGATAACGGTGAGCTGTAATAAATTTATGACTATTTTTTTATATATAGGAAGACTCGAACTCGAAACCTCAAGGGAGAAGAGAGATGATGCAAGCGGAGCTATAACTCATTGACCAAATTTATGAGTATTATGATACTGGTCATATATAAAAACTATAATCAATGATTATAAATCAACTGATATTATCATCTTTTTTTTTTTTAAATCTCAAGTTTGAATATCTCCTATATATATATATATATATAAACTATGAACCTCGGATAAAAATCTATATCAACCCTGTGACAAACTTAATTTTAAATCCTAATTTTATTCGTGACATGTAAGAGTGAAATTAGAGTAACGAGAGAATTGTTGTTAAAAGTTTTAAAAATATTAATAAAATATTATATACTTCTTAAAAATTAATATGTATACATACATTACCAAGTAATCAAATGGATTCAAAGGGCATATTCAATTTAAATAGCCAGGTAGGGGAATAGGCCTTACTTATATAATTATAGGGTTCTTTAATTTATTTATTTTTTCTGCAACTTGGAAGAACCTGCATTAGATATTCAAAGAGATACATAATTCTTTTTGTGAGTTCGAAGGAAAAGATAAGAAGAAGAGTACAGGTGAGGGAAAGGGAACTGGAGAAGAGAAAGAAGTGGAAATGCACACGCTTGTTTGCTTTGCTCTTAGGCTTTTGTCTTTAGTTTATCGCTGTTATTTGTTGTATAATCTCTCTCTCTCACTCTCTCTCTCTCTCTCTTCATGCACATTCCTTTGGCCTAATCTTTTCTTTACCTCAATCAAATCGCATCTCTCCCCGCTTTTCTTTTCGTTTTAGCTTATGGTGACCTCTCTCTCTCTCTCTCTGTCTCTCTCTCTGTCTCTCTCTCTATCAAAATCAAAAAGGTTGAAGTAGCCATGACTCACGAGGGCAATCATAGTGCATATAAGCACCTCCCACTTGCAACACACTCTCTCTCTCTCTCTCTCTAACATTATTAAAATGACAAGATCTAATCCCACTGACGCCAAAGGGATATAAATCCCCGGGTCTATCTCCTTATTTCTCATCAACAACCCATAAATACAACGGCTACTAATACACATTATTTTTCTTATTATTATGTACTTTCTAATACCTCGTTTGCCTTTGTAAAAATTTTCTCTAAAATTATATATATAATTTTTTAACTTTTTTTTTCATAATATTTAAGAACTATTTTGATTTTCATTTTCCCGCAAAATTTGGTTTCATAAAATTTTTTGAGAGATTCAGTGGTTCTATACTGATATCTTTTAAATAAAGTTTCGGATTCAAATATTATGTACGGAGAAAACAAACGATAAGAGAATTTTGTCTCTTAAAAAGCCAATCTAACTTGAATTGAATTTAGTTGGACCAATATGATTACTAGATATTGATTATTTATATAAAAAAAGAAACAAATTTTATATAGAGACAGAATTTTCAAAGAGTCACAAAATTTCTCTATAAATAAATATAAAATAAAATATAAGAATTTATTCAAATTTTACTTGTAGAAAACTTAATTTTAATTTATTTGATAATTATATAAGGAGTATCCTAATTTTATATTTATATATTTTTTATTAAATAAAATATAAAATATTAATTATTTATGGCGCCCGACCAACAAATCTTGATCATACAAAACCAAAATAATTTTACCCTTTTTTTTGTAAGCAAAGGGGTAAAAAGTAAAGTTCAAAGCTCATATATCTGACGTCACTTCATGTGTGTGGGTCCAGACATCAACATGATATTTGCCACATCATCATCTCCAACCTGGCACTTGTCCACTTAGGACGACTCAAAAACCCCCACGCGTGACTCAACCCTTATAAGACCGATTTAAAAGAAGAAAGAGGGAATTACAGAAACACACACAAATACTCTTACTCTCTCTCTCTCCCCCCCCCCCCTTCAGGCGTGGGATTTGGCTTTCATTATTCTCTCTCTCTCTCTCTCTCTCTCTCTCTAAAGCCACCAAGCATGCATTAATAACTATTGTCTCCTTTGGAGTGCGTTTCTATGTTGGAAATGTCCTTTTGTTTCTGAAAACCTTCTCATTTCTCGCACATGATCTTGTTTGCTTTCTCTCTCTCCTCTTGCAGCTTTTGACACTCTCAAACCAGACAGTAAAGAGAAGGGGTTAGGGGGCACCCATCATCTCTCTCTCTCTCTTTGCTCTCTTTGTTTCTCTCTCTATAAAGACGTGAGATATGGATGGTTGGGAAGGATATTACGTACAGAAAAAAGAAAATTACAAAACCAACCGTAGCCCATCATTTTCTTCGACTCTTCTCGACGCCATTTACCGATCAATCGACGAGGGGGAAGAAGAATTTTACTGCGAAAAGATGAGAAAGAAAGAGAATCTCGAACGAGCTCGCATGGTGGAGAAGTGGATGACGGAGAGAAAAATGAGCGAAAAAGTTATTGTTAAACGGAAGTCCACCGCCGAAACCAACCACCACTCGCAGCAGCGAATCAGCCGTTCCTACGGATCTTCCAGCTCTTCCGACTCCAGCTCCGGCGGAGGATTTTTTTCCTCTTCCGACGCTGAGTCGAGTTTCGGTTTTCAGAAACCGACGAAAGCGAAACCGAAACCGATTCGAACTACTAGATCTGAAAGTCATCATGAAAAGCAAATCAAGCATGAAAACGGTTTTGGCGGTTTCAACAGAACCAAATCACGTGCTCTCAAAATCTACGGCGATTTAAAGAAAGTGAAGCAGCCGATTTCTCCTGGAGGAAAACTCGCAACATTTCTCAATTCACTCTTCACAAATGCAAAGAAATCAAAAGTTTCGGCAGCGGCGGCTGTGGCGGAGTCAAAATCTTCGGCGCAAGCATCATCAACATGTTCTTCAGCTTCGTCATTCTCCAGGAGATCCTGTCTTAGCAAAACTCCGTCGGCGAAATTCGGCAATGGCGGAGCAAAAAGATCGGTCAGATTTGGTCCGGTGAGTGTCATCGTCGACGAATATTGTCGTCCTTGCGGACGTAAAACATTGTATAATGAGTCCGATGAACCTCACAATCACACTAATTTTCTCGACAAATTCGAGAGAAAAATTCGCCATGACTATGAGGATGAGGATGACGATGACGAAGAGGAAGAAGATGACGATGCTTTCAGTTACTCGAGTTCGGATTTGTTCGAGTTGGATAATCTCTCTACGATCGGAATCGAAAGGTATCGGCAAGAGTTACCGGTATATGAAACCACGCATTTCGACACCAATCGAGCTATTGCCAATGGCTATCTCATGTAATTTTCTAAAAATTGCCAATGGGGAGAAGGGTTTTTTTTTTTTTTTCTTTTTTTCTTTTTAATTTAGTTTTGTGGTTTGGGGGTTTACAAGAAAAATAGAAGTTTCTAATTTTCTATTTAATTTTATGTGCTATTATTGTGTGTTTTTGTTGTTCTTCTTTCTTTTTTTAATTTATAAATATACTAAAGATAATTAATATGAGTATATGTTAATTAATTTTCAATTAAATAATTAACTTATTTTGATTCATTAATATATATTGTTACATAAAATAATTTATAAATTATTTTTAAATAATTCTTTTGAATTCAGAGAACAAAGAGATGGAAGAATGATAAATAGAGGCTAGATAGATCCTGGAGACCATAGGGTGTGATGATCAAGAAAAGAAGAAATTAAAGGAGAAAGTAAAGATGAAGAAATTGGAGATTCGAGATCACTATCATAATAAAAACAAAGAGAGACAGACAGACGAGAGAAAGAGAGGAGCAAGAAGAAGAGACGAAGCTAAAGCAAAACAAGGTCTCTAAGTGATATCTATAAGTAATAGCTCGAATTCAATACTCATGTACGATCAAAATAGATGTCGAGAGAATTTTTATATTTTAAAGATTTAATCTGATTCTAAATCAATTTGATTGAATATAATACGATTATCAAATCGATAGTTTATTTAAAAAGAAACCTAAAGCAAATGAAAGGTAGACGCAATCTCAAAGAGATAGAGAGCAGGGGCGGGGGTCTTTTTCTTTTAGTGGGGTCACATTGGTTTTGGTTGGACATGGGAGCTAAATTTTTTCTTTTGTCCAAAATTGTGGAAAAGGAATTGGGGTGAGGGGTTTATGTTTGACCAGTAAAGAAGTTAGTTTTAGGGGAGGGGGGGTGGGGGAGGTGTTGTGGGCATAATCTATTGGAGCAGTCGGGTGTTGGCTTTATTTAAAGCTTTGATTAGCTATAATGCAACTTTTTGAGTAATTAATGGTGTTTAAGATCTTAATTAATCGTGGATGACAGTAATTTTCCGGTGGCGGCGATGCATTTACCGGCGGTGAAAAGGGTAAATGGGGAGAAAAGAAAGAGTTGTGGTCTCTAAAGCAGTGGGCAAGAGGATTTGGTGTTAGATCATGTTGGGAGATTATTGAGACCCTCCTCTCCTTGATTGGCTAGATTGAAAATCTGATGTCAACAGCTTGTGGTAGACATATAATTGACACCCCTTTTGATCATAAATCAAAACAACTTTCGATCCAAATCAATCCCATGTTTTATCTTTTCAATTTTCTTATAATTGATCTTTTTATTATAGTTAAACATAAGAGATTAAGGAACGAGAGCAAAATTCATGTTCACTTCCCTTTTTTATTAGTGTTTGATCTTTGAGACGAAAGTTGGTTAATGTGAATTCAAAATTAAAAATCGAATTAAAAATTATAAAATTTATTTGAATTAATAAAATGAAAATAAAATTAGAAAGAAAATCTCCAAATTATATAGGATTTCAAAATTTTAAGTAAAAATAAAAATTTCTTAAATTCATTTGTAAAATCTTTGAATCTAAATTACATTTTGGTTTTTGAATTAAGTGCTACTCATTGTTTAAATGAATATGACACATTTATAATATTAAAATTTAAAAATTCATTTATTATGTTTGAATTATGAAAAATTCATTGTTCTACGTCCCCGATACGCTTTCATTACTCTCCTCTCTCTCTCTCTCTCTCTCTCTCTCTCTCTCTCTCTCTCTCTCTCTCTCTCTCTCTCTCGAATAAATTTATGATGTATATCTTCACAGCACACTTGAAAATTTAAACTTAATTTGCTGGGTTTCCCCACAATGTAAACTACTTTAATTATGTCATACTTAGACTCTAATAAATCCATATGCAACGATCTCTTTCGGGTACCATCATTGATATTTAAAATTAATTTAAATATTTATAAGATCCTATTTAACAATAATTCTCTCAACGTAATATTTTTTATTCTTAAATTTTAAAATTTAAATTTAATTAAAAAACTTAATACCGTATCTTCTGACCACAGCAACAATATCTCTCTTGCTCTCATGGCCAAAAGACACCTTGATCACATGGAAGTATGATTGGGAGCATCCTCTTAAGTCAAATGTGTGGCCCAATTACAGACCACCTCTCCGACTGCAAACTTCAAATTTTGGTATTAAACAAAAACCATAATATGATAATTAAAGTACTTTATACTTTAAAAATTGCAGGCACTACAAATAAGTACCCCAAATAAGTACTCATCCTAAGCCTTACTACCCAAAAAGTAAGCATTTTCAAAGTTCTCGAGGAGCCTGATATAGTTGACCATATAAGTTCCCACAGAATTTTTGAAAGAGGTTGCTTCATAACTTGTACTAATAACAAGTACACATAAATACCCTTTTTAATTTAAGCATGATTATAACTTTTAAAAGAAAAAAAAGACTCAAGTATATAAACTCAGGAGAAAATTTATATTTTTTATTGGCTAATAAAATATTTTTCTTAAAATAACATTTAAATATCTTCTCGTATCGATTCTTATTTATAATATATGAACTTTTTTTTGAAATAGCTACCTCTATCCCTCTGGACTCTCGAAACTATGGTCGCTTGTTCTTCAACTGCATGACAATAAAACTATCCGTTGTCTTTGGAGAGATTCATTTTGTAAGTTCGTTATTATAAGTAATTCATGCAAAGGGTATTTTTTGTTTCGTTTCTTCTCGAACAATCACGATGTCATTCGGTTCTTAAGAAAATTAATAACAAAACTTATAGATACAAAGAGATTAAACCAAAAATAAAAATTATATAGCTTTTGGTATGAAAAAATAATATGTGATGTGAATTTTAACTATGCTAATAATTTTGATTTAAATTTACGTTGTATGACAGCTTTTCATCGGAAAGGACATGCTCCCACAAGAAGAAATTAAGATTAATTGTAAAGATAGAGATTGGAGGACAAGCAAATCTTATCATTATGAAATGCTAGTTAAGTGATTATATTATGTTCTTAAACTTAATTAATTTAATGAGTTAATTCAAAACTTTTGAGCTTGAGAACGATAGAAAAAGAAAAGCCTATGCTCTATGGGGTCATAATGTTGTAGGCCTAATGGCAGTGTAGATAGGAGGAATAATTTTTTGGGTTGGAACATGGTCAATTTGGGGGGTTCTCAAGGCCCCTACCCTACATTCGAGTGTTCCTTTCAATGTAAACCATGAGGTGTTGTTTCTTTTTCTTTTATATATATATATTCAGATATTTATATATTCGTGCATCTTTTTTCATTCGGTATCTCTCTTCTTGTAGGCGAGATTAGATAGTCTGTGGGAGGAGTCCAGGGCTCTTACTCCATGCCCGTTGAAGAATCAGTGAATCAATTGTGATTAGGAATGAAATGCCATTCAAATCTAGAGCTGCTAAGTGGTTCTCCTCGAGATTCATCGAGGCCGCCTTCTGCATGTTTAGGAAAATATAAGTTTTTTTCTTTTTTTTTTTTTGTTCTCTGGATTTAGTCTACCGTTGAGTATTCGAAACTTTACTCCGACTAATCTCGGTCGAGATCCAGAATAATTCAAATATTGTTAGATGCCACTTTTTACTATAAAAGTCTTAAATTTATTTGAATTATTAAAGAATTTCTCAGTCGGGGCATAATAAATTTATTTGCTTTTGACTATACTTCTTTAGGCCCTGGTTGGACTATTTAATTTGTTGCTCCCCCAATGAATTTTTTAAGATCAGGGAATACATTCTTCCCAGAATGGTAAGAGAAAGGACCACGACTATGGGTGATCTATAAAAATTTTAGGCGAAAGGGAGCAAGTATTTGGAAAATATTTCACGGTCAGAATACTAAATTCGCTTAATCAATATTTTAAATTTAAGTTTTAAAAATAAAAAAAAAGCAGATATTAAAAGTGAATTTTTAAATTAGGTTTTACAACTCGAATCATATTAGCCAAGTTTTCGGATACAAGTGATTTAAGTATCAAAAAAAGAAAATTTAAATTATTTTAGGAAATTAGACTCGAATTTGTTAGGAAAATCTCTGCTCGACTTAATTTAGCTAATTTTATTTTAATATATTTATAATATTTTTAAATTGAAAATAAAAATTGTAAGAAATGTATGATTTTAGAGGTAGGAGTTAATTTTTTTATAAAAACAACTAAAATTAATTTTTTATAGATAAATTTTATATTAAAAATTTTTACTTATTTTTAATTGAATTTGATCTCAATCTTCTTGGCCAAATTCTCAGTAGACATGTGAACCCATCTCTTTTCGTAAGAATGCAATAAACCTATGGGCTCGAAATTCTACTCATTCTTATGAAAGTGACATAAAATTTCTGCTCAATCAATCAGAGAGAGAGAGAGAGAGAGAGAGAGGAGAGAGAGAGAGAGAGAGAGAGAGAGAGAGATTTGACTCCCATTACTACATGGAGACCACCTTTTTGCTCTTCTTACCGTCAATTGCCTCCACCAATCATGCCATTAATCTGTAGGTCACCCCTAGAGATTAGAAGGTCAATTTATATAAGAACAAAATAGTATAAAGCTTTAAAAAGACAATATTTTATTCTATATTATTATTATTATTTTTTTGTTTTTTCTTGATCTCCCAACTATAGTTGAAAAAACATTTAGGGGAAAGGGGTTGTTCTACTTTGACTTTGTTTTAGGGCATAGATTTGAAGTGACAATAATGTTAAAATTGGAATTTCAAGTTGGTCCATTGTTGTCTTTATCATATCACTTTCTCAAAGTATATCACAATAAAAATAAATTTGGCCCTAATAATATTGCTTAGGTATATATCATCCTACATATATGAAAAAATATTTTAATTAATTCAAAATTATTAAAAATTAAAAGTTAATATTTTTTGTTAAGACCGACTAAATTTGATTTACAAATTATCTGATCCATATAACATTATAGTGACCTTGTCGAACAGATTAAAATTCTGGTCGGCTTTTGATTTTGATTGGGCTTATTATTTGTGTCAATGAGAGCAAGTTGGCACCTAAAGATTAGTTGGTGTCCCAATTAAAAATGTCTAGTACATATCATTAGCAAAACAACCATATATCGGGGTTGGGGGCATGTCACTCACCAACCATGCACAAATCTCTGGCACAAAACCAGCAACATTCACCCATCTTGATGTGGATAACACGATTTGTAGGCCCTTACCGTAGTTAGGGTTATCTCTCTATTTGGGTCAAGTGGACTTGATCATTGGATATTGTTGTCCTTGTGCTTAGGGTACATACTGGGTCTCAACTCACCTACATATTGCTTGAATAGTCTTTGTTGCTTAATTGTTTGTCTTTACGAGTGTGAGAAACCACACCATAGCCACACATTTCTTTCATGGCTATTTTGCTTTTTAGATCTCTGTGTGCATTAAATAAATATCAAGTGCATATAATTACACTGCTTGTGGGTGATGTTGGGGACAAGTTGGCCATTGGTTGCACTTGTAATTAAACCGTAAGCATGGACTTGCCCAAGTGATTAGCAAAACTTCTTTTTTTAGATCTAGATGTTGTAAAGTTACCTGCAGCTTATGAAACTCTGCATATTCTATTGGAATATCAATATTTTCCGTTGATTATAAAGTTAGATTTTTTCTCGTTGGTGGAAGCGTTGAAGGTGGATAATTTGATTTCTCATCCCTAGTCTCACTTCTTGATGGAGTGCCGTTTGCTTATGCGGAAGCTTCCGGTTCAAGAAATCCAGCATGAGCCTCCGGAGGGGAATGTCTGTGCTGATGCTATTGCTAAGCTGGGCCATAGTCTTCTTCTCCCAGTGAAGTGTATTGTTTCCTAAAGAGGGATATGAGAGGTATGACCTTTTTGGGTTAGTTGTTTCTCCATGTAACCCAAAAGAAAAAAAAAACTTCTATTTTTAGATTACAAATTGATCTTCTTGGTAGAAATCTTTTTTCTTGTAATTTTTATGTTTAATTAGCTTTATCTAGGTTAGTTTAAACCGAATATAATTTTCAATTAAGTTCGTAATAAAATAAAAAAGATAAAATATAGTTTATACTAAATACAATTTTCAATTAAGTTCATAATAATAAAATATAGATAAAAAAGATAAAATGATTTGTGTCAATAATAAAATATTTACATTTTATTTGATCTATTATCAAACAAATTAAATTTAAATTTATAAACTAAAACAAAATAAGAATCAAATATATAAATTTTTTTTGAAAAAACCACTGGTATCCAAGACCTGATTAAATCTAATTCGAATCAAGTTTGATACTTAAGAGATAAAATCTTCTCGTATCTATTCTTTTATATACAAAATTAAAATTTGAAAATTTGATTGACCGAAATAAATTCACGTCATAAATATATAAATATTTAAATAAAAGGAAATTTGTCATAAACTAAAGTATTTTCGAGTATATATTAAACTATACAATTCAAAACAACTTTTAATATTTTCATGCTATCATTCAATAATCATCGATTTAATTATTATATTTTTAATACAAAATAAAAAATAAATTAATATTTTATTTTATTTTATAAAATTAATTATTAAAAATCCAAAAAAATAATAGTAATATTGATACCATGGAGCGAGGACAACAAATACGACAATTCAAAATCGAGAAAGAAGAGTGGGCCCCCGCACGTGCTCCGGCAAACATAGCATGCTATCAAAACGCAAAGCAATTAATTCCCCAAACCCTATGCGCGCGCGTCTTTTGCACTTTCCAACTTTTACCCGCACGTGACGCACGGGCACAGTATGTCGCTCAGTCTAAAACCCCCTGTCGGGCAAGCACACGTGTGAATACCCCTCCACGGATCCCCATAGGATTTTCGGTTCCCCACCACTCCCATTATTATCCTTGCCCCACAAACTGCCTTGCGTACTCTTTCACCCACTCATCTTGTAACACCCGTACCATTTTTCCACAAGTTTCCTAAAATACCCTTCTAATATTTACTCAATACTTCACTTTACATGGACCAAGCTGAAAATAATCATGGTGAAAGAAGGAGAGAGACAAGGCGAAGGTTGCTTTAGCAAAAGGAAAAAAGAAAAATAATAGAGAGGGGGAAGGGGGGAAGAGAGAGAAAAAGAAAGATTGGAATTTTTGGCGATCCCAAGAAGGTGTCATCCATCATGAAATTTGAAATATTAGCGGCCTTTCATTTCATCAAGATGAGAATTTTTGGACTCAAAAATTTCAATTTTGAGCTCTCCAGGCTAAGTGCAGAGGGCTTTTTTCATGTTTTGCTCATCCCCGTGAACAGTGGAATCTTCTTTTTTCAAGGGCTTGGGGGTTTTTGACATTTGGGGTTGGGTAAAGGGTTGGTTTTGATTGCTTGAAATTTAGGTGCATACGAACGAAGCATGATTTCTATGAATGTGTAATGCAGAGTCTTTGGGTTATATGTTGCTGTCAACTTTGATGGCTTTGGAAGCAAAGCCTTAATGGCTTTTGCCAGTAAAAGAAAGTGTGCCAATAAATTAATAAAAGGGCTCTTCAATTATGTTTTCAGTAGTAAGAAAAATTATGATTATTCAAAATATATTATTTAAAAAATTAAATAATCAAAATTTA
This sequence comes from Dillenia suffruticosa, assembly GCA_033439265.1. Classification (NCBI taxonomy): domain Eukaryota; kingdom Viridiplantae; phylum Streptophyta; class Magnoliopsida; order Dilleniales; family Dilleniaceae; genus Dillenia; species Dillenia suffruticosa. The sequence continues at coordinate 23,815,656 of JAVTVX010000004.1, forward strand.
TTAATTATCATTTTCATAATTATTGATAATCATGCGATGGTAGAATAATTAAATTATGATTATTTAATAAAATTTGATTCGAGTCGGGTTAGATTTTTAAGAAATAAAACTCTCTCAGTGTCTTTTTTACTTGAACTTGAGATCTTAGTTAATAGGTATCAATGCATAACCACTGGACTGGACTGATTAGAAATTGATAAAAACTTTAGGTTATGCAAGAAAAAGAGATATCTCCAAATACTAGCTAAGCTATCATTTCATTCTCTTTTGAATTTTACATTTTCCAAAAATTACTACAAATGTTGGGAAATGGCATTAGAGGCCAAATGGGTGGCCTCCAATATACCACTCCTTGAAGTCTCCCAAAGAGTGAACCATCAAACTTCAACATTTCCACTCATGATGTGTGAAAGCAAAAGGGTCATTGCCCTCTTTTGGAAGTATCCATAAAATTTGCATGAAATTAACACATGCCAATATTAGAATTATGACTAGAAATTTATGGAGAAAGTGATAGGCACTGCAACTCAAAAGAGGTCGGCATATATAAGATTTGACCACGATATAGGCGAAAGATTCTTCTAATCTTTAAAGTTCTATTATGCATGAACCTTGACTTGAAGAAAAAAGCCTTGGTGGCGAAGGCCTATCCTTTGCAAATGAATATCTTGCCCATGGTGGCTAGAATAGTGTATTAGGTTTCACCTTTCTTTGCCTTTTTGACATTATTTTGTGGCTCAATAGTTTTCTTCTCCTCAAGAGAGAGACTGATATGTTTCAATAGCACAATTTATGTTATGTGCACCCGTTAATCTAGGGAAAACATTCATTTTAATTTTAAAAGTATAAATAATTCTTATTTTTGAGTAATTTTAAAATTATTTTTTGTTAAAAGTTCGACCGACCATGTCAATATCATGTCAATGTCACATTAATATATTTTCAAACTATTTTTAGTCGACGTTATTTTATCATCTTATGTTATACTGATATAGCCATTTAAACATTTTTGATTGAAAATAGTCTAGAGATAATTTCAAAATAAAAGTTTTTTATATTACGATAAAATAAAACTCGAGATCCATTTATAGAAATTTTCATGCTGTCCATTTTTTTCTTGGAAAATAGAAGTTTTATTTTTCTTTGTAAAAAAGAATTGTCATACACACATACTCTCTCTCACGGACGAGAAGTCCTATGAAATGACAAACAAAGCAATAAATAAAGAAATAAAAAATTACTTCCCGATTCTTCATCAGTTTGTCTAAATAATAATCTTTATAAATTCCAGACATAAATAACCCATAAATCTTATACTAAACTAGAGAAAAACCAATGGTTTAATTTCTAAAAAATCTAATGATAGACCAAAGAATAACTACAAAATCATGTTGTCAAAGTGAATGAATATCCTTCTACCCTTGGTGTGGATAGAGCTTTTACTAACCCTAGATGAATTTATTGTCTAATGTCATGACAATTTCACAAGTTGGCTATAAAATTTGGTTCGACGGCAGAAGGGAAAAAGAAAATGTCCTTATCCATCATGTCTAGTGTCCCATAATTAAGCAAGTGTGTGTCACAAAGTTAGGAAATCATATCTTCTTCCTTAGCAGCCCTACCATTTGCCTTATCATTTGAGAAATATATCGATCCAAATCACCTTTTTTGGGTGATTTTTTTCCACCCAAAAAAAAAAAAACATGTATTACATATCTAGAATGCTGCCAAGATGGTAACCCAACTCATTTCATTTTCAAAAGAAGAAGAAGAAGAAAAAAAAATCCTGATTTCATACTTGGCCCTTTATTTTTTTTTTTTTTGGTGAAATACCTGGCCCTTTATGACCTCTAAATAGGACAGGCCTAATTGATAGAGACCCAATCTTCAAAATCATGTAGACTGATGCATGAGCTACAACCCACAAGGAAATAGTGTATCAATAGAGATGTTTTCAGACCAGCCCTTGTTGGTCAACAAATAGAAAACATAAATCCAATCAATGACTAAGAAGAAATTAGGTAGCTGTCCAAATATGGTGTACTGTTCTTCTATAGCCCCCCCTTCTCTCTCTAATCTTTCTTTTGGAAACTTCAAACTTTATAGCTCAAGCATATGTGATTTGTGAATGTAGAAGCATGTCATCACCAAATCAGAGAGGGCATAAAGGCCTGAGAACAACAAAGCAAGAAGAATCAAACTAGAAAAAAGCAAAGAAAAACAGTAACCTCGCTTGCACAGATTCTGAAGAAGCTGTTCTTGTGATAAGGTTCTTGAATTTGTTGTTGAATATTGTGGGTGTAATGAATTAGATTTTAGTTAACGTCTGATATACATGATATATATATATATATATATCAAATTTCTATTACTTGAGCATTCGTGCACTTGCAAATTTCCACATGAACCTCTCAAGGCATGATGTAAGCACAATATTCTAGATTTGATGAATTTATGACCCTCCTTTTGTTCAAAATTATTGTCTTTCTATGTGGTAAAAGGAAAATACTAAATCAAAGATAGAGTTTTCACACAGTTATGAACCCTATTTGAGAGCATATTATTGTGTATATGTTCTCTCTATACCCTATAATGGTAAGATTCTTATGAACTAAGTTGTCTGTCCAAAATCTAAATTGTATAGGAAAGGAATGCATACCTGTGGTCTACATTTATCCCACTAACTCATTGTTAGTCCAGTGGCAAGGACACTAGATTTCCTTAATTAATATATCAGGTTCAAGTTTTGGGAATAGAAAAAATAGGTGCTGGCAAAGTTTGTCCTTTAATGGATCTGACAGTTAGCTCGAATCGAAATATTCAGGACTAATAAAATTAGTTAAAAAAGTCTACAACCTGAGGATTACAGGAGCAAATGGGCCTGTCAAATGAAATATTTTTGGACTACATAAGGATGACATATGGGCTTACTTCGGCTCACAACCAAATGACCCATAAGAGACCTCTAGGCCCAATAACGAAACCAAGCTTAAGGCCCATCATGCGTCGAGCCCATGTTTTGGTTTCTCTTACGGCTTAGCATAGCATATGACGAGGTGTTGGGCGGGTTGGGCTTGCTTTATTTTTTAAATGGATTTGAATCTAAGATCACAAGATTGGAGAAGGTAATTTGTATCATTAAGCTGTCCCATTGGAGACAAAGGTTGGGCTTACTGGACAGAGCCTAGCGTAGTCTTGCGATATTGTGGCTTTCTGTTACAAATTTCATATCGGATTCCATAAAAATAAAAAAATAATAATTAAATCTAATAGAATTTATCACCCAACAGATCGATCTTTTAGATTGAGTTTTCCTATTAACTTTGAGTCTATCACTTGAATCCATGACAAATTGGTATCAGAGTTTTCAGTCTAATATGAAAAATGGTTATCTAGAAGAATGCTATCTAGTGCTTGGTAAAGTCCGGAGTGAGAGCCGTCCAAAAAAGGAAAAGCACTATATGGTATCAGAGTAAGAGTCATATAAAAAGAGAAAAAGGCTACCTAGTGTTGGAGTAAGAATCGTTTAAAAGGGAAAAGGGCTACCCGACACTCTAAAAATGTCTAAAGTGAGAGCCGTCCGTGAAAGTTCAATATCTAAAGGGATGAACAATGTTACAAATCTTATATCGAATTCTAAAAAAATCAAAAAATAATATTTAAATCCAATAGAGTCTCTCACCCAATAGGTCGATCTTTGGATTGAGTTCTCATATTAGGTTTGAGTCCACCACTTGAATTCATGACACTTTCTTCGTCTCTGTGTCAAAAATAAAATTATATATATATATATATATATATATATATATATGTATGACATGACTTTATCAAAAAAAAAAAAAAACATATGATATGATTTAATACCAAAGCCTTCTTAGTCCGGTGAGAAGGATATTAAATTTTTTAAACAAAATTTTAAATATAAGTTTTAAAAATAAAAAAATAAATATCGGAAGAGTTCATCTCTCAATGGATTCAATAGTTGGCCCAAGACAAATTATTCGCAACCAAATAAATTGATTATTTTATACTAATCATTAAGGAAAAAATACGATATGTTTTAGTTTACTCAACCTGGATTCTTTAATGATTGCAATTCACTATTAATAAATAAAAAATAAAAAGATTTTATAATATTAAGTCCCAAAATTTCTATTAAAGATTAAAATGAGATTTAAACTTTATTTCTTTTGCCAATTTTTTTCCTAAAGTATTGTTTTCTATTTTTTGAATTTGATAGGTGGTTCGGTATCATTTTATTTTATTAATTCAAATAATTTATATAAATTTTCTCACTCAGAATTTTTTATTAAATTTATTAAACATGTTTTATGCCGATACAAAAGTTTTTTAATATCTGAACACCAAAGATAGAAAAAAATTTGAAAAAAATAATTTTTAAAGCAAATGAGATTTATTTATAATTTTTGCCGTTATTATTATAATTCAATGCACAAAAATTATAAATAACGCATATCAATTAAAAATACTATAATAGTTTTTTAACATGTTATCCGTACGATATCCTATATTTTACTCTATTAAAAAATAAAAAATAAAAAACATGTAGGAAATTCACATATTAAAATAAAAATAATTTTCCCACCTCAAATTAAATTCTAAATTTTGCTAATGTCTTATTTTCCTTAATTAAATTAGATATTATTTTAATTAGATTTTCAGTTACTCAATACCCCAAACAAGCATTCATCTCACGAACCCTACCCTGTGGATTAAAAAAAAAAATTATAATGGTTTTTTTTTTTTTTTTTAATTTGAACACGAGAATTTCTATTTTTTATATTTTATTTTTAAGAAAATTACCGATAATGGGCAAAATTATCAAAATACAAGAGAATTATTTGTAATTTTTTAATATATTAATTCTCGATGTGTATTATTTTTATTTTTTTATGTGCTTTTCTAATATTACTTGCCATAATTTTTTGTAAATAAAATTAGTGAATAAATAAAAAAATAAATAAATTCGAAATTGTTATGCACGTATCTATATATATTTGTACAACAAATCAAAATTCTGATTCTCATCATAAGCCCGGGGGGGAGAGGGAGAGAGAGAGAGAGAGAGAGAGAGCGAGAGAGAACTTGGGTGTTGGCTGAGAGAGTACGCAATGAGTTTCCTCTTCGGCAGCAGAAAAACCCCCGCAGGTAAATTTTTGCATTTTTTTTAAAGTATTTTAATTTGTATTTATTATGTATTTTTTTTTTCCTTTTTTATATCCTGAAATTTAAAATTGTTGATTGATTTGAGTGTATGAACTCCCGGTTCAGATCATGACACAAATTATAATTAGGGTTTTTGAGTTTTTGAATTTATTGAATTAATCATGCTTTCATCAGGGGTTTGCAATTGATCTGTGCATTACCCATTGTGAACTGGGATCAATGGTGAATTTGATCAATTTGGGGGGTTTAAGAGATTGATACAGACGACTAACATCGTGGTAAACGAGAATATTTTAGATATTTCTTTTGGGACATGCTTGATTGTTGAGAATTGCCGTGGATATAGGTTAGGATTTGGATTGAAGGATTTCAAACTCCTGTGGATTTTCAAATGAAAGGATCTGGATGGAAGGCTTTCAAACTCCTATAGATTTTTAAATGAAGGGATTTTAGAGTAGCACTAGTGAAATTGATCTTGCGGGTATTCATTTGGGGGTTTTGGAGTTCGGTATAGACGATTAAACATGGTCTTAAATGAGAATATTTGTTTCATATTTTATTAGGGCATGCTTGATTGTTGAGAATTGTAATGGATTTAGGTTGGGATTTGAATTGAAGGATTTCAAACTCCTATGAATTTTCAAATGAAGGGATTCTAGAGTACCAATACTTTGACAATACTTTAATTTTTAAAATCATTAGTTTGGGTCACTTCCATTTCATCAGAACTACTGAATTTAAAACCTCATGTTGCAGTGGACAACTTTACAGGCCCACAATTGCTAAGGTTTTGTGCATGAATACCATAAGATCTCCACACCCCAGTTAGTTATTTGACTATAATTTGGTTTTCTTTTGGATTCTATCCATGCAAAATAGGTTTTTATTATCAGCTTCTCAAATAAGACAATATTTAGCTCAGCGCAAGGATATCACTAAACAATTGGATCTCAAGGCTTGAGCTATTAAGATAACAAACTTAGATTTGAAAAAAAAAATGATCAACAAATCTGCTTCTCTACATCCAAATGTGAGGGAAAACAGTCGCAATCAACACATTTAATTCCACACATTTTTCTCAAAGAAAAAAGCCACTTTTGAATGAATCTGTGGCCTCTAAATCCATTTGTGTAAATTAATTCAATGTACATATGATATATATGTATTAATTATTTTTGAACCCTGCTCAGCCTGGGTTTCATGAGAGAAACAATTTCAGTGATGAAATCATAAACTGTTGGTTAATAAATTTTAATCACGGTAGCGCAAATTGCTGAAATCTTGTACAATGAAATTATCATGGCAGAGTAAGAGAAAGACCCTGAAGAGCTCGAATACTTAGAGGAAGAACAAATTCATGAAAGGAGAGTCCATCTATAAATCCTCCCAACAAAAGATCTTGAAAAAATGTTAACTCCTAGTTATTTTGAGGTATTGCAAATCCTTTGATAATGCAAACAAATGATTTTAGTTTTTAAACTTTAAAATGCATTCCTTCCCTCATAAAAGCACAACCTTACGAATTTGCTCCTTGTACAATCACTAATTGAAGAATCCGTTTTTCATGATCATGACATTGTTTGAATTCATCCCATCTACCCTCTAAGGTTGGCTTAATAATAAGAAGTCATATTAGTCTCTGAACCATTTTGGAACTACACTACTCTAGGAATAAGCCTGCACATAGTTCTCTATTTGCTTCCATGTCATGTATGGTTTGTGGCCTGTAGTGCATGCCGAATGAGTTTACTCTTTGGAAACCAGAAAGGTAGTGGCCAAGTTTTATGCTGTTATTTAAAAAGGGTACTCATTGAACTACTATTTAGCTATATTTGTTACTGGATCCTGGTTCATAATTCTCATTTGTTTTTTAGGGAAAGAGAGAAGATTTAGTATTCACGGGTTTTGTAAAGAATCCAAAAGAGATCCTGCTTAATGCATCTAGTATCAGGAATGATGATATTCAAAAAAATGCCAGCCTTCTTGACACTTGTTTATCCTCTTAATACCGTAATCTACCTCATGACAGTTTGAATTTGTATGCGGCTTACACATAACTTTAATGGTAAAACCCAAAATTCTACTATCACCTGTCAATATTAAGGTGCAAAATATATATGTTGACATGATTCTTGGGGCAAACGAGAGAGTTCTCAGACTACATTATAATGTAGAGAATATTCCCCCACCTGAAAATTACCACAGGAGATTAGTTGGGGATGTGTCTTAGTCGAAAGCTTGCATAATTTCAAGCTTCCTCTTCAGAAAATAAATCTAATAATCATATTTTGAGGCGTCACTCTTTGGACATCAAGGAGATCCAAAACAGAGGGCATAACTACCTGGCTATCAAATAACAAAAGAATAATTGATCAATAGATTCTATTAGGCTGGCGGTATTATGCTCGTTTAGAATGTCCAACACAATTCTTTGCAGCAGACATTTTCCCAACAAAGCCAGCAACTCGAAAAATCATGCTGTTTTTTGGTAAACATTCTGATAAAAGGTTTGTTGCTTGGCATCCCTTAATTGCACATAGAAAGAATTAACACAAGTTTGCGATCCTCTTTTCTCTTCCAATGCATTCTATCGGCACATCAACTTGTCGAAGGTCAAGTATGGCATGTCAAAGAAAAGATATAAGCAACTCAATGTCCCAATCTTGAATCAGAATTTAACAGACCCTTATCTTTGCTTTACTCCCTGTTGACTAATAATGGTGGCAATAGACATATTATTTTGGAGAAAAATTGACCCATAGAAAGATGAAAGTAAGGAAACAAATCATTAGGTAAGGTAAGAAGAAAAAATGTGCTAGTTGCGCATTCTTTTGTACTTGGAGTTGACAACATGCACCCTTTTGTTTCTTTTGCATCTCCTGGCTGCACTGCCTCTCTTTGTTCATTTGGTTCTGAGTATGCTAGTATGCTAGTCTGCTAGTCCCCCCCCTTCCCCAGGTGCAATCCATCACTTGTTGCCTCTGCTTTTATCTATTTGTTTTTGTTCTTCCATCAGAGCTTTTGCGGGAAAATAAAAGAATGATAGACAAATCTATTAGAGAGATAGAGAGGGAGAGGCAAGGTCTACAAGCTCAAGAAAAGAAGTTAATTGTAGAGATCAAGAAAAGTGCCAAACAAGGACAGATGGTATGTTTATTTCCTGGTACAGCTTTAACTTTCCTACATATTTTCCTGGTTCAATTACTTATCTTGCAGAAGGATTATGCTGTACATCTGGTCCTTCTCTGTGTTCTGATAAGAAGTATGTATCTTAAAATATTGCATGTAGTTTGTCATGTCAGGTTCCCAAAGAACAAACATTTATGAGAGAGAATTTTGCAGTTTTAAAATAGGAATAAACACACTTAAGCTGGTTTTTCTTGAAGTTTAGAAGTTATAAATTATTTCATTGATTTAATTTTAGGCAATTAAATTTGACTAACATTGTATTACTGAGTAAAATTTTCTTAACATAGTCAAAGATCATCATTGACTCCACCAAAAACTTTTCTGGTTTTTTTGACTCTTCAGCTGTTGGATTGCCATGCATTAGGTTTTATGTCTTTCTGAGTGCATAAAAATCTTAGCTGTTTATGTTGAAAAATTGTAATATTTTTTGTCATCGAACATTGCTTCCTTGATATCTCTGGAGTCTGGATTTCCCCACTCTTTTTCTCCCTGACAACATGATTTTCAATTGCTAAACTTTGACTACTATTATGTTCATTGCTCAACTGACCAGTAACTATCCACACACCTGATCTTCTATTATGCCTAATTATCGCACACAACTCAAGATTAGTCTATATTTGTTATAGGGTGCTGTCCGTGTCATGGCCAAAGACCTCATTAGGACGAGGCATCAAGTTGAAAAATTTTACAAGCTCAAATCACAACTGCAGGGTGTATCCCTCCGAATCCAGGTATCCATATTTTTCTAAGTTGTCCATTCTTTTCACATGTTTTATATATCTGGAATGTTAGTATTTCTTTTGCCAATCTAAAAATGAAAGATAATAAGAAGCTCTATTCAGACACTGGTGTCTATGAGATAGTTTTCTGGCATCTTCTTTCCAGACACTGAAATCTACTCAGGCAATGGGGGAGGCCATGAAAGGCGTTACCAAGGCAATGGGTCAGATGAATAGGCAGATGAACTTGCCTTCGCTGCAGCGGATAATGCAGGAGTTTGAGAGACAGAATGAGAAGATGGAATTGACATCTGAGGTGATGGGAGATGCTATTGATGATGCTCTAGAAGGGGATGAGGAAGAGGAAGAAACAGAAGAGCTTGTGAATCAGGTTCTTGATGAGATCGGAATTGATATCAACTCAGAGGTAACTCCCTTGCTCTGTATTTTTATTATCTGAAATAGAGAGAGTATCTAACATAAAAACAAGAAATTCTCAATATAGAATTAAGATGTTTGAAAGAAGCGCCTGAAATTATCAATATTTGACAATGTTGAAATTGCCCCTTTCTCTTTTGCAGCTTATGAGCGCACCATCAGCAACTGTTGCTGCACCAGCTGCAAAAGGCAAGGTTGCACAAGCTGAATCAACAACAAATGATGATGGTGGGATAGACAGTGAATTACAGGCAAGATTAGATAATTTGAGAAGGATGTAACTACCACTTGTGTATGTGTAACCTTTAACTCAAATTTTACGGCCCCACCCTTGAAATCCAAAAAGGAAAGAAATGGCTTATTGTGTAACACAGATATAATGTCCAAGAGTTTTTGTATGGATCATGTAATAAACAGAACAAGTTCACATGTTATGTAAATGGTATGAGATGTACCAACTTTTGCAATTTATACTTTCCTAACCAGCATTCGTGTTATGTAACTTGCTTATACCTTTATCTACACTTTTGTGAATTATGATAATGGAAGTGGGATCACAGAGGAAAGCTATTCAGACTAAGAGCTTGTAGATCTTAGGAACCCTCTTGCCTCCTCTTCTTCGTATGAAAGTATGAAAGTTTGAAAGCATGAAAGTATGAAAGTATGAAACTTGAAGATCAGTCGTGATGCCTCAAGTATGACGGACATTGCAAAAAACAAGAAAGTTCTACGATTGTTCATCAGCAGCTACCAAGATTCTGTGATCCAGTAGGATCTCTCTGAAATTCTCCCCTGACATGGGTGTAAAGTCAGGACTGGAAGAAGCCAACCGGTGTACTGAAACAAAGCAGAGTGGATATTCAGAATGAGAATAGAGCCACATCTCTATACGAGGGGTGTGGCTGGTGTGCACGCATCTTGGTAGCTGCTGTACATCTTCTCCATCTTCGAAACTGGTCAGGCACACAATGCAGTCTGTTTCAGAAAGCTTTCTCACATGTTTTGCCTGCCACTTCTTTGTACTTGAGTTTCAGGGCTATACGTGGGTTCAAGATTATATGCTGCTTCTCATTTGCATTTGTTGATGGTGATGGATCTGTTGCATAGTGAGGGTAAAAAGCACCATCCCATCGCAGTGAAGATGAAAACTGCAAGTTCAATTGACCAACAAGCACCAGACCAACGCAGGACGATAACATATTTTCTGTTGAAGCACCATTCGCATTTATGTTATAACAATTTAGTAGCATTAAATGTGTAAGTTCAAATACCTTTAGTAGCATTTCAACAAAGTCTCATCTTTGAAATGCCACTAAGTCTAAAATATTGTTTATTTCTTAAAAGTAATAGCCTCCATCCCGCCCTTCCTGCACGTTGTACTTTATCCCTCCAAAAGCTTACCGCTTCGTCCCTGCAGCCATGGCTGTGTCAAACTATAAGAAACCATGGAAGATTAAAAAGATACCCTTTGAGAGTTAAAAAGCTTCAAAAAACAGAAATCTTCTAGAAACCCTCCCGAATTGACCCACCGGTAGGGCCCGGATCCCATGCATTCTAGAAGTCCATCCATAAATTGAACCGTTTATACTGGTCGATCAATAACGAGTCCCACAAATTTTTACAATTTAAAATAATAAAAAATATAATTATATATTTTTTATATTTAAAATATATAATTATATATATATCTTCATATTTTAAAGTAATAAAAAAAATCAGCGATTGAATTAATAATCCAACGATTCAACTAATTGAACATACATTTCAAGACACATGGGTCAATATGCGAACCAGGTTTAATAACTATGCTTTGGAGCTTCATTTTGGTAACATCAACAAAAATGTAAGATTAAAAAGTTAAACTTCTAGAGTTAAAACTCGAATAGAAATCACCTAGAAGCCCTTCAAAGCTTCATTTTGGTAACATCAACAGAAACTATGAAAGATTAAAAAGTTATCATCGTCTAGAAGCCCTTCAAATGTTCATACATCAACAAACTGGTAGATATCATCCCGCCTCTGCTTCTCAAGTGGTAGTACCTTTCTGCACAATCACATAAACATAATAATTTTACTAGGAAAGCTTGTAGTAGTAATGCATACTTCAAATTTCAAACTTAAATATACCACCTCTGAAGTTGCATCAAAGAATAATCAATCTCAGCAATGATGGTTGTCTCTTCATGCCCTGAGGTTGCAATTATTTCACCAGCCTAAACAAAAAAAATGGCCATTTACCTGCATTAAGACTTACCAAATGCAAAATCCATGCTGGTATGAAAAAGATCTATCCATTTCTGAAATTTACATTACCGGTCCAACAAGAGTAGAATGCCCCCATATTGTATAAGATCCATTAGAGTCCCGAGAAGGTGAGCAGGTAGCCACATATAACTAGAATATCAACCAAACAAAGCTTTATATAAAAACTATTCCTAGGTAACCAAGAAAATGTTGTTCAACGTAGCTCGATATATCACCTGATTATCAACTGCCCTGAAAATTTGCAGTAAAAGAGATCAGAAAGTGTGATAGCCAGTTATATGATCCCATGCTAAATAAGAAATTAGAGTGCCTGCTAAACCATAGCATTCAAACACTAATATCTAGAACTCTCCAATGATTTTGTTGTGCTATGAAGTGGTGAAAAAGTTCATCATATATTCAGAGTTCCTACATCATAAAAAATCTGCTTCTATCAATTTCATCAAGATGAACAATCCTGAGTCTGCATAACTTGCACTAGCCAGGGAATTCTAAAGGGAGATTAAAGTTCTTAGCTTCATTCCCCCAAATCCATGAAACAGTGTCAATCATCTTCATTTCACATACAGAAGTTTACCCTAAAAGGCAGTTAAGTGGCCTTGCCTTCCTCTTTGTAGTAGCTCCCATCGCAATTCACCTGTACTCACATTGAATGCCCCAGGATAACACAACAGATGAGCACCTGCAGTCAAAATGTGGAAAATATACAGATTGAATCTAATATGCAATAAACCAGAAAAGGGATAAGAAAATACTGGATAAAGAAAATGAAACCTTTTGCTGCATATAACATTGCAAGTTCAGGGAAGCAGAGATCATGACAAATTGCAATCCCTATTCGGCCCAGATCTGTATTAAAAATGATTCATTAGGTTTCCCAATGCCGGAAAATACTCATTCTACTACCCTTCCAAGCCCCAAACACAAACACAAAAAGGAGAAATTTCTTGCGACATGGATCCAACCTGATATCTTGCTTAAACAAGGAGAATAAAAACTGATGGATAGAAAGAAAAAAAAAATAAAAGAAAATTATGTACTTGTAACCAAGATATTTAAAAATGTTAAGCTAAAATTGATCTAAGCTCTCGTCATATTTGTAACTTCCTTTTGGATGTTTGCTTTTCAAAAAATTAGATCTACATAAAAAATTACGAAAATCATTTCTCATTAAAGTGACAAGTTTAGAATCCTTGTATTCCCTAAATACTTTGATATGTCATTGAAGTTATTAGGAAATAGGAACTTTCATGGTGGCATATGAAATTATCGGGACGTTATCAGCCCCAGAGAAATGTATCCCTTGGGTAAGCATTTATTGTTTGCATATAACCTCAACTTTTTTGTTGTTCCATATGAATATCTTAATATCTGCTCAACTTATGCTAAATAGCTGTCCAGACACCAATAGACCCTCTACTAAGTATACTTCTATTCAGATCCTTTCCAGACCTCCAAAATACTGACGAGTTCCTCAGAAGTGCCAGGATAGTTGCAGTGAAAATGGTCGAAAACTTCCAAGAGAAAATTATAAGTTGCCTAAGAACCTGTTGAAAGCCTTTGATCTTATATCTTGGTCAGCATTTCTCATCTCTATTTCACATGCCATTCCCACTTTGGTTTCCAATTCTTGCTATGTTTTGAGATAATAACAGTGAGAAATACTAAGCTATGATCTTGCAGGAATAGAAATGAAAACCAACGAAATGGTCACCAATACCTGTTTCAATAATAGCAGGTTCATGTCCAGCAGTGAAGGTATCAGACTCCTTAAATGAGATGTCTCCTGGAATGTCAATATCAAACAGATGCATCTGCATGAGGAATAATTTGTTTCTGTTAGATACTAAAATTATGATATCAACATTTCTTTTACTTCAATTTCCAGCTCTAATTTGCATTTCAACCCAAATGTGCTTACTTTTCTATACTTTGCTTTTAATTTTCCATTCGATCCAAACACACAGCAAGTATTGTACAAACGTCCATTTTCCTGCTCCGGTATAGATCCACCAACAATAATGATGCCTTTCTCAGAAGCAATTTCTGATAACATAGAATACGTTGGCGATGCATTTTCCTCGTCAAAATCTTCAGCATACTTTGCAAAGTAGTCATTAGAATAAGGGCAATTCCACATTTCCTATTTTAATTCAACAACAGTCAAGATCAGTGACCTAGAAATCCATTTCATCGAATAGAGTAAATGGGATTTATTGATCAAAGTACTTGCATCACAGTGCTGGTGGGATACAAAATCCCATGTTTTCATGCATGCAGTTCCAGGCTTTCACTAGCAGTTGAGAAGTGATCACATGTAAGAAGGTAGATATAATTCTCTATGTGGTGTAATAGAGTATATTTGAAGTTGATATTGCTATTTCTGGATTGATTTCAATACAAACCGAACTTTCATCATATTAGAGTCGGCATATGCACAAGCCCTACTGGTATCACCTGCAGAAAATGTTCTAAGTGGGGCTCGACTCAGTGTCATGGCAATCCAAATCATATTTTCAAAGCTATCAAGCATAATTTTTATCGTTGTTGGTCCTGTTATTGTTTTATTTGGCATTTTCTCTTTCAACTTTGTCTGGGTTCAGCAAAACTCCAGCCTTCCTGCATCATGGTCCCTTTTCCTGGCATCCTTGAAAATATATCTTTATGCGGTAGTATGCATATGTTCAACACAACTAAGCCTTGATCTCAGATTAGTTGAGGTTGGTTATATGAATTCACTTTCCCCATTCAGTTCCACTTAAAGCTGCATCATTTTTTTTTTGTTGATTCATTTAAATCATTGATTAAGTGAAAAGTGAACACACCATGTTTCATCATCTCCCACATGTTTGGCATCAATTCCTCTTTTATGCATGTCTATAGATGAATTAACATTTCCTCTACTTAAAATTGTTAGTCCTAAAACTTACAGGTAAAAGAACAAGCTTTGCACCCTGATCAGCAGCAGATTCGATTGCAAGACGGGCATGTTCCAGATTTTTCTTCTTATCTGAATAAACTGTTAATTGACAAAGAGCAATCTTGAACTGATTTTGTAGAGAGAGAGAGAGAGAGAGAGAGAGAGAGAGAGAGAGAGAGAGAGAGAGAGAGAATGTCAGAGCCGATTACAAGGGTAATGTCAAACCCAAGCGGGCAAATTAAGCTGCAGCTAGAAGAAGGTAAAAGGGTATAAACCTTTGTGAGGTTGGGCAATGTGAAGTGATCCAAAGCTGGAGAAGTAGGCTTGACCGTAATGTTTGATGCCATTTGAAGGTTGACTCGCGTACCCAGTTATCAGTTCTAATCTTGTTTCATGGGGTCTTAAACTCTGCCGCCCCCTGAATTTGTTTATGGTTATCGGGGGCCAATTGGATGGTCAGTGGAGCCCTCTAAAGCGGAGAGAGAGAAGGAACGTACGGTCGATCCGGTGGATAATCGACCCGGTAAGATAGCGTATTAGATTTCTTCAGAGTTCAAAGTTTGAAAATTAAAAAAACTATGATGAGAAAAACGTCCTAAATAGGACCCACAGATGCCCGTAACATGACTTTTAATAACAGTGGGAAAGAGAGAGAGAGAGAGAGAGAGAGAGAGAGAGAGAAGAGAGTGAGAGCGCTCACCGAACCCAAGCGCCGAGAGAAGCTAGGGGAAAACTTTGAAGCTGTATTCTTCCATCTTAACCTTCGCAAAAGATTCTTCAAAAATTGCCCAATGGAAACCTCTATCCTACGAAAGTTTTAAGATATATATATATATATATATATATATATTTATTTATTTAGGGTCCTTCAGAGGTGCAGAACAAATTATTTCCACTACTGGTACCAAACTGGCCACAAAACAAACGTTTCTAAGACCAAAATCCATTCCACTTTTCGTCACCATGAAGGAACCTTGTTGTTCAGTAGTATCCATGTAGCCTTGCTTTGGACCATCTTCCAGAGTTCATCATACCAAAATAACCCAATTCATGCCACTTACAATAGGCAATAGGCAATGCTGGTGTACCTTTTGAGTTTTATATGGTGACCAGTAAATGTTTATCCTGCCAACGAGGATTAATTATAAGTATAACCATGTTTGATACGATAATGTTGCTCTGCAACCCTAATGGGGGTATATCTCAATGTAACGTACGTAGACCAATACATTCATTGGTACAGACAGCCCTTGAAATAAATGGTATCTTAGTGAGTTCTTGATCATTCAAATACAACATAGGAATCTAACCTTGTGTCTGTGTGTGTATCCATACAAACATATCTATTAAGATCCATGCTCATTTCGACAGGATGGCTCACTTATTTCCTTCTGGACAGCATCCATCTTGGTGATAAAATCTGTGACCTCTGTATTCATCGGCCAAAAAAGGCGACATTCTCATATGTCAAGGTCATTGACCACATCTGCACGTAGCCATAGCATCTCTGTTATCTAAGTTTTCAGTGGGGCCTTCTTTTCTCTGTCAGATATCCGTGCAGGAGCTGTAGAATGTGATTTGAACCGGCCCCTGCCTCCGTCTTCTTTTTCCTGCAGATTGCCAACTGTGAGTGTGCTACTCCTGATCTAAGAAAAAAAGGGAAGCTAATACCACCAATCATTATCCAAATTACACTATTTACTTCATCAAAGGACTCAATTGACATAATGGAAGCGTGAGAAAGAAACCCTAATGAAAAGTTCCACCAGATTTCTAACCAAATAACCCATGTCTGAAGCACAAATACTAAGCAGCAAAATTGATTCACCTTTTTCTTGACAATTTGAACCACGTCTTCATCATGAAGCACATGGCTGAGGCCACAATGCTGTGGATAGTGCCTTGCACTTTATATATTTCCGATTTCTCTCAATGACATCAATAAGATCACCTACAGTGGCATCCTCGCGGAATAATACCTAAAGTAAATTCATCAGCAGCTTATACCATTTTTATCCCTTTCTTTGGGACCCACTAAGGAAATTAACTGAAAGTTCAGTACCTCTGCATTGTGGATCTTGTATTCATGCAAAATTTGATAACAAAGCTTCTCATCAACATGAGTTAAAGGCACTGTGCTATTGAACGAGATGCCCCCTGTTTTCTTCTTTTTGAAGTATATCTAATAAAAGCGGTGACAAAGGTCAGCAAGACAAAGTAGGGAGTTTCAAGAGGATTCATGAATTGTTTGTCCATGCAAGAGAATTGCTCAACAACAAAAACATCAGTGGCAAAATCATGACATAATACAACAAATTTGAATAGATGATTTAACATGTTCCATAAAGGAATGTCTTGAGAACAACTATCCCCATCCCTATCATATTATCAACATAAAGTCAATGTGTGTCACAGTGTTATGTTGAATCTTAATACGGAATTGATAAAAAGTAATTAGGAAACTTAAAGCAAACAAATGATGTGGAACGGATACTAGAAAACCACTTAAAATGTAGCAGAATGCGGAGAACTATGAAGACCAGAAACCCAAGCATTTTCCATACGAATTGCAATACCTGAGGTGGTCTATTGTTTAAACGCAAGCCCACAGCTTCTGACTCCCTTGTCAATATTTGTCGATGACCCTCACTCTGAAGCATTTAGTCCCAAGGTAGCACCAGGCATGAAAATAAATCGAGTCATATTAAGAGAAAAAAATCTTGAAAAGGAAATTTAAACAAGACAAAGAACGACTTCTGAACAGATTGGACAGTCATCAAGAGGAACGAGGTGTATATCAAATGGGGATGCACATGAGTTATCTAAAAACCTAGATATCAAAGTTAAGCAGCACTTGCATCGTGAGACATAAACAAGAATGCAAATGATAGACCAATTGGAAGTTAAAAAACTCGACAGGCATTAATTGGACAAAGTACGGCTTTTGAGAACATAGATCATGTAAACCCTCGTGTCTGGTTTTAAGAATAGTAAACATTCTACATATTGCAGAATGAAGAGGACTCATTTGAGGAAATCCTGTCATCTAAACCAATATATTATATGGTCGTAAACAATCTTTCATGATAAAGAAAGGTATTAAGCAGTGGTTTGAAGGATGGGAGAATAAAAAACAGGGGCCATAGTCAAGTCATTTTATTCCTTTCCTATTCTAATACTAATGTAATTATACTGCTGCAAGAACAAATTATGTGAAATAAAAGTTCGACTTCCCCCACCAAGAAGCCACAAGGAAACCAATTGGGGTAATCCTCATGAAATGAAGAGTCAAGAATGATATCAATTTGGCTTTCATGTCTTATCAAGAAAGAGAAATAATGGGAGACTTACTTTCGAGGCATCAAGAACCATTAACACAAGGTCTGATGACTTTGCCACAGCAATAACCTGAAAGAAGGAAAAAAATCTGAACCATGGAGCTTCAACTAAAAACAACTCATAATGTACCAAGTCTGCATTCTTCTCCTCTGCAAACTCCCAGAAGAAGTCATGGCACAATAGATGATTACCGCCAGTGCCAAGAAAATCAAGTAAATTGAAGATTTTACCTGTCTACCACGTCCCCTTCCTTCAGAAGCACCTTCAATAATACCAGGCAGATCAAGCAGTTGAATTTTAGTATCATTGTAGTGTATTATACCAGGAATGCACGTAAGAGTTGTGAACTCATAAGATGCAGCTTCTGATGTGTTCCCGTTAACAGTGTCAGAAGTGTTGACTTTCCCACACTGTAGAACAGAAAACAAAGATCCAAATGGGAGTAAGGGAATACATAAGTAATTTTATTTTTATAGCAGCAACGTTGTTTAACCATAAGAAAATGTACTCGGAAAGAATCAGAAACAAATAATTGACTCCAAGAACATACAACTCCCCGCTTCGAATTAACCAAATCCATTTGGTAGCACGTCAATGTGACAATAAACTCAGAGACAAGCCATTCAGCTTTTTGATAAACAGGTTTGATTTCATGGTGGAGAATCAAGTTGAATATCAAATGCACACTTTTAATTCAAATTAATAATCATAACCAGATCCATTTGATGGATATGCGGCGATACTGACAAAAACAAACTTCCTTTCTTGAAGGAGACTCATGTACATTCGAAACCCCAAGTTTTGTTGAACAAAAAAGTCATAAAAATATTTTCCGGGGGACATGGGTCAGTGGTAAACCTTGGAAATCCTATCAGTGCAACACGTCCACTGCCATATTTTGTAACTTCAAAACCCTCTCCACCTCCACTTGAGCCCTAAAACAAAGTTATGATTAATAACAGTACAATCAAAAATTAAGTACAATAAGCACAAGTAAAGGCCCACAGATTAATAGAGAATAAAAGACACAAGAGGGAAAACAATACAAAACTCACAACATGTAAACTCCCATACACTCTATACATTGGTAACAGCCGATGTTCCCCCAATACATGTGAATTTATATGTGGGCTGATATATAAGCTGTATTGTCACCTATAATGCATGGAAACTTCTCAACACTAACATTTCTCCATTTTCGAAATGTTTTGACACATTAAATTAATTAATATTTATACCAAACAATTTATATTTCTTATATTTATATTTTTCATATTTAATAAATTATTTATTTATTTAATTATAATTTATTTCGCTGTTATTTGTTTTATAATTAAAAATTACATATTTGATCATTTTAAATTTTTATTACAAAATATGACTATTCTATTATTTTCATAAAATAATTAATATTTACATAAAAATCCTTATATTTTTTATATTTACGTGTTGGTCCATGTTTCCATTTCTTGTATTCCCACAAAATGTAGTTTCCCTGTATTGTTACGCATCCGTTTCTGTTACTGTGCAACCTAGATTGTCAAAATAGCAGCCAATACAAATAACTAAAGGCTGAAACAGGCCAACTTGGCCTCCATGCCATGTAACCTTGCAAGTTAAGAAGGCCACACTAGGAGGGGTTCACTAACTCCATAGGAAACGATCTCTTCCCAATTTAGAAAACTCCATACAAAGAGCTTCCCAAAAGCTACTGACTTCAAACATTCCATAGAGGGGACTCCTTCCACAACACTGAATCTCCCCTCAAATCAATCCTCCAATCCCCGCTATAGGAACTCAAAAAAAAAAAAAAATAATGAAACACTCCCAATTTCCAAACAATTCCAGTACCCCCTTTAATTAAATAGAATTGTTTACCTTTGCAAACAATACCCACAAAGACAAATATAGGTGTGTTATTCTTGTTTGAGACATCTTTTATAATTAATGTTGAGTTTTTAATTGAATTGTTTCAATTTCTCCCTATTATGATTCATATCTTTTGTGCATTTAAGTATCTTCAATATCTCCCAATTTTTCTCAGATTCCCCACCTACCCTATCTATCATGCATTAGAGGTGTCTCAACTTACCCATCCCACAAGAAGTTTTAGGTTACCAAGTGAGCATCTCACTCTTGCGAACACAAAAAGACCCAATATAAATTTTAAGAGAAAAAACCTACAACTCATACTTTCCAAATATAGGCACGTTATTCTTGTTTGAGGCATCTTCTATAATTCATGCTGAGTTTTTAATTGAATTGTTTCAACTTCTCCCTATTATGATTCATATCTTTTGTACATTTGAGTATGTTCAATATCTCCCAATTTTTCTCTGGTTCCCCACCTACTCTATCTATCATGCATTTGAGGTCTCTCCATTTACCCATCCCACAAGAAGTTTTTGGTCACTGAATGAGCATCCAAGAAGTTTTAGGATACTAAGTAAGCATCTGACTCTTGCCAACACAAAAAGACCCAAGATGTAAATTTTAAGAGAAAAACCCTACAACTCATGCATTCCAAATATGGGCATGTTATTCTTGTTTGAGACATGTTTTATAATTCATGTTGAGTTTTTAAATGAATTGTTTCAATTTCTCCCTAGTATGATTCGTATCTTTTGTGCATTTGAGTATCTTCAATATCTTCCTATTTTTCTCTGGTTCCCACGTACTCCATCTATCATGCATTGGAGGTGTCTCAATTTACCCATCCAACAAGAAGTTTTAGCCTACTAAGTGAGCATCTGACTCTTACCAACATAAAAAACCCAAGATATAAATTTTTAGAGAATAACCCTACAACTCATACATGCCAAGAAATATAGAAATTGTAAACAAAGGCATATCAATGACATCTAAAGACACAGAGAATTTCATAACAGGTAGAGATCCTCTCCATAATTTATTCTTAAGAAAAGCATATATATCTTATACCTCTCCATCCAAATAGAAAATAAAAGAGTAAACCAAAGGAAGGAGAGATTAAGATAATCTCATCTCCTCTATTCATACAATAGGTACCCATGTAAGCTCATAAGTGCAAGATCTCCAAAGCTGCTTGAATTCCAAGACAAATTGAAAACACAAAGGAAAAATTCCATGAACAATCAGTGAATAGGCAACAGTGCAAATGGTTTCCGATCTTTGTTAACCCTAACAAAGCACATATCTTTACAACAATATTTAAAATTAATAGTGACAAAGGCAAAACCCAGTACATTATTAGTGCAGGGACAATGAAGAGGAAGGCGGTTTCCCGATCTTAGATGATGACAGCAAAGGTCTAAACGATGAGAAATGTTAAGCAAAAAACTTCCATGAACCAACACTAAGGATATAAATGAAACATTTGCTTACCTTAGGCGGCTCCAATAACTGTGTCCTTAGCTTTGCTATTTTTGCCTTGAGCTGACAAAGATGATACTCTACAATTTGAGCAAAACAAAATGAATATTTTCCGATTTTCACAAAAAAAAAAAGAATTGAAAATGCTGGATGATTTGGCTAACGTACAACAACATGACATCAGGGACGAACGGAGGGGGTGGGCATGGAGTGCAACCACCCCCTGAAATTTTAAGAAAGAAATTTCTTGGATATAATTTCAAAAATTATAACATCAAATGTTGTTTGCTCCACAAGTTATAACCTCCGCCCTCCTAAAATTATAATCTTAAATACATATTGTGTTTCACCTGATATACATTTCTTGCTTCACGCCTAATTGGCACTCGAATTTTCAAAGAACCAAATATTATGATCAACAAGACCAACAGGAAACAGAAAGAACTTGTAGCTTTATTTTTCTGGGTCCGAGCCATCTCGGCTTCAATTTCTTTGATCTTTTCAATGATCCCCATCTTTCACTTGATTCTTCTATCTTCTACCAAACATATACAGACAACAATGAAATCAATACCAAATAAGAATATGCACATAGTAAAATTCATACACAACACACACGACACACACACATTTCATAATTGTTGAAAGTATTGATTGAATCATGATTAATTAGCAGAACGAAAACCTTAAAATCGCTTACACTATGAAACTCAAATCGCAAACGGAGAAATTTCAATTCTGAACCGCTAAATCGGTTCGATTCTGATGGAATTAAATTAATTTAGCCGATTGAATTAAAGCAAAGTGATCAATTGACGAAAAGTATCTGCGCGCGCAAGAGAGAGAGAGACGAGAGAGAGAGAGAGGGAGAGAGGAGGGAGGATAGATACATTCGACAGGAAGGGCTTAAGTGTGCTTGCGTCGTCGATAGTGCTTGCCGATGCTACTCAAAGCGTGAAGTAGAGAGAGAGAGAGAGAGAGAGAGAGAGAGAGAGAGAGAGAGAGAGAGAGAGAGAGAGAGTTTAGGGGTGGAATAGGAGCCGGTGTGTTGAGTGATCCAAGTTTATGGTAAGTAAAGCGTAATGCGGACCCAAAGTCCCATTCTCCAAAACAACTCTGCCTTTTCCTTTTGTAGTCGAGTATGACGGTGTCGAGTCCCTGTCATCTTGGACCAAACAGCCAATTCACTCAACTTTTACTCTTGAAATTAGAGGCAGTAAGTAAGTAAATATTTCATGATTTTAAATTTATATAATATATATGCCTTGGGAACGAAATTTGAGGGGTTCTTGTGAGGGCAATAATTTAAATTTAAAGGAAATTATTTTATAATAAGTGGAGTGGCTATGAAATGATGATGGTCTCAAAGTTGGTACTAGCAACGGTTATCCAATCAGAGGAAAATATATTAATGATAGATATTTTCAGTTCCAAGAATTTGTTGCATTATGGGATATGAACAGGGAAGCGTAATGGCCTGCACCCTAATATAGTATGATGCACTGTTTTCATTAGACTACCAAATTGGTATCGTACCGCTGTCTGGTTAGTTCATTGATTGAATACCGTTATTCTGTTAAGTGAGATCTCAAATTTAAATTATGTGAATAACAAAAATAGGAAAAATTTTACTCCTTCAAACCCCAACTTAACTCGAACAAGATTTAATTAGACCCAACATCATTATCAAATACTCAAATCGGTATCGTTGATGTTTAACAACATATCATATTTATAGCTGATCATTTAACCATCAATCATAGACAGATTTTACGTCAAGGGTTCCGTAAATTCTACAAACCAATCTCAAATACCAAAGGTTCCCATGTCCTATTATGCCCAGAAAATGATGAGGATAACTTCTTAGTTTGAAAATCCTTTCCAGGGCTTCAAAAACCAGAGCTGGCTAACCTTGGCCTGCCCATAAAAACACAATAGGGTTCCCAAAATAACAATCGGATTGATTTCTTCCCACTTTTAAATTAACATTAACATACAGATAGTCTAGATGTCATTGCCTTGTACCAGTCTGCAGAATACTACCAGACAGGAGACTGTAGAAATTAGTATATGTATTTCAAACTTGCAGGAGGTTCAAATGTATACAGAGTGTTACAAGTACCCCGGTCTTGTTTCTTGTACAGTCCTAACACAGCTAACCATTTTACCTGAGCTCAGATTCGGGGGAGCTCGTTCTTGCTTTTCAGCTAGCTCTCTCACTCTTAACAAAACTGGTTCAGGGATTAGCGTTGCAGCATTTTTCCGAGAATTCATCTGCAGTAGCAATAGAGAACCCTTGCGTAAGACACACCTAGCCCAAGCTCAATAGATGGATGCACAAGGTAAACCAAAGTAGTCATAAAAATAGGAAATCTACTAAACCAAGATCATTGAATATGTTGAGCTAAAGTTAAACCAAATCTAAAGGTCTTGGTTGTAATTGTAATTGTTCCACCGACAGCAAAGAAATTAAAAACGTGATTATAATTGCACTGTCCATCATACCCTGTTTGCAATCTTCTGGTCTTACCTAGTGGTAAAGAGGGAACACTAGAAGACTAGCCTGAATAGTCCAACTGGCCAAGCAAGCAAGGAGAAATAGTGAGGACAATAAGCCAAGTATTTTACCATTGCGAACTGAAACTACGATTCTCTAACTGTGAAGATCCATGTGGTGTTACCAGGTGTCTCATTCAAACACTTTCAGAAGTAAAGGAATAAAATCTGCAAGTCCTAGTTAGTAGGTGAGTTCCACATCATTTATGTCATCGGAAGAGATCCTATCAAATTTGCTCCAGGTAAAAATCAACATTGTTCGGGATGGACCCCTAGGGCGACAATATATCGGAGGGCATCCTGTCCAGCATTGGGATACCTTGGGAAGATTATGACAGGACCAAGGAAACCAATTACAGCCATTGATAAGGGCCTCTTTATGAGGTCCATTGCTATGACACCACCTCAAATGACATCAATAAAAATGATGTACATCTTTCAAGATATTCCAACTACACACTTTACTTCCCAGTTCAAGTATTATATACAATAGAAACAAACACCCCCCCCCCCAAAAAAAAGAGAAAAAAAATTGAAAAATGGATTGACAGTTACGGAAGTACAAGAAAAGGAAAGACATGGAACAACATAATGCTCACCCCTTTATCAGCAGGTGAGAGGGCAAAGCTAGCTCTAAGCAGATTCCTCCACTTGTCCTGCAATTAATCATAATAGGTTAAGACAAACAAACTACAATTCCATGATATATATATATATAAATATAAATCTATCTATCTATCTATCTTTAAGGCACATACCTTGAGATCAACAGAGGTACGGTAGTTATATGATGCAAATGCAAGTCGTTTTATTTCAGACCATCTCCCAGCACCATATCTAGCTACACCCTCAACCAGCTTCATAACCTCAGCTATAGTCCAAGCCCGGTGATGCTTTCTTCTCATCCCACCCTTTGTAGTAGGCACAATTGTTACATTATTGTCATAAGTCTCTCCCTCCAAAACTTTCTCCACATCCTGCTCCTGCTCAACAGGGACAGTCACTGGCCACATCTGATCATTCTCTGGTTCAGGGAAAGGCTGTAGATATAGAACAAACAGAAAAGAAACGAGAACTTGTTACAATCACTCCCCTAGAGATAGTGAATGAAGCACGGGGACAAGAAAGCAATTATTGGAAATATGCACAACCCTACTCTGCTCAAAATCCCTACATGCTAACAATCTCTCCATCAATAAGTATCAGAAGCATCAACTATTCACATGTACTCATCCAAAGCTGCAGAAAGCTGCAGAAAGCTGCAGAAAGCTGCAGAAACTACACCGCTGATTTCTAAATTGCCTGTATAAGGTACCCATAAGCTGCATGCACATGCATTGGATTTGCAGACCTGGAGAAATAATATCTAAAGCAAGACATTTGTATCTCTCAAACCTTATTCTTCCATAGTTTTATTGCTATAAACAATCATAAATTATAGGAAAATACCATGTGCCCTCCAGGAAGGTAATGCAGTTTATACTGAACTAGAAACTAGGCACAATTGCCCCCCATAAATGCACAAAATTGACAAGTATTTAAATTCAACAACTTGTACGCATTAGATGATCGGGAGACATACATTACATCTTTCTGGCATTGGAACTGTATTGGGAGCAACACTATCTTTAATCCCATTATCAGTTTCATCATCTAGCCCCGATGCATGCACTTCAACAGCTTCTTTCACCAGCTTAGCTGCCATGCCCATCCTACTAGGATGAAATTCCTACCAATTTGAATACATTCCACATCACTTTTTCCATGTGCATATACTTTCATCAGCAACTATAAATAAACTCAATAACCAAAGCAGAATCCCAGAACAAACAAAAGGAGCAATTGAATACTTAATAAAATATATAAGCCCATTTACAACTACCATCAATTTTTATCACACTAACTAAATCTTTTACAAAATAGAAAAATAGGGTAGCACAAAAATAAAAGGAAATAGAACTGGATAGTTGGATTTAGAATAACAAATCCTGACACATGCATATTAATTACTGTAATGCTTCTAATTTTAATATTCTCCTCTTCTATTAGCAGAAATACAGTTCCAAGAACATGTAAGATGGCAAGTGAAGTGAGCCCCCATGCCTCACATTCATAATGTGTAAGGGGTGGTGGTGTGCTTGGGGGGTGTGTTGGGGTGGTGTGAGAGAGAGAGAGAGAGAGAGAGAGAGAGAGAGAGAGAGAGAGAGCTTTGGTTTTAACCATGAGCCAATACATCTTTTTGCTCCATTTTCAGACAATTTTTCTATACACTATAGCCAATAAAGGGAACCTTTCCCATTAAAGAATAAGGTGATCATCTCAAGAGTTGTGCGTACAAACTATAAAATGTGTCTATGGCTACTTAAGTCACAACAAACAAAATATAGTTCAAGTTTGCACAATCATATGGTAATCATTTTGATTGTAAAGCTCCAGGAATATATCATAGTATCTTCTTGACAAGGATTTAAACAAGTAATGTTCCCCTCCATCCCATTTTAAGCGACAAAGTTACCAAAACACACATCAAGGAAAAAGCATTAATTTCTTTGACTTTATTTACAAACATCCATTTTCTTCCGACGTTCTCCTAAATCAAGTTGTTTCATCTATTTTCAGGGGTAAAATATTGAAGTTATTGGTTTATCATATTGGGCAAATAAATATTGACACTTGTTTTAAGACAAGAAGAGTAGAAAAACATGTTACTTGAAGTGGGACTAAGGGAGTATATATAATACATATACCCATAATAAATAACTCAAAAACACAAATTTTGAAGGCCAATGTCTTCATAATGAGAAAGCACAATGTCAGAGACCTAAAAGAAGGCCGTGTACAATGCAGTTCATGCTTCAGAAGCAAAAAAGGAAAAATAGTTGAAAATTCCTAGAAACCAAACATTTTAAGCTCACTTTCATGTACACGTACCATGAGTGGCATACAATTTTCTCTTGGACGGCCTCTTCTAATCCGGCAAATGTATGGAATCTGAACTCCTAGTCCCCCAAGTGAATCTAACCTTGTGACAACTGCTTTCCTGTCTGACTGGATGTTTTGAACGGGTCTGACAAGAGATCTGGGAGACAACTGAGCATGACCGGAATTCTTTGCGGAGGATACCAACCTTCCACCACACTCTCTGGACTCAACTTCAAGTTC
Organism: Dillenia suffruticosa; assembly: GCA_033439265.1. Classification (NCBI taxonomy): domain Eukaryota; kingdom Viridiplantae; phylum Streptophyta; class Magnoliopsida; order Dilleniales; family Dilleniaceae; genus Dillenia; species Dillenia suffruticosa. The sequence continues at coordinate 23,842,785 of JAVTVX010000004.1, forward strand.
TTCAATATATCGCCTTGTGGGCTTCCGGAGTCTCTTGGCTGCTTTTTCCTCTGTAAAAGAATCTTCATTTTTAGATTCAGGAATGTTGGAACTTCTCAATTTCTTCAAAGAAGGAATTTGATGACCTTCCGGCTTATCATTGTTGCCAATTGGTGATTTTCCACACTTATCATTCACTGTTGCAGGTACAGGCTCCTTTAGTTCCGAACCATCACTCTTAGAGCTTCCTTCTTTACCTTTCTTTATCAATTTATTGTCTTTGAATATAAATGTAGTCATTGAAGCATCACATGAATTAGTCAACCCCATGGCAATCCTCCTCTTAAGCCACTGCTCGTCCTTCACTGAAGTTTCCCTCCCAAATGTAGCTTTAAAAGTTTCATGAAGTTCTCCAATTGACAAATTGTCCAAGCATATCTCACCCTGTAATTTGGAAAAGTCGGGTTTTAAGCGACCCAGAACAGCAGCATTTAATTTTCCACTTTTGTTTCGTTTAGCAGGAGTCTTTGAGCACTGCCCAGCACTTTCAGGTTGATTAACATGGCTCTCATCTGAACTACGACCTTCCTGCCAGAAAACCCAAGGTTGGAGCTTTTTATCAACAGCAGAATATAAATGTTCACCAAAAAACTGGGTGTCTATAGTCATACCATGAATAAGATTACTAACACACCAAGTGAAGCCTCTCTTCACATTCAACATCATATTGATATTCTCAATGAAGAACAGGAGTCTAAATTCCAAAGAATCAGGAACACCAATAAGTTAATTCCACTAAACCTTATGTTCCAAACTAGCTGATTAGCTTTCTTCAATCTGCTCATTCTAAGGCCATTGTATTAGTTTAGTTATGTATTACAGCATCCACCTTTTTTCATAAGTCTTCTAATTTTAAGCCTCATTCTGCACAAATATTTAAGGCCTCCAAAATGTTCGGCACTTTGCGAAATCATCTTAATATATTTCTCTTAACATAATATTCAACTGAAATTGAACCGAAATTTTCCCAGATCAATCAACCACATAAGTGTTTTTTTCTTTTGCTTTTTTTTTTCTTTACATCATTTGGGTATTTTCCCATAATAGGACCACAAATACATTGACAAGATAAAATTTCAATATATTTAACATTAACACAACAAATCAAAAGTTAAGCAAACTCAACCTAGAGAAAACCCAAAACTTTTAAAACAAAATTAAAAAAGAAAAAGGTAGAGACCAAAGATAGGAGATGAAATAATGTTATTGCCAGGCTCCAAAGGCACAGGCTTTAATTAAGATGGAATGATGTAAATGAGCCATAGTTGGAATGCTTGTATTATATTTTACGGAATATTGCAAGCAATACGTCCTCAAGACTTCACGAAAACCACATCCAATAATAGAATGTAATCAGAAAAAGATCACAGATTGCTTAATCCACATCTTCAGCTTAAAAAAAAAGAAGAACTGACTAAGAATATCTAAAAAAATACCAACTAGGACCAGGTATATTTAATTCCAAAGTGATATAGGTATGTTGCATGCATCCAGACATATTATAATTGAAAACAATAATCAAACAGAAATTGTTGACCACAAAGAAGAAGTTGAATTGCACCCAAAAAAAAAAAAAAAAGATTACCTCAAGGAAACTACTTGATTTTTCAGCATCAACTTCTTTGCAATGCCCTCCTAAGACACCTGGCATGGATAGCACCTTCAGAATATAGACAGATGCAGAGGTAATAAAGCAATGTCCAATTGAAAAAAAGGGTGAAGAACCAAAGCAATCTCCAAGTAAAGCCCACAGAGGCCATAGAAGGGTTCAGAGCACAAAAAAAATAAAAAGTAAAAAGAAAGAGAGAAATGCATAAAGCCATGACTTAAGAAATAAACGATTATTACAGGGAAAAAGAGAACAATAATCCAGGAGAAGGTGAAACGAAGATGCAGACGCTCGTGTTTTCTCTGCTGCTCCATTCTTTAGTGCATATGTAGCTTGGTTAGGTCATCAAAATAATGCAGGACATGGAACTTATTTTCCAAGTCATGAAAGAGCAATTTGGAAACAGCAAAGAGCAAAGCAAAATCTAACTGCAGACATAGAATGAAAAGAGCTACCAAAAACAAAATTTATTTGTAGGTCAAAATAGAATAATAATTTCTTCACCAACAACCAACAAAAACACTTTCTTTGAATCACTGATTAAAAAAAAAAGCTTCTGTTTCTGCCAGCATCAAGAAAGAAGATTCAAATGATTAGGGAGATAAGGAAAATAAAAAAACCAACCTTCAGGACTTTTCAACTTGGGATCATGTGCACTTGTCCCCTCTTTGGGGATAATGTCTTTAGTCTGCTCTAGGTCAGTAGAAAAATCTTTCTTGACATCTTCCAGCAACTCTTCAACCTCCATCACTTCATCATCTGTTGCAGGCACGAATCTTCCATCACCTTCAACCTAAAAACCATTCAACATCTGAGACTTTATAATTAACCAGACAGAGCATTTTAGTTGGTAAAACAGATATTTAGTATATCAGCATAATGTAAAGACAAAAAAGGGAAAAAGAAAAATAGAAGACCTACGCATAAGGAGTATTGGTCATTTATCAAGAAAAAGTTTCAGACCACCGAAATATAACCAGGTTTCACCCAAAGCCTAATACAGTTTAGGAGCATCCAATGAGGTAAACAACTTAGTGCTAATAATGAATAGTATAAAGACAAATCAACAACCAAATGCAGAATACGAAGGCAATCCATAAAAATAGTTTCTCATAGCATTGAAAAATAAGGAAAGTGTTGGCCCCAAGTACAATCATAATGGCTAATTAGAATATCTGTGCTTAATTTATGACTCCTTTCAAACTGGTGAAAGAATGTTCAGTATTGATGGACAAATATTGAAAGAGGCACCAAAAGCTCCTATGGTCATGTGTGATCATAAATTCTGACTTGATCAAAAAGAAAATTCTATAGAATTACAAGCGGGCATAAGTACAGCTATGAGTTACAGGCAAATAGGAGATAACATACACCTAAGAGAGATTATGAAATAAGACCAAAGTGTTAAAGTAGATAAACAGTTTCAAAAAAAAATGATGGAATAAGCAACAGATATGCTCCAAGGAAATAACTTGTAAAATATTTTCCAATTTTTTCTTCAAAAATTTTTCAAACTCTCAAAGATTATAATTTCTTTTTTCTTTTTTATAACAATGGAACCTCAGTCATTACCATTCAGGTGTGCAACAGTAATCCCATTGGGAATAGGCACAAGGAAACCATATGTATGGGCTCAAACCACCTCAATATGCGATGGATTGAACGTTGGACAATGTTTGCATCTCCCATAGGCTAGGTGAGATTTTGCATGCATCAACAAGTTCAAATTGTTTATGGCCCATTATAATATACCAACATGTAGTCGGAACTTCAGCCATTACCGTTCAGGGGTGCACCCATAATCCCATTGGGAATACACGGGCAAACCATGTATATGGGCTCAAAACCTCCTCAATTTACTGTGAATTGAACCTTGGACACTGTTTAGAAAGCAATGCATCTCCCATGAGGTAAGGTGAGATTTTGGCTGCATTAAAGAGTTCAAATTGGTTTGTGACCTAGCAATAACTACACCACCATGTTGTCTGCTTCACCTCCAATTTCAGTCGTATCTGGATCAATGGTATCAATAAATGTAAATTGAACCCAAAAGGTTAGTAAGTTTTATATATATAGCAAATCATTTACCCGGACAAGTTTGTACATAACCGGGTCTGAACTCGACTTTGGGGAAGAAGACAGAGCAGAGCTAGATTTCTTAGTAGCACTCTTCTCACCTCCATCATTTCCACTACCTCCAACCACTGTTTCTTCCATTGAAAATCCACCACAACACAAACTGCACAACAAAATACAACCAACCAAAGTCAAAAACTCCTAAATTTCACTCAAATCACAAGAATGTCAAGTAATTCTGGACTCTCACCATAGAACAGTGACTGATTCTGATTAGTGATTGAGCTCTAGAGGGGGAAGAGAGAGATCAATAGACGACTTGTATCCTCTTTGGGGGATGTTCAAGAAAAGTAAAATTAGGGTTTCTGATTTTGAGTTGTTCTAGCTTTTCGAGTACGCTGTGTCAAAATTTCCGTTTTTTGGAGTTTCAATCGACGTGAAAGCAGCAACTCGGAGGATTTCGGAATCGAAAATTCAATTGTGAAGTGGAATGGAGACAGAGATCTGGTGTCCGCGGAGGGGACAGTCATATCTCTGTTGTGCATGAAATGACGGAACTAACCCTCGTATGGGATTTATTTTGGCTTGACTGGTCAAGTGATTGGGCGTTATCGATTTGATGATGGTATGTCTGATGTTTTGTTTCGGTGGCCCTTCGATAATGATAGAGAGCGTCATAAGTGGGATATACAGGAAGCTCTAATGACAATAAGGTCCCTAATTAAAAAATATCTATAGTTGTAATGTAACCAAAAATTAATAAACATCCATAATTAAGAAATCAGTCATTAATGTAATAAATGCCCCCCCCCCCCCCCACACCACACCTTTTGTTAGACAATATCGAATTGATCAACATCTAAAATTATGATTAATTCATTTCGAATAATTATAAAACTTAATTAAAGGATTAACTCTTTCAACATCTATTCTTTCATTCGTAAGACTTAAATTTAAAATTTTGATTAAAAAAATCTAATACTACTGTATTATTAAATTCATACATCGTAGGTGCAACAAACATCACTGTCACAACTCTAAGTTGGCTACCACTGCTAAAATATCCCATTTGAATCATAGGCATTAACTTTAAAATGAGACCATCGTCATAATCAAGCTAACACCACCCTTGGACCAGCATTACCTTCGACAACAACATGGCATCAAGAGATTGGGCTTAAACCATGAATAAGATGTTGGAATCAAATCTTAAGTTGCAGCCATCACCAAACACTATTGTGATGTCTGCTAAAGGCCATGCGATCATTGAAGAAGGAAGTCCCTACTAAAACTTAATTTCACTTAAAAATGGGATAACAAAATTTAACTCATCATGAGTGTCACGTCATAAGAAGAGCAAAGAATCTCCACAAACTCGAAAGTCATACTTTAAGGTTGAAAAATGAGGACAAAAAACCTCAAATCCACACCGCCCAAGGGTTGTAATGCCAAAACCCAGTACATTTTCTATAAAATAATATTTCTTCATCAACCCTAAAAGGATTAAGCTTGAAATAGCATAATTCTCTAGTACAAGTCATAGCACAATCAGCTTTACGCCACAGCAACCTCAATATCGGTAGGGATCAGTTCAGTTGGTCTAACAAATTCTTCCTCATCCTTGGGAGTGTGAATAGTGACAAGATCTGGTAAGGGTGTCGTAGGTCCTTGCTTGCCCTTAGGATCCCAGTCAAGCATTATCTTGACCTTGATACCAAGTACACCCTATGATTAAGAATAGTGAAACCAGAAGAAATTAATCAAGAGACATATAAAGTGTAGGGACTCATTAGATGCATCCCAAATAGATACCGATATAATTGATAATGGGCCAGAGAAAAGCCAAGACTTTGGCAAATCTGACCTGTCGAAGAAGCACATGTCTCACGGCAGAGTCAATGTATTCATTCACTGGTTGACCAGATGAGATCATGTATCCATCCTTGAATTTCATTGACTTGGCACGCTGAGCTCTTAGCTTCCCACTAACAATCACCTGCAATGCTCACCAACATGAGGAAGCTACATGGCAAGGAACAAAAATAATCTAGCTGATGCATGGCAAGCATAAGATTCTTATGGAACTAACCTCGCAACCTTTTGCTCCACTTTCCATAACGAATCTGAGAACACCATAGCAAGCTCTGGAAAAAGGTGGCAACAATGAACAGGGAGATTCAAAAATCAGGTTCCACAGAACATAACTAAGCCTTGCAATCTAGATACAAAAAAATATTCCGGATGATTAAAAAGAAAGGACCTAACCATATCAAGTGGAACACATGAGAAACACAAAGGTACAAAACATTATCAACTGCAAAGGAAGTAATTAGAATGTGACATAAACTTACCCCCTCTCTGGCCAAGGAATGAAGTCACATGATCCACTTCATCTCAATCAACATATATTTTCCCATCAATTAGGGGCTTACGGTTCTCAAATGAAACACCCAAGCTCTCAGATAAATAACACAAGGTGCTTTAGATTTTGTTCCTTACCATACTATGTCTTTCTTACTGTGAATTCACAAATTTGCAACTTAAGCACAAACTTTAATAAGAAATTTCAACAATTGCCAATTTCATTAAGCATACAATTGTTACAATTCAATAGCTAAACTTATGATAGAACCTAGACTTAATGGAAGTTCAATCAGCCTCTTGCTTTAATTTGGTGTGAGGATGATTACGGACAGCCTTTTGGGGGGATTTACTAGAAGTTTCCATAGATGGTACTGTTCACAGCACTTTTATGAGTCTGTTTACAATGTGTCTCCTTCTCTCTTTTTTTTTTTTTTTTTTTTTTTTTTTTTTTTTTAAATAAAAGGAAACAAGGTGTCTAAAGTTACATCTATTTTGAAAAAACTAGAAGAGTCAATGCTAGAATTATTTAGGAGCTTTTAATTTTCAGTCTTAGTTGTAGTCTTTTCTTTAACTGTTTTTTTATATATATATATATAGGAAACAATGGGTCTAAAGCTATTTTTATTTTAAATATTATTACTAGAAGAGTCAATGCTAGAATTATTTAGGAGCTTTTAATTTTCAGTCTTAGTGGTAGTCTTTCTTTAAGCTTCTTTTTTTTTTTTTTTTTTTTTTTTTTTTTTTTTTAAGGAAACAAGGTGTCTAATGTTATTTCTATTTTATATATTACTAGAAGAGTCAATGCTAGAATTATTTAGGAGCTTCTAAGTTCCAGTCTTAATGGTTGTTGCTACTTTCTTAAAGTGTCTATTTAAAGGCTTGTAACCTTATTTTAAAGGAGTTTGAATAAAAATTTTAGTTTCTAAGCAAAATTGCTTCGCATCTAGTAGTGTGATGCTTTTTTGTCCATGATGCTCAAGGATCCAGTAGTGTGATGCTAGTAACTCTAATCTTTCTTCTCATCTATTGCTATTTCCCTTTCAACTTACCGACTGCAGTTTGTCCCCAGAGAAATCTAGGAGTATTTACAGATTTCTCCCATATTAACCTTAAAAAACAAACAAACAAACAAACAAAACAAAGGCCAATTCCTTTGCCGTAAAATTCTCTAACGTCATCCTTCATCAAATTTGCCTTCCTCTATACGAGGTGTTGAGATTGCTATGAAATGCTTCATGCCCCATTTCATTCTAATTATTGTACATAGGAAGCAAGTTGCTCAAGAGGGGCTAACAATTTGATGCAAGAATTGCAGGATGGGAGTTGCTCTCATTGTCTAAATAGAATATCTGAAAGAAATAGGTCCGCACCAAATCATGACATCCATCACAGGGAGAGAAAGAAGATTGGCTCTTGAATTGTATACATAATCAAATTGAAGTGTTGAATGTCTCCAGAACAACTATTCTTAATCTTAAGTTGTAAAATGTGTAAATCCATTGTTTTACCTCTAAAAAAGATGTAGAAGGAAACAATCATAATGCACCACTATTCTAGGAAACTTTAGTGTCACTATGTTATAGAGACACAGGATATATAGACTCTATTGGCTTATAAGGGTCATTATTTGGGTTTGAGTCAGATCCTGCACGAACAAGTCTAAGAATGAGCATCTCCATGTGACTATGTCACAACTCTCTTTTGAACACAACACAATATGATACTTGTTAACTTAGAGTGAATTTTTTTGACTGTCATATGGCCGTGTTTATCTGGTGTTATTTCCATGCCTGGGTTCAAGCTTCATTGGTCTGAATTGGATATCGCTGAAGAAGGATATCCTCTTTCAATAGGTCTATTGTCAAAAAGGAGCCTAACTAGATTGTGGAAGGCCAAATCTCTAATTCAAGAAATGCCACATCAAAATGGTCAACAATCTTGTGTATCACAACACAATGTATACATATAAAACCTGTGTTACCCAGTCTTTGTATGAACCAACTTATAGCTAGGATTTAAAATTGATGAGGTTAGGAATTCTAGGCATATAAAAGATCTAGTATAAGAATTTTCAGACTATTTGTCCAATGGCTTTTAATTGGAATATTTTAAAGGATGGATGTGATCATATAGATACTCTCCACCACCTTTCAAAATCCGGTCGTTCTTTTTTCACTATTTTTGAGAGAAGTTACATCTAGGCCTTTTAAATTATGGGCATGGGAAATTTATCCATATAAAAGATCAAATATGTCAGCCCCTATAGATTATTTATAGTATTAATCATTTTTGGGCTGCTTTGATAAGGATTCAAGCATTAGAACTTTCTCCACTCCCATCAGCCCCAGAGGGAAAGCATGGTAATACTGGTTTCACAAAGCGGATGTGGGAAATTTTTCCAAACTCCAAGCACCACTTATAAGGTTGAAGGAGCCTGACAAACTCCATCTTACATCTGATGTAAGCATCGAAAAAAATCCCTTAATGCCCAATATTACAGGGAACAAGGACAGATATAATGCTAATACTGCAGAAATATAATTATCATTACATTATCAACTTAATATGAGTTTTCATCATAAATTTATTATGGGGAGCAAGTACAAACACAATGCTAATTGTATAGAAATATAATTGCATTACACTATCAACCGAATCAAGATTCTGGGATACAAAAGGATGGGGGAATTTTTCCAAACTCCAAGCACCACCCATGAGGTTGAAGAAGCCGGACAAACTCTGTCTTACATTTGATGTAAACATTGACAAATTTCCTTTCATGGCCATCATTATGGGGAACCAGGACAAACAATGCTAATTCTACAGGAATATAATCATCATTACACCATCAACCTAATCAAAGTTTTCAACATAAATCCTACATATCTCCTCCCATGAAAAAAGACAAACATAACAAAAGATGCAAGCAAAAGCAAACAGCAACAATGCTCATCTGAGTGGTTAAAGAGGCCTCTGTAAAGACCATAATTGTAAGAGTTGTCATCTTCATGTGCAATAAAAAATATGATGCTTCAATCACATCAAAGATGATCTAAACAACAATTGTCCTATGTTTAGTTCAAACAGATGTTCATTTCTGTAACCCCCTAGTTCCTAAAGTGATCATATATTTTCCACATCCATAATTGTAACAACCAAAATAATTTCATTTATGTCAATATTGTTGAAAAGGACAAAATTATAAAAAATGAGCCCATTAAATTATTTTGATAAGAAGGCCCAAACAGATTGTGGAAATCCCAATATTGAATTCAAGAAATGTTTTCACTGAAATGCTCTAGTATCATATACATCACAAGACAATTTTTGAAATGGCATTATTTGCAAATTTACATGTATTTAGAACATAATGGAAAGGAAAAATATTTATGCTACAAGAGATCCCTAAGATAATGAAAACAAATCAACAAATTCCAGAGCAAACAATTTCAGAAAACTTACAGCTAACTTTTTAAATTGATGGGCATAGGAAATTTATCCATATAAAAGAACAAATATGTCAGCCTTTTATAGACTAATTGTAGTATTCATTATTCTTAGGCTGCTTTACCTAAGGATTCAATCATGAAAACTTTCTTCACTCCCAGCAGCCCCACAGGAAAAGCATGGAAATATTCAGTTCATAAAGCAATATAAAGTGGAGTTTCTAAAGGGTTCAAGAGCATGTGAGAAAATTTTCCAAAATCCAAGCACCACACATGAGGTTGAAGAAGCCTGAGAAACTCCATCTTATGTTTGATGTAAGCATTGACAAAAATACTTTAATGCCCATAATTATAAAGAACAAGGACAAACAATGCTAATTCTATTGGAATATAATCATCTTTACACTATCAACATAATCCAAGTTTTAAACAGAAATCCTACATATCTCCTCTCATGAACAAGAACATAAAAGAAGATGCAAGCAAAAGCAAACAGCAGAAATGGTCATCCAATTGGATAAAGAAAGCCTACATGCAAAGGCCATAATTGTAAGAGTTACCATCTTCATGAATGATCAAAATTCTTATCCATTCAACCAAAATGGCTGATTTTCCAAATTTAATTTTGTAACAAGTTGAACAAAATCGAGATTCTAACAACTAGGCATCAATTTCACCAAGTTAAGTTCTTATATTGAAGGTTGCCTTAGCTTAGACATAAAACTCAATATCCATCAAGTATCTCGGCAATTCATTTCACTTAGAAAATGTAATGAACATTACCACCAATCATAGAAAATGTAAGGAACATTACCACCAATCATGAAGCTAAGATGTATATAGTTATCAACAAAATCATAAATTTCTACTGCGATCAAAACATACCTACGGACTGCAAGGCCTCCAAGAAGCTTGTAACGAAGACTCTCAGCCTGGGCAATAGCACAAAGCCCTCTATTGTTAACTTTCTCAGCATAAAGCTCCACACTGTTCTCAGGAAACTTAAACCTCTTCTGAACAACAGATGTCAATTCTCTAATTCTTCTTCCCTTTTCACCTAATCAAATCAATTCCAAACACAATCAAACACCCAAAATACTCTCTCTCTCTTCCAAAACAACCAAACACAACATTAATCTCTCTTTCTTTAACCCAATCAATCCATTTCAAAACATTAAACACTACACAAAATCTCTCTCTCTCTCACAACCAAAATCCTAATCAATCCATTCCAAAACATTCAAAGACTGAACAAAACTCTGTCTGTCTCTCTCCCCTCTCTCACCCACTCACAAAAACACATCAAAGAACAGAGAAATACCGAGAACGTTTTGAGTGCGAGTGGCGCGGATGATGATCTCAGTCCGCATAGGAGTAACCCTAACTTCGACGCCGGAGTACCCATCCTCAGCAAGCTCTCTGGTGAGGACTTCGTTGAGTTCCGCGAAGAACACTCCATCCGCAACAAACTGTGACCAGTTATTGCGACGAAAATCAATTAAATTAAATTAAAATGAATAGAGAGTGAGAGATTACCTTTCGCTTTTTGCTCATCTGGAGAGGCATTTTTACGTCTCGACGCGAAAACGATCGGACACCTTTGTAAAACCCTAGCGCTGCGAGAGAGAAGAGAATGGTGTTAACTAGGTATTAATATAGGTGGAGATCATCCGACGGTGATGAACTCAGGCAGGCATTCAATTTGGACGACTGAGATTAGTTCTTGAATTTAAGCCCTCGTTGGTCCCACGCTCCGTTTTTCCAGAGATTAAGATGGTAAATATGAGAAACTTTGGGGGGTAGTTTAGGAAGAGAAACTTAGAAACGAGCGTTATCTAATTCCAAATTGGCGGGGTGAAGAGAGTCGGTTGGATGAGAGCGAAGAGGCTAAGAAAACAAGAAAGTCATCAATGGCGGGTACTCTCACTCTTCCTTCTTCTTCTCTCTCTAAATCTCTATTTTTCTTTTTTTTCTGAAAAAAAAAACCCACATGAAATTCAACTTCTTCATTCATTTTCAACACCCAAAAGCGCTCCCTTGCTTGTTATTCATCCAAGAAGTTCAAATCAGGCTTCATAGACCAAATCTTAGACTACATTGAAGGTATGTCGAATGTTATTCTAAGATTGCATACTCATTTGTTTGCATCTTTTGGCAATGCCCTTATGATTAGACATATCTTAGCTGTGGTATTAATGCCTTTGGGATATTCATGGGATTTGGGGTACTTTTCGTAGGTGAACGATTTGGGTTAACTCGTGATTTGCTTTGTCTTCCAATGGGAGGCTTAGTGGTAATTCACAAGGCCTTTGATTGATAGCAACGGGGAGCAGACAAAGTGGGTAAGGGTGCCATCCCTTGCTCAAGTGTCGGTTCAATAGAAATGACTATATTAAAAGAGTTCTTTATAAATTTAGTCATAAATCGAATTAATAAAATTATTGTTTTAAATAATAATTGATTATGATATTAAAAAAATAATAATTAACATGTGGGAGAAGAGTATTTTGGCCGCAATAGTATTAAGTGCATAAAATTTGACTATACAAACATTTTATGCGATATAAGTTTACCATGAAAGATCAATCCTAATCCTATTTCTGGCCCAATAATACAAATATCTCTCGGGGGTGGTGAGAGTTTGAGCCACCACAACTCTTCTCCCTTCTCGTAAACTACATTGCCTCTACCAGAGGAACAAATAAACAAATAAATTCTTAGTTGAGTTTGAGTATTTGATAATTTTGCTAAGCAATAGAGCATTTTCTCGATATCATTTCAAAAGATTCTTTTACGGTTATTATTATTGTTGTTGTTGAATTTGCTTATCTTGTCCAACTCTCAAGCTTGATTTTCTTGTCAAAAGGTTTATTTGGCGGTGTAAATTTTAGGAACGAGATTACTTTTAGATATTTTAATTACATTTTATATGCCGAATACTTAATTTATTAGACCAAGTAATACACGAATTAATCTAATTTTTGCAACGGTTACAAAATCTTAAAAAATAAAAAGCCTACCCTCACCTTATTTACAAAATTTTTTTAACATTCACTTCCAACAATCCGTATATATCTTCAAATATTTGAAGTGGAATTATTTGCAAGGAAGTATTTAGAACATACCGGAAAGAAAAAATATTTATGCTACAAAAGATCCCTAAGATAATGATAACAAATCTACAAATTCCGGAGCACAACCAGCTAACTTTTTAAATTGATGGGCATAGGAAACTCATCCATATAAAAGATCAAATATGTCAGGCCTTTTATAGACTAATTGTTGCAATTAAAATTTACACGAGTATACTTGATAATGATAACAGCCTTTTAGCATAAATTTCCACTTCAAGAATTCCTTACACCATTATAAGGGCCGGATTGTTGCGGAATACCCCATGCGGAAAACAGGGGTTTGGCTTTAAAGAGGTAATCATTGTTACAGTCTGCGCAAATAAAATGGGCAATGGAGATGCAACATAAAATAGTCTGCACATGTAAGACCCACTTAACTAGTTGTTGGATTTCATGTCTGAAGGGTGAATCCAGCATCAGTTACATGCCCCAACATTTAACAGGCATAAAACTTTAGGGGTCAGAGATTAGTATCTAACTTTGAATCTGTGGCTTCGGTAGGTAAGTGCTACGCAATATTTTAATGTAAAAGTAATAATATTAATTACTTTAATCTCTGATGTTACCCATTCCTGTACCTTAATCTCTTCTCTGCATTGACGGGGCAGTGCAGCAAAAGGGACTCTTAGCAAGGAAGATGCTGCTTTTATATGTGCAGAGGCACTCAATATGGTCCCACAAACTGGGTTAGTCTTTGAGGTTTGTCTCTATAACCTTTAGATCTGCATTGTATTTGCCCTATAAAATGTGCATCAGTAACCCTTCTCATTACACCTTTGATGGAATGCATATTGTAACCGTGCAGTTGCTTTCCTTCATGGCTGACACTCTTTTCTGTAATTGAAAAATTCATTATCCTTCTGCTACTCTTATCCTATTTAAGCACGTCTGAGATTGACAAGGAAACGGGTATCCTACCTTTGGTCCTACCATAGTTAATAATCTTGTCAGGAAGAACAGATTGGATGCCCATATCTAATGATTGTTCAGTCTCGTTTATGAGGATCTTTCTGGATGTCTCCTGAAAAATGAAAATAAAATATATTCATGCCAAGAATACAACATATACTTTCATTTTTTAGGGGTCTGCCTGGTATTGCTCAATAACGTGCACTATTTAAAACTTCTCCTCACCCCTAATGGCGAATTATATATGGTGTTTAAATACCAATGCTTTGTTGGTTCAGTGACAAGAACAATGAATTTTCTTAATAAAGTTTTTGGGTTCGAGTATTGTGAACAAAAAAAATAAACGTCGAGAGAACTTTCACCTTAATGGTCCGACGGTTAATGCGAGCCGGATTAGTTAGGACTAGTAAAATTGGTTATTGGATACGATCAGTCAAACATCAAATATATATATTTATGGTGTTTAAATGGATTCATAAGTCATTTATCATGAGCAATTTCAAGTGGAGTTTTTGGGAGTTTAAATCGGAAAGTATAGAGTGGAGCCATTTCAAATGGCGCTTTCATCGAATTTGGAATGGTTTTTTCGGGTAATACTAAACAGATCAAATGAATCATAGGTTGAATCCTAAGTGACTCTCCAAATCAACATATATATATATATATATATATATATATTTTTATATCTGGACCTTTAGGTATTCGGGATTTCGTCCCGACTAATCCTGAATCGATTTGACTGTCGAGACTCATTTGAGGGGAATGTCTCCTAATATTGTTTTCTCCATACTTAGTGGGAGTCGAACTCCCGACCTAATTAAGAGATGAAAGTACCCTTCCCACCTACGCCAACAAGTGTTGGTTTCAAGTGAATATATATTGAGATATTCAAATTCGTCAATACATGCTAACATAAATTATGACTTAATATTTGATCCGTTTGGTCTATAGTATTTGTTAGTAGCTGATTATTTGATGTTAATTACAGTGACAACCCCAATTTTATGCGTACATAGCCGATTGTGTAACATTAAAAGATACATGTCAACTAATAATAATTTGATAGATGCTCTGGTCCTACCAGAGACAAAATTGACCATAGACGATGAACAGAGTTTCTGTATTAGATTCTGATTGTGGAAAACCATTCTCTTTCTTTATTTTTCTTTGACAAATGAGAATGGGTGGTCAATGGAGAAGAAAAAGTTGTAGACCGGAAAGAATGTTTCAAGGCATTGATGGGGGAAGCTGAGTAGCAACTTCAACGAGGATGCCAATGAGTAGACCAATTCTCCTTCTCTTCCAACTTTTGCCTAACAGCAGCAACTTCAATTTATCAAAGCGTTTAGCTTCCAATAGGAATTGGCCTGTCTTTTGCAGTCACTGCTGTGCATTACGCACTTGACAACAATGAATAATAATACTATGTTCTTTATTATTCACTTTTATACATTGAGTTTGGTTCCATTTCGGTCTTTGGACTCGGTTTTGCTCGAGTTGAAGCAAAACCGATCAATCTTAATTGCCTAGGTAGTCGAATTATATTGCACCACTTGGGTCTGTTTGAGCAAAGCAGCCAATGTGCACCGTGGACAATCAAACTAGTGAGAAAGGTACTAAATCATGTAACTAAATCTTGAATTTAAAATTTAAAAATGATAAAAATTAAGTTATGAAAACTTCTCTTAAATTAGACCCGCCGCTTGAAACGAATTAATTGGAATATGATTCTGAATACCCGTTGGTTCAGTTAAAAAAAAAAAAAGCAGTCCATGCGCATGAAATTTTGCCATCTACTAATAACTGTTCCTTCATGGTCGGCTGATATCACATTAGTTGGCATATGAAGAGTCGCCAGCCATGCCAATACGCAGGGCCAAGGGAGACTCAAACTCTTAACTTTCTCGGCGTGCTTTGAGGTATCTACATGGTAGACTACCCTATACCGACATTTTCAACATCTTTCCAAAAAAAGTTTTTCAGTATTATTGATTCAACAGTGTCAAAAATTAAACCTTTACATGGGAATTGTGCTTATTTACATGCATTTTCCATGAAGGTGATTTTCATTCACTCAATCCATTAAAAAACAAAAAGTGATTAGAGAAGAATAGTGACCTAATTTTTTAGGTCACTTCCCATCCACTCCACCACACCAAAAGAAAAGGAGAGTTATTTTTCCAAGCCCCTTAGGTGGGATATGGGAGGGATGCAGATTCATGTTCACATGTCAGAGAACTAACTGATTCTATTTGTCTGGGCATGTCTCAGCCAAACTTAACCAATCTTCTTAACTTCAAAAATTAATTAACAAAAATAATACTTTAAAGGGAAATTATCCAAATAAACCACTTCTAATCATCCAGTTCTGATCTGGGGGAGTTAAACATCTGCAGCCTACCAAAATGGAGCAGCTGACGAAAATTCAATTCTTAAACTAAATTAGAACAAAATAATGTGAAGTCAATAACTTAGAGAAATTCTCCACAAACGACACAAATCATCGAGCAATATTTCATCAGTACTCATTTGACGAACAAGTGTTGAATAAAAATTGACAGCGACAACATTTTATTTTTTTTTGATTCCTTGGACTTGGTCCACCGCTGAGTATCTGGAGTTTTGCTCTAACTAATCTCGGCTGAGCTGCAACGAAAACATTTTATGCAAACCTTGTTCCGATGCTAGTTTGCTACATCCGTGTGAATTGATGTGGATCATAGATTATAGCATTTCCCATAAAATATATGTTATATATATATATATATATATATAAACAAGGATATTCAAGCTTGAACAATACAAAACAATGGCCAGAGATCTAAGCAAGATAGGCATGGTTGGATTTTGGTCTTCTGGTGATATTCTCCTACAGCATATTGGTTTGGTAACATCCCCTTACAATTTTTTATTGTAACCTAGATCAAATCATCAGAGGATTGGAGTGACGTCCATGTCAACAGTCATCAGCTACACACAAATTATTTAAACCAAGAAAAGAGCTTATCCTTGTAATCCTTGACATGGGGTCCTTCCACTCAAATCATGAAAAACGAACCACTAATTCCAAATATAACATCTCCAAAAGCATGTTACATCACCAACAGAATTATTCAAAGTTGATTAATGCCAACATTGTACAACAACAAAGTATAGATAGCCCTATGACATCCTTGACTTAAATTAGGTGCTTGTTTTTCCTATAATAACTCCAATCAACTCACTTCCAAGGAAACTTATGCAGCTGAAACTCCTCAAGATTCAACTTACATGCTCTATACCAGCTAAGCTTTGAGATTTTATGGAAAGTGGGAATCATGGAAGCACGATGCTTTAGGGTCTCTTGCTATCTCCAAAATACAGGCTGAAATTCTCAAATTTCTATAATTAGAGACACCGCTGTTTATGGTACAGAGATCCCCTACCTCTAGCTGCAGTTTGAACTATTGGTTTATGTATCTAAAAAGAACCAATTAGGTTTACGAAAGAACCTATAAACAAACACTAGGGAGAGTGGGAATCTACGAAGTGTGATGTTTAGGGCACACTAACCATGTCCAAAATCTATGATGAAATCATCAAATAGTGATGCCAAAGGACTTTTGTGACACTTAGACTTTACAAGGAAAAGAAAGCTGAGAAGATACAAGGAGAAAAGGGGTCAGAAACTTGGAACAAGTTTTAGGCTCACTTCCATTCCTTTTGAACTGGGACCCTTGTCCAGTTGTTTGATAAGCTTTTATGTTTCTATGAATGTTATTCCATATGTCCTGCACTACACAGGCTTAGATATTGCTCCTTTTTTTAGTCCTTTACAAATTGGTTTTCACCCATTAAGGAGAAACTAAGAAAAAGGCCATTGGTTGAGACAAAACAGTGGTCAAAAAGGCCAATCATGGAGTAAATGAAATTCTAATCTTGGAGTCCACTCCATGGAATCAAAACCGTAATCATCCAAACTACTTTTTCTATCATATGGTCCCAACCAAAGAAACCCCAGTGTACCAAACCCCAATAATTCTCTCTAAGTCACTGTAGAAATGCATGTTCTCTCTTCCCCAAACAATGCAATCTGAGAACAACCCAAAAAGACAGATAAAATGTTTTTATATATACATCGGGACTTCTGCTATGATTTTGAAAAAGGATTGATTAATTTTAAACAAAATAAAGTATATACTAGCTTATCAGTTCTGTCCACCACTAGGGTGCAGACAGTAGAGGGAATCTCTTTAGACAAACATGGTAAAAGAATAAAAGAGTTTAGTTGAAAGTTCACATCAAAAGCAGATAATTGGAAATTCATCTGATGAACAGTGATGGAGAGGATTCTTTTTCTTTTTCTTTTTAAAGACCCAACTCAGATTAATTACTTTATGGAGCTCAAGTGCAAGATAAAAGCTCCAAATCCAAATTTATGAAGCATGGCATACCAAGACTTGAGCTAGTCAACAACTCAGTCAATAATCTCGCAACTAGTAAAAAAGAAAGGTGCTATTCATCACAGAGTAAAACTGTTATTTAGACAGACTTTTTCACGAGTTTTACAATATCTTACCATACAAAATTTTTTGTGTGTTTTCAAGAAACCTGAGCTCATCAAAAATACCAGGAGCATATTTGCAATGTCAAATTGCATTTTTCTTGATAGAAGGGGGAAAAAAGAGAAGAATTTTCACACCAACAAAAGAAATATCTAGAGTACTATGAATGTAGAACAAGATTCATAGATATCAAAACACAAACTTGACAACAAATTCATGTTTGATTGCAATGAAATAGCATGGTTACCATGAATTACAACAATTTTATCAGAGAAGTTATTCCAAAGAAACCTGTGAGAGAGGATTCAGGTGAAATCCAAGCACAAGTCCTAGATACAGAATTGCAAAAATCTATATCAATTTCTTCATCTTCCACAATCAAGGAACTGCAGAATTACGACAAAGGAGGAGCTAAAGATTGATGGAAAGTTTAACCTGATCTAACTCTCTTCTGGCTTTGCTTGCTATCTGATCTTGAAGTCCCTCTTGATTCACCTTCTGATGAAGCTTCTGTGGATTTAGTCAATGAGGTTGAGAGATCGGCATAGAGATCAACAACCCTTCTAATGTTGTTGTTAAGCTCTCTGATCAAACCCACATTTCTACTCAACTTGTCTGGGATTTTTGACTCATGGTTTTGGTTAATCTCATTAATTAGAAGCCTGTTTTGATCAAATATGTCTTGAACTTGAACAAAGCTCTTTTGAAATGTCTGCATAAGCTTTCCATCTACTTGATTCCCATTTCCAAATCCCGTGTATAAATCTCCTTCCATTTCAATTCACACCTTCAAAATTCACTCAAGCCCACTTCTTTTCCTGCATTAGAAACAACAAATTCACATAAGGATTCCACAATCATGTGCACATAAATTTCCCCAAAAAATAAATAAATAAAACCCATTTACTAATTCATCACATCTATGCAAGTTTTTGTGCTGAAAAAAAGGTACAACTTTGATTGTGTAATATAAAAGTTGCCACTTTTCTTCTGAGAATTTCACACTAAAAGATGTGAGACCATATCAAACAATAAATGGAGAAGAGACAACGTGTGAAGAAAATCATGGATTTTTGAACTTTTTTCCCCAAATTGAAAAGGAATAAAATTAAAATCCAAATTGGGTTTTGTTCTGTGACATAAAAGAGACCACTTTTTCCCATAAAAGAAACCTTTTTCTTTTTTCCTGCTTTGAAATCACCAATCCAATTTCAAAAGTAATGAATACGATATATAGAGCAGAGAATTTGAAGACACAAATTGAGAGACTAGAGAGAAAAAACCAGTCAATGCAAATTCATATAAATAAAATAAAATTACAAATGGGTCCAAATCTAAATGACCCAAAAAAATCTTATTTCTATTAAAAAAATTAAAATAAAGAACTTGACTAAGTTGGGGATTCTTTGATTCTGAAACAAGGACAGATCCAGATTTTCAAAATCGTACTTTGAACATTAGACGTTCAGAAAGAGAGAGAGAGAGAGGGGGGGGGGGAATAGAAGCAAAAACAAAAGAAACAATTTCTCGCAACAAAATGCATTGAAATTGGAGAAGAAATACAAATTAAAAATGATTTAGAAGAACCCAGTAGACAAAAACCACTAATCTTTCAAATTCTTCAATCTTAGGAAAAGCCAAAAGATATACAACAAAGATGAGAGAGAGAGAGAGAGAGAGAGAGAGAGATTAAACAAAAATAAAAAATTAAAAAGATTACAAGAAACCCAATTGAGAGAAAACACTAACTATTTCATAATCATCAATTTTAGGGGGGGAAAAATAAAGCATGCGCACCGAAGCAGAGAGAGAGAGAGAGAACGCAATTGAGAGAAGAAACTAATCTCTCAGAATCTTCGATTTTAAGGAAAAATAAAACGCACCCACCAGAGAAAATAAAGAATCCAAAAGACATATATACCTGTTTTAGTTTGAAACTCCAAAACATAATTCAATTTCTAGAGAAAAAGAGAGATTGGCGGCGTCGGCTACGAATCTCAGCTTTTCTGGGTGGAGATTGAATTGAACAGAGACAAGAGAGAGAGAGATTGTGGGAGAGTTGACAGTCGCTGTAGTAAATTTTTGTGGCTTTTTGATTTTTCTCTGTCTAGATTTTTATGTGTGTGTGTGTGTGTGTGCTCTCTCTCTCTCTCTCTCTCTCTTATTCCTCGAATGCTTCACCTGCTGCAATGCCTAAACATACGTTTTGAAGTTTGTGGACAGAGACAGAGACGCACAGTTTATTTGATCCCCCCGCCCTCGGGTCCTCCGCTTGCTAGAATTATGTCCGTTTTAGCCTCATCCATTTAACAATGTGACAACATTTTTATTTATTCTTTATTTTCTCCCTCTTTGCTATCCTTCGCAAGTAATTTTTTCTTTATTTTTTTCCATCAAGTGGAGACCAAATAAGTGAATCTCAAAATGTTTTTAATAATTAATTTCAAATTATATAATCTTATATCTTTCACTAATATAAATAACTAGAATTCAATAAATTTAATCATTTAATTCATTATATCAACTTATCGATTATCTCTAAATATTAAGAAATAAGTTCATATTTATCATAAAATAAAACCCGTATTTATTTTAAAATATTTGATTTGATGTTTTTATAATTTTTTTTGAAAAAAATAGTAAATGACTAGGTTAGGCTAACTATTTTACAAATATTATTCATAAATATTATAAAAGATAATTTTATTTATTATAAAATACTCAATTTGAGATACAATTATCATTTATTAAATAAGCTTATCCCCTTAATCATACCCAATTGCTTGTAATACCCAAAAATCATGATTTTTTAAAATAATTTCTTTCGTAGCTATAGATTATGAACTTAATAACATTTTTCACAATTATTTGATGTAATTATACAATAAATAGAGACGTATTTAAATTATCTTGCACATCTCTTAAGTAACATTGCACTTATATATATTAGTTAAAAATTTTACTCATTTTTATCTTGAAAATGAAAACGGTTTTTATTTCTACCTTTTATTTTTATAAATTAAATATGATATTTTTTATTTTATACTCGATTATGCTATTAACATCCAATCTTGAAACGGAGAAGATAGTATTTTACCAAAAATCATATTAAGTAGACTAACGCTTGGTTGGTCTGGTAGGAAGGATACTAACATTCCACACTAAAAATCGAAATTCTAGTCTTGGTAATGACAAAAATAATATTAGGAGAACTCTCTCCTGATTGGGACCTGACAGCAGTTCGGTCGAAATTAATCGAAGTAAATCTTCGAATACTCAGCGGTGAACTAAATCCAAGAGACAAATAAAAAAATATTCAATAGTACATACACTGCTTATTTTGGCTATATTGTAAAACTATATCTGAAACCAAATGAATCATACAAAAAGTTATAAAATTTATTTATAACTCTATAAAAATTATAGATTTTCAAATTAACAAAAAATAAATTTTTGTAAACAAACTTCGTGAGAGTTTGTGATTTCGTGGATATTCAGTGTCGAATTGACAAAATATTCTATTTTAATTAATCTTATAGAAAAATAAATGAATTTCATATTTTATTTTTATTCGAAATCTAAGATTTTATTTTCAAATAAATATCATAATTGAGTTCGGGTGCCAAGCAGAGGGTAGAAATTTTTTGAATTTTGTCTCTTACCTCTCTGGTTACTTAAAGCAAGGGCTTTTTTATTTATTTATTTTTTTTTCCAAAAATCTGGGAATTTGTAAGAATTTCTTTTCATATTATTTTCTTTTATTCCAACACTTACCGGATAAAAAGCTTTTGGTAGTTCATGTACTTTGCAGTAGTTGCACCTAAAAACATGATTCCGATGGTGAAGTGATTTTATGGGGTAAGATTCTTTGCTTCAATACTAAGTTGGTGGATTTTCTTTTCCTTAATATATGGATGTCTCTTGCTGGGAAGTCGTACTACAAATGCATCGACCAAATCTTAGGGGTGTGGTTTAAAAATAAAAAATAGATACAAAAAGAATAAATCTTTAAAATAGATCTTATAATATTCAAATCGAAATAATCAACTAACTCTAATACCGATTAGTGATAGATACACCTATATAAAAAATACTATAAGTGCATCAAAAGAGTTACTTAATTATTGTGCCTAATTGGTCTGATAACAGCATACTCTTTAAAAAAAGATCTTGATTTGAGTGCTGTGGATATAAAAAATAGATATCGAGACAATTTTATTTTTTTAAAAAACTTAATTTGAATCGAATCAAATTTAATATATTTTTAAATAATTCTCGAATATAACTCATGTAAGTAACTTTAACTATTTCAATTTTTCACTCTCAATATAAGAAAAGAATCTTGTCTTAGTATGAGAAAAGCAATTATATATTGTTATAACCAGGTTGCATGGAAATAGTATCGAAACGATACCAGAAAATAGTATTTTGTAAAATTATGGAAAACGAAAATAAAAAAATACGTAAATATAAAAATATAAAAATTTTTATATAAATATTAATTATTTTATAAAAAAATAGAATTGTCATATTTTATGAAAATCTAAAATGATCAAATATATAATTACTAATTATAAAATAAATAATATAAAAAATATAAAATATAATAACTTTTATATAAATATTAATTAATTTAATATATTAAAATATTTCAAAAAAAAGAAATATTTTAAAAACGAGAAACATTAATATTGAAAAATAGAATATAATTATATTTCCTTGGCAAACGAAATCAAGATGATTTCATTTAACAGTAGATTTCTTAGCGAATTGATAATTTTATCGATATGTAAAATAATAGAAATGTTATAGAATGTCGTATTAATTAAGTGTTAATTTTGTTAATTTAGATAAATAAAACATTTTGTTAATTTTTTTAAATTAATAAAAAAAATTGTATTATTAAGTGTCTCTCGCATACCTTTCAATTTTATTATTAATAAAAATATAAATTTGATATGATCGACCAGCATATTTGAAGTAGTAGGTTTTTTTTTTTTTTTTTTTTTAAGCAAAATTTTAAAAATAAAATAAATATAATTTTAAATTGATCAAGGTGAGCAACTCTGCGTTTTAACCGAAACGACGTCATCTCCATGACTTGCCACCCCCAATCGAAATCAAACGGCTCCTCCCCCGCCCCCCTTCATATGTGGTTTCAGTTTCAGAGACAGCAATGGACTCCATAGTCTCGTCAGCTCTAGAAGAAATCTGCTCGCAAGGCACAAATGGGCTCTCCCTCTTTATCCTCTTCTCAAAACTCTTTCTCTCCTCGGATATATTCACCAAACAATCTCTCTGGTCCAATCTCCTCAAAATCCCGAACCTTCAATTCCACTCTTTCTCCTCCTTCTCTCTCTCTCTCCTCACGTCTCTTCCATTCGGTCATTTCAAGATGCCGAGAAATTGCGGATAAAGATCATCGATGAAGAGCAATTGAGAGACTGCTTTGTTGGACTTTACCATATTAAGTCTTCTGATGCTGGAATTTCGGATATACAACGACGTGTACTTGAAAGACTCGCTATAGCCAGGTCTCCTTCCTCTCGCTCTCTCTCTCTGTGGTTTCAATTGTATTTAAATATTGCAGACATTTTAGATTAGGGTTTTAGGGTTTTTAAAGTTTGGGATTTTGTTATTTTTATTTGTTCTATTGTTTATGGCGTAAATGAGTCTCAAATATTGAAACTATTTTCCTTGCTACATTTCCTTGTACGAGAGCGCAAAATCATTATATGTAATGTATGCATGCATGCATGCATGCATTTACGTAAAAACTATAAAAACCATTATGAGAGGGTATACTTCATCTCCTTTGCATCTTGGTGGAGCTGTGGTGATGGGCTTGTCAGTAGTAGCTAGGTTCAAACCGGACATTGGGAGGAGACCCTTATGGTCTTGTTGGAATAGCAACCCTGGTTGCCCACCTCCCAAACAACGACAGCAGCAACAACAAATTGAGCCTTAATCCCAAATTTTAGCATCGACTGTTTGAGAGACCAATATAAGAGAAAGGAAAAAAAAAAGTTTGCAAACAAAATTAGAGAAATAAAAATAATGAAAACAGCAACAACCTTTTGTACTATCCTAGAAGTTCTTGGCCAGTCTTTCTACGTCTCCTTTTCCATGCAATACTGGAAAACGAGCTGCTAATTTTGCTATTTGGCTCAATGAAAGGGAAAAGGATCTGATGGAGCAGGGGATTGACCTCCCTGCAGAGTTGCAGTGTGGTGATATTTTCCACTTTTGCTTTAGTTTCCTCCGGAGAAATATTCATTTCTCCACACTTGCCAGATCAAGGTGTTGGGGAGGTTGAGGACACAAGATGTTCTAATCGTAGATCTGATGAAAATGAATCTAGTGAAAGCAACAAATCTAAGAAACTCAAGTCACATCTCCATTGGAAGGTGAGGTTATTTCCTGTCGAGAGAGTTTTTCCGGTGTCAAGGTATCAGTAGCTCGTGCCTCTATTTCTGGGCTTGTGCTCTTGAATTATTTAAAGAGGGGAAGATTTATGCTGATGAAATTTTTATCAAAAAAAGTGACAGAAGTGTCCAGTGTGCTCGTCCTTCCGGAGATGAAACTAGAAGCATTGCATCTCATTCTGGACACAGGAAGTTTACCTCCAAAACTGCCCATAGGGGTGTCTTTACAGGTGGTTCTAGTATGACCTTGTGGGAAGAAATGACAAGCTACACTAAAGGGTTAATGGTGTTGTCTTCTTATTGAGAGCCACCCTGTCCCCTTGGTCCTGAGAAGTTCATGACTGCTTACACAGCCATTCAGAGGGCTGGTGACCAAGGGTTGAGCCTTCAAGCACTATCTGAAGTCTTGGACCTGCAAAGGTTTGTGACCTGTTTCTTGCCTTCGTCTTCTCCTCATACATTAGCTTTCCTTTTCATAATATGTGATATTTGTACAAAATGCTTATTTAGTAAAATATCAACTTGTTCACTTTCTTCCAGGGGGAATGACACCTGAGCTCATTGTTGAAGTGCTTTTATCTTTTGAACGTGTTCGAAAGGATTGTTCAATATTTCTAAAATAATTTGAAATTATTTGTCCTAATAATATTTTGACAAGCATGATCAAATATTGGTGCACAAAAATATTAATATTGACAATGACAGGAAGGTCCATAGAATGTTAAATTATCAAGTATACAACTTGATTGAACCTTGCATCCCAAATTGGTTTGGATTGGCTACGGGAAACCACTTTTACTATTCAGTTCTATTTAAAGGTTGTATTAGTTGTATAATTATAATGGCATGCCTCTAACGACAAGTTCTTTGGGTCTTTTGTGGCCTCTTCCTTCTGTAGTTTGATCAATGGTCATAATCTATTTTCTCTTTTTCTCACTGAACTTCTTCCAATTTTTTCTTTAAAATTGATTTCGATTCTGTCTTTTGTTGTCAACCCTATCATCCACCTTAGCATTTTTCATCTTTGCAACACTCATTTGATGTTTTGAGCTTGTTGGGAGTGGCCAAGCTGGCTGAACAAAGTTAAGATTAATGCTTTTAAGTTTTTTGACTGCATTACTCAAGTTGAGATTTGTGATGCCGATGGCATACAGTTGAATGTCTTCCCTTTTGAGTGTTGCGAAATAGCTGAATATGAACTAATATACTGATGCTTCTTCTACAGGTCAATGCTTTTGATTCCGTTCGGATAGTTGATGTTTTGTACCACTCTAAGTATTTTTTTAGTCTCAGTGACCGGTGGCCCTCGCGGAGTTAAATTAGCTTCAGCCATGAAGTCTCTGGAGATCAATTATCATCATCAGTCTGAAAGCCGTCAGACTGATGGCATTGATTTTGAGAGAATGAATACGAATGGAGGTGAAGTGTACAAAGTCACCATTCTCAATTTTCCTGAAGATGTTTCTCGACCCTCAGATAGAAGTCAGAGCAGCAGTGATCTGGAAGCTAGTGTGCAGGGAAACAACATTAGCTTGGGAAGAGAGAATGAGAATGAAACCTTGAAAAGCCCTGTGGATGATTCTAGTCAATGGAAGCCGATACACCCTTGGATAAATGGAGATTGGTCTGTCAACATGATTGTTTTCAAGGGACTTACCTGCCGCATTCTTGGAATTGTAATGCAAAATCCAGGAATACTAGAGGTATGCCTTTTGGATGGAGGCCTTGTTTTTTGAAATATTGCTTGTTGATCATCAGCCTCTATATGAAATGCATTCTCATGGTCCTTGTGAGCGAAAAGTTGATGATAAATGTAGTGGTAGTTTGTACAATCTGCAAAAATAGAAAGATATATTAAGAGCTTTAATGGGCTGCACCCGTTCAATCTAAAAATCTGTTAGAAAATTATTGTGATTGCCGGTTGCCTGTGACACCATTGAAGCACTCCAATCAATTTGAACTTGACTAAGATCCTTAATTCCAGTTCCCCCTTCAACAAGTAACTGACAACTGTCTATTACAGAGTTAATATTCACAGGTGTTATCGTTGTTGACCATTTTGCCTGGATGCAGATAAGGTTCTGACACAGATTTCGTGTTTTTTTCTGGCACATCAATGTTTAAACAAATTTTGATTTTTTTTCCTAGTATGTCAGTAATAGTTAGACAAATAAAAGGCGCCGATAAAGAAAAAGGATGTTTCTAGAAAGAGTAGATGTCTCGGTATCCTTTACTGCTACTTATTTGTAAGGAGCTTTTACTACTGGGATTAGCAATCAACAGAATTGCTTCTTAAAAACATAATTAGGATGACATCATTTGAGTGATAATCTCATCTCTATGCGCTTTAGCTATTTTGATGTGCTTATATTTAGCATTGCCACTGAAAATGAAATAGACCATCAAACTTTGATCATTAATGAATTGCCGCCATAGTAATGGGTTAGTCAGGCTGTTATTCATCCTTCATAACTACTACCTTTGTATCGCCTGTTAGCTTAAATGTTTGGCAACTCTTGATGTATCGCTTAAGCTCTCTTGTGCCACCATGATGTATAACAAAGTAATTTTGTCTTGCTTGTCTGTTAAATCAGATTCAGAATTCTTGGTGGGGTTAAGCTTAGGGGGCCATTTTCTGTTATTTTGCCTATGCTCTTTTCTTTTTGTTTCTTTAATTATTTACTTTATTTATGTTTGGTGATTGGGGTTTAACTTTTCTATTTATTTACTCTTTCATTGCTTTGGCAGGATGATATTATTCTCCGCATGGATGTGTTGAATCCTCAGGTATGCCATTACGTTCTTTCGACGGAATATTTTTTCAAGGGGCACCTTTGTGCGATAGCATCTTAGATTGGTCTGTCCACAAAATTTTGCTGCATGGTTTGATAGAGTTATGTGAATTTCGGTTTTGAAGTTAATTGGGATTATTAATTACAGTGCTAATTTGCCTTTTCTTTTGTTGCATGATATAGAGAGGTTCCAGGTACTTTGTTAAAATATCTCACATTTTAACACAAATGGCTTGCAGAACCTCATATTCTCCACATGTTAGCGAATAGACAAGGATGTGTTTTGAGACTTCAATAGCTGCACCATATTTCATGGAATGTGAATTCTTTTGGCTGAATTTGCACCCTAGAACTTGTCCTCAGTATGGCAGGCCGAGAATATGACAAAAATTGTGATCTACTTTTTCTTTGAGCTTCACCCATCACTTTCCCAAACCCCTTTGGGTCATTATCTAATGGCCTGAACGAGAGTAAGCTGGTTGTGAGCAGCTTGACCTTAATCAATAAATGCGCGGGGTCAAGCTTGTCTACCATCGTAACTCTGAGCTTTATTCCTAACCAAGATGAGCTTAAATTGCTGTATGATTGACCAATTAGAGCTCCTGTGTCCTGACCAAGCTTGGGATCGGGGCTTAGGCTCCTTTTGCGGCTCAACGTTCTTCATTTGGGATCAAGAGTGCTTAATAATGTGCAACAGCTTTTGGGTTTAGATCAAATTAATGGCTTGGATATGACGTCAGACTATATTTAAGCTTAACCAAGTTTTTGGGTTTGATTCACGATATGGGTATGGAGTAAACTATATTGGGAGTGTAACTCTCTTAAATGGATTATTATAAGTCTTGAATCAGATTAGTCGAAATATGGTTTTACATATCAATTGATATAGTACCAAAAAAATATTTTCATATTATCAAGTTATACATATATATATATATTAGGTAAAGCTTATCAAGTGTTGTCAAACAAGTATTATAAATGTTTGATTATTATTATGTTGTTAAGGATGAGTGCCATTTGGGTGTATCTAATGCTGGTGCAATTTGATTAGAATTACTAGACTTCTCATTGCTAGTGATGTGTGTCTTTTCAGATATTGGATTTCCTTTTTTTTTTATTTTTTGTACGTTAGTGTTTGGTTGCACGGACAAAGAAAAAGAAACGGATACGAAAGCGAAATGAGAAAATGATACTTTGTAAAATTATAAAAAATAAAAATATGGATAAATATGTAAATATAAAAAATATAAGAATTTTTATATAAATATTAATTATTTTATAAAAATAATAAAACAGATGTCTTTTATAATAAAAATTTAAAATGATCAAATTTTTAATTATTAATCATAAGATAAATAACATAAAAATAAAATTTATAATTAAATAAATAAATAATTCATTAAATGTGAAAAATAAGTAAATATAAAAAATATAAAAAATTTTATATAAATATTAATTAATTTAGTATATTGAAATATTTCAAAAATAAAGAAACATTAGTGTCGAGAGGTTTTCTTATATTATAGATTATTGCTATAAAATTTAATAGTTATATATACTTTATTTAAAAAAAAAAGAAGGGAAATTTTGGAAATTGAAATTGGCCAATAATAATTGGGACAGCATGCCCTAAATTTGGGGTGATATTACGAGCATTGCCTAACAAAAACCCACACAAAAACATGCATACTAAAAAAATCTTCGGTGCAATTACTGAAAATTGAATTTTGCACATTGCCTAGAAAAAAGCACATCTTCATCGTTTAAATTAGTTGGTTAAAAATATTTAGAAAACACTTAATTTCTATTTTAAAAATTATTTGCTAAAAAAAATGCTTTTTATATGTATATTTTTTTGTTTTGACCGATCGTTATATATCCGAGTAGCTGACTAATCTAGTTTGAATACTCTGGAGTCTAATTTAGGAGTTCGCTGTTCCATCTTCTGTTTTTCTATTCTCAATACTTAAATTTAAAATTTTAATTAAAAAAACAGTATCGTATTATTAGATCCATGGGGCGTTGGTATAATTGTTATACGTATATATCATACCTAGAAAACTGAGTTAATCTATGTGAGATTTTAATATCTTCCTTTTAGAAGACCATCGAGAAAGGAATAGATTTCGACTAATTTAGATAAAATATTATAGAATGAATTTATGTTTTAAAGTAATTTTGATATTATATTAGTATAAGTTTATGTTAAACGGATATATGATTTTACAAAAATGTTAATAGGTTCAAGATAATATGCAATTTATGACTTATTACATGTACTCAGTATATTTAGTAAAATAAACTAGAAGACTAGTATAGTAAAAAAAAAAAAAAGGCCAAAGAAATAAATTGCCTTGTTAGTTCTTTTTTTTTTTTAATGGTGTGATTATGCATGAATATACAAATATAAAGTGAAAATTTTGGTGGGTGTCTACTAATTCTTCATGTCAAATTCCAAACATTTCAAGTCATTTGTATTTGGACACAGAAGGGAATCCCATGAGTTGCATGCTTTTAATTATTTATTTTTATTGATTAGACATTTGAATTGTTGCCATATAACCAGCATATTATGGGCTTTATGTTCATCGTGACACACATTGACATGGGAGCATTCTACCCACAGTTCTTTAGTAATAATTGGATATTAATATTTTTTAAATAAAATTTTAAATTCAAATATTAGATATGAAAAAAATAGATACCGAAAAAATTTTATTTTCTTAAAATTCTAATTTGATTTAAAATAAATTAATCGGATCCAATATAATTATCTGATATCGATCGTTTACATGAGTTTTCGTAGATTTGAGATTTAAGTTTGTATTTATAAACACTAACTTTCGAAAAATCATTGGTTGTTATCATTGATTTTCTATGTTTCTCCTTCTATAAAATTCAAAAATGATGTCTGAATTAACACTTTAAGGCATGATTAAGATATGTTTTCGTCACAACTTTAATATTTCATTTCAAAACATGTATGATTGAATTATCAATATAATTACTCGATATTGATTGTTTACGTGAGTTTTCCTAAGTTTGAGATTCAAATTTACATTTATAAACACTAATTTTAAAAAAAATCATTTATCACGTTGGCTGTTATAATTGACTTTCTCTATTTCTCCTTCTATGAAATTCAGAAATGGCGCTTGACACATCAAGGTATGATTTAAGTCATGTTTCCACCGTAACTTCTATATTTCTTTCAAAATATCTATGATTCAATCATTAAGATTTTGAATTGAGCTTATATTCTTGGCTAAAATGTAGAGGGCAGAATTAACTAAAATTATTTGAGTTTTTAACATAAAAAATTATTGATTATTTTTGTAGAGAAATTTAACTTTTATTTGCAAAGTTTTATAATTTTTTATCAATTTTTATTTAGGATTATTACGAGCATGCTAGTTTTCGATAATTTCATATTCTTTGTGTTTTAGTGGTAATGTATATTCTTTGTGTTTATGCATATGATTGAAGGATTAGTTACCTTTGCCCCTAGGGCCCCCGCCGCGGGGGTTGACGCAGTTGAATTTATATCCTGATAAATGAATAAAAGTATAATTTCGTTTTTAAAATTTATGATCTCAACTACTATTTATCTTATTCAAAATTATAATTCCGTTCTTAAAATTATAATTCAAAATATATATTATATTTTATATTTAATATAAATTTTTAAAATTGCTATTGATACAATTTGGTTTTGATTTGAGCATAATGAAGGGAAATTACAATTTTGGAGATTGCATGTGTGACTTGGAGGATTTGATGCATTTGTAATTTTCCTGACATGGTAGGTGGCCAAGGCCATCGATAGCTGGAAGACAAATCAAGAATTATTGAAACATATGTTTGATTAAGAAATTGGATTCATACAAAGCATATCCCTAGAAGAATTGTACCTTGTCACGCCTTTTGAAAATCTTATAAATGATGAAAATGAGAGAATGGTGATTATAGACAATAATTGCCTACAAATTCTCCTCAAATAGTTCGAGCGAAAGCTATTTGTTACAGTGTTTCGATCAAACCAACCTAGGTGTAAACCCTAACCTGCGTTGACATTGTGCATGGTGATTATCGTTTCATAAAAATTTTTCATGAATTTTGACAATGTTGGTGATGATATGTTACGCTCAGACTTCTTGAAAATTGACTAGCTCTGAGAGATCAAACTCCTATGGGTGTAGTAGTAGGATGCTACACTCCTTTAACTATAAGTTTCAGATTCAAATCTGAGAATAAAGAAACAGAATTAAAAAAAATCAACCTTTTAAAGAACTCCATAGTGATCAAACTAAATTAATAAGGTAAAATTTAGATATCAATCGATAAAACCTTAAAAAAAAAGACTAGATACGAGAGTATCGATCAGACCGGTAATTTGGCAAGTGGGAATAGTACTGAATTGTCACCGGGACTTACATTCTTAGAAGATGATTTATTGCTTTAAAATGGGAAAAATATTCAGAGATGATCCTTTGGAAACCACAGTGGATACGAACACGAAGGTGATATCTTTTCTAGATTGGGACTGGCACCATGGTCCGTTGCTTTCAACGATGAGATACTAACGATCAATCGATCTAATAAAATAAAATATTAAATTTTTTAATTAAATTTTAAATTTATTTAATAAAAAAAAATAATTTTCATAATTAGGTGAATAATTTGTTCCCTCAAAACTTTTTATAAATTAAAATTTCAAACAAAAAAATTTTAATATATCTGTAAGAGTTTAGGGACATAGTGTCCTTTAACTACAATAAAAAAATATTAATATCAAAAAATTTTTTAGACTCACATCGAGTTATATTATGGTCTTTATCATGGGCCAAGGGAGGAGAAAGACTATAATATAACTCAAAATAACTCTCGACGATGATAAACAAAAATTTCTCAATATTAAAGTTTTCTCATTTTTTAAATATTCTCAACACAATATATTAATTAATATTTAAATAAAACTCATTATATTTTTCTTATTTACATATTTTTTCAAATTTAATGAATTATTTACTTATTTAAATCTAATTTTTATTTTCATATTATTTTTTAATTGATAAAAACAATTTAATCATTTTATATTTTTATTATAAAATATTTTTATTCTATTATTTCAATAAAATAAATAATATTTATATAAAAATTTTTAAATATTTTATATTTATTTATTTTTCACGCTTTCGTTTCTTTTAATTTTACAAAATATTATTATTTTTTGTATTATTTCGTATTCATTTTTATTTCTTCATTTTTGTTTCTTCTTTTCTCTTTCCGTGCAACTAAGACCAGCTCCTTAAGACTATAATTTAATATATATATATATATATATATATATATATATATATATATATATATTATATTTCACTCGTCTCCATTATAAAATAGCTTTGCAAATGTGTACATAATCCATATACATGTACCTAACAAATCAAAAATAAAATTTGTCACCTTCTTTAATTACGTAAATATTTTAAAATAATCTTAGATATCAAAACTAAATTCAAAATTTATTAAGAGAAAAAATAAATTACATTATACTTGTGTGAAAAGGTCAAAAAGTTAAATATCATTTTTAAGATTAAGGTTACATATAAATTAACAACGCTTAATTGATTTAGTTATCGGATATCGATAGTTTTTTAAAAGTTTTGATTGATTGATCGATAAAATTTTTCAAAATTTTAAGATTGAATGAAATTTGTGAGAGAGAGAGAATCTATCCAAGAAAATTAATAATTTTTTTGCAGAGAATTTCTCATATTGAAATATCAAAAGTCAATCGCATGGCTCTTTGAACGGGAATTATACACCAACAATCGGTGGTGTAGATAGGTAAAAACACCTTCGTCCCTTAATCATATAGGAATTCGAATCTCGACATAGGCATGGAGAACCCTCTATTGGGAGACTAGTCCCCACAATAGTTGGGTCCTATAATCTGTCGATCTGGATTAGTCGGGACGAAATCTCAGATACCAAACGATAATTTAGTTATAGGGATAAAAAAAAAAAAGAAAAAAAACAGGAATTATGCTCCACGACCATAGTTAGATTTTGTTTTCTTCCCTTCTTTTTCAAACCTTTGTCCTGTGGCCTTGTCGGCGAGAATGGGGGAGAAATTGTGTTTGTGGATTGCAATGTGTACATTATTTAGTATATATATTATTTTTTAATTAAGTAAATTACTTTTTCATTTTGCCAAACCCTTGAACGGCCAATATTCTTGATTTCCATAGCCAGACATATATACCAACTTCCATAAATACAGTGATCGAACACTAAATACCCTTAATCAAAATTTTGAATTTGAGTATTAAAAATAAAAAAAAAAAAGATTTTAGGAGAGTCAACTCCTAATAGACCTCACAATACTTGATTGGATTAGTCGAGATAATCTGGGAATCCATTAACGGGTGGATACTCAAAAAAAAAAAAAAAGTGTCATAGAGATCATTTAGCTTGAAGATTTTGCTTTGAAGGTGAAAAAGGCCCAGCTTTGACACTCTCAAAGACATTCCTTATTCTGCTGTTATTTCATTTGAAAACCTTCTTGTTTCGCTATAACCCTTCAACGGATCATATTACTGCACCAGAATTTTCATCCAGACCTCCTCAAGCTTCCTGCTTTCTGCATTTAATTGTCCCTTCCATTAGTCCAACATACCATTTATAGGGTAGTCGCCTCATCCATGCTGCTTTTAAACCCCCCCCCCCCCAAAAAATCATTTTTCAAGTTCATGGAATGCAGAGCTCTCAACATGCTCTCAGCTCCATCCTAATTGACTTTATATGATTCATTTGACAATGATTTTTCAATTTTATCAAAATATTTCTATATAGACTAATGGATAAATCTTTGATCAAAAACTCATTTAATTCGGATAATATTACTCTATCTCTATATATATATTTTTTAGTTGAAATTTCAATCCCATTAAGATTATCAAAATCTAACTTTTATGCTTCACTTAAATCATTATTAATTTAAGAAATCTACGTTCTTATCATAAATTAGAGTTTTTTAATACTATCACTCAATCTAAAATTGTAGAAATAGATATCGATAGATTTTAATTATTATTGTTATTATTATTACTATTATTATTATTATAAAAAAGGAACTTTTATTTGAATTCTCTATACCCAAAACATTTGCATTTCAAGTTGATTATTATTTCGGACATTCATCTCTACCACATCTTTAACCAACGCATGGAGATATATTTTCCCCACCCACCACATGATTTTGTGGGCATTTTCATTTGGATTTGAGAAGTGATACGATTGAGACATTTACCAAATAAACTATATTTCACTGAACAAAAATAGATATACGAAAAGTTTTACCTTTTAAAAATTTAATAAATTCGAATCAAATTTAACATAATTATTGAATATTGATAATTTATAAAAAAAATAATAATAATAGGATGGTATCATGAGTTACTCAATGTGTGTAGTCTCTGTGCTAAAATAATTTACTCAAAATTTATATTTTTTATATATCAAAACACATAAAAATCCAAGAAAGTGGGCTCAATCATACTTACACCTAGTTGTATTCAAATTTCCTTTGAACAGCGCCTACAAAGACCAGCCGAAAAAGAAAAAGGACATCAACGGTTGACGTCCATGCGTAGACATGCTAGCTTAATCATATTCCAATTTCCAAATATTTATATATCAAGATTTCCCAAACCCGCACAAGTACTCAAATGAGTTATTTCATTATCATCATCAATCATCAATCATCAATCCACTAGCCATTGAAGATCATCCGGAAACACAGGCTTTGATCATCACCATCATCATTGGCAGACACAGACACTTGGTTGCTCCTATTAATCTCAATTTTGTTACCATTTCCTTGAATTTCATTACTAAATTCACCAAACTGCGAAAATTCTCCCTTGAAGAAATCTGATAAAAAATCATCTCCGATTTCAAAATCCATACTAGAGTCCAGATGATGATTCTCAGAGCCGTCTACTTCATGGCAAGTGGAGGGTCCATCAATTGCAGGCTTTGGCTTAATGTCAAGTAATGACTCTGTGCTTGGTCTCCCACTGTCCTGATTAATGACTACCTTAGAGCACTTGGTTGCTTTGGTACGGACAACACATGATCCCATGTTTCGGGACGTGGGATTGATGGTCGGATTTGGCACCTCCTTAGCTTGCCGGATATGTCTTGAATGGCCTCGAAATTTTTTCCCAATATTGGTATTCCAATAATTTTTTATTTCATTGTCTGTTCGCCCCGGAAGCCTTCCCGCTATAAGCGACCATCTTCAAAAATATAAATAAATAAACAAAGTTAGATACTTTACATATTCCATAACTCAACACATTTACAACATTTTATAATGCAACATGAAGTTTTCAACTTTTGATGTGCAATAATGTGTAGACCAAAAGGTGTGTACTAGGTGGGGGAAAAAGTTTATTCCTTATAATATGCCTTTTCTCATTTTGCATTTTTTTTTTTTTAACTTTGACGACAAAATTATACTAGACAAAGAGGTGAAGGTAATTGCCTCTAAAATTATATTTATTTATCTAAAAATTGTGATTAAACATTTTATACAAACATCTATTTGATCCAATAGTTGGAAATTGATATTTTTAGGCAAGGTCTCGGGTTCGGAGTCTTGTGTATGACAAAAGCAGGAGTTTTACTTCTACAAATTTTACGTAATTTAGTTTATTAAAAGAAAAATAAATGTTAGTTATAGTTTAACTCTGTAATACATATTTCTGTCTTCCTGACTAGTTATATGTAAATTTATAGAATTGAAAAGTACCTATTTCCAAGGAGTTTGTGAAGCCTTATTATGAGATCCTCTTCATCATCAGTTATGTTTCCTCTCTTGATGTCTGGTCTGAGGTAGTTTAGCCATCGAAGCCTGCAACTCTTTCCACATCTCTTGAGTCCTGCAAGAATTTTTGAAGGATTTCTAATTGAATATAATTTGAAAAGCTCAGATGACTTGTGATCATGTTAAACTGTGAAATTAAGCTTGCAAATGCAATCCTGGGAACTAACCTGCTTTCTTAGGAAGGTTTCTCCATTTCCCTTCTCCATGTATTTTGATGTAGTCTGTAAGGATCTTGTCTTCAATTGCGGCCCATGCTCCTCTATTCAATCCCTCCTTAGCACAGCAAGGACTTCTGCCCATTCTGTCTCTCTCACTCTCTCTAAAGAGACAAGGGTGTTAGTGTATGATGTGCTAAGAAAGAGAGAGAGAGAGAGAGAGAGAGAGAGAGAGAGAGAGAGAGAGAGAGAGAGAGGAGAGAGGCACACTCGTTCTTTGGTGTTTGGTAGTTGTGGCATGTTATTTATATTATTAGGTTGAAGGGGGCCAAAGTTCTGGGAAGTTTCATTCTTAAAAATGCTAAAAAAAATCATTACAAAATCTGTGTCTTGGTTGCATGTGCTTGCGTTTTTTGAAGTTTAAAAAGGTTTACCGACGGTCGGTTGGTGTAATAGAATGTGATGCTAGATTTCTTAATCACAGTTATAAGTTCGATTCGTGATTTGGGTATGGAGCAGATTATCACTTATATAGGCCACTGCAAATCCCAAACTGGATTAGTTATTGTATGACTCCATGTACCGATCGATATAATACTAAGAAAAAAGTTTAAAAAGATTTGACATTTGATTGGCTTTCCTCACATAATCCAGTTTTAAAAAAATAGAGCCATCTCTTATGGTCAGAATTTTCGCCATGACTCAGGATATGACTGTGTAAAGCACATCCTTATCATTTAAATTAGGATTAAATTTATGTTATCTAAATTTACTAATTTAGTATGTTAAAAATATTAAGAGAACACTTAATTTCTATTTTAAAAATTATTTGCTAAAACAAATGGTTTTTATATGCATATTTTTTTAGTTTTGATCAATTGGTATTTGGGTTACCGATTAAAATACTGTGAGATCCAATTTAGGGATTGGCTCTTCCATTCTCAATATTTAAATTCGAGATTTTGATTGAGAAAATACAGTGCTCTGTCACTAAATCCATAAGATGTTGGTATAGTTTTTATATGTATATATTATAGCTAAAAAACTGAGTTAATCTATGTGATACTTTTATATGTATATATCATACTTAGAAAACTGAGTTAATCTATGTGAAACTTTAGTATCTTCCTTTTAGAAGACTATCGAGAAAGGAATAGATTTGGACAAAATACTATAGAATGAATTTATGTTTTAAAGTGATTTTGATATTATATTAGTATAAGATTCCGTTAACGGATATATGATTTTATAAAAATGTTAATAGGTTCAAGATAATATGCAATTTATGACTTATTACATGTACTCAGTATATTTAGTAAAATAAACTAGAAGACTAGTATAGTAAAAAAAAAAAAAGGCCAAAGAAATAAATTGCCTTGTTAGTTCTTTTTTTTTTTTTAATGGTGTGATTATGCATGAATATACAAATATAAAGTGAAAATTTTGGTGGGTGTCTACTAATTCTTCATGTCAAATTCCAAACATTTCAAGTCATTTGTATTTGGACACAGAAGGGAATCCCATGAGTTGTATGCTTGTAATTATTTATTTCTTTTTGTTTTGATTCGACATTTGAATTTTTGCCATGCTTTATGTTCATCATGACGCACATTGACATGGGAGCTTTCTATCCGCAGTTCTTTAATAATTGGATATTAATATTTTTTAAATAAAATTTTAAATTCAAATATCGGGTATAAAAAAAGCAAATACTGAGAAATTTTATTCATTTAAAATTTTAATCTGATTCAAAATAAATTTAATCAGATATAATATAATTATTTGATATCGATTATTTACATAAGTTTTCGTAGATTTGAGATTCAAGTTTACATTTATAAACACTAACTTTCGAAAAATCATTGGTTATTATCATTGATTTTCTATGTTTCTCCTATGAAATTCAAAAATGATGTCTGAATTAACACATTAAGGCATGATTAAGATATGTTTTCGTCACAACTTTAATATTTCATTTCATAGATATTACTTGATATTGATTGTTTACGTGAGTTTTCCTAAATTTGAGATTCAAATTTACATTTATAAACACTAATTTTAAAAAAAAATCATTTATCACGTTGGCTGTTATAATTGACTTTCTCTATTTCTCCTTCTATGAAATTCAGAAATGGCGCTTGACACATCAAGGTATGATTTAAGTCATGTTTCCACTGTAACTTCTATATTTCTTTCAAAATATCTATGATTCAATCATTAAGATTTTGAATTGAGCTTATATTCTTGGCTAAAATGTAGAGGGCAGAATTAACTAAAATTATTTGAGTTTTTAACATAAAAAATTATCGATTATTTTTGTAGAGAAATTTAACTTTTATTTGCAAAGTTTTATAATTTTTTATCAATTTTTATTTAGAATTATTACGAGCAGGCTAGTTTTCGATAATTTCATATTCTTTTGTGTTTTTGTGGTAATGTATATTCTCACTACAAAAAAAGCAGATTTTAGCGATGAAATTTAGCAACGAGAAATATTCGTCGCAAATCTACAACAAATTTAGCAACAAAAAATGTTATCGTCGTCAATTAGCCATAATTTTAGCAACAAAAATATTTTCGTCGTAAATTTAGCAACTAAAAACTTTTTCGTTACAAAAATCGTCGCAAATTTGTGACGAAAATTTTTTGACGCACAATTCGTTACAAATTTGCGACGAAAAAATATTTCGTTGCTAAATTTGCAACGAATTTAAAAATTCGTCACAAAATTTACCACGAATTTCAAATTTGTCTCTAAATTTGCGACGAATATGAAATTCGTCCCTAAATTTGCGGCGAATATGAAATTCGTCCCTAAATTTGGGACGAATCTGAAATTCGTCCCTAAATTTGCGACGAATATAAAATTCGTCGCTAAATTCGAGACGAAAAAAAAATTTTGTCCCAAAATATTGGGACGAACTTCTCAATTCGTCCCTAAATTTGGGACGAAAATGAATTTGTCCCTAAATTTGCGACGAATATTTATATTCGTCGCAACAAATTCGATTATTTGTTGTTAGATTTGTTGCAAATGGGTGAGAAATATAACATTTGTGGCAAATTTCGTCACTAAAATTAATTTTTCAGTAATTAGAAACATTTTCTTGTATAATAAACATTTTCTAATATAAAAAATGATTTGAAAACGGTGTTATACACCGTTTTCGCGCATAAAAATCTTAAAATGTTCAAAAGATTTTAAGTAAAATCTTTTATTCATTGTCTATTTATATAAAAGAATAATAATATAATATAATCTTTTAAATTGTTACAAAAAATTATTATTAGTATATTCATTTTTTATTCATTATCTGTTTAATTTTCCATTTCTAACACTGATAACTCTATTTTATAAATTTGTTTAAATATTCGATTAACTAAATGAAGAGTTAAAGTATAAATACTTGTTGAGTAATAATCAATACATTGAATATTTTTTTATAATTATATTATAGTACGCCAATATTGTTAATAGTTTATCGATTTAGTTTCTATTTTAGTGTATTCAAAGAGTTATGTATCAGAAACCATAAGTATTGTTGCAAAAATCGTTGTAAATTGTAAAGAAAATAATTATTTATTGTTAAATTTACTACAAATTGCTACGAAAACATATATTTATCGAAAATTTAGCGATAAAACCATTCATTCGTCGTAGATTTTAGCGACAAAAAAAATTTTTCGTCCCCAATTCAGAGACGAAAAAAAAATTTCGTCCCTGATATTGGAAAAAAAAATTCGGAGGAAAACAATTTTCGTCCCTGAATCAGGGAGGAAAAAAAATTTTCTTCCCTGAATCAGGGACGAAAAAATTTTTTTGTGTTTATGCATATGATTGAAGGATTAGTTACCCTTGCCCGCACGGGCCCCGCCTCGGGGGTTGACGCAGTTGAATTTATATCCTAATAAATGAATAAAAGTATAATTTCGTTCTTAAAATTTATGATCTCAACAACTATTTATCTTATTCAAAATTATAATTCCGTTCTTAAAATTATAATTCAAAATATATATTATATTTTATATTTAATATAAATTTTTAAAATTGCTATTGATACAATTTGGTTTTGATTTGAGCATAATGAAGGGAAATTACAATTTTGGAGATTGCATGTGTGACTTGGAGGATTTGATGCATTTGTAATTTTCCTGACATGGTAGGTGGCCAAGGCCATCGATGGCTGGAAGACAAATCAAGAATTATTGAAGCATATGTTTGATTAAGAAATTGGATTCATACAAAGCATATCCATAGAAGAATTGTACCTTGTCACGCCTTTTGAAAATCTTATAAATGATGAAAATGAGAGAATGGTGATTATAGACAATAATTGCCTAAAAATTCTCCTCAAATAGTTTGAGTGAAAGCTATTCGTTACAGTGTTATGATCAAACCAATCTAGGTGAAAACCCTAACCTACGTTAGTATTGTCCATGATGGTGATTATCGTTTCATAAAAATTTTTCATGAATTTTTGACAATGTTGGTGGTGATATGTTGAGCTCAGACTTCTTGAAGATTGACTACGGATGAAAGACCAAACTCCTATGGGTGTAATAGTAAAACGCTACACTTTTTTAATTATAGGTTTTAAGTTCGAGTCTAAAAATAAAGAAACAAAATTAAAAAAAAAAAAAAAACCAACTCCTTAATGAACCTTATAGTGATCAGACCAAATTAATAAGATAAATTCGAACATCAGTTGATGAAAACTAAAAAAATATAAAATACTAGATATGAGAATATTGATCAAGACGGGTAATTTGGCAAGTGGGAATAGTACTGAATTGTCATCGGGACTTACATTCTTAGAAGATGATTTATTGCTTGAAAATGGGAAAAATATTCAGTGATGATCCTTTGGAAACCACAGTGGATACGAACACGAAGGTGATATCTTTTCTGGATTTGTAAGACAGGCCAATGGATGGACTAGTTAGCGAGACCTAGACATAGGCAAGAGACTGGATCTTTGTCTTTCGTATGCCTACTATACTTCAAGATTCATTAAAAATATTATGCTAAAAGACTAACAGCTTAACCAACTCATTGAAGGTTTAGTGATAAAATACTATAGTTTTTTAATTAAAATTTTGAATTCATATGTTAAAAATGGAAGAACAGATGCTAGGAGAGCTATAATATAACATAATTGACAAATGTAAAATATACTCTTATAAGTAAAATCAATTTTTATATATATT
Source organism: Dillenia suffruticosa (assembly GCA_033439265.1). Classification (NCBI taxonomy): domain Eukaryota; kingdom Viridiplantae; phylum Streptophyta; class Magnoliopsida; order Dilleniales; family Dilleniaceae; genus Dillenia; species Dillenia suffruticosa. Next base: position 23,884,379 of record JAVTVX010000004.1, read on the forward strand.
GATTACGTTTGAACGTTTGCTGAAATCTCCCTCCCTCTCTCTCTCTCTCTCTCTCTCTCTCTCTCTCTCTCTCTCTCTCTCTCTCTCTCTCTCTCTCTCTCTCTCTCTCTCTCTCTCTCTCTCTCTCTCTCTCTCTCTCTCTCTCTCTCTCTCTCTCTCTCTCTCTCTCTCTCTCTCTCTCTCTCTCTCTCTCTCTCTCTCTCTCTCTCTCTCTCTCTATATATATATATATATATATATATATCAATCCAGTTTGAAGTTTTGCTCCAAAAAAGTGTAAAAGAATCAAAGGGGGCCATGACCCCTGCTTCAAATTTTCTAACCGGGATCATGTTTCATGAACGTGGGCTGTCGGGTCCATGCCCATTAAAATGAGAAACGTTTTTCATGACCACGATGATATTGATGGATGGAGTGTTAAATCTTTTAATTAAATTTTAGATTGATCTAATAAAAAAATAATAATTTTCATAATTAGGTGAATAATTTGTTTCCTCACAAATTTTTATAAATTAATATTTCCAACAAAAATTATTTAATATATCTGCAAGAGTTCTCCCAAAAGGCACCGACTTCTAGAAGTGGAATTTGCCAGACCCACATTAGATGGCACCCTATTTCCTGGTTCTACTACATTCACTCATAAAATAATTTTGCAAAAGTTAAGATTTGAAATATTTAATTATTATTGTGTGGACATTATTTTCTAGTCCTTTGGCATAGCTGTGGACCCCTAATCTTAGAACTTGCCATTCAAGAGCAATTGTATGTGTGTATAGTCATGGGCATAGTAACTCACCACTAAAAGTAAACAAAAATGTTTTAACTTTAGGGACATGGTGCCCTTTAACGACGATAAGAAAATATTAATATTGAGAAATTTTTTAGAGTCATGTCAAGTTACATTATGGTCTTTATCATGGGCCAAGGGAGGAGAAAGACTATAATATAACTCAACTTAACTCTCGAGTGTAATAAATAAAAATTTCTTAATATTAATGTTTTCTCAATTTTAAATATTCTCAACACAATAAATTAATTAATATTTCATAAAAATCATTATATTTTTCTTATTTGCATATTTTTCATTTTTAATAAATTATTTACTTATTTAATTATAATTTTTATTTTCATATTATTTTTTAATTGATAATAACAATTTAATCATTTTATATTTTTATTATAAAATATTTTTATTCTATTATTTCAATAAAATAATTAATATTTATATAAAAATTCTTAAATATTTTATATTTACGTATTTTTTCACACTTCCGTTTCTTTTAATTTTACAAAATATTATTTTATCGTATCATTTCGTATTTATTACTATTTCTTCATTTATGTTTCTCCTTTTTTATTTCCGCGCAACTAAGACTAGCTCCTTAAGATTATAATTTAATATACATATTATATTTCAACTGTCTCCATTATAAAATAGCTTTGCAAATGCGTACATAATCCATATAGCTGTACCTAACAAATCAAAAATAAAATTTGTTACCTTCCTTAATTAAGTAAATATTTTAAAGTAATTTTAGATATTGAAACTAAATCCAAAATTTATTAAGAGAAAAATTAAATTACATTACACTCGTGTGAAAAGGTTAAAAAGCTAAATATCATGTTTATAAGATTAAGGTTAAATTTAAATTTAATAATACTTAGTTGATTTAATGATTGGATATTGATAGTTTTTTTTAAAAAGAAATCTCAGATTTAAATTTTACAAATTAAAAGAATAGAAGTGGCGGGAGTTTTGATTTTTAAAATTCAATTTTGAGAATAAATTTGATTTATTATGGTTAGGAATATCGATCGATCGATCAAATTTTGAAAAGAAAGTTTTCAAAAATTTAAGATTGAATGAAATTTGTGTGTGAGAGAGAGAGAATTGGTCCAAGAAAATTAATAATTTTTTGAAGAGAATATCTCAAACTAAAATATCAGACGTCAATCACATAGCTCTTCGAACTGGAATTATGCTCCACAACCAATGTTAGATTTTGTTTTGTTCCCTTCCTTTTCAAACCTTTGCCCTGTGGCGTTGTCGGCTAGAATAGGGCAGAAATTCTATTTGTCGATTGCAATGTGTACATTATTTAGTAGATATATTGCTTTTTAATTAAGTAAATTATATTTTATATTTAATTTCAATTAATTTATTTGAATTGATAAAAATGCATTAATAATTTAATTAAAAATTGATGATAATATGAACTAAATAGGTTTTGAAGTAAATAAATCATCTGTTTATATAATAGTTTATATAAATATATTTTAATCGTTTCATAATATAAATTGATTTTTTTTTTTTTTTTTGGTTAGCAGAAAAGATTCTCCTTTATTTTTATTAGTAATGATACTAAAATAGCATCAAATTACACTGACACTTCTACGTGATATTACTTTTTCATTTTGCCAACCCCTTGAATGGCCAATATTCTTGATTTCCATAGCTAGTCATACATACCAACTCCAGGCGGATATAGTGGTCGAATGATAAATACTCTTAATCAAAATTTTGAATCACAGTATTTGATTGGATTAGTCAAGGTAATCTGGATATCAGTTGACCGTAGATACCTCTACGATACAAAAAAAGGTGTCATACATTGAGATCATTGAGCTTGAAGATTTTGCTTTGAAGGTGGAAAAAAGCTCTAGCTTTGACACTCTCACAGACATTCCCTATTAAGCTGCCAGTTCATTTGAAAACCTTCTTGTTTCACTATATCCCTTGAACGCATCATATTACTGCACCAAAATTTTCATCCAAACCTCCCCAATCCCGAAACATTTTAATAATAAAGAATTTTTATTCAAATATCTTTTTTAAAATTTCATGTTTAAATCTTTTTAGATACGTATATTTTATAATTTTTACGATCCCTATATAATCAAAATAAATAAATAATCAAGACCCCACCAATCCCTACAATCCATCCAAATTAAGTAGGGTTTTCTACGAGTTAAAAATAAATGCTTAATACCTTTGTGGGTATTAAGCTTTCTTCTTAGTTGTTACACAAGGGACGTGTTTTGTGGAAGATCCACTCTTCTTTTTGTCAGATTGACCAGGGTGAGAATTGTCCTGTCATTCAGTCTCCTGTATAAGATTAATACCTTTGTGGGTATCTTAAATTTCCATATCCTTTCATTTGTTGCTGTCCACTACTTTTTGATTGGTTCTATTAAAAATAAAAATCCTGTTGCCTCTTTGATAGGGTGGTCGCCTCATCCATACTGCTTTAACCCCCCCCCCCCCCCACCCCGGCCCAAAAAAAAATCATTTTTCAAGTTCATGGAATGCAGAGCTCTCAACATGCTCACAGCTTCATCCTAATTGATTTGATAATGATTTTTCAATTTTATCAAAATATTTCTATATAGACTAAGGGATAAATCTTTGATCAAAAACTCATTTAATCCGTATAATATTACTCTATCTCTGTAAGCGTATTTTAATTAAAATTTCAATCCTATTAAGATTATCAAAATCTAACTTTTATACTTTACTTAAATTACTATTAATTTCAGAAATCTACGTTTTAGGGTTTTTAATACTATCAGTCAATCTAAAATTGTAGAAATAGAAATTTGATAGTTTTTAATTATTATTGTTATTATTGTTATTATAAAAAAGGAACTTAAAGATTTCCAAATATTTATATATCAAGATTTCCCAAACCCGCAAAAGTACTCAAATGAGTAATTTCATTATCATCATCAATCATCAATCATCAATCCACCAGCCATCGAAGATCATCCGGAAACACAAGGCTTTGATCATCACCATCATCATTGGCAGACACAGACACTTGGTTGTTCCTATTAACGTCAATTTTGTCACCATTTCCTTGAATTTCATTACTAAATTCACCAAACGGCGAACATTCTCCCTTGAAGAAATCTGATAAAAAATCATCTCCGATTTCAAAATCCATGCTAATGTCCAGATGATGATTCTCAGAGCCGTCTACTTCACGGCAACTGGAGGGTCCTTCATCAATTGCAGGCTTTGGCTTAATGTCTAGTAATGACTCTGTGCTTCGTCCCCCACTGTCCTGATTAATGACTACCTTAGAGCACTTGGTTGCTATGGTACGGACAACACATGATCCCATGTTTCCGGACATGGGATTGATGGTCGGATTTTGCACCTCCTTAGCTTGCCGGATATGTCTTGAATGGCCTCGAAATTTTTTCCCAATATTGGTATTCCAATAATTTTTTATTTCATTGTCTGTTCGCCCCGGAAGCCTTCCCGCTATGAGCGACCATCTTCAAAAATATAAATAACTAAACAAAGTTAGATACTTTGCATATTCCATAACTCAACACATTTACAACATTTTATAATGCAACATGAAGTTTTCAACTTTTGATGTGCAATGTGTAGACCAAAAGGGGTGTACTAGGTGGGGGAAAAAGTTTGTTCTTTATAATATGCCTTTTTTCATTATGCATTTCTTTAACTTGACGACAAAATTATACTAGACAAAGGGGCGAAGGTAATTGCCTTTAAAATTATATTTATTTATCTAAAAATTGTGATAAAACATTTTATACAAACATCTACTTGGTCCGGTAGCTGAAAATTGATATTTTTAGACAAGGTCTCAGGTTTAGAGTTTTGTGTATGACAAAAGTAGAAGTTTTGCTTTTAAAAGTTCAACTCGATTCGAATTAGATTTAATGGATTTTTTGTAGTTTGGTGTATTAAAAAATAAATAAATGTATGTTATAGTTTGACTCTGTAATATATATTTCTGTACTAATTATATATAAATTATGTTTTGTTATTTGTCATATCCAATAATCGATTCTTACGTACATTGAGATTAATTAAATGGTATCTATCTTTGGAAGAAAAGAAATTGAATGTGTCTCACTTTTCAATATTAGCAAACTGTGCAAACAAAATTTATAGAATTGAAAAGTACCTATTTCCAAGGAGTTTGTGAAGCCTTATTATGAGATCCTCTTCATCATCAGTTATGTTTCCTCTCTTGATGTCTGGTCTAAGGTAGTTTAGCCATCGAAGCCTGCAACTCTTTCCACATCTCTTGAGTCCTGCAAGAATTTTTGAAGGATTTCTACTTGAATATAATTTGAAAAGCTCAGATGACTTGCGATTATGTTAACCGTGAAATTAAGCTTGCAAATTCAATCCTGGGAACTAACCTGCTTTCTTTGGAAGGTTTCTCCATTTCCCTTCTGTCAAAACTCAGAGTTTGGAAAGTAAATTTTTATATATTGAATTCCTTTGACATTGATGAATATATATACAAATATCATAGTTATGAGTTGATACTGCAATCCCACTAATTATGGAAAGACCAATCCCACTAATTACGGGAAGAACACTAATATAGGAGTTCCACTAATTATGGGAAGATCACTAATATAGGAGGAGTTCCACTAATTATGGGAAGAGCACTAATATAGGAACTCCATTAATTATGGGAAGACCAATAATATAGGAGCTAAATCAGGTCATCTATTTACAAGAGAATATGAGCCTTAACACCCCCCTCAAACTGATGGCAGATGGGACAGTAGTCGAAGTTCGGTGCGATGTTTCTCAAACAGAGGTCGGCCTAATGGCTTAGTAAGAATGTCGGCTATTTGGTCTTCACTAGAGATAAATTTAACGATCACCTGTCCTTGCTGAATTTGTTCCCGAACAAAGTGGTAATCCAACTCAATGTGCTTGGTGCGAGCATGAAATACCGGGTTGGCACTAAGATAAATGGCACCAACATTGTCACACCAAAGAGTGGCAGGCGTGGATGACAGACAACCCAATTCACTGAGCAAGGAATGAAGCCACATAATTTCTGCAGTAGCATTAGCCATGGACTTGTATTCACTCTCGGTTGAAGATCGAGCTATAGTGGGTTGCTTTTTGGCGACCCAAGAGACGAGATTGTTGCCCAAATAGACAGCATACCCATTGGTTGATCGGCGATCGTCAGGGCACCCCCCCAATCACTGTCTGAGAAACATTGAATTGCAAAAGAAGAGTCCATACCGCTTAGTATATTGCAAGTAGCGTAGAACCCGTTTGAGTGCCTGCCAGTGCATAGTAGTAGGAGAGTGCATATATTGACAAAGTTTATTGACACTAAAGGCAATGTCAGGACGTGAAATGGTAACATATTGTAAACCACCAATTAATTGGCGATATAGATCACCATGTTCAAAAGGTTCACCCGAAGTCTTGGTGAGAGCGGGGGAGACCGCCATTGGTGTAAGGCATGGTTTGCATTCGGACATCTGGAATTTGTGTATAAGATAAAAAATGTATTTTGCTTGAGAGAGTAGAAGACCATCTGGTAGATGTAGTATCTCTATGCCCAAGAAATAATTCAATGTACCCAAGTCACGAACAGGAAAAGTGGACTGAATTTTAGTCATGAACCAATCAACTAGAGTGGATGAGGTGCCAGTAACTAAGATGTCATCGACATAGATAAGGACAAAAAGCTTAGCGGTACCATCACACCATATGAACAAAGAAGTGTCAGCCTTGGAGAATTGAAAACCCAATTGAAGTAGGAATTCAGAAAGTCGATGAAACCATGCACGGGGAGCTTGCTTTAACCCATATAGAGACTTGTGAAGATGACAAACATGATCAGGATAATTAGGATCAATAAAGCCAGGGGGTTGTTCCATATATATTTCATCTTCCAAAGTCCCGTGAAGAAAAGCATTGGAGATGTCCAATTGCCGAACACACCAACCCGATATAGTAGCAAGAGATAAATAGTGCGGATTGTTGTATATTTAATAACCGGACTGAAGGTTTCAAGATAATCCACACCATATTCTTGTGTATAGCCCTTGGCTACAAGGCGTGCTTTGTAGCTCTCAATACTACCATCAGCTTTGCGCTTGATGCGAAAAAGTCATTTGTTTCCAACAATGTTTTTGTGAGACGGACGAGGTACCAAAGTCCAAGTGTTAGTATAAACAAGAGCATCAATTTCCTTGGTCATGGAATTCCGCCATTCAGCATATGGCTTTGCTTGATTGTAAGTGTGCGGTTCCTGCGTTAAAAATTGTGTTGTTGTTCGGGTAGAGAGGTGAGCTTGGCTTTTGTGGAGTGTAGTTGGGCGAAGGGTCATGTGGTGGGTTCGGATGGGTGGTGTTGGAGGATCGGGAGTAGGCGCTGGAGTAGGAGAAGTGGATGTTGAGGTTGCCTGGTCGGTGTAGGATGATAAGTCAACAATTAAATTTAGATTGGGAAAGGTTGGAATGGCGGGAGATGCGGATATAGGAGGTACATGGGAGTTGTGATGGGATGTTGAAGTGGTAGGAGATGTAGAGAATGACGGTGGAGTGTGGGGATGAGGTCGTGGAGAAGGAGATAAGAAAGAGGAAGTTGAATTGGAACGAAAAGCCATACCTGAAGGAGCCGCAGAGTCCCAGTGAGTGGAATGACTTGTAACCTGCAGCCAAGAAGAACTATCCAGAAGAGAGAAGGTGGGGGTGAGACGAGATTGATATGGGAAACTGTTGACATTAAATTTAGCATGTCGTGTTAAGTATAGTCGACCGGTGTCCAAGTCTAAACAATGATAAGCACTATGGGTTGGACTTTGACCGAGAAACACACAGGGTAGAGAGCGAAAAGCAAATTTATGGCGGCTATAGGGTCGAAGGAAAGGGAATATGGCACATCCAAAAGGTTTCATGTCTAGGTAATTAGGATCTTTGCCAAAGAGAATTTGATAAGGGGACTTATGTTTTAAAATTGGACTTGGTGTTTGATTAATGGATTGAATGCTCACTGTAAAAGCAAAATTCCAATATTTCAGGGGAACATGACCATGAGCTAACAAAGTTAAACTAGTATCAACTAAATGGCGAATTTTTCGCTCCGATGTCCCATTTTGTTCATGGGTGTAGGGGCAAGCAATTCTATGAATAATGCCATTAGATTGAAATAGTTTTCTGAGCTTTTGATATTCACCACCCCAGTCAGAATGAAAAGCTTTAATTTTGGCATTAAATTGTCTATCAACAAGGGATTGGAAATGAAGGAAGCAGGAATAGACATCACTTTTATTTTTCAAAAAATAAACCCAAGTAAATTGGGTAAAATCATCAATAAATAAAACAACATAACGATGCCCAAGACTTGAGATTACTGGAGCAGGGCCCCAAACATCAGAGAAAATAATATCAAAAGGAGCAGTACTCTTATGCTCGACACTGGCTAAAGGTAAACGAGACATCTTGCCTAAGAAACATGAAGAACATGGTTGAGACTTAAAACTAGAACAAGGTAAATTAAAACATTTGACAATATTAGAGATAGTACGCATATTCTGGTGTCCAAGGCGTTCATGCCACTGTTGAAGAGTTGGAATGGTGGTAAGGTAGGCAAACTTCACGGAAGGGCGAAGACGATAGAGTCCATTCTCACTGAGACCGTGGAGGAGCACCTTCTTGGTGTAGCGATCCTTAACAAGAAAATAAGTGGGATGAAATTCAAAAAAGCAATTGTTATCGGATGTGAACTTTTGAACAGACAACAAATTTTTAACAATTTTAGGAACGTGTAGAACAGAGTTCAATGCAAGCTTACCACCTGCCGAAGGGAAAGAAGTCATACCAGTATTAGCAATCTGAAGCCCTTGGCCATTACCGACATGAAGAGTGTCAGTACCACGATATTCATCACTTATCTGTAGCGTAGATAGATCAGGAATGATGTGGTTGGTGGCGCTAGTATCGGGTATCCAAACAGGTTGTGAGACATGGCCACCATAGCCATGAGGTGCGGATTGTTGAGGACCAGCATAGGAGTAGTTGGCTTGCCGTACGAAGGAGGGCTGGGAAGAGGTCTGCCTGGAATAACGTCGACGACACCGATCGGCTGTATGGTTACGCCAGCCACAGATTTGGCAAGGTGCACGAGGGCGACGTTGAAATCCAAAATTGGAGGATGCAGTAGCCGCTTGGCGTTGTGGGGTAGGTAGTAAGGGAGCAGCAGAAGTGCGCATAGCAACATGAGCAAGAGGTGGGTCTTGCGTAGCTTTGAGCAGTATTTCATGAGTCACGAGTTGAGCATGGAGTTCGTAGAAGGGCACAGGATCAGGGTGAAGATTCAATGCAGTAATAATACTGTGAAAGTCACTTCCAATATTGCGATAAATAATTGCATTAAATTCAGTGGATGAAAGGGGGCGACCAGCAGTGCTGAGTTCATCAGCCAAGGCCTTGGCACGTTGCAAATAGGTTGAAACAGAAAGATCATTCCGCTTAAACTCCTGTAATTCAATGTGGAGTTATAGTTGACGATTTTGCGAAACCGATCCAAACGCACGAGCTAGCGCTTCCCATACAGCAAAGGAGGATGAAAGATTAATGATATAGGAGAAAATATCTTCGGTAAGAGAGGAGAGAATCCAAGACAAGAGAAGTTGGTCTTTTTTGAACCAAAGATCATATTCAGGATTTGGGATTTGGGTGATTGGAGTCGTTGTTGAGGCAATAGTCTGAGGAGGAGCAGTGGAGGTACCATCGATGAAGCCATAGAGATTCTGATAATGAAGGAGCGGGATGAATTGAGCCCGCCATGCTAGGTAGTTTCTGCCATTGAGTTTGATAGAGAAGGTATGGGTAGAAGATGATGAGAGAGCAGGTGTAGAAGTGGTGGAGGCAGAGACAAATTGAGTAGCCATGAGTGAAGAGGAAGGGTTTGAAAAAAAATTGTTTAGAGCAAAAGCTCTGATACCATGTCAAAACTCAAAGTTTGGAAAGTAAATTTTTATATATTGAATTCCTTTGACATTGATGAATATATATACAAATATCATAGTTATGAGTTGATACTGCATTCCCACTAATTATGGGAAGACCAATCCCACTAATTACGGGAAGAACACTAATATAGGAGTTCCACTAATTATGGGAAGAGCACTAATATAGGAGGAGTTCCACTAATTATGGGAAGAGCACTAATATAGGAACTCCATTAATTATGGGAAGACCAATAATATATGAGCTAAATCACGTCATCTATTTACAAGAGAATATGAGCCTTAACACCTTCTCCATGTATTTGGATGTAGTCTGTAAGGATCTTGTCTTCAATTGCGGTCCATGCTCCTCTATTCAATCCCTCCTTAGCACAGCAAGGACTTCTTCCCATTCTGTCTCTCTCACTCTCTCTAAAGAGACGAGGGTGTTAGTGTATGATGTGCTGAGAGAGAGAGAGAGAGAGAGAGGCGCACTCTCGTTCTTTTGGTGTTTGGTAGTTGTGGCACGGTATTTATATTACTAGGTTAAAGGGCCAAAGATCTAGGAAGTTTTTTTTTTTTTTTTTTGACTTGATCATCACTTAATATTTAGAATTTTATTCTGATTAATCTGGATCGACCATTACAACGGGTCTTTTAATATTATTTTTTCTATCTCTAGAAATAGTCAAAATGCTGACCTGAAAAATCTAGAAAGTTGCATTCTTGAAAATGCTAAAGAAAATCTTTCCAAATTTTGTGTCTTGGTTGCATGTGCCCGCTTTTTTGAAGTTTAAAAAGATTTGACATTTGATTAGCTTTCCTCACATAATCTAGTTTTTTATTTAAAAAAAGAGATATCTCTTATGGTCAGAATTTTGGACATGACTCGGGATGTGACTGTGTAATGCACATCTTTATCATTTAAATTAGGATTAAATTTATGTTATCTAAATTTACTAATTTAGTATGTTAAAAATATTAAGAGAACACTAAATTTCTATTTTAAAAATTATTTGCTAAAATAAATGGTTTTTATATATATATTTTTTAGTTTTGACCAATCGGTATTTAGATTATCTATTAATTCAGTTTGAATATCATGAGATCTAATTTAGGGGTTAGCTCTCCCATCTTCTCTTTTTCCATTCTCAATATTCAAATTCGAAATTTTGATTAAAAAAATATAGTACTCTATCACTAAACCCACACGATGTTGGTATAGTTTTTATATGTATATATCATAGCTAGAAAACTGAGTTAATTTATGTGAAACTTTAGTATCTTTCTTTTAGAAGACTATCTAGAAAGGAATAGATTTGGACAAATTACTATAGAATAAATTTATGTTTTTAAATGATTTGATACTATATAAGATTCCGTTAGTGGATATATGATTTTATAAAAATGTTAATAGGTTCAAGATAATATGCAATTTATGACTTATTACATGTACTCAATATATTTAGTAATATTAACTAGAAGACTAGTGTACGAGCACTCTAACGTGTAGTAAAAAAAAAAAGCGAAAGAAATAAATTGCATTGTTAGTTCTTTTTTTTTCTTTTCTTTTTTGATGGTGTGATTATGCATGAATATACAAATATGAAGTGAAAATTTGGTGGGTGTCTACTAATTCTTCATGTCAAATTCCAAACATTTCAAGTCATTTGTAATTGGAATCACGGAGAAAACACAGCAGCTCCAGAAGGAGCAACCTCTCTCATAGGATGCTTCTTAGACCTCCTCTCCCAAACAGCCCCAGCAGCATCGAGCAGCGGCGAATCCTCCACCTCTCCGGGAGGAAAAACAGCTTCGTGAGTGCCTGATTGGGCTTCTTGCCCCATCTTAGCTAGCTTATCAGCGCATTTGTTTGGCTCTCTGAACACATGCTCGACTCCACTAGCTCCCAGCACATGAAGGTGCTCTCTGCACTCAAAGATCATATTCCTCCAAGGATGATTATCACCCACTCCTCTATTAACAGCAGTAACAATAGTCAGAGCATCACATTCAACAACCGGAGGCCCCACTTTCTAGCCTTAGCAATGAGCAGTCCCTCCCTCAAACCCCACAGCTCTGCCAAAGCACCAACATTAGCCCACATGCACCCAGCCACCCTTGCTATCTCTAAAGATACCCACCACTCCAACTACCGACATCCACACTAGCAGCTCCGATGATTGACATGGGAGCTTTCTACCCACTGCTTTTTAGTAATCGGATATTAATATTTTTTAAAAAAAATTTTAAATTCAAATATTAGATATGAAAAAAACAGATATTGAAAAAATTTTATTCTCTTAAAATTCCAATTTGATTTAAAATAAATTTAATCGGATCCAATATAATTATCTGATATTGATCGTTTACGTGAATTTTTGTAGATTTGAGATTTAAGTTTACCTTTATAAACACTAACTTTAGAAAAATCATTGGTTGTTATCATTGATTTCTATGTTTCTCCTTCTATGAAATTCAAAAATGATGTCTGAATTAACACATCAAGGCATGATTAAGACATGTTTTCATCACAACTTTTATATCTCATTTCAAAATGATTAGATTATCAATATAATTACTTGATATTGATTGTTTACATGAGTTTTTCTAAATTTGAGATTCAAATTTATATTTATAAATACTAATTTTTAAAAAATCATTTGTCACGTTGGTTGTTATAATTGACTTTCTCTATTTCTCCTATGAAATTCAAAAATGGCGTTTGACACATCAAGATATAAGTCATGTTTCAACTGTAGGTTCTATATTTCTCTCAAAATATCGATGATTCAATCATCAAGATTTTGAATTGAGCTTATATTCTTGGCTAAAATGTAGAGGGCAGAATTAACTAAAATTATTTGAGTTTTTAACATAAAAAATTATTGATTGGATGATAATATTAATTATTTTTGTAGAGAAAGCTGGTTTTCGATAATTTCATATTCTTGTGTTTATGAATATGGTTGAAGTATTAGATATTCTTGCCCCCACGGCCCCCCCGCCCAGGGGGTGGACGTAGCCGAATTTGTATCCTAATAAATGAATGAAAGTATAATTTCGTTCTTAAAAATTATGATCTTAACTGCTATTTATCTTATTAGAAATTATAATTTCGTTCTTAAAATTATAATTCAAAATATATAATATATTTTATATTTAATATAAATTTTTAAAATTGCTATTGATACAATTTGGTTTTGATTTGAGCATAATGAAGGGAAATTACAAATTTGGAGATTGCATGTGTGACTTGGGGGATTTGATGCATTTGTAATTTTCCTGACATGGCAGGTGGCCAAGGCCATTGATAGCTGGAAGACAAATCAAGAATTATTGAAACATATGTTTGATTAAGAAATTGGATTCATACAAAGCATAACCCTATAGAAGAATTGTACCTTGTCACGCCTTTTGAAAATCATATAAATGATGAAAATGAAAGAATGGCGATTATAGACAATAATTGCCTAAAAATTCTCATAAATAATTCGAGCAAAAACTATTCGTTACTGTGTAATGATCTAACCAACCTTGGTGAAAACCCTAACTTGCGTTAGCATTGTCCATGACGGTGATTATCATTTTGTAAATAATTTTTTCATGAATTTTGACTATATCGGTTATGATATGTTGAGCTCAGACTTTCTAAAGATTGGCTAGGTATGAGAGACCAAACTTTTATGGATGTAACGGTAAGCACTGTACTCTCTTAATCATAGATTTTAGGTTCGAGTTTGAGAATAAAAAAATAGAATTTGAGAAAATTAATCTCTTAATGAGTTTCATAGTACTCTGATCATATTAGTAAAATAAAATTCAGATAAAAAAAAAAAAAGACTAGGTACGAGGGTATTGAACAAGATGGTAATTTGGCAAGTGGGAATAGTACTGAATTGTCACCTGTACTTACATTCTTAGAAGATTTATTGCTTAAAAATGGGAAAAATATTCAGTGATGATCCTTTGGAAACCACACAGGATACGAACATGAAGGTGATATCCTTTCAGGATTGGGAAGACAAATCAATGAAAGGACCAGTTAGCCAGACCTAGACATAGGCAAGAGACTGGATCTTTGTCTCTTGGATGCCTACCATATTTTAAGGTTCATTAAAAATATTATGCTAAAAGATCCGTAACTAAATCAACTATTTATAGATTTAGTAACAAAATACTATATTTTTTTAATCGAAATCTTGAATTTATATACTGAAAATAAAAGAATAGGTGCTAAGAGGGTTATAACATAATTGACAAATGCAAAATATACTTTTATAGATAAAGAAAATTCTAATATATATTGATTATATTTAAACATAAAATTGAGTTTCATAACTATTTGAATTAAATAGTTAGATTTTTGGATATAAGTATTCAGGTTGAAAAAAAGACCGGTGGCTGAAATTTCTCTCTCCCTATATATCTCAATCCGATTTGAAGTTTTGCTCCAAAAAAGTGTACAAGAATCAAAGGGGGGCCATGACCTCTGCTTCAAATTTTCTAACCGGGATCATGATTCATGAACATGGGCAATCAGGGTCAAATTTGTCTATTTTCAAGCCCATTAAAATGAGAAACATTTTTCATGATGATGAAGGAGATACTAACGGTTGATCAGTCTAATAAAAAAAAATATTAAATTTTTTAATTAAATTTTAAATTTATCTAATAAAAAATAATAATTTTCATAATTAGGTGAATAATTTGTCCCCTCACAACTTTTTATAAATTAATATTTCCAACAAAAAATTTTTAATATATTGTTCTCCCAAAAGGCACCGACTTCTAGAAGTGGAATTTGCCAGACCCACAGCAGATGGCACCCTAGTAATTAAAAAACGGACTAGGCTGGAACCATTTCCTGGTTCCGGTACATTGATTCAAAAAAATAATTTTGCAAAGGTTAAGATTGGAAATATTTAATTATTATTGTGTGGAGAGTATTTTCTAGTCCTTTGGCATAGCTGTGGACCCCTAATCTTAGAACTTGCCGTTCAAGAGCAATTTTTTATTTTTTATTATACTGATCGGTATTCGGATTCATATTTCAATTAATCCGGTTCATGACTTGCAGTGACCCATTTAAGGGGTTACCCTCTCAACATAATTTTTTTTATACAAAAACCGCGAGTCAAACTCAGGAACTTGATTAAGAGATTTAGTACTACATCCTATTAGGTCAACTGTCCATTAATATTCAAGAGCAATTCTATGTGTGCATGGTCATGGGCACAGTAATTCATATGGAACTGTTGCCCTAACTCTGAGGTTTCATGAATCACATGGGTCTTTGTTTGAAATAACTCATCACTAAAGTAAACAATAATGTTTCAACTTTATGGTCATAGTGTCCTTTAACTGCAATAATGGTTTTTTCATGGCCCCGGAGAGGATAAAGATCTTTTGAAAATAAGAAAATATTAGTATTGAAAAATTTTTAAGAGTCACGTTGAGTTACGTTATGGTCTTTATCATGCGCCAAGGGAGGAGGACTATAATACAACTCAATATAACTCTCCACTATGATAAATAAAAATTTCTCAATATTAATATTTTCTCATTTTTTAAATATTCTTAACACAATATATTAATTAATATTTACAAAAAAGTCATTATATTTTTCTTATTTACATATTTTTTCATATTTAATGAATTATTTACCTATTTAATTATAATTTTTATTTTCATATTATTTTTTAATTGATGATAACAATTTAATCATTTTATATTTTTATTATAAAATATTTTTATTCTATTATTTCAATAAAATAATTAATATTTATATAAAAATTTTAAATATGTTATATTTACATATTTTTTCACGCGCTTTCGTTTCTTTTAATTTTACAAAATATTATTTTTTTCGTATTATTTCTTATTCATTTTTGTTTCTCCTTTTCTATTTCCGAGCAACTAAGACCAGCTCCTTAAGACTATAATTTAATATATATTATATTTCACTCAACTCCATTATAAAATAGCTTTGCAAATGTATACATAATCCATATACATGTACCTAACAAATCAAAAATAAAATTTGTCACCGTAAATATTTTAAAATAATCTTGGATATCGAAACTAAATTCAAAATTTATTAAGAGAAAAATTAAATTACATTATACTTGTGTGAAAAGGTTAAAAAGATGAATATCGTTTTTATAAGATTAAGGTTAAATATAAATTAATAACGCTTAATTGATTTAGCGATCGGATATCGATAGTTTTTTAAAAGAGTCTTGATCGATTGATAGATAAAAATTTTCAAAATTTTAAGATTGAATGAAATTTGTGTGAAGGAGAGAATCTGTCCAAGAAAATTAATAATTTTTTGAAGAGAATATCTCATACTAAAATATCAAAAGTCAATTGCATGGCTCTTCAAACAGGAATTATGCACCTACAATCATGGCGTAGATGGGTAAAAATATTTCCGTCCCTTAACCATGTAGGAGTTCGAATCTCGGCATGGGCATGGAGAACCCTCTATTGGGAGACCTGTCCCCACAATAGTTAGGTCCTACAATCTATGAGTGCGGATTAGTTGGAACAAAATCTTAGATACCGAACGATAATCTAACCACAAGGATACAAAAAAAAAAAAAAAAAAAAAAAACAGGAATTATGCTCCACGACCAAGTTGGACTTTGTTTTCTTCCCTTCTTTTTCAAACCTTTGCCCTGTGGACTTGTCGGCGAGAATGGGGCAGAAATTGTGTTTGTGGATTGCAATGTGTACATTATTTAGTAGATATATTACTTTCTAATTAAGTAAATTACTTTTTCATTTTGCCAACCCCTTGAACGGCCAATATTCTTGATTTCCATAGCCAGACACATATACCAACTTCTGTGGATATAGTGGTCGAATATTAAATACCCTTAATCAAAATTTTAAATTTGAGTATTAAGAATAAAAAAACAGATTTTAGGAGAGTCAACTCCTAATAGACCTTACGGTACTTGATTGGATTAGTCGAGATAATCTGGGTATCTGGTGTATACCTCAATAAAAAAAAAAAGCGTCATACATTGAGATCATTGAGCCTGAAGATTTTGCTT